>JANAVB010030019.1:2655887-3366890 GCA_029216955.1 Iris pallida | reverse complement strand
ATCGGCGTGGCCTTTGGCCGGGCCGGGTTCCCCTAGGCCACCACAACCATTTGGTTGGTGGCTTCCCCAGTGCTTGATTCTTCTAGGTTATGGCGACCAAGTCCTTCGCGGATACAGTGAAGGGATCGACTCAGTCGGTTCCTGTCATTGCGCCGCGGATGATTGCTTATTTCAAGGGTTCCCCTTCAATCTCCTTCACGGACAGGAAGAATCGCTTCTAGCAGATCCATTCAAATTTGCTCTGATTGGGAAATTCTCACATAATAGGCCTCCGATCGATCTGATCAGGAAGGCGCTATCTGGCTTTGAATTCGTCGGATCCATCTCGGCGGGGGTTATCGATGAAAAGCACATCCTTATCCGGCCATCAAGTGAACTTGATTTCCTTAGGCTTCGTTCTAAGGATTTATGGTACGTTGCTAGGGCTCCGATGAGGGTCTTCAAATGGGATCCTGACTTCTCTCCTTCCCAGGAATCACCGAAAATACCAGTGTGGGTTACTTTGCCTAACCTTCCTCATCATCTGTATGCCAAGGATGCACTATTTGCCATTGATGCAGCATTTGGGACACCTCTCAAAATTGACAAGGCAACTTCGGAGTTATCTTGACCAAGCATGGCTCGCATATTTATGGAGATTGATGCATCAAAGCCACATCAACATCGTATTCGTATTAACTTACCAAGTGGTGGTTTCTGGCAGTTGATAGAGTATGAATCAACCTCCCTTTATTGCTCTCACTGCCGCCATCAGGGCCATTTAATTGCCTCATACAAAATTAAACACAAAGAACGAGGGAAAGAGCCTCTCCAAAAGGAAACTCCTGCATCCACTAGTGCACAACCTATAATTCCTGCATCAACTAGTGCACAACCTACATTAGATGGAGTCATTCACATTGTCCAAAGGAAAGATGCGGCCCAGCCACCGAGGGTTGTTAACTCAGCTCCGTAGCCACTCCATTCTCTGGTTATTACCCACCAGATATTAGAAAAGGAACCGGTCACTCTACTTCCTATGAGCGCGAGTTCCCTTATTGATGGGACGGCGGCCATTATTCCTAGTAATGGCGACGCCACAAATGGAAAGGAACTATTGGTCTCTACTCAACAAACTTCCTCTAACAAAGAACCTGAAGCTCCACATCTGGCTGATGACGTTCGTACCGAGGAAGACAGTGAGGAAGAGGGAGAACTTCGGAGCTGGGCTGATGAAGTTGAAGAAGAAGAGGCTGGTTCGAAGGAAGCAGCGGAGAAACCTAAGCCTAAGCGTAAGAAGCGACCACCAGAGCCTACAGATAGAGTCCTACGCTCGGTCACCGTACACACTTAATCTGGTAAAACCCTACTCCCCCAACAATGTTTAACATCATGTGTTGGAACATTCGGGGGGTTGCAAATAAGATGGCTCTTAAAAGTCTTTAAAATATTTGTCGGGTGAACAAAGTACAATTATTGGCTATCTTGGAGCCAAAAGTTGATAACTCAAAGCTGCTTCATTATCAGTTAAAGCTTGGTTTTGAAAAGGGTTACTCTAATGAGAAGGGCAATATTTGGGTATTAACAAAGTCGGGTTGCACCATCTCCCTTCTGGATTCTTTTGATCAGGTAGTGTCTATTACTTTTAAAAATGAATTTTTCATGTCTGAAGTTATATTTTCATTCGTGCATGACCATAATAAGAAAGAGGGTCGTCGGGACATGTGGGATAGGCTGCTCAACCTTTGGGCGTTATACACATTTCCTTGGGCGGTAGAAGGAGATTTTAATGCTATATCAGGGACTGATGAGAAGGTTGGGGGTCGTCTACCTTGCCAACTATCAATTCAGGAGTTTTTAAATTTTCAACTAGCTGCTGGCTTGTCTGATCTCCCTATAATAGGGAGTAAATTTACTTGGTTTAAGTCCAAATATGGGGAGAGGATGGGTTCGAGACTTGATAGAATGCTGATTACTCAGGACTTGCTTGCTATTGCCCCATTGGCGAAGGAGGAGCATCTAAATAGGGTCGAGTCCGATCATGCACCACTCCTAATCAAATTGGCGACCAAACATGATGGTGGTAGGCGACCATTCATGTTCCTAGATTTCTGGACTAAACATGAGGGTTTTATGCAGTTGGTGCAGGAGGCTTGGAACTCTACTAACCATGCTAATAGCTTGGTTCGTGTATGTGTTCGACTGGCTGCTTGTTGTTCAGCGCTTTCACAGTGGAGTCATAAAAAGTTTGGTGACATTTTCCAGGAAGTTAAGGCTGCAGAGGATCAAGTCCTTGCTGATGAGGTTGCATTTGAGATAGATAGGACAGTGGACAATAGAATGCAGTTAGACAGGTCCACAGCTGTGCTAAAGCAGCTCCACTTCTATGTTGATTCCTATTGGAAACAGAAGGCCCAACTTCGATGGGATATTAAAGGTGATCGTAATACAAAGTATTTCCATAAGTGTGTTAATAGCAAACAGCATAAATTTCACATTCACCACATTATTGATGATGAAGGCAGCATCAAAACTGAATTGAAGGAGATTCAACAAGTTGCAAATACTTATTATGAAGAGCAGTACAAAAGTATCAGAGTAGATAAGGATGCAGCATTATTGGAGGCCATTCCGCATCTCCTGTCTGAGAAGGATAATATAACCCTAACTGCTGAACCGACAAAGGAAGAAGTCCTACGCGCTATTAAAAGCATTGATACAAACAGTGCGGGGGGTCCTGATGGCTTTATAGTTGCTTTCTTTCTGGTGTGCAGGCCGATTATTACTGAGGATATTGTTGAAGCTATCTCCTTATTCATGGCAGGATTTGAATTGCCGAAGGCTATCACGAGCACTGCTTTGATCCTGATTCCCAAACACAATAATCCCATGTATATGACTGACTTTCGCCCAATCAGTTTATATACGGTGTTTAACAAAATTATTTCTAAGTTGTTGGCTCTTCGACTTGCTCCAATACTGCCTAGAATTATCTCCCCCGAACAAAGTGGCTTTGTTAGGGGTAGAGAGATTGTCGATAACATACTACTAGCTCAAAAAATGATGAGTCTTATGAATACCGATAGTAGAGGGGGTAATATTGCTATCAAGCTAGATATGGCTAAGGCGTATGATCGACTCGACTGGTCATTCCTGATGCAAGTCATACGAAGATTCGGGTTTTCTGAAAGTTGGATTAGTATGGTATTTTGCCTTATTAATAATTTCTGGTACTCCACTATTATAAATGGCATTTCATCAGGTTTTTTCCAAGCTTTCAGGGGTGTTCGGCAAGGTGATCCCCTATCACCGTCTTTATTCGTTATTGCCGCTGAAGTCTTGTCCAGGAATTTAAACAAGATACTGGAGAATGCCTCATTCAAATATTACTATGCACCAAGTGGTTGTACTGCTATTACACATTTGGCATTTGCTGACGACGTACTATTATTCTCTGCTGGTGACATCCGCTCGGTTCAGTTGCTTCATGGAGTCTTAAAGAGGTATGAACGAGCGTCAGGACAAGCCATTAATGTTTCTAAATCTTCTATTTATACAATGCCTACATTTGCTCGGAAGGAGGAACTTCATGATATTACTGGGTTTGAGATCAAACAACCCCCTTTCACGTACCTTGGCTGTCCTATGGCAGTTGGAGTTAGGACTACTATGCTATATGAAGATCTAATTGCAAAGATTAGAGGGCGCTTGGAAGGATGGCAACAAAAAATTCTATCGTATGGAGGGAAGCTAACCCTATTGAAATCGGTATTGCTATCTATCCCTATGTACACTATTGCGGCCTGTAATCCCCCCAAGGTTGTTCTAAATAGTTTGGAAAGCATGTTTGTTCGTTTCTTCTGGGGTACTCATGATGGCTTGCAAAAGCATATTTGGGCGAGTTGGAGTACTATAGCAAGACAGATTGAGGAAGCGGGCTGTCACGCCCCAGAACCAGAATACTGAAGAACGGGGACGTGCACAGCCAGCTACGTATAACGGAACGGCAACCATCCCGCTATACGGTCACAGTTGTCTAGCTATGAGAGGGTACGCTACAAACCATCAGTCTCTTAGGGTCAAATCAAGCTATTGTCTCAATCGCAAGTAATGATAGTAACAAGATATCAGACCACCAAATATACAATTATAAGGCGTCCCAAATATTACATATCCAGATGATCATGAAGCTAGTCGTACAAAATGTAAGGACTAGCAAGAGTTAAGTCATACATGATCAACCTCGAGTTGCCAATCATGATTACAGCCCGTAGGCAGACAGAAAGTAAAGTGCATCGAGCTAACAAGTGCTCGTCGGCTAAACGCCTCAAAAGAATATCAGTTAACAATACAGTGGGAGAAACAAAAAGAGAAAACCCACTCGTTGCCCGGGTTCCATCTAGTGTTCACCATCGGGCTGGAAAGCAGGTAGATCCTTTGCTGCTGCTCCGGTATCTGGCCATACAAAACCAGCTGGGTCAGACCCCAGAAAGAGCAAGTGCCATAAAGGAGGCCATGAAATAAGAACAAAAGCCAGCAATCAGCACAATAATATAATTACATAATAAGAGACAGTAATTTAAGAAAAAGGCATGATAGTTAGATATAAAAGACAAATCTTGTACAGAATCGATAAAAGACAGAACATATGGAAAGGCATGACAGGATGATATACGATGAGATAACCATGGGACTATTCAGATGGCCAGGTTACAACCCGTAAACTAAACAAGGACCGGGGTTGTAACCCTTCGTCTGAATGGAACTTGGTTTTCCACCATTTATCGGCAAGATAAAATACGCGAATTCAAGACTTGCAATTAAACATGATTAAGGTAAAGCACGAGTAATCATGTCATGTCATGACCTTGCACAGGATCAGGACAGGACAATAGGGACTAGACTCCATCCAATCAATCACGGCCAAGCAAGTACTACGGCTTACTACTTTAACTAACTAGGGTTATCACAGACCTGATTACTAACAAGATGCAATGAGAATTCCAAGTCCGGTTACCTGTTTGTTACTACCTGAATGCTCCCAGCAAAAAAAAGGAAAAGATAGCATGATATAGCAGACACACTGTAGTAAGATACATGTGTCCTAAGGTACCACGCTCGACGGCAGGCTGGAAGTGCGCTCATCTCGACGGATAGCAACAAATCCCATGTATATATATATATATATAAGGCCGGGACCAAAGGGGCAACAGGTAACTGGGAAATTCTCCATGAACTAATTGATCAATCTAGTCATTAACCTAGCCAGATTCAGTATGAATCCCTGACCGTGGGAACCAGGGAGTCACGTCCTAGACATGATGCAAGACAATACGAGTGGATTGCACAAGCAAGCAGGAACACCCACGGTGTCAAGACAGGTCAAGCTAAGTTATCAAGTCATGTCAAGTCAGGAGTACGCCGCCACGGGCCACTATCAAGTTATCAAGATAATTCATGTCAGGGTACTTGTCAGGAGTGCGCCACGACGGGCCACTGTCATGTTAGGTTGGTCATGTCGGAAGTGCACCACTACGGGTCACTGTCGTGTTATGCTAGTTCCTTGTCATACCAGGCCATGTACAATAGTCATTCCAACATATTAAGTAAAATCAAGTTCATAACAAAAGGCGTAAGGATATAAAATGGACGTAAAACATCTAATAAAATATCAATATATATAGGGCTATAGAAGAACCAAGCTAAAAGAAGAATAAAACCAAGTCTCCATGATTGGACATATATATTGTGCAAGGGGTCATAGGGTTGGATTGCGCAAGAGTCAAGTGCGCCAGGGGCCAACTGCGCAGGGTGAGCTGCGCAGGGTACCAACTGTGCCAGAGATGGATGGCGCAGCAGATGGGTTGCGTGGGATCAAATTGCGCAGGGGTCAGACTGCGCAGGAGAGGATGGCACAGGGTGAGCTGCGCAGAGGGTGGACTGCGCAGGAGTCAGGTTGCGCAGGGCCAACTGCGCAGGGGTGAGTGCGCCAAGGGAGGTACGCGGTCCAGCCCAAGAGGCCGAGCGCAATCGGCTATGCGCAATGAAAGGCGCTGGCCAAGAAGGAAGGTACGCAGTTCACCAAAGGGTGAGCTGCGCAATCGGCCTTGCGCTAAAGAGCGCAGGCCGAGAGGGCTGCTTCTCCAACCCGAGAAGAACTCCAAGAACTTCAAAACTTCAATTCTTCATAACTTGACCAAATCAAAACCAAATCTAGATTTTCAAAGTTCTATCTTGAGTAAAATCGAATTCTCTTCCACATGGCAGCATCAAACATACAAAAATCGAAGTTTAATAGATCAAAACTAAGGATTTTCGAAAATGGTTAAAACCTAGATCTAGAAAAATGGAAGCTCCAAATCACAAAATGTCAAGTTCTAAAGTTGTTCTCCATGGCCTAATCTAGCTAATGGACAAATAAAAAGTGGTGCTTATTGGATGGCAAGGTGCACTTGCCTAATGGGTTGGAGAGTTGTGTGGAGGAAGAAGAAGAATTAATGGAGGAAAATAATAAGGAGAGAGAGTGTTAGGTGGGGATTTTAATGGGGGAGGATAAGTTGTGTTGAGGGTGGAGGTTAGCTAAGATGGTCCAATGCATAATAAACCAAACCAAACCAATTCCTTCTCCTATCCAAATAAAACCAAGCTCCATTAATCAGAATTAATCCAGGAATGATAAATGACAATTAATCTACAATGCTAAGTATGAAATATACCACAACTTAACTGGTCAAGAAAAAAAAATGAAAAATACTGGTCAGAAATACGATCACGTATAAAATACGTATCACGAATTTCGGGGCACTACATCCTACCCACCTTAAAATAATTTTGTCCTTGGAATTTAATCAAGAGGCTAGAGATGTCGGGACAGCTATACTATCGCAAGCAATCTATGCTACCAATCAACCATACAATCATACATGCAAGCAAGGAATCGAAGTGCAAGGCATAAGGAAGACATTACACCTCACGAGCCAAACCGGTTGGGATAACGTGATCGGATATCATCCTCACACTCCCACGTTTGACTCTCCAAGGAGCGACGAACTCAAGCAACATGGACTTAACTGATAGTCTTGCGCTTGAGGTCTCTCTCTTTGGTCAAACAGGGACACGGGCCTCTCCTCATACGAAAAAGGTTGGTACCAATAACCGTTTTCGAATGATCTAGGACATGGCTCAGGTCCGGGATATACCGTTGTAGTTAGGACACATGGAACATGACATGTGCCCTCATAACGACGGTAGAAAAGCAAGATGAGAGGACACATATACCTCTCGGCCGATTCTGGATCTGGGCCTGGGCCAGGGAGAACTGCTGAGGCCTCTGCTGCTGGAAGGCCTGGGCCTGAGTCGGCAATGGACCCGGGAACGGGAGCTGCTGTGGTTGGTGAACTGGAGCTGGTTCTGGTGCTGGTGCTGGTCCCATAACCGAGGAACTAGTTACTGTCGACGATGATCTGTTTCTGAACGGGCAAGATCCTATCATGTGGTCCGGTGCTCCATAAGCCAAGCACAACCCCTGTGCTCTACGACATTCAGAAACAACGTGCCCTGGCTTCCCGCAATGAGTGCAGCCCATTGCGGAAGACTGCTTCTGCTTCAGTTGCTGGGGATAGATCGGGGCAGAATGCTGTAAAGAGGTGACCGAATCTGTCTTCGTAGCTCCAATGGTCAAGGCCCTAGCTGCTGGGGCCGGTGCTGACGATTGGTTCATCTGGTCGTGAGACCGCTTCCGATCTTCGGTCCGGTCCGTTATCCTTCGAGAAGTGTACTCATGCCTCCTCGCTGCTCGTAAGACGGCATCAAAAGTTGTGTGCTCGAACTGCTCGACGGCCAATATAATTTCCAAATGGAGCCCCTGCTGGAATCGCTGTGCTCTGTCTAGCTCGGTTGCCACCAAGGTGGAAGCAAACCGACTCAATCTTGAAAACTCGGCCGCATATCCGTCGACCGTCCTGCTCATCTGCCTGAGATTACTAAACCTGGTCTGCAGGTCATATCTAGCCACTGCGTCGAAGTACTTGGTCTGGAACATATCACTGAATACCGCCCACATGACAGGCGTACCCAAACTCGCTGCTTGCATAGCCCACTAGCTGCGGGCTAGATCCAGTAACTGCAGGCGCACCACCGCCACTTTCTCTGCTTCAGGGGTCCTGGCTGCCTCTAAGATCACTTCAATGTCCTATAGCCAGGCATCTGCAGCAATAGCATCCTCGCTGCCGTCGAAGAAGGGAGGGTTCAGGCGCTTGAAATTGTTGACCGCACTGTTCCCTCGAGGACCACTTCTGTTCAGAGCTTCTTGTACTGCTTGCTGCAAGGCATCACCTCGACGATCCTGAGACGCAATCAACTCATGGATGAGCCCTATTAAGGCCCCATCCTCTGATCCTGCTGGCTGAACTGGCTGGACTGGGGGCACTGGTTCTCCAGGAGGTATGGCTCGGAAGGCGGCTACTGAGGACTGATCTTGATCTTCTTGCTGTTGCTGGGCTGCTGGCTGAGCTCCTTCTGGCTGATCAACAGGAATGATGCCACTGAAGCAAATGACATCAGGGATATTAAGGAAGGACCAGGATGGAACAATGATGCAAGCATGTTATCAAGTCAGGAATCCAAGGAGATAAGAATTACGAGTGGAGATCAAAGGCGAGTACAGATTGAGACATCTATCCGGTAAACCCTCACATTTCTTGATTGACAAGACCTGCATGGGCCACCACTTAAACTGTCACGCCCCAGAACCAGAATACTGAAGAACGGGGACGTGCACAGCCAGCTACGTATAACGGAACGGCAACCATCCCGCTATACGGTCACGGCTGTCTAGCTATGAGAGGGTACGCTACAAACCATCAGTCTCTTAGGGTCAAATCAAGCTATTGTCTCAATCTCAACAAGTAATAATAGTAACAAGATATCAGACCACCAAATATACAATTATAAGGCATCCCAAATATTATATATCCAGATGATCATGAAGCTAGTCGTACAAAATGTAAGGACTAGCAAGAGTTAAGTCATACATGATCAACCTCGAGTTGCCAATCATGATTACAGCCCGTAGGCAGACAGAAAGTAAAGTGCATCGAGCTAACAAGTGCTCGTCGGCTAAACGCCTCAAAAGAATATCAGTTAACAATACAGTGGGAGAAATAAAAAGAGAAAACCCACTCGTTGCCCGGGTTCCGTCTAGTGTTCACCATCGGGCTGGAAAGCAGGTAGATCCTTTGCTGCTGCTCCGGTATCTGGCCATACAAAACCAGCTGGGTCAGACCCCAGAAAGAGCAAGTGCCACAAAGGAGGCCATGAAATAAGAATAAAAGCCAGCAATCAGCACAATAATATAATTACATAATAAGAGACAGTAATTTAAGAAAAAGGCATGATAGTTAGATATAAAAGACAAATCTTGTACAGAATCGATAAAAGACAGAACATATGGAAAGGCATGACAGGATGATATACGATGAGATAACCATGGGACTATTCAGATGGCCAGGTTACAACCCGTAAACTAAACAAGGACCGGGGTTGTAACCCTTCGTCTGAACGGAACTTGGTTTTCTACCATTTATCGGCAAGATAAAATACGCGAATTCAAGACTTGCAATTAAACATGATTAAGATAAAGCACGAGTAATCATGTCATGTCATGATCTTGCACAGGATCAGGACAGGACAAGAGGGACTAGACTCCATCCAATCAATCACGGCCAAGCAAGTACTACGGCTTACTACTTTAACTAACTAGGGTTTTCACAGACCTGATTACTAACAAGATGCAATGAGAATTCCAAGTCCGGTTACCTGTTTGTTACTACCTGAATGCTCCCAGCAAAAAAAAAGGAAAAGATAGCATGATATAGCAGACATACTGTAGTAAGATACATGTGTCCTAAGGTACCACGCTCGACGGCAGGCTGGAAGTGCGCTCATCTCGACGGATAGCAACAAATCCCATGTATATATATATAAGGCCGGGACCAAAGGGGCAACAGGTAACTGGGAAATTCTCCATGAACTAATTGATCAATCTAGTCATTAACCTAGCCAGATTCAGTATGAATCCCTGACCGTGGGAACCAGGGAGTCACGTCCTAGACATGATGCAAGACAATACGAGTGGATTGCACAAGCAAGCAGGAACACCCACGGTGTCAAGACAGGTCAAGCTAAGTTATCAAGTCATGTCAAGTCAGGAGTACGCCGCCACGGGCCACTATCAAGTTATCAAGATAATTTATGTCAGGGTACTTGTCAGGAGTGCGCCACGACGGGCCACTGTCATGTTAGGTTGGTCATGTCGGGAGTGCACCACTACGGGTCACTGTCGTGTTATGCTAGTTCCTTGTTATACCAGGCCATGTACAATAGTCATTCCAACATATTAAGTAAAATCAAGTTCATAACAAAAGGCGTAAGGATATAAAATGGACGTAAAACATCTAATAAAATATCAATATATATAGGGCTATAGAAGAGCCAAGCTAAAAGAAGAATAAAACCAAGTCTCCATGATTGGACATATATATTGTGCAAGGGGTCATGGGGTTGGATTGCGCAAGAGTCAAGTGCGCCAGGGGCCAACTGCGCAGGGTGAGCTGCGCAGGGTACCAACTGCGCCAGAGATGGATGGCGCAGCAGATGGGTTGCGCGAGATCAAATTACGCAGGGGTCAGACTGCGCAGGAGGAGATGGCGCAGGGTGAGCTGCACAGAGGGTGGACTGCGCAGGAGTCAGGTTGCGCAGGGCCAACTGCGCAGGGGTGAGTACGCCAAGGGAGGTACGCGGTCCAGCCCAAGAGGCCGAGCGCAATCGGCTATGCACAATGAAAGGCGCTGGCCGAGAAGGAAGGTGCGCAGTTCACCAAAGGGTGAGCTGCACAATTGGCCTTGCGCTAAAGAGCGCAGGCCGAGAGGGCTGCTTCTCCAACCCGAGAAGAACTCCAAGAACTTCAAAACTTCAATTCTTCATAACTTGACCAAATCAAAACCAAATCTAGATTTTCAAAGTTCTATCTTGAGTAAAATCGAATTCTCTTCCACATGGAAGCATCAAAACATACAAAAATCGAAGTTTAATAGATCAAGGATTTTCAAAAATGGTTAAAACCTAGATCTAAAAAAATGGAAGCTCCAAATCATAAAATGTCAAGTTCTAAAGTTGTTCTCCATGGCCTAATCTAGCTAATAGACAAATAAAAAGTGGTGCTTATTGGATGGCAAGGTGCACTTGCCTAATGGGTTGGAGAGTTGTGTGGAGGAAGAAGAAGAATTAATAGAGGAAAATAATGAGGAGAGAGAGTGTTAGGTGGTGATTTTAATGGGGGAGGATAAGTTGTGTTGAGGGTGGAGGTTAGCTAAGATGGTCCAATGCATAATAAACCAAACCAAACCAATTCCTTCTCCTATCCAAATAAAACCAAGCTCCATTAATCAGAATTAATCCAGGAATGATAAATGACAATTAATCTACAATGCTAAGTATGAAATATACCACAACTTAACTGGTCAAGAAAAAAAAAATGAAAAATACTGGTCAGAAATACGATCACGTATAAAATACGTATCACGAATTTCGGGGCACTACACGGGCTTAGGTGTGCGACCTTTAAAAGACATGATGGATGCTTTCACTGTTAAACTATAGTGGAAATTGAAGACCCAGGAAGGATTGTGGCAGAGATTCATCAAGGCTAGATATTGTAAGTTTCATGATTTGGATTCAGCTGGAGCTCCTCAAAAATGTTCTGTTGTTTGGAAGCGTTTGCTACGAGGACGGGAACTTGCAAATCATCACATTACTCCTCGGGATTCGGGTGATTGGGTTTGGTCTCCTACATCTACAGGAAAGTTCTCAGTCGCATCTGCTTGGAAGGTAACGCGCGTACCATTTCCAGTACGATCTGCGTTTAAACACATCTGGAGTACGTGTATTCCTTACAAGTGGTCGGTCTTACTATGGCGAATATTACATAACAAATTGCCCACTGATGATAACATCCAAACTTTGGGGTTTCACTTACTGTCGAAATGTCATTATTGTGTAAATCCTAGTATGGAGACTTCACAACACATCTTTCAAGTAGGAGATATGGTGAATCAAGTGTGGCGCCAATTTAAAGCTGATTTTCAAAGCTCATCAAGAAGATCGAATTTTGTTGTATGGTGGAGGAGGCCGAACATTCATCTCAAGAAGATTGTGGTTGCTGCGGTGTGCTTGGTGACTTAGAAAAACAGAAAAAAATGGCGCTATAAAGAATACAATTACTCAGTGAACCAGCTAGTACAAGAGGCTCGTCACTAGATTGGAAAGCCTATGAAGCGATGCAAGCATAATCCACCCATCCCGACAACTTGGCATCAGAGTGGAGTTGGATAGATCACTCACTTGTATTTTGAACATCTCTTATTTTCAATAAAGCTTCTAGTTTTTGAAATATATATATATATATATATATATATATATATATATATATATATATATGTATATATATATATATACAAAAATATATATATATATATATATATATATATATACACACACACACATGTGTATATATATAAATATAGAGAGAAAGAGAACAATAAGAAGAACCTGAAGCAGGGAAACCCAGCCCGACCAGGCCCAGGGCCGATCCCGCGGGTTCATACTACACTCCACATATAAGTAGAGATCGAGAACGAGAGAGAGAGAGGGAGTAAACGAGACCACAAACCCTAGCCACCCCACCACCATATCCCGACGACCCCCCATGACACCCGCACCGTCGTACAGGGCGCCGAATCGGCCACGCGCGGCCTGGGACATAAGCCGTACCGACAGCAACAGCGATATTGGCGGTCGGGAGAGCCGACTTCGTATGGGGATTTCTCCAATATCGGTCGACGATGTTTCGAGCCGATTGCTCAGATATGACCCAAACATAACCATCTTCAAACCCCAATAGTTATATTTTGTTATAATCACGCGATCGATCCAGAAAATCGACATAAAGTCGATCAAAATCTTGTCCCGAGACAGGACCTATGACAGTCCATGTACCCATATTAGGAGATCGATTCAGATCGATTTAACACCAGTTTAGAAATTGTATTTGAACAAAGTTTTAGACTACATGACCAGGATTGAAACCCTTCTTTTATTTTCTGTTTTAGACAAATATAGATTCAGTTAGTTAGTTTCGAAAATCAGGAAAAACTTAGATAAACTGTTTCAAAAAATAATAAAATCCTTCGATACGACGTGCATCCCGCCAAACCGGACGACGTGGTCCTAAACTGAAAGCATCGAAAGGTGCGTAATAGCTTTGCAGACGTGTGGGTTTTGATGAAATTCAAATTGGTTGCGTGTGCGCGAAGAATTTGATGCGTATCCGTCAAAATTTATCGTATCGGCCTTTGTGTAAAATTTTTAATTACTTTGTGCTCGTTCGTCAAATCAAGACAAAACTTGCACCAACAGGACGTATCATTTTTCTGGTCCTGTATGCTATGTTTGGTCCGATTCTGAGACAGTTAACCGGATCGTCGTTTTGCCGGCCCCATGATCCGACTCAATGGGCGATTTTGTGCACGGCCCGTCGGAATCCAACTTTGGACATACGGTTGGGTTCATATCAGAAAATCAGACCTGTTAACATATAGTTTGATGACTTTAGAGACCATAGACTCTAGCACACTTTTCGGTGTAAAGTGGATCTAACGACGGATATTATTTTGGCCCAAAGTTACCTTTTTGCCCCTGTGTCCAGAATTGGACTTAAGGACAGATAATCCTGGCTAATTTGACTATTCTGAGAATGTTGGTAATATTTATTTCAGCATCCGGAGACTTTTGCATGTGTTGTCAGTATGGCTCACTGAGTGGTATGGTATTACCGGTTTTACCAGCTAAGGACATCAGGCAAGTACATTTTTGATTGCTTATCGATTCATAGTAGTCTTTACATTTCATGTTTATACATATGTCTTATTGTTTGTTGACACGCTCATCACACGGAACTTAGTATCATGGATCTCTATTTACTATGTTTCGTGATTATCATGTTTTCGTGTTTTGTGATTTGTTCGAGTCCATGAGTACTAGTCGGGATAGGAAATATCTTAGTAAATGTGTGAACTATCCCTTACCCATCCCTATGATGTCTATTCTTGAATAATAGTAGCTGCACACGACACGTGCAGGGTGCCGGATTTACCCCCTAGTCGTTCACATGTCGAAACGGATATTTTAAAACACATAGATAGTGGTCTTTTATTTGTTTTCCTTGTTTTCTTCACCGCTTGCCATGACACTAGTTACCTTCTAGTTTTCATTTCACATATGTTATTTCATGTCTTGTGAATTCTATTATGTTTTCGATTTGTCGTCGATTTGTGTGCTTGTTCCATTCGTGACTGGAAACAAATATTTTTAGGTTTAGCCGCGATCACTCTTTGTCATCCGTTCCCAGAATGCATATTTTTATACACGTACAACTCATGTATATTTATTTAGTATTTATCATGTATCATCCTGTATTTAAATTCCTTTAATTTCATGTTAATTATTTATCTGCATTTTATTCCTGTATTTTATTTTCTGTATTTATTTCCTGCTGTTATTCTCTTTTTTTAGTCTTGCTTTTAGGTTCGGGTTCATGGTGGTTCTTCTCGGGTTCATGGAGGTTCACATGAACCAAACCCCAAAAACCTCCACCTACCACCACCCTTTCTATTTAAGCCTCCATCTCCTTCTCTCTCTTCATAACTTTCCTTCTCCATTACTTCTTCTTCTTCCTCATCACTCTCTCCACCAACCCAACAGCAGGCAAGTACATCTTGCTTCTTGCTTCCACTTGAAGAGCCATTTTTATGGTTCATTTTTCTTTCTCTCATCATTCTAGGAGAGTTTAGTACTTAGCATTTTTGATTTCTGTGGCTTGTTTCTTCTCGGTTGTCTATGGGGTTTTATCTCCCAACCTAGCGTACTTTTCGGAGTAGATAGTTCCTTATGGCAGAGCTTCTCATTCTTCACCCTTCTGAACCATGGGAACCTCATTCTGGCTGGGAACGAAGGCTCCTTAGTCACGCTCACGTTCTTACGTGCCAGCGTGAATTTTTAGTCACGCACACGTCTTTACGTGCGTGCGTGAAATTTTAGTCACGCACACGTCTTTGCATGCGTGCATGAATTTTTAGTCACGCACACGTCTTTACGTGTTTGCGTGAATTTTCAGTCACGCTCACGTTCTTACGTGTCAGCGTGGATTTTTAGTCACGCACACGTCTTTACGTGTTGGCGTGAATTTTTAGTCACACTTACGTCTTGACGAGCGTGCGTGAATTTTCAGTCACGCTCGCATCTTTGCGTGCGTGCGTGAATTTTTAATAATGCACATCTTTACGTGCGTGAATTTTTAGTCACGCATATTTCTGCGTGCGTGCGTGAATTTCTTATCCCGCTTTTCACGCTCATACTCTCACGCTGTGCGTGTGTGAGTTACTTTTCACGCTCACGATTATGAGTGCGTGAATTTCCTTTCACGTTCACGCTGTGCGTGCCAACGTGAACCACTTTTCACGCTCACGCTGTTTATACGCTCACTCCTACCTGCTAGACTTAGCGTGACTTGTTGGCCTTAGCATAGACTTGTTGGCGTGACTTCCTGATCTAGGTGTTTTATTTGTTCTATAACTTATTCATTTAATGATGGCATGATAATTCTTCTATTATATCCTTACGCCTTTTGGCATGAACGTGATAAAATCATGATATGTTAATATTGTTAATACAGATTGTTATGTGGAATGCGCCTTGTGTCCTGATTGATCCATGGATACCCAGTATGACTGGAACTTAACCCTGAAAGTCGTAGACTCGACTCCATTGAATACTATTTGACTTTCATGCCTTGTCACCATTGATAATGATTGTGACATTGACTAATAATTGATCATGCGTTCCTAGTTGGAACTAAGAGACTGGCTAGTCGTCTTATTGAATTGAATGAATGAGACACGTTCATGTAATGAACTATTGCAATCGATTAGCCGATCCCGAATATTGGCATACAGACACATGTAGGCTTCAAATTATTTATTTATTTATTTAGTTATTTATTTATCTTACAAAAATAGCATGTGTACTTTATGGTCAAGGCATGATTATTCCATGGTTAGTTTGATTGTTGCATTACGCTATGTAAGACCTACAACCTAGCCGCACGGGTATCATTGTAGAGTTGCGCATATCGTACCCCGTACAAAAGTACTCATTTGAATGACCATGATCCACGGCATGGAACTTCACTCAACGTAGAGACTATTAAGTCAAATAAAATAATAATGGCATGGAGAGAATGGATTCCTGAGTTCTTACATGGCAGCCCTCTTGGGACTAGTAGTGCCCGACAGGCCGGCTGGTTCCCACAGATACTGTAAATATGTCACACGGGCAGGGAACGGTATCTGCTTATATTATTATACATGATATATTAATGGCGGGCGTCCTACTGGGACTCGTCTAATTATATGATTGGCGTAATTGATTGATTGGATAGACTAGCCTTGCTTGCACATAGTGAGAACTGAGGAATCCCTATTTGCATAATTCCAAGGTAACTTGAAACTCACAGTAGCAAGCCGTAGTAGTTGATTGGCCATTCAAGATGATTTGTTTGTGTACTGTACCTACTCTGTTGCCTAACTGAGATGATCAGAATGTCAGAACATGACGGGCCAACTTCTGTCCTTGTTTGGTTGGAAGGTTGGTTCGAAGTGTCGTGATGTTATGTGAATCCTAGTGGAAAGCAGAGATCTATTATTATATTCTCTTACTTACTGATTTAATCCTTCATATCGTGCTTCCTTGTGGTACTTGCTATTAGAGGTCTAACCTCTCTGGTTTTGCATGGCCAGATTTAGAGCCAGTCCTCGAGGACTCAGCTTACTTCTACCTCCAAGATGGTCAATACTAGGGGAATGATCGCAGGAGGACTCGAGTGGGTTCCTTACTTCACCGCTCGTTTTGTTATTTACTTCATACTTAGCCGTTTGGCACCGACATGTTAGTCGAATTGTCTTGCACTTACTTTTACATAATTGTAATTAAGTCAGACTGCAGCTAATAACAATTCTGTATATGTTACTATACCATCTGGCTATGTTTTGTAAAGCCAGATCTCAAGAACATTTTGACTAAGCGTTTGGGACGCCTTACTGCTTTATCTTACATGTTCTCTATTTCTGCTTCTTGTTTGAATGATTGAGACAATAGATGTGAAGTGACCATAGTAAGACTTTCATGTAGTATGTACCCCCTCGTCTGGTTAGACAGTATTGATCGTATTATACGGTATTCATCTACCCGTAATACGTAGCTGGCTGAGTCATTCCTCCGCTCTCCAGTATTCTAGTTCTGGGGCGTGACACTCTTAGCACTGGGAAGGCTTGGGTATGCTGAGGTCAACCTAGACAGTTGAATTAGCCATCTTTTCTATTTTCTTAGACATTGTAATTTTTTAGCAAATGTGAGGTTGTGAAACCTTGTAATTTGTAAAAACTAATTTAGTAATGTGAATGAGCAATACATGTTATATTTTGTGATTTTGAGCATCTTGGCTGTGACAGCGTTCTACCGCCGACTCTGCAGCGTAGGCTGGCTTGGACACGTCTCGTATCCGAAAAGCGGGTACGGGTCGTGACAAGGGAGATGGAGTCACAACAACAGATATGGGATATGATAGCGTGCTCAGAACGCTCTAGAATGCCAATAATAGCGTATTCAGTCCGCTATAAATGCCCCCGCTATAATTGTCCCATGTACAAGAACGCTATAAAGTTATAGCATTTATGAACGCTATTGATGGATTATAGCGTTCCATGGCGCTATTGATAAGTTATAGCATTTAAGAATGCTATACCAGCGTTGTAGCATTTAAGAATGCTATAGGAAAGTAATAGCATTCTTGAACGCTATTGAGTTACTATAGCGTCCATGAACGCTACAGACTTGTTATAGCATTGACAAATGCTATAGAGTTTACATAGCATTTACGAACGCTATAGTTTCATAATAACGTTAGTTAACGCTATAAGTTATTTATGGCGTTCGTGGACGCTGTTGATGTTTAATTGCATTCCTGTATGTTATTGTTTGTTAATAGCTTTTCGATGCAAATTAGTTTTTATAGCATTTCTTTCGCGCTATTATATGTGCACCAATAACATGTCAGAATGCTATTGCAGAATGTATTAGTGTAAAGAAACAATTCATATTAGAATAGTATTGCAGCACATCAAAATAGCATTACAGATATACAGAATGCCATAGACATCTATTGCATATATACACAGAATGCCGGTATTCAAAAATTTAAATGCTTCTCGACGAATCAATCACAGAATGAATTCCGAACATAAGTAAATTAATTAATTTTACTGTCAAGAACATACAAAATCCTTCATAATTTCTCCAAAATTAAACATTAATAGTGTAGTCAGCGTTTAATTGTTTCCATACATATATCCAAAATATTGTATATCCAAAAGCCTCAAGTAGTAGAGGCTGCACCATGTGCTTGCTTCTAGAACTGCTCCACAAGCCTCAAGTTATCTAAGTTACCATGACCTGTGTAGAGAAAAAAAATCAGGAAACAAAATTTTTGGATCAGTGTACGAAGACTGCATTAACACAAAAACTCTCAAAAATAGGTGAGGACGTGAAAGGCATGAGTGACGGAAAGCACAAGAACTCCTAAAATTTGGAACAATGCTTGTGTTCATCATGTCAGACATGTACTAAACATGATACAAGACTCCAAAATACATGACATAGTTATACAACTCATGGTAAAATAAAGTAATAATTCAATACATTATAGGTAGAGATAATAAACAAGTTATCAATCATTTCTTTGTTACTGCATGACCAAGTCATAAATATATGTGAACGACAAAGTATACATCACTTACACTTGATTTATTTGTTGGCTTTTATGATTTCTTCTCGGAATATATATGAACGGCAATGTGTTTGGTCATGCTTCTTAAAATGTCCTATTCACCATTCTTGTGGTGGATGTGATTCTGATTCGCTATGTTGATAGTTATGCTTAACAGTCAGTTGGAAGTCATATTCCTGGATGCGTGACATAATGCTGCATTTGGAATTGCAATGTAATTAGCTTTATCGGACTCTAACTGTGTGAGAAAACAGTGCATTTGCAACTCCAAATGGTGTTAAAATGGAGCAATTGCAACAAACCAAGAACAACAGAAATTGTGACAGCAGTAGGCAGTATTGTTAACTTTTTAACCAGAACTTTTAAGATAAAAGTATATGATACTACTTGATACAAGTGTGCAATCAAAAACATTGATACAAGTAACAGAACTTCAAATGTCATATGTTGCGAGCCATCAACGATAAAGGAGAAAAACAACAATATTGAACCACAAAGCAAATCATAACAAAATGAATATCTTACCTATTATTGAAGTTTCCTTGATTTGCATGCTTTGAAAGTAAAATTGGGCAAGACTGACTAAAATCTTCGACCTTTTTAGGAGCTTGTTTATCATCACTAGTGGGATCAAGGTAAAAGTATTTTAGACACCTCTGATGTTTTTTGATGCAAGGGATATTTTTTGGTACTGGAGGATTCAACTTTTTACTAAAATCCCACAAGTATCTATTGTTTGCTAGAATACATATGTTGTATACTCACATGCCAGTCCCTGTCATTGTTAGAAGAACTCATGCTAAGAGTTCCATAAGTACATAATAAATAGATCCAAAAGCAAGTGTTGACAGAGTCATCCAAATTGTCAAACTTGACTAATAACTAATTCTAATTATAGTAGAGATGCTACAAAAATTCATAAACTAGACAAAAATTAAACTATACAAAACTTAACTAATTCCAATTTTGTTCGTAGCACAACGACTTCTCAAATTGTTTGCAGTAAAACTATACAAAAATAAAAATTTTACATCTCATAATTTGTTGGTCCAAAAAACTAACATATTCTTTCGGATGAACTAATTCTTATTTTGTAAATAGCATTTGTATTAGTTACTCCTTCCCTCTTCATTAATATTGCTGCATATTTTATTTTGCTTATATACACTGTTTATGTTTTTAACATTTCATGTCGTCCAACACCATTGCAGCTTCACCTTCTTTCTATGTTGGAAGAGTACATTATTGTGAAGCAGGAGAATGAGGAAGAGTGAAAAAGGCATAGGGTAATGCCCCATGCTTGCGATACCTCAGCTTTTGTAGGATATACTAACTCATTAAGTTGTTGATTCAGGATCAGAAAAGGCTTCAGGGTCAGCTCATTGCAGTTGTTAATAGTTGCAAGAAATTTGGATTAAAGGATAATATAATAACAGGATTTGAACTTGAAAGTGCCTGCCACATGATTTTAGCTACTTCAGTAATACTTAAGCTACCCGTAGATGCTTGCTGCAACAGTAATACTAGGCAAATACCATTTACAAAATGAAAATAGGATTCAAAAAGCAGTATGGTGAGTGGAGTTAAAAGTTTTGAACTAATCTTAGTATTTACCTCAACACGTAGCTGTACACTAAGCAGATTTGCAACAACAGTCCCGACAACTGCATGACCAGTTTCATGTCTGGCAAAAAAAGCCCTCTCGCTACCTTGTAACTTTGTATGCTTCTTCACTATACACTGATGAAATATGCATCTGTTTAATTTTGAATAATCGATGTAAATGATCAAACCTACACTACAAAGAGAATAGATGTGAGTTTTGATTTTATTCAATGATGAGAGGGAGAATAAGAGATGATGACTAAAGCATCAACTGATGGTGAGGTCACTGTTGGCCCATTTGGTCATATGGTCAAACCTGATTTTAATAATTGAATAAACTCTGTCTGGATATACAAAGCTAGTCGGGACATCTCGGACTCTTGAACATGATCGAGAATGGCTATCCACTGAATTCAAGACTGAAGATCTGTTTGCCTACTCGAGTCTGTAATTCCTTATACAATGTATCTTCATGTTATTTGAGTCTAGGAATATGTTGTACACCGAGTCGTACTGGCAAATAGGCTTCCCTCAAATGAGTTCAAAATATTTTTAAAATGACCTCTCAAAAAGTTTTACAAAAAGGTTTTCAAAAAGGTTTTCAAAAATCACCAAAAAGCTTTTTCAAAACCTTGACTAAACCCTGACAGAACTCGGACCGAGTTCGGCTAGAGTTCGGCCAGAGTTCGGTTAGTGGCCGTTGTGATTTTGAATCCTTGGAACTTGGTCCTCCTGCAGTTGCGGATTTGACCGAGATTTGCTCATAGAGTTCTGCCCGAATTCTGTCCGAATTCTGTCAGAAGTCTGCCTTTGAAATGCCTATAAATAGAGAAGGATTTCGATCATTTCAACTCACTCATTCGCTTTCAATCTTCTCTCTATCTAAAGCTTTCAGTCTTTCAAAGAGTTTTCTAGAGCTTTCAATTTCAGATCCCAAGCCAATTACAATCCTCTAGTCGATTTGCCAGTACGGTACGGTCTAGAAGTTTATGAGAGATTGTAATCAGAAGGCTTGATTGAAGAATACCTCTTCACATTTGAAGTTGGACGAGTTCTTCGTATCAAAGCTCGCGTTGTAGAAGTTGCAAGGACTTCGTAAGAAAACTTGCAATTTTTCCAATAGTGGATTCAACTGGTAGCAAGAGTTCTACCGACTGGATTAGTCCTCAACAGAGGGATACCAGTATACATCGCTGTCTTTGCGTTTGCTCTCTTAACTCTGTCTTTACTTTATCTCAGTTGTGATTAATATTCAGTGATTGTGCTGCTAACTTTTTTAATTAGCATTATTCCGCTGCCAACTCTATTCACCCCCCCTCTAGAGTATTACGCTTTACTATTTCGTTCCTACAATTGGTATCAGAGCGGGTGTTACAGGTAAAGCAAAGGTAACAGTGCAATTATTTATTCTTTTTAATTAACTGTTATATAGATCACAGCACAACACATGACAACTGTGAAATTCACAAGTGAAGGCCAAGCCACAAACAGACCCCCACTGTTTGATGGTACGAACTATACCTATTGGAAAACACGGATGAGTTTCTTCTTGAAATCACTTGACTTTGATTTATGGTCCATTGTTCTTGATGGCTATCAAAAGCCACCTCATAAAAATGTTGATGGAGTTTTAGTTGAAAAACCCCACATCAGATATACAGAGGAAGAAAAAAAAAGGGCCAGTCTTGACGCACGTGCCATTAATGCTCTCTTTTGTGCTTTAGACAGAACTGAATTTAATAGGGTGTCTATCTGCACAACGGCTAATGAAGTGTGGAAGCTACTTGAAGTCACACATGAAGGTACGACTCAAGTCAAAGAATCTAAAGTCAGCAGACTTACTCAAGAGTACGAGGCGTTCAAGATGAAGCCCAAAGAAACAGTTACACAAATGTTCGAGAGATTCCTGGATATTGTAAATCCTTTGTTCTCCTTAGGCAAAGATTACAGTAACCATGAAAAGATTCGCAAACTCCTGCGAGCACTTACCAAGAACTGGATTCCGAAGGCTACTGCAATCTTTGAAGGGAACGACCTCACAACTATGTCCCTCGAAGTACTCATGGGTAAGCTACTCACTCATGAACTGGAGCTACAAGATTTTGAAGAGCCTGCACCAAAGGAGAAGACGATCGCTCTCAAGGCTCAGTACAGAAAAGCTGCTGAAGGTGACTCAGACAGCAGTGGATCTGACACTGAAGATCAAGCACTCCTAGCAAGGAAGTTCAAAAGATTCATGAGACATGAGAAGAGAGTAAAAGAGAACAACAGCAACAACTGGTATCAAGAAGATGCTGTTTGCTATGGTTGCAAGAAGAAGGGACACATGAAGAAGGATTGTCCCACAAACTCATCATCAAGCAAGAAGAGCAACAGGTATGAAAAAAGGAACCTGAAGAAATCAACATCTAGGAGATATGCCAATACCAGCATATGGCATGAAAGTGAAGCCAGCGACTCAGAAGACGAACAATCAGAAGACGCTGCAAACGTATGCTTTATGGCATCCGATCAGGTACCTACTGAACCTGTAGTTGATACTTATGATGACTTCACCTTTGAGCAATTAGGAGATGCCTTCAGTGACCTGATGACTGATTACAGGAAACTGCGTAGCAAGTATCAGACCGCTAAGAAGGTACTCAAAGAGTACAAAGGTGAAATAGGTAGACTTACCGACCTACTAGCTGAGGTTAGAAATAATGTTAGTGAGTCTGGTGAGCTTTCTTCAATAAAGCTCTTATTACACGAGACTACCAAGTCATTTGAAGAGAAAGACAAAATTATTGACCAACTCAAGGAAAAACTTTCTATAGAGAAGAAAAGTCTTCAATGTGCACAAATTAGAATGGAATCACTCAATTCTGATTATACTAAGTTGTATGACACTTCCCAAAGATTGGAAATTAGGTTAGGAAAACAGGCTGAGCCTGCTGCTTCCTTCCCTAACACGTGTCACTTACCGAAAAATTGGAACATTCCTAAGCCAAACACTGTCAGACCTAACCATATAAAACCTTTACCCCAAAAGGTTAAGCCCAAACAAGATTATAGGTATGCTTTCTTCTATACTAGAAAACCTAAACCTACCAACCATGCACACCACTCAGCTTTCAACACTCGACATGCACAATGTCATTATTGTGGCCTCATTGGTCATATTTTATCTGTATGTAGAATGAGAAAGCTTGTTGATTTAAATGTTTATGCTTGGATACCTAAAGCTAACAATACAGGACCCTACAAGAAATGGGTACCAAAAGTTTCATCTACAAACTGTTTTGTAGGTGGAACACCCTTCACATGCTAGAAGCAAATGGATCCTCGACAGCGGTTGCTCACGGCATATGACCGGTGACACTACCCTATTTGCAACACTATCGAAGAAAAAGAAGGAAGGCTATGTCTCCTTTGGTAATAACTTGAAAGGGTATATTATTGGTATCGGTGATGTTGGTAAGTCTTCCTATCATGTGATTAAGGATGTCTGTCTGGTTACCGAGTTGAAACATAATCTACTCAGCATAAGTCACCTAGCTGATCATGGTTATGGCATCAACTTTGGCAAAGATAAATGTACTATAGTTGATAGCTCAACTGGTAGTACTATCTTTGTAGGTATCAGGGAAGACAATATATATATTTTCTATTTGTTAGAAGAAAGTAACATTTCAGGTAGATGCCTAATGGCCAAGAGTGATGAGAGTCATCTGTGGCATATGAGACTCGGTCACGCTAATATGGATACGATCTCAAGATTATCCACAAAGAAGCTAGTACGCGGTTTACCGAACATTACATTCAAGAAGGACTCGGTATGCAGCCAAAGTGAAAAGAACAAAGCTACCAGATCCACATTCAAGTCAGTAAACGCAGTATGTACTACTAGACCTCTACAATTGCTTCATATGGACTTATTTGGTCCTAGCAGAGTTGCTAGCCTTGGAGGTAAACTTTATGCTTTCGTAATTGTAGATGATTTCTCTAGATACACGTGGGTATATTTCTTGACACGTAAGAATGATGTATTATCCGAATTTGTCGCCTTTTGCAAGAAGGTACAGAATGAAAAAGGTTACATGATTACTCGCATAAGAAGCGATCATGGAGGCGAATTCGAGAATGCTAATTTTGAGCAATTTTGTGACACACACGGTTTTGTACATGAGTTCTCCTGCCCTAGGACTCCACAACAAAATGGAGTTGTGGAACGTAAGAACAGAACTCTAACCGAAATGTCTAGAGTGATGTTAAACCAGTTTAGTCTACCCAAATATTTCTGGGCTGAAGCTGTTAACACAGCTTGCTTTGTACTCAATAGAGTTCTAATTCGACCCAAATCGAAGAAGACTCCTTTTGAGTTATGGTTTGATAGAATTCCATCTATTTCATACTTTAGAATATTTGGCTGTAAATATTTTATTCTTAATACGAAAGACAATTTGGAAAAATTTGATGAAAAGGCCGATGAAGGTAT
The DNA here is from genome assembly GCA_029216955.1 of Iris pallida. Classification (NCBI taxonomy): domain Eukaryota; kingdom Viridiplantae; phylum Streptophyta; class Magnoliopsida; order Asparagales; family Iridaceae; genus Iris; species Iris pallida. The sequence goes on along the minus strand of JANAVB010030019.1, from coordinate 3,341,874 downwards.
ATTTTTAGGTTATACGGCCAAGAGCAAAGGATACAGAGTCTTCAACAAAAGAACCATGATCATTGAAGAGTCAATCAATGTCACCTTTGATGAACTAAATCAGATGACGATCAATGACAATGACGAAGATCCAACTGTACCAAGCTCAACATCAACTGAACCTCAACCAAGCTCTGCACTAGCTGAACCTACTAGAGAAGATCCAGGAACCTGCTACCTTCAGAATTTACCGAAAAGGTTGAAATTTATAGCTGATCAACTAAAAGATTTGGTAATTGGTGATATTACCAAAGGAGTAAGTACTCGTATATCCAATAGAGATATTGTTTCTAGTGTTGCATTTATTTCACAGCTAGAACCCAAAACTATTAATGAAGCATGTAGTGATAGATTTTGGATAGATGCTATGCAAGAGGAATTAAACCAATTTTAATGGAATCAAGTTTGGGAACTTATTTCCAGGCCTATTGATCATCCGGTCATTGGCACCTGTTGGGTATTCCGAAATAAACTAAATGAAAATGGTTTAGTGACTCGTAATAAGGCTCGACTCGTAGCTCAAGGATACAATCAAGAAGAAGGTATCGACTACGATGAGACTTATGCCCCAGTTGCGAGATTTGAATCCATTCGTATGTTATATGCATTTACATGTTTTCATGATTTCAAACTATTTCAAATGGATGTCAAGAGTGCTTTTTTAAATGGTTTTATAAAAGAAGAAGTTTTTGTAGCACAACCTCCAGGTTTCATGGATTTCAAAAACCCTGATAATGTTTTCAAGTTGAAGAAAGCCTTATACGGTTTAAAACAAGCCCCTCGTGCTTGGTATGATCGTTTAAGCTCTTTTCTACTTGACAACGGTTTTTCAAAAGACAAGATTGACACTACACTATTTATTAAGTCTTTTAATGGCAAACTTCTTTTAATTCAAATCTATGTTGATGATATTATATTTGGATCTACTGATGAATCTCTGTGTCAAGAATTTTCTAAGTGTATGCAGAATGAGTTTGAGATGAGCATGATGGGAGAGCTGAAATTCTTTTTCGGATTGCAAATCAAACAAACTGATAATGGGACATTTATAAATCAAGCCAAGTACACAAAAGACTTGCTAAAGAAGTTTGATCTGGACAATGTCAAACCTATTGGCACTCTAATGGCAACTTCAACAAAGCTTGATTCAGATGAACAAGGCAAGCCAGTCGACACACGTAAGTATCGAGGTATGATTGGTAGTTTACTTTATTTAACTGCTAGTCGTCCAGATATAATGTTTAGTGTTTGTATGTGTGCACATTTTCAAGCTAACCCAAAGGAATCACATCTGTCCGCAGTTAAGCGTATCTTTCGATACCTTAAGGGCACTTCTTCTGTTGGCTTGTGGTATCCCAAAACTAAGTTCTTTGACCTTATTGGTTATTCGGATGCAGATTTTGCTGGATGCAAAGTAGATAGAAAAAGTACCACTGGCACATGTCATTTCTTAGGCAAGGCTTTAGTCTCATGGTTTAGTAAAAAGTAAAATTCTGTAGCCCTATCAACAATAGAGGCTGAGTACATCGTCGCAGGACGTTGTTGTGCTCAGATTTTATGGATGAAACAAACCCTAGAAGACTATGATTTATTTTACACACATATTCCCATTTTCTGTGATAACACGAGCACTATTAATTTGACTAATAATCCAGTATGTCACTCTCGTACTAAACATATCGAGATTAGACATCACTTTCTTAGAGATCATCATCAAAATGAAGATATAAACCTTGTGTACATAGATACTGAAAATCAACTAGCTGACATCTTCACTAAACCTCTTGCGGAAGATCGTTTCAATTATTTACGTCGAGAATTAGGAATTTTGGACGTCAATAATATTAATTAATTTTATTTTATGATTATATATTATTACCCAAAAATTGTGTTAGAGATAAGCCAATAAAGAGTCTCTCTGTCACCACAACTACGGTTGAAGCGAAGCGGTACTTAAGAGTTCCCCGGTGAACCTCCGCCAGCTGGGACAGTACTCCTACAGCTAATCTGAAACAGTCGCTGTGTAACGACATTTAATCTATAAAATAATATTAATTATGTTAATTGAAGTTGAAATGACTAATCTTTGAATTAAATATTTGAAATGAGACAATGAAAAAGAATGGCTAAAATCAACTTTAAAGAACCCTAGGCAAATTCGGCCAGAGCTCTGACCGGATTCGGCCCGAGTTCGGTTGAGGGTGTCAGGTTATATATACAGAACCTGAGCAGCCCTTCTTCTTCATTGCTTCCAAACTATTCACAACAGCAGCAGCAGCCGCGAAGCAGCCCCGAACCCTAGCTTTTTACCACCCTCTTTCTTCCAATCCAAGTGGTGAAATCAATCTAAAATTTAGATTTGTGCGGAGTTCGCCGTTCTCTTCGACATACTTTGATTTCGGGAGGTATAACCCCATCTTTCTTCACTTTTCAATAAGTGCATTTTTATTTCAATTTGCACAAATGGCACCCAAATTCAATCCATCAAAGAGGAAGAAGACGAACCCTAGTGAGGAAGGGTCATCTTCGCATCCGCATACGGATTCCCTCTTCTCGCCGATCCAAACGAGCGACGGTACATTCGACGGGTTTTTCTTTCAAACCCTAGACCAAGCCCTTCTGCGGTATGGAGACTTCTCCATGAGATCTATATGCACAGGCGCTCCAGTCAAATGGACTGTATTTCCTGATCATCGTCATTTCATTGAGGCATTAGGGTTACATCTTTTTGTTAAAATCTGCTTCCCTATAGCAACTAATGCCATTAGATTATTTTATTGCAATCTCATATTAAACACTTTTGATGTGAGCACTCGTGTTGGAGGTATTGATATCAATTTCAATGATGACCTCTTAGCGGAGATCCTTGGTATCCCTAACGAAGGTGAACCGCTAGTTGACATCACTGAATTTGATTTTCCCGAAGGCACGAGGCTCGCCAGTTTTAAAGCGAAACTCTGTGCACCTGATAGAGTACGCTCTGAAAAGTTCAAGGCTAACAACCTGAACTTGTTTAATTGTGAATTGCATCGCATCATCTATTCCACTATCTTTCCAAAATCCACTTCAAAGGATGATGTGACTTCTTTTGAGCTGTCCGCCATGTACCACATTTTTAAGGGGATTCTATTTTTTGCCCCTAAGACCATGATTCAGATGATGGGTCATTGTCGTGCAAGAGATAGAAATCTCTCTTACGCGATGATTCTCCCACGCATCTTTCAGTATTTCGATATCGATCTGTCGACTTGTACTCAGGACCCTGAGCCCAAGTTTCTTCAGTTATCTCGTCGTAGCATGACTGCTTTAGCTCCACCTCCTGCTCCTCCTATTGCACCTCCTCTACTACCTCATCAGTATGCCATGACATTTGAGGGCATACATCAGCATTTATCTGCTTTGCACGTCTCGATGACGGACATGGCTCGCGAGCGTGAGTTCCGCGACGTCACCCGCTATCAGGTGCTTGCAAACTCCTTAGCAGATCTTCGTTTCGCCCAGACTGGTCATTCAGCCGGTTCCATCCCTAGAGATCCAGCTTTCTTCGGTTACTGCTGTGAGGATGAGGCTGTTCATGCCTACTTCCAGCCCGGTAACGCCTATGATTGGTACCGTCCTGACCGTGCTCCACATCGTGATTATGTTGGTGAGTTCTATGCTGGCGCCCCTCCACATCCTTCTGGCACTGGTACCTCTGGAGCTGGTACTTCAGGACATGCTGGTGGAGCTGCTGATGATGATGATGAGGATGATGATGAGGAGATGTGACTATATGATTTTGAGTGATATTTTATTGTGCACTTGGAAATGCTCCGACATTCCAAGTTATTATCAGTATTTTTTTAGCACTTTTTAGTATGCTTCAGTACTCTTTTCTTTGATAGACATGTTTATTATGCCTCAGTTTATGGCATTCAGTTTATTTCAGCACTATGTTTCAGTCTCAGTTTATGCTAGCACTATTTCTTATATTGCTTCATTCTTTATAACTGCCTGTAAAATTACATGCCTGTGATAATTTTTCTTACAATACATGCCTGTGATATTTCTCTAATTTTATGCCTTATTTCTTTTATATATGTTTTCTCACTATTTGTTACTTATGCATTTGATTGCGGAGGAGCTTTATCTTTTGCAATTATTTTGCTAAGTGACAAAGGGGGAGAAAATTAAAGATCTAACATTTTTTTGAGATAATACAGGATATGTATTTCTACTTTTTGATATTTTGATCAAGCTTAATGTTATATCATTCATAGTTTGTCAATTATCAAAATAGGGGAGATTGTTGGCCCATTTGGTCATATGGTCAAACCTGATTTTAATAATTGAATAAACTCTATCTGGATATACAAAGCTAGTCGGGACATCTCGGACTCTTGAACATGATCGAGAATGGCTATCCACTGAATTCAAGACCGAAGATCTGTTTGCCTACTCGAGTCTGTAATTCCTTATACAATGTATTTTCATTATATTTGAGTCTAGGAATATGTTGTACACCGAGTCGTACTGGAAAATAGGCTTCCCTCAAATGAGTTCAAAATGTTTTTAAAATGACCTCTCAAAAAGGTTTACTAAAAGGTTTTCAAAAAGGTTTTCAAAAATCACCAAAAAGCTTTTTCAAAACCCTAACTAAACCTTGACTAAACCCTGACAGAACTCGGACCGAGTTCGGCCAGAGTTCGGTTAGTGGCCATTGTGATTTTGAATCCTTGGAACTTGGTCCTCCTACAGTTACGGATTTGACCGAGATTTGCTCATAGAGTTCTGCCCGAATTCTGCCCGAATTCTGTCAGAAGTCTGCCTTTGAAATTCCTTTAAATAGAGAAGGATTTCGATCATTTCAACTCACTCATTCACTTTCAATCTTCTCACTATCTAAAGCTTTCAGTCTTTCAAAGAGTTTTCTAGAGCTTTCAATTTCAGATCCCAAGTCAATTACAATCCTCTAGTCGATTTGCCAGTGCGGTACGGTCTAGAAGTTTCTGAGAGATTGTAATCATAAGGCTTGATTGAAGAATATCTCTTCACATTTGAAGTTGGACGAGTTCTTCGTATCAAAGCTCGCGTTGTAGAAGTTGCAAGGACTTCGTAAGAAAACTTACGGTTTTTCCAATAGTGGATTCAACTGGTAGCAAGAGTTCTACAGACTGGATTAGTCCTCAACAGAGGGATACCAGTATACATCGTTGTCTTTGCGTTTGCTCTCTTAACTCTGTCTTTACTTTATCTCAGTTGTGATTAATATTCTGTGATTGTGCTGCTAACTTTTTTAATTAGCATTATTCCGCTGCCAACTCTATTCACCCCCCCTCTAGAGTATTACGCTTTACTATTTCATTCCTACAGTCACGAATCATTGAAATTACAATAAAAATTTACTACAAAAATCCCAAAAGTATAATCAGCTTTCTGTCATATATAGGTTTCAGTTGCTTACTCATGCATAATGTCTTTCCAAGCATAAATATGGCTTGTAGTAATGTTGATACCCTGCTAATAGTGTAAATAATAATGTTACCACAAAAACAATCCTGGATTGAATTAACAAGATCTTCCTAAAACAACCCAAGATAAACTACAGATAGAATAAACCATAACAGATAAGGTGCTAGTTTATCTATATAAATTAAATAGCCTCTGGTTGCTTAAGAAATATCACTTAAACATCTACTCTGAATTGAAACGCCGTTGAGATTTGACACAAAGCAACCACATGTTGGATTATGACTACACATGCTTCCTAGCTAGAATTGAGCTAAATGTGGTATTTGTACCTGCAGTCAACATCTAACCCAAAATAAATAGAGGCCACTTGGCCGCAATTTAAGGATATATTATTCCCTCCCTGTAGTGAATGAGATGTGGACACCCCTTAAAAATCATCACAATAGGGACAATAAGAAATAATTTGTTCATAGATATAGGATTAAAGCATGACGAATTAAGTGGAGTATTATAGGGTGTTTTGTAATTGTTGACCACCAAAGTCAAAAGAAAAGTTTATACGACAACTATAATGTATCATGCTTTCTGAATCATAATTGGGCAATTAGAAAAAGTATCCACATAATAATGTAGCTCGAATGAGAGATCAATTAGTGGCAGCACATCATAAGACATGAGTGTATTTTTGGAATGTCACAAGTGGCGCCAATGAAAGATGATTAAAATTTTGAACCATTTCTGAAGACATGGGTAGGCACACCATATTTCTGAAGCATTTCTGAATCAATTAGTGGCAACACATTATAAGACATGAGTAGATACATATTGTTGGCATACTAACAAAATGGAATAAAACTGCATTCCTGGAATTAAACTAGATCCTGAGGTTAGCAACTATTGCAGTCTTTTAATTTTCAGATATGAGAGTGTAGGATATGGTATCAAGATGTAGTCCAGGATGATAGGTCCCTATATGTATATATATATATATATATATATATATATATATATATATATATATATATTAGCTTTAGACTTGTCAATTAAATTGTTGCATATATTTATTTTCCCCTATGTGTATTTCAAGATCTAGGATCAAGAATGTGTGGCTCATGAAGTAGCTGGATATTATCTCCTTTTATCTTGGATGGACTATCCCATGTCTAAAACTACTTAGTTGTTGCATTAGGTTGCATAATTGCCACATGATAGTTCACTAGTGATTTTAGTATTACATTATATAGAGTAATGACTCCAATATCACACACCCTCAGATTATTGTTATTTGTAGATTCTTTAATGTGTTGGTCATGACCGATGTTTTTCAGTTTTGCATTAGTTCATGCTAAAACAAAATTAGAACATCCGACGGCATATGCAGACCCTTAAAACCATGGCTACGGCTTTGATGTAGTCTTTTCTATTTTTCTTTCCAATTTATTTAATTATTATCTTTCTTTTAAGAGGAAAGATGAGGTCAAGTTGACCTTAGCCTATTATAAATTTTATTAAAGAATTAAATAAACTTATCGCAATCTACATAGTGAATGATAGAAATTTACAAAAAAAAAGATATCCTCATAGAATATGATCTACATTGTCCTTATAATATGTTGCAATTCATATAAGAATATATGAAAGTTGCTGCGGAATGAGCTCGTAATTTTGCACCAAATTTAGGAGGTTACTCTGATGTATCATATTTGAGCCAAAACAGCTTACACACAAACCACAAAGTAATTAGTATTGAGGATGTAACACAAATATGTTTTAGAAAAATGTAACTCCACTGCCATCAGGTTCTTCATAATAAATAATGAATGTCCGATAAGTCATCAGGATCTTAGGAGGGTTATTATATGCATAAAAACAAACCCAACCAACATAAAACAACTAAAAAATCTTTAAAATTTCTCCATTGTTACTCCTCAACAAAATAAAGAAAACCTAAAAATTATGATGACCGAAAAACCAAACCATCAATAATAATCAAATTAGATTTATCATGGTAATCAAATAAAATCCCTAACCTATAAAAATATCTTACTTCTCCATCAATTTGATAGCACCAAAATTATGGAGGCCACCGATCGAGTTGGGAACATCAAATTTAGGGAGACCACCGATATATTTGGGACACCAAAATTTAGTTAATTAGGGCGTAACCAAAAATCTAATTAATTTCTTGTAAAAATTTAGGGATTTAAATGCCATCAATCAATTTCGGAGAACTAAAATTTAGTCGGCCATGGAGAAGATCCGCAAACGAGCGAAGAGAAGAAGATAAAGAGAGCAAAGAGATTTAAACGAACTTACAAAAAAAAATATTGGCAACTGACTTCTCTTTACCTCTGGATCCACGGAGGAAGAAGAGACCAATTGAAAAAGAGCCACTATAGGGTTTTCTTTTGATAAAGAAGAGACCAAAACTAGGTTAGGAGAAGAAAAGACTAAAAGTGAGAGAGGGAGAGGTTTTTTTTTTTCTATGGGTGGCATCCACGGGAAGACAAAAATATGGGAGGGAATTTTTGGGAACGGACCCGCTGAATATTTTAATTAGACTCCAAATTTTTTTCGATCCCGATAGATTGTTCTCTTTTAACTTATTGAGTTATCTGCAAACAAACACAATTGTTAAATGTTAAATTTACAACGTTTATCCTAAATTGTTGTAAAAAAAAATAAGTTCACAATATTTAAATATAAAATGTTGTCATCAGCAATATTTTACAACGTTCTTATTTAAAACATTGTAAATGATTTAACTTATTATAATATTTTTAGAAAATGATGTAAATAAAATATTTTAAAATAGGTTTTTTCTTGTAGTGCCTCGATTCGATGATGGAGGGTGGAAATCTGGATGAACAATAACTCATCATCTAAACGCCACTAGGAGCATATCCATCACTGCTTTTCGTTGAGCCACCACTATTCCTCTCTCTCCTATAAATAGGAAGAGGTGGAGCAGTCAAAGATAGAGGATTTGGGAGGAGGAAATCTAGGTTTAGGGTTATGGATTTGGTGGAGGCGAAAGAGATCTCAAAAAATTTGAATTTGAAGAAGGAGCATTCGGGAAAGGAGAGGAAGCCCGAAATTCAGAGGAAAGAGAGGGAAAGATGAGAGGAAGCTAGAAATTTCAGAGAAAAGGGGGAAAGATGAGATGAAAGGAGCGAAATTTTGAGAGAAGGGGAGGGAAAGATAAAAATGGCTGCTGAATAATTAGAAAAAAATTTGGTTTAACCAATATTTCAGTTTGGCGCGCTGGTTATGAGGAGTTGAAGGATTGGGGTAGAATATATTAAGGTTTTTTCAAACATAAGACATAACATTTTGCTATGGATTGTAACACCCAGTTTTCCAGATGAGAGTAATTTTGAAATTATAATTATTATTTATTGATATTTATTCATATTATGATTTTTGATGATTTTTAATAATTTTTAAACTATTTAAAAATTATAACTTTTGATTTGGTGTCTTGCTAGCGTAACACTAGAGATAGTGATCTATAGCCTTGCCATATGATTAAAGTATTTCATTTATCATTTTTAGCTTGAGGGTATTTTTATCATTTTTGGATTTATTTGATTTTAATATTATTTATTTGAATTTATGGAAAATTTTAGGAATTAATTTTGGATGATGGTTGACTAGGTTGACTTTGACTTGCATTGACTTTGGTAGACTAGTCTACAAGCTAACCCTAGTTGTGACTGCCTTGGTTAGGTTAAGTAACCCTAGTCTAACTAGAGTTAACCCATGATTTAGTCTTTTAGACTCGAGTTAGAATAAAGAGGGTTAAGTCATAAGTCATGACTTATGGTTTTGAGACCAATAGATAATCACTTAGCCATAGCTTGTGAAACTTGGCCCAAGGCCCATAGCCCATCACTAAACACTAACCCTAACCCACTATGGCCAGCCACCTAGGAAATCCCACCCTATTTAATGCCTCCTTCATTTAGGGTTAGCCTCCCTTGGAAATAGATCTCAAGTTTAGAAAGAGGTAAATCCCCAACTTTAGAAATTCATATCAAATCCACTTTAATTCCTTTTCCATCCAAACAAATTGCAATAGGTTCTAGTTAGTGTGTTCTTACTGTTTGTGGAAGTTTTTCTCGGTTTGTGAACAATTTGGTGAATTGTGGGAAGCAAGATGAACACCCCCTCTTTAGAGTTTTTGAGGAGATTAATACCTATAGGATATTCCCTAAAACTATATTATAGTTGTTGTTATTTTTGCATATTAGCCTAGACCTAGGAGTCCCCAAACCGTAGGAATTAGTTTCGTGTCTTGGTGTATTCATTTCGTGTTCATATCGGACACGTATCTGACAGGAACCTAGGTGTTTGCTGAAATGCCCCAAAGGGGATTTCGACCTAAATTTTGGGAAGTTTTTGAATAGGATTTTAGGTTTTGATGTTGTTAATTGCTTCCTGGATGACTGAGCTTGTTTTTGTGTGTGTCAGACACGGACAAGGACACGAACCCACGTATTTCTGTATTGTACAGCTCCCCTGTTACTCGGGGGCTGTATCGGACACAATACGACACGTGGACACCTAAGATGGGACACAGCCCTAGGGGCAGACACTGACACGAGGTCCTCAAAGTTTGAGACACTCTCGTGTCGTGACCGATGAGCACTTGACCCCTCAAGGGGACTCCACTACACTGTGCACGTGTGATGATTGGCTTCGGACACGGCCCTAGATCTTTGGACACGACACACTAGGACCCAAATCAGGGTAACACGAACCTAGGTGGACACTAGACGAACCCAAAGACACGAGCATGAGACACGTGTCCCTCTGTGTTGTGAGCACGAGGCTCTGTCCTCGTCGCACAACACTGCTATGTCAGTTCTGTATTTTAGAGTATTTAAATTATTTTGACACATTCGTGTCCTATTTGTGAACACAAATGGATTCCCAAGACACATGTCATATGGAGAACACATCTATACACCTGTTTGTGAATTTAAATGGTAAAAATAATTGGGTTTCGAAATAGAAATTACATGTATCAGTGTATGAACACTGTTCTCAGTTTTAAGTGAACCCTTACTGTTTGTTAACTGATTTCAATGATGTTCATGGTTAATTAGGTTTACCTACATGTGTCAGGGTTAGTAATTATGTTGGTATGTGGTTTGTGTGATCAATGAGTTTCGAATTTGGTTTTTGGGTTGCTACTGATTCATTTTGATTGAACTGTCAAATTGGTTTTGTCAATCCTGACTTTACACACACTGTCATGATTCACATACACCTGTGTAAATTCCTTCACACATGACACATCTATTCCTATCACTCACACACACAGTTTACAAACAGACAAACTGAAACTTGTCACTCTGTTTTTCCCTCTACACTGTTTTGTAACATCATCCACACACATTACAAATCTCAGTCACTTAACACCAACACAAAGGCCACCCTCTTATTTCTTATCACTGTTTTCCTGCATCTTCCCTTCTAACACACACACACAGAGGTTTTTCCCTCACATTTTCACACACACACTCTACACTTGTATATTTGTATACCATAGTTCTTCAATTCCTGAGATGAATGCTTTAATAAACCTGAATAGGAATCCTAAACCTGAGTTTAAGATCTTTGAATTTCTGAGACATTTGAACGTGGCTTTACCTTGTATTCACTGAAATTAGTTTGATTCACTATTAGAGTAAAACTGAGATTTCAGTCATGATTATATTGCGTTTGATTTCAAATGTTAATGTTAATATCTGAGATTCAGGAAACTGAAATGGTTTTGATACATTACCTATGTATACCTATGGGTTTTGACTGTTAAGTATAAAAGAAATCTGAGAATTTCCTTTTTTGTGTAAAAACCTGAGAATGGTATGGACTGAGAACATGTTTCTTTGACTGAGAATTGAGAATGGTATGGACTGAGAACATGTGTAATACAATTGAGCCATGTGTTATACACAATTGTTCACACACACACATGGCTATTACAAATTAACACACACAATTCCTCACTACACCCCTCTGTGTCATATGCCACACTGTTGTTTCCCTATTATACACAGGTACACTCATGAACTCAACACACACACTCCCAATTTCTGCCACACATGGCCCTCACACACTCATGATGATCACACACCCAATTATGTCACACATGTACACACACTCACATATGTAAGTTTCCCCTCTCTAACTCTCTATGTGTACACATGAATATATATATCTATATATATATATATATATATATATATATATATATATATATATATATATATATATATGTATGTAAAAAAAAAAAAAATATATATATATATATATATATATATATATATGTATGTGAGATGTATATATAGGTATCCTATATATTATAATATGTGTGTATTATATTTTAGATATATATTGTTTTGTATATATGTGATATGGTTTGGCTTGGGCATGATATAGCCTATAGCCTAGGGCTCATGGTCTATGGTGTGTCTGTTTGCCTAGTGAGAGTCTAGTTATACTTATTTTGTCTTGATTAGACCTAGTTAGACTATTATAGGCAAATTTGACTAGTTTAGACTTGGTTAGCCCTAGTTGACCTAGTTTGACTTCTAGGGTTGACCAAAGTTGACCAAGAGTTGACTTTGGTCTAGATTGACCTAGAATCATGTAGAATGCATAGTAGAACTTTATGTTACCATTTTAGACTTGTTGTGACTTGTGCTGTTCGGATTAGGAGCCAGACACCTCTCCTCGGACATTACTTTCCATCCGGACACTCATGATACAGGCGAGTACATTCTCTGATCATTTCATATCTTTCAGAATTATATTCCTGCTTTAGATTACTTTACTTGATGCTGTCACGACATTATCACGGATTAGTACTATATGGATCTCTTCACGCGAAGTTATCCCCCTCAGGAGCATCGGGTATATTATGTCATGTGCGTTTCACTTTCATCATGTACTCATGTGCTTTTACCATATATGTACACTCTTGTGAATCATATACTCTCATGTTCATGGAGCCCTTATGTATACTATCACATGTACCCTTTCATGGGCCTTCATGTGATATCACGTATAATAACATAACCTGCTTAGATCCTTGTGTATTGATTGAGGAAACGGGGGAGTGCAAATAGTCATGTGAACAAATTCCATATTAGTGTAGATCATGTGAAACTCCTTAGTATAGACCATGCACTAATCTATCCGGTTCACATGTGCTATCCTGTACTCTACATCACTAGCCACTGTTTGTTCTCTATATACAATAGCTATTTACTTACAGTTCTCTTTCTTTTACATCATGTACTTTTTTTCAGTTTCCTGTATCTTACTCTACTGCATGTTTATATTTCTAACCTGCTATGATCTGTTGAGATGTATTGTGCTCGTTCCTGTCCTGAATGGACCTGTTGAAAATATTACAAAGGACGAGGAGGAGGCCTGTGTGGATACCTTCTACGAGGTAGCTCTAGATGACACCAATGATCCGGACTTCCAGCTGGATCCATTAGCTATAGAGACTGAGGCTTCCTAGTCTAGGTTTTACTATTTCTGTCATTTGGGATCTGGATTGTACATATTCTTTCATATTCTGTAGTTGAGACTTTGTATTTCTGGATATTTACTGAGTTGTTACTTTTGACACTTAGACTCTTCTGATCATCTGTATTTCATTTTGAGTTCTATATCATATCGTACTTCTTCTTCCTTAGTTGTGATTGAGTTTACATTCTGCTATGTCACCCCCATTCGGGGAGTATAAACTGCTTAGCATTATATTGTTAGATGTTGTGACCTATGATAGCGTTCTACCGGCGACACTGCGGTGTAGGCTGGACGTACCCATTTCTCGTGCCCTTACTCTAGGGTGCGGGTCGTGACACATTTTTAGTGGTGACCCATGCAGGTCGAGTTGGTGTAGTGGTATTCGAACTAGAGTATCACTATAGCCTGCAATAGAATTAGGATATTTTTGGAGGTACTCAATCACATTAGGAAAAACTCTTAAATCAGATTCTTGTTACCTAAAATTGCTGTATTATTGTCTTTCCTTGAAAATAAACCGTCCTCCCTTGATGTTATCGCTTAATTCTTAGTGATTATTCTCTCATTTAATCTGTCTTCAGGATGGTTATGGAGGCGCGATCTCATCTCGATAGGTAAGACACCACTTAGGGGTCTATCACTCCTCGTCCTGATCAGCAGGGCCCCGAGACTGCAGCTCCTGTTATGCCAGCTCAGGCTGGGATATCTGCAGCTTATGGAAGTGCACCTCTTCCTACTCCGAGACTGTCCCCAGTCATTCCGAACGTTCTTCAGCAGCAGTCGCCATCAGGATTAGAGGACGTGGCGCGGTTGTTCTCCTTCTTCCAGCAGATAGTAGAAACTCAGCGGCAACAATTGTTCAAGAGGGGACATGACATTCACGGAGTTAGCAGCAGTGGAGGTTAGGCTAAGAGGCCTCATATACAGATTCAGCATCAGTATCAATAGAGGCTTGTTCAGCAGCAGCCTAGACAATATCAGGCACCCAGACAGCAGATAATCAGTTGTCCCTACTACAAGAAGCTAGTACATGAATGGGGTGAGTGCAGGAAGAGGCTGGGCAAGTGCCTACTTTGTGGAACAGTGGACCACCAGCTGAGGGAATGTCCCAAGAGCCAGACAACAATGACTCAGGTAGCAGCAGGAGCTACGGCTCCGACAGAGCAGCCGAGGGGACCACCATTACAGACACAACAGACTCCTAGACAGCAGCTTGTTACCAGTTGCCCTTACTGTAAGAAACCAGGGCACGACTGGGACGAATGTCGGAAGAGGCTGGGCAGATGTTTACTTTGCGGAGGATCCGATCATCGGCTGAGAGAGTGTCCCAAGTCATCGGGACAGACTGCTCAGGGAGCAGTAGTCAGAGCTCCAGCAGGCCAGCAGAGGGGACCAGCCCTGCCGACACAGCAGCAGAGGTTCGTTCAGCACCAGCAGCGGGCCAGGGAAGGCCAGCAGGGGCGAGCTTTTGCCGAGACAGTCGAGGATGCTCAGGCCATTGGAGATCTAGTTGCAGGTTCCATTCTTTTTATTCCATTTTCGAAATTGCCTCTTATAACTGCCTTGAAATTTTGATTCCCTCTGTTTCTTATTGATTGATCAATTTTGTCCTGTTGTTCTTGTGTTATGTTTGATTTTCTTCTGAGAGGAATCATATGTGCTAGGTCACCCAGTTATGGAATCTAGAATCTTCGATAGTAGTATTAGCTGGCATAGTGAGGACATATAGTCAGATTTAGGACGTATTTCTCGGGTGTGGAAATTTAAGGTTTTCGCTGTCAAGCATGTGACAATGCAAAAATTTTAAATACCATGATTCTAGAAGTATGTGCCTTGGTCAAGGACTCTGTGATTATTATAGCCTTATTCACTAACATGACGAAGACTCTGAGTAACATGATTTTGGACAGACGCATATGATTATCACATTTTATCTTGAGAAGGTTTTAACATATCATCTCTATCATACCCTTCTGTTGTTTTTAAAATTGTATTCCATAAATAACTTAGGAGAAGGGATATTTTAGTTTGTAGAACTTATACATAGATAGATCTTCATAGTGTAATGATATGACGACTTGTAGGGTGTCTGTACCCTAGAGATGGTAGTTAGTAGTGGTATTAGAATAGTAACCCATTGTAGATAATTTCTCTGTTATTATATTACCAACCAGTTTACATATAGGATGTTAGTATGCCTTACAGCCTTCATAATTGTTATTACTTTCCTTATCTTTTTCCAGTGAGGCACCCATGACCAGAGCCTGTCCTTGAGTATAGTTGTAGTTCACCTAAGACTGAGAGGCCTATATACATATAGATTGCAGATGATATACTTAGGATATATGTGATGGGTTGTTGTTCTTGAGCATATATATATGTGGTATTTAGGATTTGTGTGCTCAGCTTGTAGGTACTTAGTTATGGGTGACATGATAGGATTGGCAAGTTAAGAGCTAGCCGATTATAGTTTCTCTTTTTGTTAAATTCTAGTTGCCAACACTTAGGTAGCTAGCATAAGTAAAATCTTAAGAAGTTGACCAGCTGGTGACCAAGTACTAGGATGTTGAAAAATTGACTAGTGATTGACCCATGACTATGTTTGACTTAGAAGGGGGTGCGATCATCTTAATTTCGAGGACAAAATTTTTATAAGGTGGGTAGGATTGTAACACCCACTTTTCTAGATGAGGGTAATTTTGAAATTTTGTAATTATAATTATTATTTATTGATATTTATTCATATTATGATTTTTGATGATTTTTAAACTATTTAAAAATCATGACTTGTGATTTAGTGTCTTGCTAGCGTAACCCTAGAGATAGTGATCTAGAGCCTAGCCATGTGATTAGAGTATTTCATTAATCATTTTTAGCTTGAGGGTATTTTTGTCATTATTGGATTTATTTAATTTTAATATTATTTATTTGAATTTATGGAAATTTTTAGGAATTATTTTGGATGATGGTTGACTAGGTTGACTTTGACTAGCACTGACTTTGGTAGACTAGTCTAGAAGCTAACCCTAGTTGTGACTGCCTTGGTTAGGTTAAGTAATCCTAGTCTAACAAGAGTTAACCCATGATTTTGTCTTTTAGACTCGAGTTAGAATAGAGAGGGTTAAGTCATCAGTCATGACTTATGGTTTTGAGACCAATAGATAATCACTTAGCCACAGCTTGTGAAACTTAGCCCAAGGCCCATAGCCCATCACTAAACCCTAACCCACTATGGACAGCCACCTAGGGAATCCCACCCTATTTAATGCCTCCTTCCTTTAGGGTTAGCCTCCCTTGGAAATAGATCTCAAGTTTAGAAAGAGGTAAATCCCAAACTTTACAAATTCATATCAAATCCATTTTAAATCCTTTTCCATCCAAACAAATTGCAATAGGTTCTAATTAGTGTGTTCTTGCTGTTTGTGGAAGTTTTTCTCAGTTTGTGAATAATTTGGTGAATTGTGGGAAGCAAGAAGAACAACCCCTCTTTAGAGTTTTTGAGGAGATTGACACCTATAGGTAATTCCCTAAAATTCTATTATAGTTGCTGTTATTTTTACATATTAGACTAGACCTAGGAGTCCCCAAACCATAGGATTTACTTTCGTGTCTTGGTGTATTCATTTCGTGTCCGTATCGGACACGAATCCGACAGGAACCTAGGTGTTTGCTGAAATGCCCCAAAGGGGATTTCGACCTAAATTTTAGGAAGATTTTGAATAGGATTTTAGGTTTTGATGTTGTTAATTGCTTCCTGGATGACTGAGCTTGTTTTTGTGTGTGTCAGACACGCACAAGGACACGAACCCACGTGTTTTTGTACTGTACAGCTCCCCTGCTACTCGGGAGCTGTATCGGACACAATACGACACGTGGACACCTAAGATTGGATACGGCCCTAGGGGCAGACACTGACACGAGGTCCTCAAAGTTTGAGACACTCTCGTGTCATGACCGATGAGCACTTGACCCCACAAGGGGACTCTACTATACTGTGCACGTGTGATGATTGGCTTCGGACACGACCCTAGATCTTTGGACACGACACACTAGGACCCAAATCAGGGTGACACGAACCTAGGTGGACACTAGGCGAACCCACAAACACGAGCATGAGACACGTGTCCCTCTGTGTCGTGAGCACGAGGCTCTGTCCTCGCCGCACGACACTTCTATGTCAGTTCTGTATTTTGCAGTATTTAAATTATTTGGACACATTTATTTCCTATTTGTGGACACGAATGGCATTCTCTAGACACATGTCATATGGAGAACACATCTATACACCTGTTTGTGAATTTGAGTGCTAAAAATAATTGGGTTTCGAAATGGAAATTCTATGTATCAGTGTATGAACACTGTTCTCAGTTTTAAGTGAACCCTTACTGTTTGTTAACTGATTTCAATGATGTTCATGGTTAATTAGGTTTACCTACATGTGTCAGGGTTGGTAATTATGTTGGTGTGTGGTTTGTGTGATCAATGAGTTTCAAATTTGGTTTTTGGGTTGCTACTGATTCATTTTGATTGAACTGTCAAATTGGTTTTGTTAATCCTGACTTTACAAACACTGTCATGATTCACATACACCTGTGTAAATTCCCTCACACATGACACATCTATTCCTATCACTTGCACACACAGTTCACAAACACACAAACTGAAACCTGTCACACTGTTTTTTCATTTATACTGTTTTGTAACATCACCCACACATATTACAAATCTCAGTCACTTAACACCCACACACAGGCCACCCTCTTATTTCCTATCACTATTTTCCTGCATCTTCCCTTCTAACACACACACGTATAGGTTTTTCCCTCATATTTTCACACACACACTCTACACTTGTATATTTGTATACCATAGTTCTTCAATTCCTGAGATGAATGCTTTAATAAACCTGAATAGGAATCCTAAACCTAAGTTTAAGATCTTTGAATTTCTGAGATATTTGAACCTGGGTTCACCTTGTATTCACTGAAATTAGTTTGATTCACTGTTAGAGTAAAACTGAGATTTCAGTCATGATTAGATTGTGTTTGATTTCAAATATTAATGTTAATATCTGAGATTCAGGAAACTGAAATGGTTTTGATACATTACTTATGTTTACCTATGGGTTTTGACTGTTAAGTATAAAAGAGATATGAGAATTTCCTTTTTTGTGTAAAAACCTGAGAATGGTATGGACTGAGAACATATTTCTTTGACTGAGAATTGAGAATGGTATGGACTGAGAATATGTGTTATACGCTTGAGCCATGTGTTATACACAACTGTTCACACACATACATGGCTATTACACATTAACACATACAATTCCTTACTACACCCCTCTGTGTCATATGCCACACTGTTGTTTCCCTGTTATACACAGGTACACTCATGAACTCAACACACACACTCCCAATTCCTGCCACACATGGCCCTCACACACTCATGATGATCACACACTAATTATGTCACACATGTAAACACACTCACATATGTAAGTTTCCCCTCTCTAACTCTCTATGTGTACACGTGAATATATATATGTATGTGAGATGTATATATAGGTATCCTATATATTATAATATGTGTGTGTATTATATTTTAGATACATATTGTTATGTATATATGTGATATGGTTTGGCTTGGGCATGATATAGCCTATAGCCTAGGGCTCATGGCCTATGGTGTGTCTGTTTGCCTAGTGAGAGTCTATGTTTAGTCTTGATTAGACCTAGTTAGACTAGCATAGGCTAATTTGACTAGTTTAGACTTGGTTAGCCCTAGTTGACCTAGTTTGACTTCTAGGGTTGACCAAGAGTTGACTTTGGTCTAGATTAACCTAGAATCATGTAGAATGCATAGTAGAACTTTATGGTACCATTTTGGACTTGTTGTGACTTGTGCTGTTCTGATTAGGAGCCAGATACCTCTCCTCGGACAGTACTTTTCATCCGGATACTCAGGATACAGGCGAGTACATTCTTTGATCATTTCATATCTTGTTAGAATTATTTTCTTGCTTTAGATTACTTTACTTGATGCTGTCACGACATTATCACGGATTAGTACTATATGGATCTCTTCATGCGATGTTATCCCCCTCAGGACCATCGGGTACATTATGTCATATGTGTTTCACTTTCATCATGTACTCCTGTGCTTTCACCGTACATGTACACTCTTGTGAATCATGTACTCTTATGTTCGCGGAGCCCTCATGTATACTATCACTTGTACCCTTTCATGGGCCTTCATGTGATATCAAGTATAATAACATAACCTGCTTAGATCCTTGTATATTTATTGGGGAAACAGGAGAGTGCAAATAGTCATGTGAACAAATTCTATAGTAGTGTGGATCATGTGAAACTCCTTAGTGTAGATCATGTACTAATCTGTGTTGTTCACATGTGCTATTATGTACTCTACATCACTAGCTACTATTCCGAGATCATCTGTCAGGCTTCTGCTGACGAAGATTGGCTTTGGAGAGGACTCATCGCCGAGATCAACTTGCATAACCTCATCTTCAATAGGAGGTTCACGGAGTTTGAAGCGTTTCTTCCACTATGCATGTAGTTGCTGGACCCAAGGTTCTAACTCGAGAAGTTTGGGTACGTCTGCGTCTTCTTCGTAGGCATCAGCAAATGCCATATTTACAGACAGAGCTTGCCTGAATACGTCCCCGATGCTGACATCCGAATCAGAAGTTGGTGATCCGATTGAGTGTAAATGCCAGTCACATTCCTCATCTGAGCTTTCAGGGGTCGTTGCAGGTGTAACATAACCTAGCCCACATCTGGTCTTGTTGTAGTAATCCTGTGGTTTCCTAGCCGGGACTGCAACTGTAAGGGTAACCGTCGACCAGTGCCGTAGTTTAAGCCTGGCATAGCCTCCAGATCATACCCCTGTTTTTGAATGAGGTACTTGGATCGGGAGATATACAGATAAAGGGGTAGTCTCCCGGTGTCGGGTTCGAGATCAACTTTTTTTATCCTTAAGGGCTGTGGATCATTCTTCCGGCCGAAGATGATTGGATGATCCTCTCCCTCGACTATGAAGAAAGCGCCTTCCACGAGAGTGAGTTGGTTCGTGGTATAGACATTTGTCACTTGTGTGTGTAGGTGGGTGCATATACCGTGTTCCAAAGCATACATTATAGAAAGCTTATTAAGCTCGAGGTAGTTCAAAGATAGGCCCTTTATTTATGAAATAAGGTATCTTTTTCGGTAGAATTACATCATCTGCAGACGGAACATCAGTGTGAGCAGCCACATACTTGGCCAGCTCTGACTCTTCGTCGGCCACCCCCTGTGTTAATAAAGAATGGGAGGATGACCTGGGCAGGTTAATCATTAGGGGCTCTACTGGTAGAGCAGAACGTGGGGTAGTTGTCGCACTAGCGACCCCCAGTTTGGTGTTCGGTGCTGGATGAGGAGTTGTTGGCTCGCTAGCAGTCCCCGGCTTAGCACTCGGCTGTCGACTCATTCTGGAAAGACGAATCGTCATTGGCTTAACAGAAGGATTGGACTCTTCTGTTTGTTGTTGACCGGCTCTAGGCAGCCTGATTGTCAACGGCTCCGTAGTGGGTCTCGGCCCTTGGCCAGACCTTGGTAGTCGGATTGTCATCTGCTCCTTTTGTGCACTAAGCACCGGGAGACCAGTTGCTTCTCTACGCAGCATGGCTGTCAGAGGTGCAGTCCTTCCTGGTTTGCGGAGTTGGAGATAGATTCTCAAGGATTCTTCAGGCCCCATAATGGCCTCCGTCTGCTCTTGAACATCCTCGTTGATCAGGTGCCTCTTGGATTTCTCGTACAAGCAAGAATCCAAATAATAGGATTCGACCCCTTTAAAGGGATCGATGTAGGCAAATTCCGTCCTCACGAAGCCATGCTTGTCGACGTACTTAAAGTACTGGTGTAATGTGGAGGGCACGATCATGTAATCATGTATCCACGGACGCCCCAGAAGAATATTGTAGGAGGTGTCTGCGTCGATGACATAGCAGGTTACTTCCGACTGAAGGTCACCAATTTGGCACTTCAAGCGAATCTTTCCAATGGAATAGCTTCTTTCAGAATTGAAACTGCTGATTGCGGTGCTGGTAGGAGTCAGCCGATGCATAGGGATGCGCAGATGGTGAAGCAAGCTTTTCAAAATAATGCTGATCGAAGAACCGAGATCAATATGCATTCGATCCACCTTGATGTCACCGACGTATCCAGTATAATACAGAGGGCGATCGTACAGGTTGGTCTTGGTAAGCATGTCCTGGGGAGTGTAGACAATATTGGGCATCGCACCCGTACAAGCGCTCTCCTGGAGATTCGCCGGCGAGCTCTCCCCTGTATGGTTGACCGGAGCCAGATATGCGTCAGCATTCTGAAGTGCTTCGCTCAGTGCGACGCGAACATCTTTGGAGAGTTTCAGGAGCTCATATAATGACAATTTGGTCGGTATATTGGCCAATTGTGCCAGAATGTCAAAATGGTATGGCTTCTCCAACCCGTGAGGCATGTCTTTCTGGAGCGGCTTGTCAAAGCGGGTCTCCTTTAGCTTGGGCTTATCGGCCGGCGGAGGCTGAGAAGGTCCTGGGGTAACAGCAGTGGCTGGCTGACGTTCTTCAGGCGAGTTACCCGATACGGGTTGAGTTTGCGCACCAGATCGGGTAATGACAGCTGTCGCTTCTTCGACGTCAGTTGAGATCGTGTGGCAGGACTTGACTTTTTTGCCCTTCTTATCGCCAGTAGAGGGTGATGCTGGCTGAGTCACTTCAGGTACCAGGTCCGGATGGACCCATATGACCTTCCATCATGATGTGGTGAGGGGCACTCGACCAACAGCCTGGTCTAGGGGAGGTGGAAGATTAGCGACCTCCATCTAGGGGTGAGCATATAACGGTTGAAAATCGAAAACCGAACCGAACCGAACCGAACCAAAATATGACAAACGGTTCGGTTTTTCGGTTATCGGTTCAGTTTACGGTTTAAAAATTTGAAAATTTAAAATAACGGTTCGGTTTTTGGTTCTTCATCCGAAAAACTGAATCGAACCGAAAACAGTTTTAGATTTAGGAATTTATCAAACTATCCACAATATACATATACTAATGTTTATTAACCCCTAAGTGAGCGCACTCTCTTCTCCTATTCTATGTCGGTACTTTTTTGAGCACTCTCTCTATCTACCATCAATCTTATATATACTAATATCTTTCACTCTATGTAATATAACAATCCAAAAATACAATAATGTCATATATTATTTAAAATTTGTTATTTAAATGGGCTCATTTTGCTAAATACTTGAAGGCCATGCACATTGGCCCATGAAACCGAACCGACCAAAAATCGAACCGAATTAATTCGGTTCGGTTTTGTTCGTTTTTTATAAAAACGGTTCGGTTTTGAGAAATATGGTTTACGGTTATTTCTGTTTTCACATATTCGGTTCGGTTTGAACCGAACCGAACCGATGCTCATCCCTACCTCCATCTTTGCCCGGGGGACGGGTATTACTCCATCATGAGTCTTTGTCGGAGGGAAGCTGCCAAATTGGACTGACACCATGTTGGCCGCCACGGTCACCTCCTCAATGGCCAGGGCCTTAGAATCGATGAGGTTCTGGATGTACCGCTTCAGTTGGAAGCAGTCTTGTGTAGCGTGGTGGACGTAGCGGTGGTAGTGGCAGTACTTTGGGCTCTCCATCTCTGCAGGTCACGGTTCACACCTTGGAAGAGGGAGCTGAATTCTGTCTCCTTGCAAGAGCATGTCAAGGATGGGTTTGACATGGCTGTCCTCGAAGGAGTAAGTCATCTGCGGCCACTGCTTCTCTACCGACTTTGGTTCAGGCTTTTGGGCTGTGTCGGCCACCACATCCTGTTTGCCCTTATTGTCTCGACTGTTGGAGGAGTTACCACCGTTGTTATAGTTGGCACTAGGGCGTTTGCCCTTGTCTTCTCCATCTGAGATGTGCAATCCCTGTTGGCGAGCTTTCTTCAGCTTGGCTTCTGCGCTAGTGGCGCTGATGATGAATGTCTTCCTGTCCTTAAATTGACTTTTGCTCATCCAGAGGCTGATTGTGGGAAGCAGCCTCTTTTGGCAAATTTCAATTGAGGAAGAGTCCGGGTTACCGGAGGGCAACTTCATCGCGGTTTGACGAAACCGCTCAATGTAGTTTCTTGTCAGCTCCTTCTCTCCTTGAACGACGCCCATGAGGGTTGACATTGTTACATCTTATCCCACCTCATAGACCTCTCCAAGAACATTTGCTTGAAGCCGGCGAATGAGTGGATGCAGTTGTCCGACAAGTTGCGGTTGTAACACCCAGTTTTCCAGATGAGGGTAATTTTGAAATTTTGTAATTATAATTATTATTTATTGATTATTATTTTATATTATGATTTTTGGTGATTTTTAATTATTTTAAAACTATTTAAAATTATGACTTGTGATTTTGATATTTTACTATTGTTTGGTTTTAATTTCGAGGAATTTGTCTTCCCCAGTTTTCAAAAACAGGGGTATTTTTGTCATTTTGTATTTTTAAAATATTTTTGAAATTTATTTTATTATTTATGATATTGTTTTGGGATTATTTGAGTCGGGTTCGAATTTCAGCTCAATCCGACTTGAAATGGGGACCCGGGGGTAGTTTGACTCTAGTAGGACCCACACACTAGTTAGACATGGCCCACATGATATTAATTTTAGTCCACATGATAGAAATATTTTAGTTAGAGGTTAGACTAATTATTATGGATAAGGTTAGTGTGATTAGAGACTTTAGAATGACTAATTTAGTCCCAACCAATTAGCCATTTCCTAATACTCATAGAATAGGTTAGTGGGGGCATTTTGGACCTTACCATAATAGGACAAATAGCCCCATATGGCCAGCCACTTTGGGAGAGGATAGGCTCAAGTTCATTTCATTATTCTCATCCACACACTCTCTCTTGTTCTTCTCCAAATTTCTAGAGAGCAATCCCTAGCAATTTCTCCACCAAATCCTTCCATTTCTCTACCAAATCCTTACATTTCGCCATCAAATCTTCTTCTTTCCTTCTCCATTCTAGCCAAGGAGGAAGCTACCCAAGTTTGGGAGGATTCGGAGCTCGTTCGTGTCCTTTTGGAATCTCTACGTGTCGGTGTCGCTCCGGGAAGGTTTTTCTTCGATTCGATCTACCGGGAGGTATAAATCCCTTCTCCTTTTCATTTTCTCATGCATATAGGTCTATTTTGAACCCATAGGAATGACCCCCATGGTTTTATCTCTATTTGTGTCTATTTTGTGTCCATTTGGAGGTCATAGGAGTGTCCTTTGTGTTCTGTTTGTGTCCATGTGGTAAAATCCCAAATTTGGACACACTATGTGTTGTTGTTATGTATGAATGAATTATTACATGTTTAATCTCATATTTTTGTATTGGAGATGTGTTCTATAGTGTCTCATATATATATATATTAGTGTAGAGAGTGAGTTCTTGATATATTATGTTATATACTTGTGTTCTTTTGTCTCAAATTACCCAAATCCGTCATGATTTTTATCCACGTTTTTAATTTCAGCCCTAACTTAGAAATGTCATAACTTCTAGCTCAAAGCTCAGTTTAATCTCCCGTATTTTTTAAAAGAAACGTATTGAAGTTAGCTTTCCAAAAACATATATTAATAGGCCTAATTCTTTGTGTAACTTTCTGGAGAATTATTTGAGTGTCAGATGTACGAAAGATAAATGCGTTCTCGGTGTTTTCGCGATTCCGGAAGTTTTCGGAAACAAAAATGCGATCCGTTTGAAGTTTCAAAAAGCTAACACATAGATCTATAACATACTTTAATCCTAGATTTTAATTCATGCTGAGATGGTACAGTATTGATTATTAGTAGGAGTTACTATTCGGCATATGCATTTTGTGCACCCTTGTGTGTAATATAATATTCTATTTGATTTTAACCCATATTAATGTATATACATTATGTAATTAAATAGAGAATGCAAGCATGAGTAAATGTTTAAATAAATGATGTATGAGGTGTAAGTATCCTATCTAATGTAAGCATGTATAAGTATGGCTTGTAATGAATATGTAGGTTCCATAGTATGTAATGTATGGTACATATAGTAGTGCAAGAGAATAAATGAATGATGAATGAATGCAAGCATGAATGTAATGTAATAATAGATGTAATGTATGCAATATACAAGTTAATGAGATGTAATGTTCTATGTTAACACAAATCCTATATTATCTCATGTACCCTCTTACACTATGTTGACACTATCACACTTGACACATTGTTCACTTACACTTTGACACTCTTTTATATGTATACACTATGTATGCCCATTTAACCCTCATTTGCCCCTTTGCCATGTTCATATACACACACATAGCCTCTTAAATAAGTATTTATGAATATAGTTAACTTAGCTATGTATGTATATTATATATGTTAGCATATTGTGTTGTAATATATAAGTTTATATAACCATTTGAAATGCCATGATTATAGACCTAATGTTAATACCAATATATGCATGAGTATATATGTGTAGACATATATAGCTTAAAGTAATAGATTACCTAGTGTATATCCAATGTGAATTCTTGCCTAGTTGAGTATTGAATAATTGCATGCTATATAGAGTTGGGTGTATGTTGGCTTGTATAGCCTTGTATTGATGTGTGCTTGCTAGGATAGTCTTGGTTAGGCCTAGTAAGACTTGCTGGGTTAGGACATGACCTAGTTTGACTAGTGCAGTTGACCAGAGTTGACCAAGGGTTGACTTTGGCCTAGTTTGACCTAGATTTATGTAGAATGCATTGTAGTGCTTTATATTACCCTTTTGGATATGTTGTGACTTGTGCTGTTCTAATTAGGAGACACCTCTCCTCGGACAGTATCTTTACCTTAGACATTCAGACATCAAGCGAGTACATTCTCTGATAGTTCTCTCATTTACTTGTCAATTACTGTACTTCAGTTCTAGTTAGTTATATGTGATTCTCTGTTACAACACGTGTGGATATTTCTGGATTCATGTATACGACACACTTTTATTTTCTGGCCTCTATTACTGGTATCATCTCTATTACTGGAATCACCTACTGGAATCATTTAACTGGAATTATTTTACTGGAATCATTTACTGGAATCATTTACTGGTATTATTATATTTTGGCTGGACTCATCTTGAATTATTGTGTCGAAATTCTGGATTCACTTGCTGGGAGGGGAAATACTAGAGTGACACATGTAGACATACCCCAATCTGGAATCTCCCTACTGGAATCTACTAGAAGCATAGCCATCTCTCGCCTGATCAGTGAGGGATGTGCCTGATTACCCACAGTCGTTTATATGTCGAACTCGGTATTTTAAAACACACTGCTAGAGTATAGACTGGACTCACCCTGGAATCGTTGATCACTATAACTGGAATCGTTCCTTACTGGATTCATATTGTATTAGATTCATCCCGTACTGGATTTATATAGGTTTTATACTGGTTATATTTTCTGTCTGGACTTTATATCATATTACCCTGGTTCAGCTAGTTCTATTTTTACAGTCTTCATTGCTATGATTCTTCTCTTGTTTAGTATTTACTTTTCTTGCACTTTATCTCTCTTTCTTACCATCACCTGAATATAAACTGCTATTTTTATCAATATAACTGTCTATAACTGCTGTATAGTTCTCTGTCATTTACTTGGGTTTTCTAGATGAGACGTGCTCGTTCCTGTCCTGACTGGACCTGTTGATAAATTTTACAGATAGCCTGGAGGTTGCCTGCTAGCCTAGAGGAGACACAGTAGAGATTGTATAGTTAGTTATTTCAGTTGTATTGAGTTGTATTTATTCTATGGATTACTGTATTGAGCTTTGAGATGTATTTTTGGGTTTATGTATCTTAGACACTTAGACTTCTATCTCCTGTATCTCTTTTGGATTTCATGTTTTATCTATCCTCATCATGCTCTACCTTAGATGTGATTGAGTCTGTATCTGCTATGTTACCCCCATTCAGGGAGTATAAACTGTTTAGTCTTATACTGTTAGATGCATTGAGACCTAGGACAGCGTTCTACCGCCGACACTGCGGCATAGGCTGGGCGTTGTTACGTTCTCGTGCCCTAACTCTAGGGTACGGGTCGTGACAGCGGTACCAGTCGAATGCGACTCCCTCCAATGCCCCAACGAACAATCGTGTAAGGATGGCATCGTCATGCGACAGATGATCGGTTGTGACCTCAAAGTAGGTCATATACCGGCTTAAAGATGTTTTTCTATCATATGGATTGATGGGAAATAGTTTGTATTTTTGTGGGAAGGAGACATCTCTCCATGCAGCAGTATACAGTTGTCACGTCCTCTGGTCCTGACAGGTTTCTCGGGCGTGAAACATTGCCCGAAGCTCCTGGACTTCTCTTCTTGCTTTCCTGGCCTCTTCTGCGGTTGTGGGAGCCGACATTTTGGGTGGATTGTCGCCCGGGGTTGGTGCAGTTGTGTTTGAGTCTGCATTGATGGCAGGACCCATGCTTGTTTGGCCAGGCATCCTTCCTTGGAGAGCCGGTAGAGCCGCCTTGATCTCGTCTACTGATTTAACCAAGGTATGAAGTATGTCCTCAAGAGTGTCGAGGCAATGTCGATCGCTGGGACCGTCTTGATCATTCTCAGTCATAAATGTCGTTCTTACACGAGGAACGGTGGAAGGCACGGTAGAAGACGTGCTCTCCGAATCATACCCTCGCAGAGAGAAGTCGTCGGGGCACGTGGGGATGTTCTCCTCCGATTCAGACTCGAAGGAAGTGTTACCCCCTGTATCGGAGGTTGCTTCATCTTGGGACCCATGGACATCTGGGTCCGTTGCATCTGTTGGGGGAACTGTCTCCCCTGGTTGATCTTTTTTGAACACCGGATTGTCACGGATGTTCGGAGGGGTGCTACCCCCAGCTTCGGCTACCCCCTGAGGTGCAGTTGACAAATCCCCCAGTATTAAAGATTTCGTCTTTGAGTAGGTGCCCTGGTAAGCTCCTCCTAAGGTGGTTGTGGACAGCCGCTTGGACGCGAGTTTCCTGGCCACGCTAGTTGAGATCGTCGGGCTGGAAACATTTATCTTCTTTCCTGCCTTGCCGGTAGGGATCTTCCGAGCAGAATTATAGGAGGCGACATGAAGCGCCTCGTTTCCTGAGCTTTGTTGCAGGACCGGTCCTGGCTGCTGCAGTCGTTGGAAGACGGACTACCGGTCCTCTTGTACTGCCACCTTGCTGCAGCAGCTGTTGACAATGACTTAAGTACAGTGATGTCCATGAAAGGACTCTCTGCACACCAAGCTTTCTTCTCTTTCCTTGTGCTTGTGAAGAATCATATCACGTAAGACTCATTTTGTGGGCCCGGGAGTCCCAAGCACTCGAGTGTGTTGGTATCCTGCCTGCTCCCTGATGTGGGGCTGGTAAGAGTACTTGCCCCTGATCATTGTTGGGAGATCTCTGCCTACCCTGTCCATTGACCAATGAGGGCTGGACACGGGTAGTTTTGTACAACTTTCCATCAGAGGCCCGCGTAATAGTTAGCGGTACTCCCTGATGGTCAGAAGTTGGGACAACTGACTGAGCTCGATGAGCCCGCGCTGTCCTAGACTTCTTCGCTTTAGCACTCGAGAGTGCATAGTAGGAAGAGTCCAAGTTGTGCATCACAGAGTCTAGCACATCCTCCTGAGAGCCTCTGAGGTCAGGACTGCATAAGAGGCGGTCAAAGACTGAACCCGAGCTGTATGGAGCAGATGGTCTACGGCTGGGATTGGTGGCCGCACAGGCTGTCTGCATGCGGCTGGCATTTGTGGCCACATAAGCAGTCTGCATGCGGCTGGCATTTGTGGCCGCTTGAGCAGTTTGTATGCGGCTGGAAGGTGTGGCCACATGAACCTTCTGTATGTGGCTGGAAGTCGTGGCCGCATGAGCCTCTTCCATGCGGCTAGAAGTTTTGGCCGCATGAGTCTTCATGCGGCTGGCGCCCTTATGTGGCTTCTTTTCGGACCGCATAGAGTCCCTCTTTGCCCCTGCAAGTCTAGCATCGTAGTATTTTCCTCTGTCAGACTTGGGAACAGCAAAGTCCTCTACGGTCTGAAATGGGGCCGTATGCGAGTCTTCTCCGCCGTCTTGGGTAGCAGAGAATACTTCTTCCAGAGCTTGGGGAGGAGCAAATAATTTGGGCCTCCACTCCCTGTGGGCCTTCTTCGTGTGGTCTTGCTTCTGGACCGGGCTAGCTCTCCCGTCGGAGAGCATCTCTTCAAACGCTTGCTGGTCGAAGCGAACAACCAACATCTGTTTCGTGGATCCAAGCTTGGCTGCGTCCGATTGCATCACCAACTTCTCAGCAGTAGAGAAGTTCGTCCCCAGCAGAGTCGCCATCGTGTTTGCCATTGATTATCAAATAACAGAACAATTTTATGGGAGGACTGAACTTTAATTCACAATACAAACTCGCTCGTACAAAGAGAGCCTAGGAACAAAATTTAGGAAAAGCAATCTAAGTATAATTATTTAGTTTTGATTCTGGAGGATGACGGTAGAGGCTCGGAAAAGTGTTATCAACTCTGCCTTACTCCTTGGATGATCGAACGCAACCTTGGCTCCAGCGAAGAAAAGCTCTCTCTGATCGGCTCTGTGTTGCTCTCTATGTCTCTGTGTATGTGCTTTTTCTCTGTCTCTGTGCAAAAGAATAATCCCCTGCTATTTATAAGACTTTATGATGGTGGGGTGTGCAGTAACTGTGCCTTGAAAAGTGGGCAGTTGGGGATTGGTTAAGATTAACCTTGATCTGTTTGTTGGAAATCAATCTGGGCTGTTGTGTTGGTTGCAATAAATTTGCATTGTTATGATTTGTTGGTTGCAATAAATCTGAGTGGATAAGTCTTAGTCAATCTTCTGTCACATGTCCCAACTGCCATTATGCTACGAGCCGCATGAACGGGGCATCCTGGCAGAGTCGCATGAGTGTGGTCTGGTAATTGAGCCGCATAAGGGTAGCCTTACAATCGAGCCGCATGAGGATGGCCTCACAACTGAGCCACATGAGAATGGCCTCACAACCGAGCCGCATGAGGATAGCCTCACAACTGAGCCGCATGAGGGTGACCTCCACAACCGAGCCGCATGAAGGTGGCCCTACGACCAAACCGTATGAGGGTGGCCTCACAATCGAGCCGTATGAGAATGGCCTCACAACCGAGCCGCATGAAGATAACCTCACAATTGAGCCGCATGAGGATGGCCTCACAACCGAGCCGCATGAGGATGGCTTCACAACTGAGCCGCATAAGGGTGGCCCCCCAACTGAACCGCATAAGGGTGCCCCCCCAACTGAACCGCATAAGGGTGGCCCCCACAGCCGAACCGCATAAGGGTGGCCCCCCAACTGAACTGCATGCATAGAGAACTTCTTTGGACTTTGTGAACTGCGCCGACTATCTCAGAGATTTTCTCATTTTTTGATGAGCATGACGCGTCTCTTCATTATGTCAGAGCCGTCAGAACTGTCACTTTATGTCAGAGCATTTAATGGCCAACTGCAGGGAGTAATTATGCCAGCTGTAATCGGCCTGTTTTGAGCCGCATGAGGCTACGTGGCTCTTCCTGAGCCGCATAAAATTTCTAAGCCGCATGCGGCTCTCTGGGACTTTCCGAGTCGCATACAACTCTTCAAGCTTTTGATCCGCATGCTGAATTTGGGCCGCATATGAATTACTATTCTTTTTCATACTTCTACAGGTGTGGCTTACTACTCCGATGAGAAGGTATTGAACCTTGTTGGGGTCCGAATACCATATTGGATTCATGACTTGGAAAGATACTCCACCGTGGATTGGTGTGCCATCTCCTGTCCTTGTTTGGTT
This sequence comes from Iris pallida, assembly GCA_029216955.1. Classification (NCBI taxonomy): domain Eukaryota; kingdom Viridiplantae; phylum Streptophyta; class Magnoliopsida; order Asparagales; family Iridaceae; genus Iris; species Iris pallida. Next base: position 3,310,931 of record JANAVB010030019.1, on the reverse strand, counting down.
GGGGGGATGATACGCTAATCTAAAGTGTAAGGTATTGGACCATGTTATGATCCGATCTTACTTATTATTATTGAGCAGTATTTATTCAGTTTATATGGCATAATATTATGTATCTTGTTACGTCCCTCTGAGGACCTCATTATCTCTCCAGGTGTGTGCTCTTGTCTTTCGCAGGTGTTCTAGCTCTAGCCATAAACTTTTTTATTTCTTCGAGGATGATTGTACTTGGATCGTCTTTGCTTCGCTCACCAAAATCTTTCTTTTGTATTCTCTTTCTTTTCATAGTTGGTAGTGGATTTGTCTCCGCCCAACTACATGTACCAAATGACAATTTCATAGTTGATTATATGATATCTTTTATTCTTTTATTTTGTGGATGAGATTAGTTAGTTGTGGCTTACTATATTTACAGCTTATGTATCTATACGAGGCCTATGTACTTCGTATGTATACAGCTGGCATGTCTATGTTCCTAGTTCTATGTATTTTGGGACTGGGGCGTTACATATTTTGTGGTGGCCCATGCAGGTCAAGATAAATTGTTTGGTTACTCTACCGTGCCAAGCAAGCCTGCGAATAGGTTTAGAAGTCTAGGATCTCATCCACATACTTGACATCTTTCCTCGTTTCCATATTCAAACTACCGTTCAACTCATCGATTGCATCTTGCTTGATTCCTTCTATCGTAATTCTTATCTTCCCTTCGTGCTTGCTAGAGGTTAGACATGTGATCCCTACTAGATAGACATGTTTCAATTGTCCCAAAATACCATAAGTTTAACTCTTGTAAGTTGGGTAGAATGTCTTATAACCTAGCAATCTCTTTGTGCTTGTGACCTATATTAGCAAGTTCAATTAGGTTCTAGAATTTAGAGGATCCTAACCCATCTAGCCAACCAAGGACTTGGACAAGAAGACTATAAGACGACTGTATAGAGGCCAACACATGATATGACTTGGAATCGTAAGGAGATTAAACTAATTCTGCTTTCTTTCAATCTTAATCTCACGTGCCCATGTTTTACTATCTAGACTAATGATACTAATGTAGCCTAGTTTTTGCAAGCTTATTTCTTTATCGAGCTTGATCATAACATATTTTATTGGGTGCGCACCCACTAACATATTGTCTAATCAGAACCGGTGCATGATGGTCTGACCAACCTAGTGCACTTTGGTTCGCTTTTATCTATCGTTCTATGCGGATGGGGACATAGCTAAACTTGCACTCTAGAATCCCATCCACGACTGCCTTGACAATTTCTTTGAAATTATTCGATCGTCTTTGAACCACGTATTTGTATTCGATAATACCGTCTTTGAACTCCTTATTGCTTTCGCCTTCACCTATTTTAGAAGGACGAAGGCGTTGTACTAGAACTTCCTCTAGCCTCCCTATCGATTATGACCATTATCACTCGATGTTGCTATATCATCATCCTAAACTACTCGCCCCTTTTTTCGGCCCTATATTTACTATCATGATCTTCTAATCGCTTAATTTAGGAGTAAATCTAATTCGTTCTCTTAATCGTGCCCTCAAGCTACTCTTAAGAAATCATATCTTCTAGGCCTCTAATTTATTTCTCTTGATACCATGCTATTCTTTATTGCATAATAATCATGATTAACTTTAACCCTTAACCTTTTAATTGTTGCTTTAAACTCATGACCCTCATTCCTTATCCATAACCCCATCCGAAATATTGTTTCTATAACCTAAGCTACGACTTACTAATCGCATGTTTATGTTGAACGTTATTTCTTTGCCTTGCCCAATAACTTGATCATATTCCCCTATCGATACCCCTTGTGTCTTCTCACCCCTACTAATTCCTAAATTTCGAGGACAAATTTTTTTTAAGTTGGGTAGGATGTGAAACCCATAAATTTCTACTATATTTTTCGTACTGATTTTATTTTATTTGATTTATTTATTTTTATTTGTACGTCACGTAGTTGTATTATACGTGGCGCGGGAAATTATGTTTTTCGTATTTACTCGTCGAGTGCGAATATGTGCGAGGTACATATTTTTAGAAAAATGGTTTTTAATTTTATTATCATCGATAGTTCAAAATAATATATATAATAATTATTTTAGCCATCGTACCAAAATTTCCAAGTTTATTATTTTATTTATAACAAGCCTTTCATTTATACAATTGTAGTAATAAATATTATCCTGATAAAATGATATACTAGAAAAGTATATTTATGTAAATAAATATACTTTACATAAATATAGGGAACAAGGGGCTGATTTTCTGTGGGTCTTTCTAATATATCATATTTTTACATATACATTTTTCTATTCGGTGTCCTACACACAGACACGACCCCCACAGAAAATCAGCCCCTTGTTCGCTCTATTCCTATGTCCGACCCGAAAATACGACGACAGCACCCTAACCCTAGACCATAGCAGCTGCCCCCTCCGGCCGATCCCAACCAAACCACGATCACAAGCCTTTCATATATTTTTATATATATACAATATTTACAAGTATTAATATTATCTTGTTACTTAAATATCTTTTGCTATTATAAAAGATATGTAATATTTTGCAAAATCTATAGAAATAGGGTTTTTGGCCTGCATTGGCTTCAAACTGGATTTTAGCCTAAAATATATTATGTTTAATTAATAAAAATATAGCTTTTTAACTAAATATCCTATTTTTACAAATCTAGAGCTTTTTGTTAAAATTTTTTTTATACTTTCGGTATTTATCTAAAAATTATTTTACTAGTAAAAGTATTTTTCCCATAAATCATATGTATATTATTTATCAAATTTTCCTTATCCTTCCGTCTGTGACTATTCTCACTCTTCCTATTTCCTCGTCAATTCTTGTACATCCTCCTATCGTTCCTAGCAAATTTGACTGCCCTGGACCCGATGGAACAGTTTGTGCTATCATCAAAGATCGTCTTACGTAGTTGTATCTCTGCAGCCATAAGTTGTGCCACCATGAGCATCGCACCACTCCAGGAGTCACTACCAGGTAAGATACCTTGCCATTAGCTGATTATTTTACTTTAGCTCATATTCATGCATTATTTATTATTTATTTTTCTGCAAAATAAACTGTGATATATGGCATAAGTAGATAGAATTTTTACTGTTTAGTTCTATTTTTTGCTATGTACTATTTTTTTATACATTGAACTTAGAGTTAAGGGACCACCCTTTGTGTGTTGCATTCATAGGCCTTGACACATTTTTACTACGGAGTTGCGAGTCGCATGTAGAACTCGGACATGCGTGACTGGCTGGCCACCGGTACGTATGAGCCATGCGATAGAAATAACCGCTAATAGAGGTTGCATGCTTAGTTTGACTTAGCGGTTAATAGAGGTTTTATGTTGTGGATACAACATAGTAGGCATTAGGTGGGGAGGACAATACCTTAGCGTATGGGCTACTATACACTTTCCCTTTTGTAATCCGTGAGCTCCGCCGGAGACGCGGGTGAGATTACCATGATTACTGACGGCCACTAACGTTCTGCAGAACGTTATTCTCTTATTGATTGGACCTCTGGTGCCCCAAGGGGGGACCATGCTGATCATATTTTAGCCAGGGCCCGTGCGTTGGAGGATGTCCTTAAAACTTCATACACTTAGACTGGTTAGGCTACCTTATCCGTTAGGTATGAGTACTCTTGGTTTGGGTACTTGTATCTGACCATGGCTTGGAACAATAACTCGTCGTGGATTAGTTCGCCACATCTTGTCCTTGTTTGGTCGTAGGTGTGGCTTACTACTCCGATGAGAAGGTATTGAACCTTGTTGGGGTCCGGATACCATATTGGATTCGTAACTTGGAAAGATACTCCACCGTAGGTTAGTGTGACATCTCCTGTCCATGTTTGGTTGAGAGGATGGTACGCTAATCCAAAGGATGAGGTATTGGGCCATTTTATGATCCGATCTTATTTTTATTATTGAGCAGCATTTATTTAGTTTATATGGTATGATATTATGTATCTTGTTACGTCCCTCTGAGGACCTTGTTATCTCTCCAGGTGTGTGCTCTTGTCTTTCGTAGGTGTTCCAGCTCTAGCCATGATCATCTCTATTTCTTCGAGGATGATTGCACTTGGATCGTCTTTGCTTTGCTCGCCAAACTCTTTCTTTTGTATTCTCTTTCTTTTCATAGTTGGTAGTGGATTTGTCTCCGCCCAACTACATGTACCAAATGACAATTTCATAGTTGATTATACGATATCTTTTATTCTTTCATTTTGTGGATGAGATTAGTTAGTTGTGGTTTGCTGCATTAATAGCTTATGTATCCATACGAGGCCCATGTACTTCGTATGTATACAGCTGGCATGTCTACATTCCTAGTCCTACATATTTTGGGACTGGGGCGTTACACATTGTTAATGCCCTGCCTTATATCCTCCGCCTGGCATCGTCGAGTCTCCATCATCTTCTACGTGAAGGCAAAGAACTGCCCTATATCGACTGTTCCCTGAGGTGGTGGTGGTGGTGGTGGCATCCCCTGAACCCCTGGGGTAGTCCTCGGAACCGGTGGAGGAGCACCCCCAAAAATTGCAGACGGTCCCACCTGAGCTGGAACAGGAGGTGTGGTGGTCCCCGGGCCCTGCTGAGTTGGGCGAGAAGTAGCAAACCTCTCAGCGGTATCCCTTTGACTATAGCGCTGCGATCGTGTCTCCACCATCCTAAAGACAGATCAAAACAAAGAATCAATTACTGAGAAGGAAGCGATATAATCAATGGAGGACAGTTCATTTCAAAAGAAGGCATTTAGCAGCAAGAATTAGATATGAGTTTTCCTAATGTGATTGAGTACCTTAACTTATATCCTATATGCTACTGCAGGCTATAACGATACTCTAATTCGAGTACCGCTATGAATCGTACTAGTTGCGACTGGACCTGTATGGGCCACCATTAAAAACGTGTTACGACCCGCACCTAGTGTAAGGGCACGAAAAGTGGGTACGTCCATCCTACGCTGCAGTGTCGGCGGTAGAACGCTGTCCTAGGTCACAACATCTAGCAATAACCATACCTGTACACAGATATACACTCCAAAGGAGGACAATAAAAAGGTACAACTCAATCACAGCATCTAAGGTGGAATAAAGAGAATAGATGAAAATATAAGATAAAGAGTAATCTCCAACCAACTACAAATGAGAGTAATATCTGTATATACAACATCTATCAATATCCAGAAATTGAAAGTAATAAGTAAGACAACAAAGGGAAAACTAGTCTAGAAATCTAATCTAGACAATAGGCAAGTCCTCAGCAACTGTAGGATCCTCCTGAGGGTCCAAGTCACCGATGTCATCTAAGCATATGCCATAATACGTAGGACAGAACTTCTTATCATCACCTGTAATATTTTCAACAGTCCAATCAGGACGGAAACGAGCACAATACATCTCATGCAGTTCATATCTTGACAGAAAAGATAAAGCATGTGATAGACTAAGATACATAAAACATTGTAAGAAATAAGCATGAAAGAAAGAGAGAAAACTAATAAATAAGTCTATATATATATATATATATATATATATATATATATATATATATATATATATATTTTAAGTGACTATGTGATTTAGAGTACAAGATAGACATGTGAACGGCTTGATTTACACATGATTATACTAAAGAGTTTGTACATGATTACACTACTTTAGAATTGTTCACATGACTATTTCTACTCCCCCATGCCCCAATCAATACACAAGGATCTAGACAGGTTATGTTATTGTACATGATAGTTTATACATGAAGCTCATGAGATCATGATAGTACATGAGAGCACATGAGTATACATGAATAATAAGAGTCCACAGAATACATGATGTTCGTGAAAAGCACATGACATAATATATTCGATGCACCCGAGGGGGATAACATCTCATGTAAAGATCCATATAGTACTAATTCGTGTTAATGTCGTGTCAGCATCAAGTAAATTAAACCATGACAAGAATATAATTCCTAACAAGTATGAAACGGTCAGAGAATGTACTCGCCTGATATCCTGGTTGTCTGATGAGAATATGAGTCTGAGCTGGAGTATCTGAGTCCTATTTTAGAGCAAAACATGTCACAACATGTCTAACATGAAATAAGAATAGTCTACAATACATTCTAAATGATTCTAGGTCCTTCTAGGTCAAAGTCAACTCTTGGTCAACTCTTGGTCAACTCTGGTCAAACCTGGTCAACCATAAGTCAACTAGTCTATCTACCAAATTTTAGGTCAAACACAACTTACCTAGTCATTCTAAGCTCATTTGAGTTGATTTGGATCAAGTTTGACTTAAAGTTGACTTTTGTCAACTTGGTCAACTTGATAATCAACTAGGCCAATATAGGCTCATTGGGTCAAACCCAAGCTGACTCATAACCCTTAGACTATATCTAATAGCAATCACAACATATACTTATATATTATGTTCATTCATTACATATTGGTATAAATATAGATATATAGTATCACACAATACAAAGCATACCATTCCACTACATAAAGGAAGTACCTATACATGAAATCAAGTAGAGGATATCCATATTTGAATCAAGTATCTATATTCCTACTAACATGTAGAAGCATAAATAATAACCAAAGGAAAATAAAGAAAAAAGGAAAGAAAGGAAATAAAAGAAATGGAAAATGGAAAAATGGAATAGGAGGGAAAAATGGGATTGTTCAAGCCAGTCCAAAACTGACATTAAACTCAGTAGGGAAATCTGAGTTTACTGTTTAAATAAAAAAAATAAACAAATTCATATAAATGAAAACTAGCTCATATTTGGAAAAATCCAATGATACATGAAGTATCAACACTAAAACAACCTACTGTCAACTGACAAGGTGACATATCGTAGAACCCAAACACTTTTGCATTATAAACTAACCTTAGTTCTCAGAAAAAATATCCATAATTCATAAATGACAAACATATGAAGAATTAAACCTATATTCAGATTTTCAGTCAAGGAGGATTAAACATATGAAGAATTAACATATGAAGAATCAAACAAGTCTAAACATGAATAAATATAATACCCAACTTTGCAAACATCAATCAAAACATGTATGTATGTTAATCATCAACAAACTATCCATGAATTAGCAGTTAAAATCATTGCAAACCCTGAAACTTTAGTTTAAACAAAACTCTGAAAATATCATTTCAAATTCAATTTTATCGAGTATCAGTAAACAAGATCGAAACCCAAAAATCAAATGAAAACCCAATTCAGGCATGGAGAAGTGTCACACACATGTGTACGTGTCAGGGGGTTCATCTCGTGTCTACAAAACTGGACACGAGGTGCCCAAACGCAATTTTATATACACAGCACGACTGTCCAGATACTACCTCATGCGGTCGTATTAATTGCGCGTGCATACGACACAGAGCTCGAGACAAGTCGAGCTCGTGCACAGTCCTAGAGGGGGTCTAGGGCTAGTGGCGTGTCACCCTGAAACACGACCACGATGTATCCTCGTATCGTACGAGACGCGTATCAGACGTGACTGAACCGCGCGCGCACGACAGGCCCTGATCCATGTGGCTCGATTTGTGAGTCCGACACAAAACAAGATGACATGGCACTTGGGGGCTGACATGTCAGTCATGTCCCCAAGCCATACACCAAGTTTCCCGTGTCCAAGTAACACAGACATTGCACACTGCCACTCGATCAGCAGGGCACGCGCGTGCGTGTCTCGTGCTGTGGTTCGTGTCCGATTATGGACACAAACACGACTCAAAATGTGCTCAGTCCAATACAAAATCAAAAGTCATGCATAGATCTACAAATCCATTCAATTAGATTTCAAAATTACGAACAAAAATTCCTTTGTGGCATTTCATGAAACACCAATACAAGAACACTGATACGTGTCCGATACAGACACTAAATCAATACAAATTCGTACGAAACTCATCCTACAGCTAGGGGACACCTAGATGGATGCATCTACGGGGATAGTTCATGAAATTATAGTATTTTGGAGAAATTACCTATTGAGATGAATTCCTATAGAAAGCTTCAATTGTGTAGATCCTCATTGCGTCTCCAAAACTCCAATGCACTCAAATTCTGAATTTCCTCACCGACAATAATTTATAAAAAATGATCAGAACCTAATGCAAAGACTAAGGTTTAAAAGGAGAAGAAATGAAAAAGTTACGAGAGATACTTACTTAGGTTTTCCAGGAGAGAAGGAATGAAAAGAGATAGATGAATTCTCAACATAAGATATTAAATAAGCTCCCCCTTGACCTAGCTTGGCCGGCCACACTTGGATGGGCTAGGGTTTCCTAATGGTTGGGCTTGGACCTCTTTTCTATGGCTAAAATAAAAGATTAATTAAAAGGAAGTTGCTAACTAGCCCCTAATCAATATGCCAATAGCTTCTAACCTTAGAATAAGATTACTAATCCTAATAAATCATACTACTAGGTCACTAAGTCATGGTGAGACACTAGGCTAGGTTGCACCAAGGCTATACTGTCACAGGACAAAAATCACTACACCAATAATATAATATACATAGAATAATCAAAGAAATTTACAATTACCAAATTATCCTTAAATAGAAAAAATGGATGTGACAGGGACCCCTCCGATAGGAGGGAGCATCCGCCAGAGGGAGGGTCAGAGAGAATGCAGATGCAAAACCACCGGAGTGCGGTCGTTCGCGGACATGAAGGTGGACGCTAGGCCAATGCGTTGCAGCATGGAAAGCGCATAGATATTGAGCAGAGGCTAGGGGTGCGCATGGCCAACGCACAAAAGTGGGGTTGGGCGCATGCGCGCCCTTTCGGGATGGGGGGTCATTTTACTTCCCAGAGATGCCTGATAGGGCGCATAGGAGCATCCTGGGGAGGGCGCATGGCCACCAGATGTAGGATGCGACGCATAGCGGAGTGGTGGAGCGAAGCCAAAAGAGGCCGCGAGGCCTCCCCTCGATGGAGAGGGCGCATGCTCACCACTTTGAGTGGGCGCATGGTCGCCACGCTACGTAGAGGGCGCATGGACAAACCGAGAGGGAGAAGAGAGTACATAGCACACGCCCACGCCCCCATACACTGCAGCGGGAACAGCAAGAGTCGAATTTTCAAATTCAAATCTCGGGCACGATGGGCGGAAAACCGATAATCTCACGCACGTCTGCTCAGCGGCTTCCCTGCCGAGTGAGCAAGACAGGAGGGGGGAGGGAGGACTCCGCTGGGGATCGCTGGAGAGAGTGGAAGCCACCAGAGGGGTGGGGCAACACCTGGATGTGGGGGATCTCCCCGGCGGCTGTCGCTCGGATCCGGCCGATGAGTTGCGAACGAGCAAGGGACGGGGGACGGAGCCGGCTACCAGAGTTTGGGTGCCAGGCCGACCAGCGAGAGTTGCTCGCGAGTCCACACTGGGGGCTACGCAGAGCTACGGGTGGCGGGATGCCAGTGATCACCGGTGCGGGACGGGACGAGGATCCGACGGGGAGCCGTCGGGGGGCGAGGGGGTCCAGCTGCTGGCGAACTCTCGGAAGAGCTCTGCTCCGGCGCAGCCCACGAGAGGAGGAGGGGATCATGTCGCCACGGGAGAACAGAGAGGGGAGCGGAAGAGGATATATATATATATATATATATATATATATATATATATATATATATATATATATATATATATATATCATGTTGCCACGGAAGAACAGAGAGGGGAGCGGAAGAGGATATATATATATATATATATATATATATATATATATATATATATATATAAGTTGACTGATAGGAAGAGGGGTAGCATGTAGAGTGCTTGGGGGTATCAGTAATAGGAATTACTTGTGTGTGTAGAAATTATTGTAATAGGAGTAGTAGGCAGAGAAGGGGAGGCTGCCTAGACCTTGACTTGGTCTGTGGATTCCTATGCATATATATATATATATATATATATATATATATATATATATATATATATATATATATATATAAACGTGAGTAATAGGTAATTCAGTGGGGACATGAGTATAAGAGCATAGGTAATGAGATAGGAATTGGGATACACATTGGTTTAAATATGGTAATATTAAGGTAAGGGTTACCCTACAAAGGTAATATATGATATGTATGTAATATATAGATATATAGGTATGTAATGAGAATTTGGCTTTGCCTATGTATTTAAATAGGTTAACTTAACCTAGGTTGACTCGATTTGACCATGGTTGACCAGTTTGACCCAAAAGTCAACCTTTAAGTCAAATTGACCTAGTTTGACTAGCTTTGACTTAGTTTGACTTATATGACCTAGAAAAGGCCTAGAAGCATATATTAATGCATTTAAATATGTTATTTACTCTAGAACACCAAGTAACTCTATAATTTTATATATAGGTCTTTGTGACTCCACTTTGGACATCGATCCACATTTATTGCTCAGGACAGTTGGCGAGTACATTATGTGATAGTTTTTATTATCTGATAACTATTATGATTCAACTTCTAGTATAACATTACCTAATTCTCTAAAACGGCACAAATTGATATTTCTAGATTTATTTACTTGAGACAAATGTATCTTACTTGTTTGGTCTCTATTTTTGGAATCACTCACTGGAACCACCTACCGAAATCACAAATTGGCTTCACTTACTTTCTGGCTAGACTTATACTTGATTTACGTGTCGGGATATGGATTCACTTGTACTAGTTAGGGCTGAGAAATACTCGAGTAGACATGTTAACATTTATAAACATGTTGGACTCACCCCTACTAGTCTAATCTGGAAAGATAGCTGTTGCATACTTGCCAAGTGTGCGATGTACCATATTTACCCCTAGCCGTTTATATGTCGAAAATGATATTTCAAACATACTAGTTTAGTGTTTTCTTGCTAGATTCACATCATACTTGCTGGACTCACATCACATCTGTTCTAGTTTAGTTATCTTTATTTATAGTCTTTATTGTTATGCTTTTCTGGTTCACCATATTTATTTTTTTTGTACTTTAGTTAGTTGTTCTTCTATTTCATTCGCTGACTCATTCTTTTTCTGCTCATCAAGTATTACTTACTGCAATTGTTTTATAGTCTTTGTCATTTAATCGGAATTGCTAGAGGAGGAGTGCTTGTTCCATCCTAATTGGATGTATTTTTAGATTACTGCTTAGAGGACTTGTGTCCAACATTCTACGAAGCCGAGGAGGGGATAGCAACCATGGATCCTAATACCCAGGAGTGATTATCGAGGGGCTTAGTTACTCTTATAGCAATATGATAGATTCATTGTTCGAATTCTTGGCATGTGTATGATGGAGACTTTGTTATTATATTAAGATTTATATTTTGATATTGTATTTAGAAGTGGTTGATGTTTTAGACTTTGTAGTTTAATAGACTCCTTTGATATCTTATCATGCTTTATATTTTGATTGGATATTTAATATTATCTTTTGTACTTTGTCCTCTAGTTGGAGTTGAGATCTATGACATGTACATTATATCATTGTGTGAGATTGATAGTTAGTGACCTAGACAGTGTTTTACTCAATTTGACCGTTATATCTTTTGTACTTTGTCCTCTAGTTAGAGTATATGTATACACGTAGTGTGTGTGAGTAGTAGGTAATTCAGTAGGGACATGAGTATAAGAGCATAGGTAATGAGATAGGAATTTGGATATGCATTGGTTTAAATAGGGTAATATTAAGGTAAGGGTTACCCTACAAAGGTAATATATGATATGTAGGTAATATATAGATAAATAGGTATGTAATGAGAATTAGGCTTTGCATATGTATTTAAATATACTAACTTAACGTAGGTTAACTCGATTTGACCAAGGTTGACCAGTTTGACCCAAAAGTCAACCTTTAAGTCAAAGTTGACCTAGTTTGACTAGCTTTGACTTAGTTTGACTTATATGACCTAGAAAATGCCTAGAAGCATATATTAATGCATTTAAATATGTTATTTACTCTAGAACACCAAGTAACTCTGTAATTTTATATATAGGTCTTTTTGACTCCACTTTGGGCATCGATCCATATTTATTACTCATTACTGCAAGCGAGTACAATCTGTTGTAATTTTTATTATATGATAATTATTATGATTCAGCTTCTAATATAGTATTACCTGATTCTTTGACATGACATGGATTGGTATTTCTGGATTTATTTACTTGCGACATAGGAATCTTACTTGTCTGGCCTCTATTTCTGGAATCACTTACTGGAACCACCTTTTGGAATCATCTATTGGCATCACTTACTTTTTGGCTGGACTTGTACTTGATTTATGTGTCGAGATGTGGATTCACTTGAACTATTTGGGGCAAAAAAATACTCGAGTAGACATATAAACATTCCTAAACATGTTGGAATCATCCCTACTGTCTAATCTGGAAAGATAGCTGTCGTACACTTGCCAAGTGTGCGATGTGCCATATTTACCTCCTAGACGTTTACATGTCGAAAGCGGTATTTCAAAACACACTAGTTTAGAGTTTTCTTGCTGGATTGAAATTATACTTGCTGGACTCATGTCACATATATTCTAGTTTAGTTATCTTTGTTGTCATGCTTTTTTGGTTCACCATATTTACTTTTCCTGTACTTTAGTTAGCTGTTGTTCTATTTCATTTCCTGACTCATTCTTTTCCTGCTCATCAAGTGTTACTTACTATAACTATTTTATAGTCTTTATCACTTAATTAGAATTGCTAGAAGAGGTGTGCTCATTCCATCGTAACTGGATATTTGTTTAGATGACTGCTTAAGGGACTTGTGTCCCACGTTCTACGGAGCCGAGGAGGGGATAGCAACCATGGGTTCTGATACTCAGGAGTGATTACTAAGGGGCTTAGTTCCTTTTATAGCAATGTGATAGATTCATTGTTAGAATTCTTGGCATGTGTATATGATGGAGACTTTGTTATTATATTGAGATTTGGATTTTGACATTGTATTTAGAAGTTGTTGATGTTTTGGACTTTGTAGTTAATAGGCTCCTTTGATATGTTATCGTGCTTTAAATTGTGATTGGGTATTTAGTATTATCTTTTGTACTTTGTCCTCCAGCTGGAGTTGAGATTTATGATAGGTATATTATATCATTATGTGAGGTTGATAGTTAGTGACCTAGACAGCATTCTACCGCCGATGCTGCGGCGTAGACTAGACGTTCACTTGTCGTGCCCCTATACCGGGTACGGGTCGTGACACTTTGTAACCACCAACATGATCCTCGGTGCTACGTTCCGATACAAAAAGCTCCACCTACAACATTAGACAAAGACTTTGATATCCAAATAAGCTTGCATTCACATTTGTTAGCTTTGGGAACCCATAAAGCATTTACTCTAGCATTGGTAGTAAATGTCCTACAAATAGGGCATGTAACACTCATGTGTCCAATACGAGAGCAATAAAAGCACCTAAAGCTGGTCTGTGCACATGTATCGAAATGAGCATGATTATGGGCATGTGACATACTAGAATGAGGGATATCTCTAGAGTGAGTATGTGAAGATTTGCTTATAAGAATATCATGTTCTAACAATAAATCCTCATGCATACAAGTAAGAGAATGAAATTTAGCATTTAATAAATTATTCTCTTTTTCAAATGAAGTAATTCTAGAGATAAAAGCATCATTTTATTTCTTTAAAACATCAATAGAGGAATCTTGCAAATAAGTTAACTCGTGTGATTGAGTCTTGAGATATTCTATGGATAAGAAAAGAGATTTAATTTTCAAAATTAAAGCCTCATTCAAACTCATTAAAGAAACACATGATGAGTTTTGAGAATCAACTCTAGATAATAAATTATTGTTTTCATTTCTCAATAACTCATTATCTTCTTTTAAATGAATAACCTTTTCAGAAAGTTCTTCATTTATAGAATGAAGGTCATCAAGAATCTCTAAGGATTGTTTAGCCATGGTTTTTCATTTAGAGCATTTCTTGCATTCAGAAGAAACACGATTGTCTATGCTATTAGAAATAGAAACCCTCTTTATCGGAGGAGGAATACGATGCCATAGAAAAATGACATGGATCTACTCTAAGGATGTTAAGCCTAAGATACCAATTGAAAGCACCCTAGAGGGAGGGGTTGAATAGGGTCAAGCTTACTAATCAAGCATTAAACGATTGCTAATATGCAACTTAAAGATAAAGAGTGCAAGAGAAGAAGCAATACAAAATATCGACACCCTATGTATCTTGATATCCTTCTGAGGGGCACTCCAGTCCCGAAATTCTCTCCGGCTTTAATATACTATTATCGCAAATAGTACAATGTGAGTTTTTATTCGAATGCTCACCAACTTCTTACATGAAAGCTTTTATTCGAAGGTCTCTCCGACTTTAATACATGCGAGATTTAATCCGAAGACTATTCAACTTTACAGGAGCTTTGATCCGGAGACTCTCCAACTTCAATCTCTTTACAAGAAGGTTTATGATCTTCTTACAACAAAGATGAACATCTAACTTTTAAAACTCAAGAATACTCTAACACAATTTGTGGATGTCACGACCCGCACCCGCTTTTTGGGATGCGAGTGTGTGGCAAGTCCAGCCCTACATCGCAGAATTGACATAGTAAGCTGTCTAAACCTTGATGAATCAAAGTCACAATACTGCTCATAGTTAATTTCTTTATTTGCTCATTAACAATTACAATATTTGCAAGTTTTACATTTGATTAAAAATATAATATCTCATAAATATTGAAAACGACTATCAACACATCTATCTAACTAGTCTTCTACGGTTGACCTCGACATATACCTATGTGTCTCCCAATGATCCAAAGCATATGCGACTATCTGAAAAATAATTTCCACTTAGGAATAGAATGAGTACAATTCATGCATACAGTTCCAAATATATGACAACGACTATAAAAATTGTGAATAGTCATAGCATGTATGTCACGACCCATACCCGCTTTTTGGACGCGAACACGTGAGCAAGCCAGCTATGTATCGAACGGACACCAGCCCCTCTCGAATACGTAAAAGCTGTCATGGCTGTGGTATACTGCCAAATCATAGCAAAATAAATCTATATCTCAATCCACAACAAGGATATGAAACACGAATGAACAATTATGGGTCATGGTCTGCAGCCCATTATCATATTGTCCGATTAGACTCCAAGAATAATATGAGTCTATAAAATAAGCAGAACATATAATGGTACGGAATATAAAGCACGAGAAGATAATAAAGAAATATCACAAGCAAATACCTGTATCATACATCGTAATCCTCTACCTTCCTCTCTGCTAACTAACTCCATGCAGTCTCTAAACCTGAAGAGATCATCAGGTCCTCAGAGGACATAGCAAGATACATATAAATATGCCAATCTAGTAGTTTAATCATGCATGATAATATATAAACATGATATAACAAGGAACGACACTTAACGTGGCAAGAGACTACGACCAAACTGCTAACAAGTGACTAACGACAAGTATCTACTGACAGGTGACTACGAACTAGAATACAAGAACAACTACATGTAACTGAACAGCTGAAAGAACAAGCAAACACGAGATCAATGGAATACCAAACCCTCGCCCCGAATGGAATTGCAGGTTTGAACTAATCACTAACCCTCGTCCCGAGTGTGGATTCTCTGGTTAGTACTAACCCTCGTCTCGAGTGTGGACTCTCTGGTTAGTTCACGGCAAGGCACCCTCATCCCGAGTGTGGACTTTCTGGTGCAAGTATAACATCTTCATCCCGAGTGTGGACTCTCTGATGTAAACACCCTCATCCCGAGTGGACTCTCTAGTGCAAGTCAAGTCAACACCCTCGTCCCGAGTGTGGACTCTCTGGTATAAATAATCAACATCCTCGTCCCGAGTATGGACTCACGGATGTAAACAGATCAAGACAAATACCCTCGTCCCGAGTGGACTCTCTGGTGCCAAGGAAACAATAACAAGGATTTAGCAGTTCAATTACATGTACTCGTTCTATGACACGACTCAAGCAAGGTACTGGTGAGACAAGATATGACTCAGTCAAGACACGGTCAAGTCCAGTATAACTACACTATCAAGTCAAGCAAGACCTAAACTGGTGAACACGGTATATAGAAACTAGATAAAGCAACTAGATAAGAAAGCTAATGAATCATGTAAAATATATAACAAATATAGTATCTATGATAATACACTAATAACATGAAAACTATAAACATAAAATTAAACTGTAGAGGGAGGCAAGGTATCTTGTCTAGTTTCGCGATGTGAGGACGAAGTTTTTCTCCCGTGTCCACGCCTCTGGAACCCGACGCTCCTAGATAATTAATTAACTAAATTAAGCCACTACTCATGAACTTACAATATGACTTAATTAGTCAAGATAATGTTTTAAGATTATATTTAATTTCTCGTGGGACCCTTTAGACCTATACAATCACATACAGGCTCCACGAGACACCGAACACAGTTTTTGGGTTTCCAACTCCCAGTTAGTCAGTTATGCCCCTACTTCAATCCAATACTTAGAAATCATGTAAAAATCTTTAAAATATTATTTAAACTAATTTTATATAGAATTAACTCTAAAATTATAGAATTAATATTTCTAAAGGCATTTATGACTAGTTGATTACTAAGTTAGCTAGTTAACCCAAAACTTGTCCGAAACATAGTTAATTACTCATAATTGATAAATAACCCAAAAATATAATTTAAGCAAAAGTAAAATACTTTATTTTTTAGAATAACATCAGAGATACAAGGGTAAGATTATACTACAAGTTTGGGTCATTCTAGGTCAGCAGGTCGCCCGAAATTAGCTAGTTTTGACTTATAATTTTTCAGGCCAGAATTGAGTTGCTAAATTTATGAAAAAAATAATTAAAAATCCTAATTTATGTATATGAATACACATAAAATTCAGTTTCAAGAATAGGCATCAATAACTAGTAGTTCCTTCACAATGGTGTTAATTTTGACCCTACCGGAACATGGATATTATGCCTATAATACATGAAACTTTTATGGATGATTAAATATAGCAAAATTCATCAAAATATAATTTCTACATATTTAATAACATATATTCTACAGAATTTTAGCAAAGGTTTTTAGAAGAAAAGATTAGGGTTCTTACCAAAGATCCTTGCTAGAAAGGGTGGTGATGACTTCTCTTCACCAAAGCTCCAATCTTTTCCGCTATCCTCGCTTGCTAAACATCTCTTGATGAGTATGGGAGAGTAGATAATGGCTATAGAGGGATGGATGGGGGGATGGAGTTTTTTAGGTTTGTTTTGAGGGGTTGGATGGATGTATGATGGAGGAGATGAGTTTTTATGAAGGAGGGAAAGATGTATAATAAGGGGATGATGTGTGGAGGCTATGAGGAGGGGGATTGCTGTCGAAAATAGAGAGGGGAATAGGGAGAAGTGGTCGGCCACAAGGTGGGGAAAGAAATATTAGGATTTGGTTAAGGTTTGGGATAAGTTGGTATATTTAACATATCCTTAAATGAATTTTAAGCAATCTAGGATTTAAATCCTATTTAATTTGATGTATTTAGCCATGGGGGGTTGACTTGGCCGAAATTAACATGGTGGGGGTCCACTTGGCATGATTTGGTTGTTGGGTGAGTTGGCTAGTTGATTGGATTGAGAATTTAAAAGGGGGTTTCCTAATATAGAACTATTTAATTCTATGTAATTACACGACCAAATCTGAATTAAATACAAATAAATATAATTATTAATATTTATTAATGCCCAACATGCCTACATAGGGTTGGGTTCGGCTTGGAAGAGGTTTGGAAAGGTTCGGTGCAACCGGGTCTCCTAAAAAGTCATAAAGGCTTTCTTACTAATTATTTAAATAAAAATTATGACTTGTGCCATGATTTGAATGGTTAACATGCAAGGGACTACCGTATGACCATGACACTCCTAACATGGCTAGCATGCTAGTTAAAGCACCCAACAATGCTAGACATGCCATACTTTCTAGTCTTCTTGCATATTCAAACTCAACCATGGCTAAGGTTATCTATAATAATAACTATTTAATTTAAAGATATCACAAATTTCATAAAATCCTATTTAATCCAAATAAATAAATAAATAAAATAATCCAAAATTTTTGGGGTTTTACAATGTATGATGAAAGAAATAAACTATAAAATATGGCACGAAAATATGGTGAAATAGTTAATCATGAACTATAAGGACAAGTAAAGCATGAAACAAGGAAACATAACAATCTACGTGTGTTGAAGTACACCTTTCAATATGTGATCGATCTGGGACAGTTACACCGCACGGTCTACAAGGTCTACTATGCAATATGTAATACAATATGGTAAGGTCTAAAGTCTGATCACATATTTACTTGGTACTTTTCCGCCCGACTACTAGGCATGAATACGATGATCAAGTATGATACAATAAACAGGTAACATGAATTCACTAACCCGTGTAACGAACGTGTCAAGAATCAAATATGCATCACTAATCATACAAATATAGTAATTAACAATATTGAAAATAAACAAGAACTATACTCGCCTAGGGTCCTTAGCTAGTAGAACAGATAATACCATTGCGTCCAAAATCGTCCAATTAGCTAGGGTCGATGTGAAGATTCCAAATTCGTCCAAAAAATAAGAAGTACGATTAAACTGGTCATGATCAAGATTAATCTAAGAGAAATCATTTAAGAAATATAATTCTTAATTAGAAATTGTATATATTTATTTAGAAAATATTTATAAACTATTTAGAAATTATCATTCTTTTAGAAACTACTAATAATATTTTGTCAAGATAACTTTTAGTAGTTTTTAATATGTTCAAATAAAATCAATAAAGAGATTGTTTCTGCTACTTTGTGTTCAATTATTTTCCGTAATCTATCCACTGCTACTTTAAATATCTGTAATATGTTCTGCTCCATATTGCCTATCTTGTCTATTTTGTCATTGTACAGGTCTTGGCCTTGTGCAAGCGCAACTTAGGCTTGCACGACATCACGCCCAAGCGAGGACGAACGGTCACAGAGTCCGAATAGAGGACGAAAGGACTCTGCAAGATCGGGGCGTGACAACTAAGGTCTGGAGGATGAATCCCAAAGCGGTGGAGACGGTCCCTGGTAAGAAGTTTACCCAACAGGAGTTTATACATGCAATATTGAAACGTCCTCGCAGTCCCTTTATGCCAGACGAGATCAGCACGCTTCCAAGTAACAAAATTCTCTCGAGTATGATCATAAACGAGCATGAAAACAAATTCACCCGTATGGCTGACATCCCACTTCCAAACATCCCGATCTTCATCCCAAAGATCGGAATGAAAGGAATTCGATTAACAAGGTTCGTCGGGATATGCAAGTCCTCTAACTGTTATGCACCCATCCAGATGATACAGCTAACCTGGCCTGCCAAGGAATAGGAGCCCTTACCTGAATACCTAGCCATTTCAGAATGTTGCGGTGATCAACCAAGGATCTTTCCAAAGATTAGTCTCCTTCCCATCAGCAATAACTTGGGTCATGCAATGCTTAAAACACTCCCGTTGACGAAGAATGTGTTTAAGGACAATCGATTCATTGTTATTACATTAATACTCCCATAAAGAGTTCTAGCGTAGATATCGATTCTTCATCCGGATCGTCCACAGCGTGTATCCCTGAACGAATTTCCAAACCAACCTCAGACTAGCTACCTTCCTCAGAGTCAGAAGTGGTCTGAGTCCTACTCCCTCTTCCTTCCTGGGTCGACAAAGTGTCTTCCCATGTATGTCTCCCCACCATATGAAATTGGAACATATCTTCTCGATCTTCTGGATGGTAGAAAATAGTAAGAAGATTGATTGCAACCAATACACCACTACAGTTGTAATCACAGATCAAACCAGTTCAATCCTGATCATTATATAAAACAAATTATATAAAAGCTCAAAACAAATAAAATCTAATTAATATTTTGTTGACCCTTAAGGCCCAATAAAATTCTAGAGCCAAAAAGTTCAGCCTAATATGTAGGCCCAAAAATAAGAATATAAAATACTATTATTAATATCAAAGCCCCATTTAAAACCATTTTGAAAATACTTATAGGTACAAAATAAATAAAATACTTTATATATATCAATTATAATAATTATATCTCTATTTTGAAGATAAACCAAAAGTAATTTATTACAATCACATTATTATAGTATATGCCTAAAATACAATCCAATATAAACATAAATATTTACATAGGCTAGTAATAAACCCATAACCCATTTATTTAAAACCTGGCCTAATCATCTAAATTTAGGCCTAATCTTGAAATCAATAACTTAAGCCCCAAAAAAAATCAGAAACATGTAAAACTGAAACCTTTAATTATTTGAAAGCCCAAAGAAATCAAATGCTATATATATATATATATATATATATATATATATATATATATATATATATATATATATATATATATATATATATATATATATATATAAGACCCTTAAATATCTGGCCCATAGCATACAGGCCTAGGCCTATAACTAGATTCTATGAACCAGGCCCAAGATTTAGCCATAGACTGCTATTCTCACGAGTAAAACAAAATAATCAAATAATAATAATAAAACAACAACAACAACAACAACAACAACAACAACAACAACAACAACAGTAATAATAATATTAATAATAATGAAAAATTTTATGAAAAGCAAAAATGTTTGCAGAAATTGCGTAAAAGACATCAAGTTTAGAAAAATGGCAAAATGAGCACAGTTGCGCCCAAAAATAGGGCGTAGAAAATTTTGGCGCCCAAATTTAGGTCGTCAAAATTCACTCCTCCTTAATCCCATCCCTCTTTTCTTAATCTCTTCCTCTTTTTCTTAATCCGGAATAAATCCGGAATATTAAAAAATCGTGCCCTTAAAAGGGGCACCAAATTTTAGGACGAAAAAGCGCGCCCTTCTTTAGGGCATGAGATTTCTCCCACGCGTGCCTCATCTGTGCGGTCTCGTGCCGCGTGGCTCAGCTTTGAGGCCTCGTGCCGCGTACCCCTAGGGTTGTGCGGTGTTGCAGAGATTCGACAAGAACCTAGCATTTCTATTAACCAACAACTTAACAATTCGGCCTCGTGCTGCGTACCCGTAGGGCTCAGCTGTGCGTCCTCGTGCCCCTTTATATGTATCCACTTTTTCACAATTCCATTAAGTAACAACTTAACAATTCCATCACCTTAATAATTCCATTAACCAACATCTTAACAATTCCTGACAAGAACCTAGCATTTCTACGCCCAAAAGTAGGGCGTGAAAATTGTACGCCCAAGTTTTCGGCGCCACGATACTCAATTCAAAATTTTTCCAAACTTTGTTCCTTTTATAAAATAAATTTAAACTATAATGCTCTCTCTGAATTTTTTTATAATAATAATAATAATAATAAGACAACTGTCTCTCTTCTTGTTTCACGAGAGAGAGAGACAGGAATAAAAGAAGAAAGGAAACGAAAGAAGAAGAAGTAGAAAGAGAAGGAGACATACTTACAGGGTGAGGGGGGAGGAAAGTAGGGGCGAGCGGGAGTAAAAGTGCGCAGGAGAGAGAGAGAGAGATGATCGGGAGATGGGGATAGAGGGCTTGCTCATCGGGGTTCTTCGTGCGCCACCGATGGCCGATTCAAGGCGCAGCGGTGCGGAGACGCGATGAGAAGGAGCTTCACCAATGCTCGGGGAGGCTCGGCATTGAGAATCGATCATCGGATTAGGCAGAGGGACGCGGCTCACTGGAGTACGACTTTATTGCTTACCCGGTTCGTGGAGGCCCGGGCGGTGCTCGGCCGCAGATCTGGAGGGGTCACATGGCGGACACCAATGCGACGGTAGCGAGTAGCTCGACGTTGATGGAGACATTGGTGGCAGCGAGCAGATGGGGACCGCAGGCAGGCGGTACCAGGCTCGGTGTTCAGAGGTTAGTGTTAGGGTTTTCTTATTTTAATTTTTTTGGGGCCGTGTCCTGGGGTCGAACACGAGAAATTGTCTAATGTGATGTAATGAACTGGTTGAAGGAAATGAATGCAGACATGAACACGAACGCCCAGGGTCGGACCCAAGGCTGGACACGATGATTTTGGTGATGGACACGGACACTTCGGCACCGTTATTTTTATATTGGCTGTTTGTTGGTGGTGGTGATGTCTATTGCGATGGTGGATAGTACTAACGTTGATGTTGGTGGTAGCGGTTTGGGGCTGCGACGGTAGTGGCAGTTTCGAGATGGTGGTGGTGCGAGTAATGTTGAAGATTTTAGCCGGGGGAGGTATTTCAGCGGCTACCGGGTGATAAGGTCGAAAAGTCGACGTATGCAACGTTTGCGGGTGGTAGCGTAGCTAGCAGGATATAAATTATGTTTGGAGAAAACTTAAAAAAATGCTCTCCTTAAATAGGAGATGGAAGGCCTAAATAGACATGGGCTAGAATTTCGAATAGATAAGTTCCCCCTTTAGTTTAAATCAAATAAACCTTTAAAGTAATTTTAATCTAAATCGTAATCCATTAAGAAATTAAAAACAATAGTAATTTAAATAAATATTTGATAATATCAAGTAATTCAAAACATATGAATATAGATCTATAGCAATTAAATGATCAATATAATATTTTAAGATAATATTTAGTACTTATCAAAATAATTTAATCACATATTTCCAAATTAAATTATTAATTGATTTTTACTATATATATAAATAATATTCGACGTCATTGAATAATTTCAAACATGTTTTTATTAATCCCAAAATTCTATAAAATATTTTATGATTTTCAAAACCCCTTTCGAAGCTAATAAATTTTTTGAAAGTCCAAAAGCTAATATCTTTTGTAATACGTGATAATGGATTTCAAGAATACATATTTTTTTCTAAAACAAATAGTATTTTCCAAACCATAAACTTCAAATTAGTTTAGGAACACAAAATTAATTACAAAATACCTTTCATGAAGTTTTGCCAAAACTTTCTTTTGAACACAAAAATAAAATAAATAAAAATAATAATTTAAAAAATCCGGGAAGAGGGATTACAAATCTATTCACCTTAGAAATAAATTCGTGCTCGAATTTAAGTAATAGCTAGGATAGTTAGGCTCGATAGGTCAGAAGAAAAATGTAGTAAAAAAATAATAATAAGAAAGGTATTAATCGATAAATAGAAATTGATCGAGGATAGCAAAGATTTTTTAATAAAAAATATTGATCAAAGCATCGACCAAGGAATGATGGGAATGGAAAGATAAATAGATGTGGGTTGATGTTAGAATCTAGGTCATATCCCTAATTTCTAGAAAGTTCTTACATAATTTACATAGTTAGAAAATAAGATCAACGAGTATACCTAAAAAATGTCCCATAAACGACTTGTAACTTGTTTTCTTAACGCCTTGTCCTTATCATTTCATTCAAAATTCTGATTTCAACAACTTTATAAAGTTTTAACCTCAAGAATATTTTAAATCTTTTCTCAATCTCTATCATTAACCTTTAGAATCAAAAGCTCAACACTTACCATAATCTTTTAAGATTATGACTCAAATTTATCGTAATCAAAACTACCTCCTTCAAAATTCCACTCATTTATCCATATTGGTATTCACCCTCAAAATATAAATTTCATAAGGATTAAACCTTCCAAGATATTTCAAATTTAAATTTAAAATCCGTGATTATAATCTCCTAAAAGTTGAATCTGTATCGACAACATGTCAAATTGTCTTTACTTACGAGTACTACAATTTCTTGAGCTTCTAGTCACCTTTAATCACACATACCTATCACAATACAAAATTTCAAACTAATCAAAATGATCTCAGAATGCAATAATCTCTAATTCGTACCTTTAAATCCTCAAGTCATTGACTTAACTTTATTTGAATTTTTTTCCTTATTAACCTAAAAAATTTATAATATAAAAATTCAAATCAGCATTATCTTTAAAGCTTTTAAATCATGTCTCAAAACTTCTTTATTATCACCAAAATAAATCGTGTCTCTAAATTGTGTCTCAAAAACTTTATTTTATATATTGCTGGAGCTCTCTCTCCGCCTTAGGGTTTGCTAATCTCCGCTCCTCCATGGGCGATAAACCCCCAAACCCTTAGGGTTTGTTAATCCCCCCATCCTCCTCAACCCTCTCCCCCGCCTATGTTTCCTCATCTTCCTGTCATTCGTTACCCCCCTTCCCATCCACCTTCCTCTTCATTTTCATCTGATTCCTCTTCTTTCAATGTCATCTTACCAAGAAGTTATCAAAAAAATGACGACTCTATCTCGATGCAAGGGTCTGCCGACCCCCTGTCTCCGTATCGACGAGAGAGAGCTCGTCGCCATCTGATTGGAACTCCCATATAGCCATCAAACTATATGCGCCTCGACGATTTACATGGCCCTCATTAACGTCTATCCTCCCGAAGATTTGGAAATTAGCAGATCCAATCCAAGTATCTGAACTGGACTCAGAAGCAGGGTCCTTTCTTGTGCGACCCAATACTCGCGCAGGTGGAGCATATTCTTTTGGATGGACCATGGAGTATCAATGAAGATTTACTTGCGTTGGAAAGATGTGATCCTGTAAAACTGCCTGAAAAATATCAGTTCCAATATGCTGATCTATGGGTTCAACTTCATCGAATCCCTCCCAAATTTCTTAATCAGTTAGCCGTTGGAAGAATCGCTGGTGCCCTAGGCACCCCGTGACCGATCACAATGACGGATGCACTCAAATGGAGGTCATTCGCCCGAGTCAAAATACTTATCGACATTTTGAATCCTCTGAAGAAAATAGTGGCCATAAATCTCGGTGGGAGTGGTCCCAGCCAGGTTTCTGTGAAGTATGAGCGACTCCTTCGTTTGTGCCTTTTCTGCGCCAGAGTGGGCCATTCCCAGAACAGCTGCAAAGACAAGGAGCGATTCGCTTCACTCATCGGGGACGATTGGACACCTGAAGAACGCTCGAAGGGTCTTGAACTTCTCAAACCTAGGATTATAGAAGAGGATTACAGGGCGGAGTCTGTCAGACCATCGGCTCGAAAACACCCCAATACGTATCAATCGGGGACCCTATCCTGCAAGCCAGCCAGATGGCCGGTGGGGAAGACAGACAGGGTGGTGAAGTAGATTGTGCGCAACAGCAATCGCGAGATCGACGGGTGTCTGATCCTCCAACTGCTTTCCCGGATAATTCGAAACAAAATCTTTCTGTGGCTACCTCTGTATCCTTATTACAGTTAACCAGATACCTCCCTCTGCATAAAATGGGATCCGCCAACCAAGCATATAACCCAACTTTCTTCTCTGATGTGACCGAGCAGATAGACTCTTATCCCAATCCTATTATGGCTAATCAATCCATTTTTCCTAAGGATTTCAATACAGAAAAAGAATGTACTGGGACACCACCTTCCTTCTCCTTGTTGGGAAAGAAGCGCGGAAACCTTTCCCCAAACCGGAGAGTACCTGCGAGAGGACCGAGCAAACAACGCACGAACCCAAAAAAACAAGCACACAAAAACAACTACGCAGACACAGAGAATTTTTGACGTGGAAACCCTTGCGGGAAAAAAACCACGGGATGATCGGAGTCCAACCCTGAGAAGCCTCCACTAATGGAATAGAAGAAATACACCCTCTACAAACTCCTTCCGATCCAAATCGGATCCCCACAACACTCAGAGATAAGAACAATGATTACAAGGCTACGAAGAGCGAGAACGACAAGTAGAGATTACCCGAACACGATCTCCTTCGAAAACGACCTTCAATCCTCCGTCTTCTTCTCCGAAGTTGTAATGGCACTCTTGCCTTCTTCTCTCTCAAACTTGTGTTGTCCAATACGATTATACGATTATAAATTAGGGTTGAGAAAACTCAATATATCTCCCTAATCCCGCAACCAACCTGGACCGTTGGATTAGATCCAATGATGAAAACTCATCCTGAAATCCGCTTCAGCCCCCCGACACACAGAGTTCGGCCAGAACTCTGTGTGGGGCAACCAGCACTGGGTGGCCAAACCCTAGAACGGCCAGACCGAGTTCGGCCAGAACTCGACCTGGGACCGAGTTCGGCCCGAACTCGGCAGACTTGGTCCAGAACCCCCTTTGGGGCAGCAGCAGCAGTAACAACTACTCCCGAGCTTCTCCGACATCGGATGGCGCTCGTCGCACTCCGGGATCTTCTCCACATAGGTTGGGAACCCCACCCACTCCAACAAATCTCCCCCTTCACAACTATGGGGAGGACGTCGTCATCCCGACGACCTGCCTGCAGTACTCAAACTTCCCCCTTGGTAGAATCTTCGTAAACATATCAGCTCCGTTGTCATCTGTATGCACCTTCTCAAGCTCCGCGTCCTTCTTCTCAACCATATCCCGTATCCAATGATACCGAGTCTCGATGTGCTTAGACCGGCTATGAAACGTCTGATTCTTCACAAGATGGATAGCACTCTGACTGTCGCAAAGCAAAGTATACTGCTCTTGCTTTAGTCCCATTTCCTGCAACAGCTTCTTCATCCACAACAGCTCCTTGCAAGCCTCCGTCGCCGCAATATATTCTGCCTCCGTCGTCGACAAGGCAACACACTTCTGCAACCGCGACTGCCACGACATTGCTCCTCCCGCAAACATCATCACGTAGCCTGAAGTCGATCGCCTCGTGTCTACATCTCCAGCCATATCAGCGTCGGTATACCCAACCAGCTTCGGCTCGTCACCACCAAAGGAAAGTCTCCAACCAGCAGTGCCCTGAAGATATCGTAGAATCCACTTGACCGCACTCCAGTGTACCCTTCCAGGATTCGAAAGATACCTGCTAACCGTACCAACTGCATGAGTAATATCTGGCCTCGTACACACCATGGCATACATAAGGCTTCCCACAGCTGAGGCATATGGAACCCACTCCATATCTTCCTTTTCGTCCTCGGTAGATGGACACTGCTCCTCAGTGAACTTAAAGTGAGCCGCGAGGGGGGAACTCACTTTCTTCGACCCGTCCATCCCGAAACGCTGAAGTACCCGGTGAATGTACTTCTTTTGGGACAAGTGTAGCAGCTTGGACTCTCTCTCTCGGCTGATCTCCATCCCAAGAATAGTCTTCGCTGCGCCCAAATCCTTCATAGAGAAGGCCGCGCCCAGTTGGCGCTTCAACTCCGCTATCCTAGTGGCATTCCGACCCACTAATAGCATATCATCAACATAGAGCAATAAGATGATAAAATCATCATCGGCAAAATACCTCACAAATGCACAATGGTCCGACGTCGTCCGTACATAACCATGCTCCCCTATAAACGACTCGAACTTTCTGTACCACTGCCTCGGAGCCTGCTTCAGACCATACAAGCTCTTCCTCAACCGGCAGACCAAATGTGACTTGCCCTTCTCACAGAATCCCTTCGGCTGCTCCATGTACAACTCCTCCTCAAGATCACCATGGAGGAACGCCGCTTCACGTCCATCTGCTCGACCTCCAAGTCGAAACTGGCTGCTAATGCTAGCACCATCCGAATAGACGAATGCTTGACAACAGGCAAAAAGATTTCATCATAATCCACGCCTTTCCGCTGACCGTAGCCCTTGACTACCAGCCTCGCTTTGTATCGAGGGCGAGTAGCATCATCCGTCTGCTTCACTCTGAACACCCATCGATTCTTCAAAGCCTTCTTGCCCTTTGGCAACCGTACCAGATCATAAGTAGAATTGGTGTGCAAGGAACTCATCTCCTCCTGCATAGCTACCATCTACTCCTGCCTGTGTTCGTCTTCCATAGCCTCTGCGAAACTTTCGGGCTCTCCCCCGTCAGTCAATAGCACATACTCATCCGGCGAGTATCTCGTAGATGGTCGACGATCCCTGTTGCTCCTTCTCAGTGGAGCCACTGGTGCTGGCTGTATACCGACAGCCTCCTCCCCTTCAGCAACTGCCTCTCCGGCATGCTCATCCTCCTGAGGGATACCCTGACCACCATCAGCAGGCTGATGATCAAGGTTGGGAGCAACTCCATGTACCGGCTCCCCCATAACTGGATCCTCCGCGATGTCCTCTGAAAACTGCTCGAAGCGAAATGACTCTAACTCAGGCAATTCCTCAGCCTCAGAAGGCGTCTCGGAATCCTGAGTGTTGGTCATGGTCTGATCCTCGACGAACACCATGTCCCTGCTTCTGTAGAGCTTTCCTTCCACTGGGTCGTAGAGTCTATAGCCAAACTCATCCCGACCGTAGCCAACAAAGACGCATCGCCTCGTCTTCGGCTCAAGTTTGGTCCTCTCGTCCTTCGGTACATGCACGAAGGCTTTACAACCAAACGCCCGCAGGTGACTGTATGACGGCTCCTTGCCGTACCATACTTTGTCAGGCACATCACCCTGCAAAGGAGCACTAGGAGACAAATTAATAATATAAGCAGCTGTGAGAAGAGCCTCACCCTAATAACTGCCCGGCAAGTTTGCTTCTGACAATAAACACCGCACCCTCTCCATCAGTGTCCTGTTCATGCGCTCTGCTACACCATTGAGCTGAGGTGTCTTTGGCGGAGTCTTCTGGTGTCGTATCCCTTGCTCTCTGTAATACGCATCAAAGGGACCGATGTATTCGCCGCCATTGTCGGACCGAACACACAACAACTTCTTGCCCGTCTCCCTTTCAACGGAGGCCTGAAACTCCTTGAAAGTAGGCAGCACCTGATCCTTGGTCTTTAAGGCATAGACCCAAACCTTCCTGGAACAGTCATCAATAAAAGTCACAAAGTAAGAAGCACCACCAAGAGATTTTACCTTCATAGGACCGCAGACATCCGAGTGAATCAACTCGAGCAACGCCGGCTTCCTCGAACTTGGGTGACTCTGGAAAGACACCCTATTTTGCTTTCCAGCCAAACAGTGCGTGCATTTCTCCAACTTTGTAGACTTGAGCCCCGGAATCACTTTCCTGTTCACCAAGTAGCTCATCCCCTTCTCGCTGATATGGCCGAGCCGCTTGTGCCACAACTCGGTAGACGCGTCACTGACTGCATTTACCTCCTGTGCCCCCTCTGCGCTCCCCTCCATATAGTAGAGACCGAACTTCTTGCTTCCTCTGGCAATCACC
Organism: Iris pallida; assembly: GCA_029216955.1. Taxonomy (NCBI): domain Eukaryota; kingdom Viridiplantae; phylum Streptophyta; class Magnoliopsida; order Asparagales; family Iridaceae; genus Iris; species Iris pallida. The sequence goes on along the minus strand of JANAVB010030019.1, from coordinate 3,281,782 downwards.
ATCGAACCTCTGGAAAGCTTCTACTGACTATTCCCGAAGAGACTGAAGAATCCCTCGTCATCCAACCTTCCAACCGACACCAGGTTGAAACGGATATCAGGGACATGACGAACATCCTTGAGAACAAAAACCGCACCCGTCTTCGTTCTCAAATGCACATCTCTAACGGCAACCGCCTTCGACACATCTTCGTTGCCCATCTTCAACACGCCACAGTCGCCTGTCGTGTAAGTGACAAACAGTGCCCTATTGTGAGATACATGTGCTGAAGCCCCTGAGTCCACCAGCCAAGAATTGTCATCGCAGGCGAGGTTAGTAATGACCTCATCACCTACGACGATCACATCGCCTCCATGCACCGAGGCCGCCGCTGTAGTGTTCTCTTCTTGCTTCCCCTTTTCGCCCTTCTTCTCTCTCTTCCAAGCGAAACAATTCTGCTTGACATGGCCCTTCTTACCGCAATGATAACACTCTGAGTCCTCGTACCGACCCTTGGACTTCCCCCTGCTCTTGTCTCTGCCACCACCTGGACCCCTGCTTTTGCCCCTTCTGCGGCTCTCTGAAATAAGTGCCTCTGAGTGGTGGGATGTGGATGAAGTGCCCTGAGAACGTCTCCGCATCTCTTCATTCAACACCCCGCTCTTGGCAAACTCCAGACTGACTACGCCCTCTGGAGCAGAAGCGATCATAGATACTCGTACGGTCTCCCACGAGTCTGGTAAGGTACATAGCAGCCACAGTCCCTGAACTTCGTCGTCGAACTTGACTCCCATAGAAGATAGCTGGTCAACCACGCCCTGGAACTCACTCAAGTGATCTGAAATAGAAGCCCCATCCTTGTACCGCAGACCCATCATCGTTCGGATCAGGAACAACTTGTTTACCCCGGTCTTCTTCGCATACAAGGATTCCAGCTTATCCCACAACGTCTTCGCGTGCTCAATATTGGCAACGTGATTGTACACGTTCTCATCAACAAACTGCCGTATGTACCCACACACCTGTATGGGCTCGAACGTCCAGTCCTCCTCGGATTTATTACTGGGCCTCTCGGATGCAAATACGGGTAGATGCAGCTTCTTGACAAATAGCAAATCCTTCATCTTGCTCCGCCAATAATGATAGTTTGTGCCATTGAGGTTCACCATACGCACCGGCTTCGCGTCCATCTCTCCTCTCAGGTTCTTCTGTCAACTCCTGACACCCTTTGAACCCAAAGCTCTGATACCACTCTGTTGGGAAAGAAGCGCGGAAACCTTTCCCCAAACCGGAGAGTACCTGCGAGAGGACCGAGCAAACAACGCACAAACCCAAAAAAACAAGCACACAAAAACAACCACGCAGACACAGAGAATTTTTGACGTAGAAACCCTTGCGGGAAAAAACCACGGGACGATCGGAGTCCAACCCTGAGAAGCCTCCACTAATGGAATAGAAGAAATACACCCTCTACAAACTCCTCCTGATCCAAATCGGATCCCCACAACACTCAGAGATAAGAACAATGATTACAAGGCTACGAAGAGCGAGAACGACGAGTAGAGATTACCCGAACATGATCTCCTTCAAAAATGACCTTCAATCCTCCGTCTTCTTCTCCGAAGTTGTAATGGCACTCTTGCCTCCTTCTCTCTCAAATTTGTGTTGTCCAATGTGATTATACGATTATGAATTAGGGTTAAGAAAACTCAATATATCTCCCTAATCCCGCAACCAACCTGGACCGTTGGATTAGATCCAATGATGAAAACTCATCCTGAAATCCGCTTCAGCCCTCCGACACACAGAGTTCGGCCAGAACTCTGTGTGGGGCAACCAGCACTGGGTGGCCAAATCCTGGAACGGCCAGACCGAGTTCGGCCAGAACTCGGCCTGGGACCGAGTTCGGCCCGAACTCGGCAGACTTGGTCCAGAACCCCCTTTGGGGCAGCAGCAGCAGTAACAACTACTCCCGAGCTTCTTCGACATCGGACGGCGCTCGTCGCACTCCGGGATCTCCTCCACATAGGTTGGGAACCCCACCCACTCTAACACTCCTCTGATCCTCCTCCTATCACCATATCCAGTATCGATAATTCCAACCTGCCTTCCATGATTACACCTACCGAAGCTCTCAACCCCACCAAATATTTCTCAATAAACCAGAACCAATCAACCACCCACAAACCATCATCCCCCTTGAAGCCTATTATCGAACTCCCTCCGTCTCTATCTCCACCCCAGTCCCCCATCAAACCTGTGAGGATGCCCACCTCCCCCAAAAAGAAGGCCTGGAAGAGGCTTGCCCGTATCTCCATCACCCCAATGCTGATCGATCCAGTAGAATGTACTACAAGCAGGAAAAGACATGCCATTGTCTCCCTTCGATAGGGACGAAAGAAATAAGCTATCTCCTTTACTCCAACCGACTCAATTACAGACTCAGGCGTGGCGGCTGGCCTTCGACAGCCGCACGACCAATGTTAGTGCTGTCATGGAACTGTTGCGGTACGGGGAACACTGCGACAGTCCAAACCCTTCGCTCGTTCCTCACCGCCACCCACCCAATGATCTTCTTCATCTCCGAAACCAAATCCAATCCCAAACACTCTTTCCATACTCTTCCTCTTCTCGGCTACAACAATGTTCGTTCTGTCCCTCCCAAAGGTCGATCTGGTGGCCTGTGGATAGGATGGAATGACTCAATAATTGCTAACATCTCATTCACCTCCAATAACCTCATGGTGCTATCCATCTCTGCAACTCCAAATATTATGGCATGGAATCTTCTCTGTGTGTACAGCTGCCCGAAGAGAAAAGACAGATCCCAGCTTTGGAAAGCCATTACAGGTCTCTCAGACTCGTTTACGGTGCCATGGTGCAGTATTTGCGACTTTAACGCCATTTCTAGTCCTAGCAAGAAAATAGGAGGCAGAGGTTTCGATCCCCACTCTGCTGCTCCTTTCATAGATATAATGGACAAGTGCGGTCTTGTTGATCTGGGCTACATTGGTCCAGCATACACATGGTCTAACGGAAGAAGTCTTGCATTCCATATTCGTGAGCGACTGGACCGTGCATATGCTGACACATAATGGTGTTGAATTCATCCCCATGCAACCGTTTCTACTCTACCCCGCATCAACAGCGACCACTCCCCTATTCTTCTGAACACATGCAAATTCTCACCCTCCAGACGCCGACCTCTCCATTTTAAAGCATTTTGGCTAACAGATCCTACTTTCCAAAAAACCCTAGAGGTCAACTGGAATGCCTCCCCTCCGTAAGCTTCTAAAGGCCAATCCCTTCAGAAGACCCTTAAGAGAACTCTGTCAAAGGTTCATAGTTGGGGGCATACCATATTTGGCAGTATCAAGCGGCACATTCGGGACCTCAGTTTCAGAATGCAATATATCCAAGCATTGTCTCCCTCCGATAGTTCATTATAAAAAGAAAGAACTTTAGAATTGGAGATCAATGACCTCCTCCTCCTTGAGGAGTCCTATTGGCAACAAAGAGTTAGATGCAAATAGATTAGTGACGGTGACAAAAATACTAAGTACTTCCATACTAAAGCTACTATCCGAAAAAGGAAGAACGAGATTAGATCTATTCTATGTTCAGATGGCTCATGGATGTCTACTAATTCTATTATTGTATCAGAGTTCATCCAGCATTTCAAAACCCTTTTCCAACATGAAGAAACGAACCTATTGGAACCATTCTTTGAGGTCTCAAACAACTGTCTTACTGAAGAGGAAAATGTTATGATGGGGTCGACACCGTCGTTAGATGAAATAAAAAGAACTGTGATGAGTTTAGGCCCGTTGAAGGCACCAGGCCCGGATGGGTACCCCGTACTATTCTATCAAAAATGTTGGCAGACTATTGGTAAGGATGTTTCTCACGTCATTCAATCGTTTTTTGAAAATTCTAGTATGTCCGAGCTTATGAATCATACTAATATTGTGCTTATCCCAAAGAAATCCTCACTGGCTAAATCTAGCGACTACATTCCTACCTCTCTTTGCAATGTGATGTACATAATTATCTCCAAGATTATAATAAACAGGCTTCAACCATTGATGGATAAGCTCATATCTCCCTATCAAAATGCATTTGTCCCAGGGAGACAGATTACGGACAATATAATCATACCTTAGGAGCTCTTTCATGATATGCAGTCGCCTACAAAGCAAAAGAAGACATTCGCCCTCAAAATCGATATAGAAAAAGCTTATGATAGACTAGCTTGGTCCTTCATTAAAAATGTACTTCACTGTATTGGCATCCAAGGTCAATCAAATAACATCGTCATGGAATGCATTTCATCTTCCTCTTTCTCATTACTAATCAATGGGTATCCCGAAGGCTTGTTCAAACCTGGTAGAGGACTACGGCAGGGTTGTCCATTATCACCGTTCATCTTCCTCATCTGCATAGACATCCTTTCCCGTCTCTTCTATCAGTACGAGAGAAATGACCTTCTTCATGGTATACGTATAAACAGGTACGCACCATCAATTTTATATTTGTTATTCGCTGATAATCTCTTAATCTTTGGCCAAGCATCAGAAGAATCTATCTATCATGTTCACCATCTCCTCCAAACATTCAAATCTTGGTCGGGACAGCGGGTTAATTATGAGAAGTCAAGCATTCTCTTTAGCAAAAGGGTCGAGCATCAACAACAATAGAGACTGGGCGCCATTCTTCGAATAAAGGGAATGGACAAGAACGACAAATATCTAGGGCACTATATGCTCAAGTCCAAGTACCGTAGGGATACCTTTGCCTTCCTGGTAGACAAATACAAGACAAGACTACAAAGGTGGAAATCGAGGATGCTTTCCCATGCTGGCTGCAATACACTTATCAAGTCGACACTTAGTTCCATTCTCATCTATTATATGTCAGCTTACACTCTCTCGAAGGACACCTTGGCTAACTTCTCCAAATACCAGAGGAGTTTCTGGTGGGGGCAAAGAATTGACGAGAAAAGAATGCACTTTCTGAAGTGGGATAAAATCACACAACCTAAACACTTGGGAGACCTAGGGTTTCATAATCCAGAATGGATCAATGAAGTGCTAGTAGGAAAACTTCTATGGTGATTACTAGCAAACCCTCACCAGCTTTGGGTGCATCTCCTAAAAGGAGTTTATTTGTAGAATAAATTGATCTGGCTTGCTAAGAAACACAAGAGAGCTTCACCCACGTAGTCGAGCATCCTTGACAGTCGTAGCATTTTTGCTAGAGGGGTATGTTGGAGAATTAAGGGGGGATGGATTGTCATCTATTCAGATCCATGGGTACCTAAACTTCCAGGCTTTAGAATTTCAGAGCATCATCAGCATCACTCGAGTCCCTGACTCGTTCGAGAACTTATGGATCCTCTCTCGAGAACATGGAATATCCCGCTATTAGAATCCCACTTCAATCTACTGGAAGTAAATACAATCACCGATATTAGCCTTCGCAATAGAGATGGTCCAGACAAGCTCCTGTGGACTCAGGCTAGAGATGGTAGGTTCTCGACTAAATCCTTATATGAATCCATAAGGAATCAATCCCCGGGGAGTGCCGCATCAATGAACGACTCTGCAACTTGGCGCAAATTATGGAACATGAGGAACTTATTTCCTAGAATACAAATGTTTGTCTGGCGTATTCTAAACGAAGGATTGCCTCTGCTCTCTACCATCAACATGAGGTCTCTACTGATTACCAATATGTGTCCTCTCTGCCTTGATCAAGTGGAGAACTAGGACTACTTATTTCTTCACTGTCAGATATCCAGAGAAGCGTGGTTTCTTTGTCCCCTGGGTCTCCGTATTGAACACCACCATCAGGTCAAAACTCTTCTAGAGGAATAGCTTAAAGATCCAAATTCATATAAGGTGTTCAGGATGGGAGCCGCTCTCCTATGGGCCATCTGGAAGGCCAGATGTGCATGCGTCTTTGGGCATACCAATCCGAAGCTACATTTCATTTTATTGTAGGCTCATTCATGGTATGCCAACTTCTCTTCTGAATTGAACACTAGTATGGATGCCCTGGGCAAATTTTGAACGACAGCAATTTTCAAAGTTAGGTGGACGCCCCCATCTCCTAATACCATAAAGATCAAAGTAGACGGTGCTACATCCCACTCATCCATTGCGGCGGCCGCTATTGCCAGAGACTCCAAGGGAGATTTTCTGCTTGGACAATCTTGGTTTCAGTCTTCGCATATATCTTTAGAGAGTGGTCTTCAAGCTGAAATTGAAGCCATTTGCGTTGGAATATCACTGGCGAAGAGATTCAACAACTCTTTAGTTACCATCGAAGGAGACTCCCTTACTGCCATTCGTATTTTCAAAAGTGAGCGAAATCTAATCCCATGGAGGTTATATAAACTCGTCAATGACGTGCTGGAAATGATACCTGTGCCCAGTAACCTTTCTTTCAAATTCATAAGAAGGTATGGGAATGATGCAGCTCACTCACTGGCCAAATTCGCTTGGGCCTCTTCTTTAATCTCAGTTTTTGATTCTCCACCTGTTTGTATTGAACAGGTGCTAGCAAAGGATTATTATACTGATTGTAATGTGGTACATTCTCAAGCGGTTCAATAAAATGACTATATTACCATAAAAAAACTTTATTTTGTATATCTATGATTCCGTAAATTAATCGTGGTCTCCATTTATAAAATCCATTGTTTTAGAAAAATGCTTATCTCCTGTAAAGCCATATATTTCAAAAAATCATCTCATATTTTATTTAAAACTTCTACTGTCATTCATAATAACTTAAACCACTTGCTAGTAACCATCTGGAGGTTATATTCTTATTTCATAATCATCCTCGAAAATGAAGGAATGTCTAGGACAGTTATACTTGATTGGTTAGACGAAAAAGGTAGATGGGTTTAATAAGAAGGAAGGATCGAAAGAAATGATTAATGATTGAACAGATAGTAAAAAAATTTTTAACGAGATGAAAAGATAATAAAAGTTTATTAATAAGAAGTTGGATAAAAATGATGGAAATAAGAGTTGAAATGAGTGAAATTTCTCAGATGATTTTAATGATGGGCTCCTGCCACTACTTATTAGAGAGTACACCTCCTCTTCACAATACAACTTCCGATGTGGGACTAAAGTCCCTTATTAGTTCTCAACACTCCCCCTCAAGATAGGCGATAGATATTAATCATCCCTATCTTGTTACATAGCTTTGAAAGACTCAATGAACTAAGACCCTTAGTCAGACAGTCTGCAACTTGTTCTTCTGAGCGAACATGGTCAATCTTCAGTATCCTTCGTTCTAGCTTCTCCTTGATGAAGAATCGATCGATCTCGATGTGCTTCGTTCTGTCGTGATGAACTGGATTGTTAGCTATACTCGTTGCAGCTTGACTATCGCTCAGAAGACGTAATGGTGCTCCCTTGTCCAGCTTCAACTCTGTCAGCAGTGCTCTTACCCATAGCAACTCTAACACTTTCAGAGCTATTACCCTGTATTCTATTTCAGCTATCGACCGTGCTACCACTGGCTGTTTCTTGCTTCTCCATGAGACTAGGTTTTCTCCTACAAAAATACAGTACCCCATGGTAGACCTTCTGTCGTCTATACAGCTTGCCTAGTCTGTATCGCAGTATCTCTCAACTTCTATATGTCCATTCTTCTTGAATCATAGTCTTTTTTTTGGCGTCCCTTTCAGATATCTCAAGATCTGAAATACTGCTTCCATATGACCCGTTCTTGGATCATGCATGTAGCGGCTTACTACACTCACTTCAAATGAGATATCTGGGCGAGTGTGCCCCAGACAAATCAATCTTTCTACAAGTCTTTGATACCTTTCATGATCAACAGGCTCTCCTGCTTCCGCTCCCAGCTTGCACTTCTGGTCCATTGGAGTTACTGCTGCTTTGCATCCCAGTATTCCTGTCTCCTTTAGCAGATATAGTACATATTTTCTCTATGAGAGGACAATTCCCTGTTCGTCATCATACACCTCGATACCCAAAAAATATCTCATTGCTCCTAAATCCTTCACCTCAAACTCCTTCGCGAGTTTTGACTTCAGCTTAGTAATCTCGACTTCATTATCACCAGTGATTATTATATCATCCACATATACAGCAAGTATAGTAATGTGGCCTCTTGTATGCTGGAGAAAGACCGTATGATCTGTATTTGTTTGATGGTACCCTATGCCTGTAACGGCCTTTCTGAATCTGTCAAACCAGGCCCGAAGAGATTGCTTGAGTCCGTATAGTGACTTCATTAGCTTACATACTTACCATACGACGTCCCTCCGTCTGATTCTGTCGCATAGCACCCTGGCGGGGGTTCCATGTATACTTCTTCTTACAGGTCCCCAAGGAGAAAGGCATTTTTTACATCTAACTGGTATAGCTTCTATCCATAGTTTGCTGCAATGGAGACCAGAGTTTTTACCGTACTCATTTTTGCTACTGGACAAACGTCTCACCATAGTCAATGCCATATGTTTGTGTGTATCCTTTTGCAACCAACCTCACCTTGTACCGTTCTACTTTTTCTTCTGGCATCTCCTTTACTGTGTACACCCATTTGCATCCCACAGCTTTCTTTCCTTTGGGTAATGGAACCAGCTCCCATGTCTTATTTTTCTCTAGTGTCCCAAGTTCTTCCTTCATTGCAGCTTTCTATCTTGGATTTTTCTTTGCTTTTTGCCAACACTTAGGCAAAGAAGTAGAGTCTAGCGATGCAATGAAGGCTCGATAATTTGGAGAAATGTTAGAATAAGACAAGAAGTTGGTAATGTCATATTCATAATCATCATAACGATGAGGAGCCTTACCCACATTGATGAGAAGATATCCTTAAAGGAGCAATAAGTGGTGGAAAGGACATACCATCAGAGTCAGAGAGATCTGCATGGGAATCAGAGTGATTCAGTACGGGGGCAACATCTTCAAGAGCCGAGGCAGGAGTAGACGAGGGACTTGGTATGGTAGGCATTGGACTTGGTACATTAGGCACTGACACTGGGCACGGCTTCTCCCCCTGCGTAACATATGTATCGTATTCTTCATTGGAGTCACTGCTATCTCCCTCTTTCGTCCAGTTCTCTACGACCGGGCATGGGACCGATTCGACTACCATGTTTGGACTTATTCTCTCCCCCTCACGTCTAACACCATCCGTGTTAGGTGTGTCACCAAACGCTGAACCTTCATCTGAACTATAGTATGGTTCTAGTTCTCGAAATGTAACGTCCATGCTTACAAACAGTTTCTGCTCAACCGAGCTCCAATATGCATATTTCTTCTGAGTCGTCGTGTACCTGACAAAGACACATTTAACTGCTCTAGGATCCAGTTTACCAACTTTCGGCCTATTATCTAGGACAAAACACATACACCCAAATACTTTTGGTGGAACTATGTAAGTGGTTACACCAGTAAGTATTTCCAACGGTGTCTTCCAGTCCAATACCTGAGATGGCATTATGTTGATGAGATAAGAGGCCGTCACGACATTTTGTCCCCATAAGTGTTTTGGACATTCATATCCAACATTATCATCCGTGCGACCTCCAGCGGGTGTCTATTCTTCCATTCGGCCACACCATTTTGTGCCGGTGTATAGGCACATGAAGTTTGGTGTAGTATTCCATGAGTGGATAAATACTCAGCAACCTTCTTATTAGTATACTTCGTCCCATTGTCAGATCATAAGCACTTAATTTTAGTACCATATTATGTTTCTATCCGGCGATGAAAATCTCGAAATACCTCAAAGACGTCACTTTTATTCTTAATAAGGTAGACCCAAGTCACGCGAGTATAACAATCAATAAAAGTGATGAACCATCGAAAATCGTTAATACCGGTAGTAGGACAAGGGCCCCATCCGTCCGAATGTATTATATCAAATGCATATGAACTTCTATTTTCGGAGCTCACATACGAGCTTCTGGCATGTTTTTCTAACTTACAAGCATTACAAAATAACTTCTCTTTATTAGCCCTTTGATATAAGGACGGACACATTCGACTAATAACTTTAAAGGAAGAATGCCCGACACGCTGGTGATGGAGGAGCAATTCATCTTCTACAATGCTACGTGAAGCGTTCGGTTGTGCGTCTGCTACTAGAGATGCCAATGCTTTGTCCAGTCCGGTCCTGTTCAAGTACCATAGCCCCTTATGCCATGTGCCAGTCCCTAGTCGCCGTCCTGTCCCCTTCTCATGAAAAGTTACCTTAGGAATGTCAAAGGAAATAATACAGTTTAGATCAAGGATAATGGCACTAATAGATATAAGATTGACAGGAAAAGAAGGAGCTTGTAAGACATTGTTGAGAGTAAGGAAAGGGGTGCATGCGACAGTGTCTGTACCCATTACAGGTCTGGAGGTAACATCAACAGTCTGAATACTCTCCGCAACGGTAGGTGAGTATAGTCCTGAAACTAACCACATGACCCCGTGACATGGCGAGATGCCCTAGAGTCCATAATCCAACCTGGATGATGGATAGATGCAAGAGCACGTGTAGGTATACCTGTGCTGGGTTGGACAAAGCAAGTTGTGTGATCCTCCGAGGTAGATGATGCCCCAGGAGTGACATGACTGTCGGTCGAACGTAGCTTTCTTTCCTTCTTCCGCCAGATGTGCTTTGTGTCCTCCAAAATAATCTCCCCTTCTATCAGCATATCCTCCTCTACAACCACGACGTCCTCCACGTCCCCGTCCACGATCACTAGACTGACTTCGTAGGGGTTTTAGACAAAATCTGATGTAGTGTCTGGAGTCACCACAGTTATGGCACACACCACTCACTGATGGAGGCTGAGTAAAGGCAGCAAGGGTAGACTTTTCAACCGCGATTTGGTCCCCCTGGAAGGAGCCCTTGTTGGGCATCAACTTCAATCGAGCTTCTTCCTATGTCATAACCGCTATAGCTTCCTCCAAGCCTGGAAGCGTGGGTTTGGATAGGAGAATATTCCTTCTCTGCTCAAACACAGGGTTGTCCAACTCCTCTTCAAAATATATCTTCCGATGTGGAACTAAAGTCCCTTATTGGTTCTCAACACTCCCCATCAAGATGGGCGATAGATATTAATCATCCCCATCTTGTTACATAACTTTGACAGACTAAATAAACTAAGACCCTTAGTCAGACAGTCTGTAACTTATTCTTCTGAGCGAACATGGTCAATCTTCAATTTCCCTTGTTCAAGCTTCTCTTTGATGAAGAATCGATCGATCTCGATGTGCTTCGTTCTATCATACTGAACTGGGTTGTTAGCTATACTTATTACAGCTTGACTATTGCTCAGAAGATGTAACGGTGCTCCATTGTCCATCTTCAACTCTGTCAGCAGGGCTTTCACCCACAGCAACTCTGACACTTCCAGAGCTATTGCTCTGTATTCTGCTTCAGCTAACGACCGTGCTACCACTGACTGTTTCTTGCTCTCCATGAGTCCAGGTTTTCTCCTACAAAAATACAGTACCCCATGGTAGACCTTCTGTCGTCTATACAGCTTGCCCAGTCTGCATCGCAGTATCCCTCAACTTCTATACGTCCATTCTTCTTGAACCATAGTCCTTTTTCCGGCGTCCCTTTCAAATATCTTAAGATCTGAAACACTGCATCCATATGACCTATTTTTGGATCATGTATGTAGCGACTCACTATACTTACCGCAAATAAGATATCAGGGTGAGTGTGCCCCAGATAAATCAATCTCCCTACAAGTCTTTGATACCTTTCAAGATCAACAGGCTCTCCTGCTTCTGCTCCCAACTTGTACTTCTGGTCAATTGGAGTGACTGCTGCTTTGCATCCCAGCATTCATGTCTCCTTTAGCAGATCTAATGCATATTTCTTTATGAGAGAACAATTTCTTGTTTGCCATCACACATCTCGATACCCAAAAAGTACCTTATTGCTCCTAAATCCTTCACCTCAAACTCTTTTGCGAGTTTTGACTTCAGCTTAGTAATCTCAACTTCATCATCACCTGTGATTACTATATATCCATATATACAGCAAGTATAGTTATGTGGCCTCTTGCATGTTGGAAAAAGACCGTATAATCTGCATTTGATTGATGATATCCCATGCCTATAACAGCCTTTCTGAATCTGTCAAACCAGGAGATTGCTTGAGCCCGTATAGCAACTTCTTTAGTTTATATACTTTTTTATGCGACGTCCTTCCGTCTAATTCTGTCACGTAGCACCCTGGCGGGGTTCCATGTATACTTCTTCTTGTAAGTCCCCATGGAGAAAGGCATTCTTAACATCTAACTTATATAGCTTCCACCCATAGTTTGCTGCAATGGAAACCATAGTTCTCACCGTGCTCATCTTTGCTACTGGAGCAAATGTCTCATCATAGTCGATGTCATATGATTGTGTGTATTCTTTTGCAACCAATCTCGCCTTATACCGCTCTACTTTTCCTTCTGGAGTCTCCTTCACTGTGTATATCCATTTGCATCCTACAGCTTTCTTTCCTTTGGGTAATGGAACCAGCTCCCGTGTCTTATTTTTCTCTAGTGCCCCAAGTTCTTCCATCATTGCGGCTTTCCACCTTGAATCTTTCTTTGCTTTCTGCCAACACTTAGGCAAAGAAGTAGAGTCTAATGATGCAATGAAGGCTCGATAATTCGGAGAAATGTTATAATAAGATAAGAAGTTGGCAATATTATTTTCATAATCATCATACCGACTAGGAGCCTTACCCACATTGATGCAAGAAGATCTCGTTAAGGGAGCAATAGGTGGTGGAGAGATCATACCATCCGAGTCGGAGAGATCCACATTAAAATCAGAGTGATTCAGTGCGGAGGCAACATCTTCAAGAGTTGGGGCAGGAGTAGATGAGGGACTTGGTACAGTAGGCACTGGGCAGGGACTTGGTACAGTAGGCACTGATGGCACAGTACTGGACTTCTGCAGCTCTTTTTCCTTTGTCTGCTTCTCCTCCTGCGTAACATATGTATCTTTTTCTTTATTTTCCGTATCGGAGTCACTACTCTCGCCTTCTTTCATCCAATTTTCTATGACCGGGCACGGGACTGATCCGACTACCACGTTTGGACTTTTTATCTCCCCCTCACGTCTAACACCCGTTGTGTTAGATGTGTCACCAAACGTTGAACCTTCATCCGAGCCATAGTATGGTTCCTGCTCTCTGAATGTAACGTCCATGCTTACAAACAACTTCGGCTCAACTGAGCTTCAATATGTATATCCCTTCAGATTCACCGTGTACCCGACAAAGACACACTTAACCGCTCTAGGATCCACTTTGCCAACTCCTGGCCTATTATCTTGGATAAAATACACACACCCAAATACTTTCGGTGGAAGAGTGTACGTTGTTGCACCAGTAAGCATCTCTAACGGTGTATTCCAATCCAATACCTGGGATGGCATTCTATTGATGAGATAAGAGGCAGTCAATATAGCCTGCCCTTATAAGTGTTTCGGGACATTCATAGCCAGCATCATCGTCCGTACGACCTCCAGCAGGTGCTTGTTCTTTCGTTCGGCCACACCATTTTGTGCCGGTGTATAGGCACATGAAATTTGATGTAGTATTCCATAAGTGGATAAATACTCAGCAAGCCTCTTATTAGTATACTCCGTCCCATTGTCAGACCGTAGACACTTAATTTTGGCAATATATTGTGTTTCCACCCGGCGATAAAAATCCCGAAAAGCCTCAAAGATGTCACTTTTATTTTTCATAAGGTAGACCCATGTCACGCGGGTATAACAGTCAATAAAAGTGACGAACCATTCAAAAATGTTAATACCAGTTGTAGGACAAGGGCCCCATACATCCGAATGTATCATATCGAATGCAGCTGAACTCTTATTCTCTGAGCTCACATACGTGCTTCTGGTATGTTTTCCTAGCCCACATGCATTATAAAATAACTTTTCTTTATTAGTCCTTTGATATAAGGACAGATATAATCGACTAATAACTTTGAAGGAAGAATGCCCGACACGCTGGTGGTGGGGAGCAATTCGTCTTCTATACTGCGACGTAAAGCGTCCGGTTGTACATCTGTAACTAGAGATGCCAATACTTTGTCCAGTCCGGTCCTATCCAAGTACCAAAGCCCCTTATGCCATGTGCCAGTCCCGAGTCGTCGTCCTATCCCCTTCTCCTGAAAAGTTACCTTAGGAATATTAAAGGAAACAATACAGTTTAGATCTAGGATAATGGCACTAATAGATATAAGATTTATAGGAAAAGATGGAGCATGTAAGACATTGGTGAGAGTGATGGAAGGGGTACATGCGACAGTGCCTTAACCATTACCGGTCTGGAGGTACCATCAGCAGTCCGAATGCTCTCCGACGTCGGTAGGTGAATATAGTCCTGCAACTCACCGCGGGACCCCGTGACATGGCGAAATGCCCCAGAGTCGAAAATCCAACCTGGCTGATGGACAGATGCAAGAGCACGTGCACGTAAACCTGTACTGGTTTGGGCAAAGCAAGTGATGTGATCCTCCGAGGTAGATGACGCCCTAGGAGTGACTTGACTGTCATCTGAATCCAGCTTCGTGCCTCGTAACCTCACAAGGAACTCCCTCTCAAGTGGGGTTATTTCAGCCAGTTGATTTTCTCCCCCTTCTTCTGCCAGATTTGCTTTGTGTCCTCTAAAATAATTCCCCTTTCTACCAGCATATCCGCCTCTACCACCGCGACGTCCTCTACGACCCCGTCCGCGATCACTTGACTGACTTCGCAAGGGTTTAGGACAAAATCTGATGTAATACCCTAAGTTACCATAATTGTGGCAGACACCGCCCACAGAGGGAGGCTGATTGAATGCGGCAAGGGAAGACTTGTCAACAGCAACTTGCTCCTCCTGGAAGTAGCCCTTGTTGGGCATCAACTTCAATCGAGCTTCTTCTTGTGCCATGGCAACTATGGCTTCTTCTAAGGATGGAAGCTGGGTTTGTGCTAGAAGAACATTCCTTCTCAGCTCAAACACAGGATTGAGCCCCTTCAAAAACTTTATCATTCGCTGTCGCAAAATATAAGCCAGGAACGTCTGAAAATACTTCACAAATGCCGGTTCAACTTGTGCATCTTTCATCCCAAGAGGATCATAGTGATCCAGATCAGACCAGTACTTCTTCAACAGGGCCGTGTACTCAGAGATGGTACGTTCGTCTTATGCCATCCTATCGAGTTCGTCCTGTAGTTGGAAGACCCGCATAGGGTTGCCCAAGCCAGAGTTCATATCCTTCAAAGTCCGCCATATATCAGCGGTAACCTCTATCGCCTCGACATTGTTCGACACCTGGTCGGTCAAGAAGGCTGTCAACCACCCAACTATGACGTTGTTGATAATCTTCCAGCTAGCAAACTCCTTTGAGGAGGGATCAGATGGCACCTTTGTGTGGCCATTGATATAGTCAACCAAGCCACGTCCCTTCAGCATCCGTATTGCCTACCTCGACCATTTCAAGTAGTTGGACATTCTTTCCAACTTTGTCTCCAGCTTTTTCAACTTCTCCATTTTGTAGGGTGACGGATCCACATCAGTATGGGTCACCCGTGGGGTTGCCTCGGTTAATCTCTTTGATAATATCTCATCAACCGGGACCTTCATCTCTTCTGCCGTCAGTTTACCACTGATAGAATCTATGGCATCTTCAACTGTGAGTAGGGAGGTCTTATTGTATCCCTAGTCGTCATCCTCGTCGTCATCTGCTAACTGCTCGGTGTCCTGATATCAGGTGTCTATGTCATCAACTATAGAGACCAGGGGGAACAACAAGTAGCCTCCTCACAGAAATTCTTCAAGCATACGAGCAATTAGAACCGCGTCATGATGACGAAGGTAGATAGTGCAAGCATAACCAATTGGATCGTGACTTCGTGCATGATCGATATTTCCAGAACTCCGAGTAGGAGCTGTGCGAAAATAACAAACTTTTGTAAGCACTTCCAAGGAAGGTGCAAAAAAAATCGGGGCGCTGCACAGCAGTTCCGGGGGGACAGGTTCGGGGGCACTGCACAGCAGGTCCGGGAGGGGAAAGTCCGGGGGGGCAGGTGGGGGGTACTAGAATAGTAGATCGGGGGGTGGGGGCTGGCGTCAGGGAGGGAGGATATGTCCGGGACACTGCACCGTAGGTCTGGGAGGGAAGGAGTTGGAATAGTGGATCGGGGGTGGGGTGGGGGGCTGGCGTCAGGGAGGGAGGAATTTTTTTTTTGGGAACCTGGCTCTGATACCAAGTTGAAATGAGTGGAATTTCTCAGATAATTTTATTGATGGGCTCCTGCCACTACTTATAGAGAGTACACCTCCTCTTCATAATACAATTTTCGATGTGGGTCTAAAGTCCCTTATTAGTTCTCAACAATAAGGTGTATATATATATATATATATATATATATATATATATATATATATATATTTTAATATATCTATATTTATATATATTAAAAAAAAAAAAAATATATATATATATATATATATATATATATATATATATATATATATATATATATATATATATATATATATATATATTTACACACATGAAAAAAAAAATATATATATATATATATTTACACACACGATCAAAGGATAATGTTCGAAGGAGTATGACGTCTAACTAATCACCCACCAATTTTATAAATCTGTATCCTTAAAGAATATCTCAAAATTCCTTCAATCATAAAAATTTAAATCACTGCTTAATATCTATAATACATAAAATTTTAATTTCAAGAAAATATCTTCAATTTCAAATACTAAATTTTAAATCCATAACTCAGCGTCTTCAAAATTTTAATCATTATATTTTAATCAATAATTCAACCCTTACCATAATTCTCATGATTGTGATCTAGCAAAATGGTCAACATTGTCATCGAATATTCCTCAAATTTGAAACTCCATAAAATTTAAATTCCTTAAAAATATTTCTAAATATAAATCTACTTTGACATAACTTTCACAAATTTCAAATTCCTATTTGCCATTGATTATAAAAGAACAGAACAATTATATGGGAGGACTGGACTTTTACTTCACAATACAAACTCGCTCCTACAAAGAAAGCCTAGGGACGAAAATCTAGGTACAACAATCTAAGCACGATTATTTAGTTTTGATTCTGGGGGGTGATGGTAGAGGCTCAAGAAAGCGACGGCCGCTCTGCCTTACTCCTTTGACGATCAGACATAGCCTTGGCTCCGGTGAAGAACTGCTCTCAAGATGGGAAGACTCTTTTGTGCGCGCCTTTGTCTCTCTGTGTGTCCAGCATGGTGGATAGGATCTCTTTTGCAAGGGAATGGCACCTTGCTATATTTTTTTGTTTCTCTGGATTCGATCCTTTTTTTACGAGGGAATGGCACATTGCTATTTATAGGAGTGGGGTCTCATCATTAGGGTTTGCAATGATTACCCTAAAAAAAGTCGATGGCTTGGGGATTTAATTGCCATTTTCTTGATCCTATTTGGTGGGCAATTAATCTGGACCACTAATCTTGATTGCAACGAATCTGGACAATTAATGCTGATTGTGTAGAATCCGTATGGGCAATCAATGCTGATTGTCATGAATCTTGGGAAGCTCAGATCTTCTGCCACGTGTTTAATCCATGTGATTGCCATAAATCTGTTTTGATTCGGGTAATTATGATGATTGTACTAAATTTGGTTGTTGGAATTTGATAACTCTTGATTGATTTATTGCCACGTGGGAAACTGATCATCTGTCACGTGTCATAACCGCGAGCCATAGCCGCATGAGGGTAGCTTCTTAGGTTTTAAACTGCATGATGGTGGCAGCCGCATAGGTGTAGCCTCCAAAATCTGAGCCGCATGGGGGTGGTTTCCAATTGAGCCGCATAGGACTAGCAACGTGTTAAGGCTGCATGGGCGTGGCCTCTCAATATTTGAGCCGCATGGAGATGATCTCCATGATCCGAGCCGCATGAGAACAGCGGCCGCTTAGGGTGACTGTTCATAATTTGAGCCGCATGACGAGGGTCTTCACGCTCCGAGCCGCATGCGAGCATCAGCCGTATGGGGTGGTGGCAGCCGCATATGGAGCTTTGTATTTGGTAGATCGTGCCAGCTGCAGAGAAGATTTTTTTCGTTTCCCGAGGAATACGCCATCATGTCGAAGTTCATCATTTCAGCTTTAATGTCAGAGTTATCACTTTATGTCAGAGCATTTAATGGGAGCAGTCACTTTATGGCCAGTTGTAAAGGCAAGCTGCATAGGGTCACGTGAATTTTGCCTAAGCCGTATGAGGCTATTGAAGAGTTTCTGAGCCGCATGAGGCTCCTTCTGTTTTGAGCCGCATGGGCTTCTTCTGTTTTGAGCCGCATGGGCTTCTTCTGTTTTGAACCGCATGGGCTTTTCTAGTTCTTTTCCATGCTTCTACAAGACCCCCTTTAAAGTTTTCAATTTGAAAAATTGGAATACTTTGAATAAGAAGCATGACTATATGAGCTCCGCTGGCCGCATAGGATGTTCTTGGCCGCATAGACTCCCTAGCCGCATGGGCTTCCTACCTCACGTGCGTCTCATTATTTGCCCTTAATTCATTTTTTTAGAGCCATCTTTTGGGGAAATTCCAAGAGTTGGCTCATTAAATATTTGGATTTTATGCCCTGGATGAATTTTCTTTATGAGAGAGGGAGCAAAATCCGAGGAGTCGATTTTGCGTGGAGCACACGACCCGAAGCGGTTTATCAGTCCACGTGCCCCCCTTCCTATGTCTGTCTATAAATAGGGTGCTGTTAGGATAGAGAAATTTCTTTGTCTTCTTTTGTCTTCCTCTTCTCTTGCCCTAAGCTGCTGTTCTTCTTTCTCCGATCATCACCACCAATGGCCCCAAAAGCTTCCAAAGCTTCGAAAGCTTTCAAAGCTTCCAAGGTCTCTGCTGCAGCGAAAGGCAAGAAGACGACGGCTCTCTCGCCGACTGTAGCGCCTCCAGTCCATCCTGACGTCCACCCTATCATCCAGGGTAAGGACTATGTGGAAGATCGAACAAACCCTGAAACAATGGCTTTGTTGTATGTTTTTTATGCACAAGCCTTCTTCTCCTCAGCATTCATTGCGTTCTTCATTATTATGAAGCCGCATATGTTGTATGGGCCACATGAACTTCTCATATCCAAGCCGTATGAGGTATACCTTATGTTTGAGCCGCATGAGATCTTCTGAGCCATATAAATGCCTTGAGAATTGAACCGCATGAAGCCCCTCTGAACAGAATCGCATGAACTCCTAATGGACTGAGCCGCATAGCGTTCCGCATATGAACCTACCTAAAAAGAGCCGCATGAGGGCTCGTCGAGCCGCATAAAATTTTTAAAAAAAATACTGTGCCGCATAAAGACTTATCTAAACAGAGCCGCATGTGCTCTGTAGAAATCGAGCCGCATAAGAACTCGTTTAATCAGAGTCACGTGAACTCTAAATTTCTGGCCATTTCCTGACTTTGTTTCTTTTGTCTCTTTTCAGTAAATCTGCCAGTCAATGCTGCAGGAGAACCCCTGGTGGGTCAGGCCCAATTTGCCATAGGAGTTCGGTTTGACCATCTAGTCCGGCAGGTGGTAGAGCAACTTCCCCAGAACGAGCATGAGGAGAGGCTGAATCTTATCAAGAACCAGCCCTTTCGCTTTCTCTGTGCCATACTAAACTCAGGGCAATTGGAAGAAAAGTACCTGAAGTCGACGTTCTTCTTCGGAGACGCCCTGACCGTGAAGAACTCCCGGGTATTGGATATATCCGAGAATTGGAATTTTATTTCTGCTGGGACGGCGATCCACATCACCCAGATGGAGCATCATTTTCCATTGGTGTGGTTCAATATGTTGCCGGTGGATAGGAGGATGCAGGAATCCTTGACCCCGAGCCGGTCGGGAATGATTGTGGGTAACATCCACTACAATAAGCACATTAGATCAGCGTACGCGTGCAGGGAATCGGTCAGCTGCCACATGATGGGGCTAGCCCCGGGTGCCTTTTTAAATATGCAAGGTCCCAATTTCTCATTCTATCAAGCCGACACTTTTCTGAATCAACTTGCTCGGAAAGGGTCTTATCCCATTGGCCGGTTCTCGCTTTTGAACTGGATACGTCCCATCCCTTCGTGGGCCAATTTGACCGGGTAGATTTTGCGTGAATATGGGACTTTTCTGCGTGAGGTTGGTCTCTACCATGCCATCCGGGGCACATGTCACGGACTGCCCATCAACAAGGAGTTGTTCATGGCTCTCTTGGAGATGTACAACCGACGGACGGGGACTTTCTTCGCACCTGGAGGGAAGATTGGTCTTGCTCTTCATGAGATGTACGCAGTCTCTAGGCTGCCCTGGGGCAATGAAGTGTTTGAAGTATATACTCCAACAAACGAAGAGTTCGATGATTTGGAGCAACGACATCCGGGTTTCGTTGCTGTCTATCAGGAGTTACTGTGTTACCACAGTTACTGTCAGCAGACGACCAAGAAGGATAGTAGCTCGGAAGGGAACCTTCCACATACTAGAGCTTGGCTCTCCCACCTTTTTCAGCAAGGTACCTCAGGCCGGGTTACTCCCCAGAATCCTCTGACCCGAGAGCAAGTACATGATTTGGTGTTAACTGCCAAAAAATTGAGGGCCTTGAGCGACACGCTTGGGAGTCAAACTGATTCCTTTGATTACTTTTATCAGGATACCCAGTCGCTGTCGGAGAAAGCAATCCTGGCAGGGTTCCTGATGGTATGGCTACGAAATTGCATGGTCTCCTGAGGAGTTGGTTCCATTGAGAGGATCAGCCAAAATTTTATCCTTCTTGTCGTGAAGCTGGCCTTCGGGGTCAGACGGGCTCTTCTTCCGGCCATGGTGTGCAGTATACACTGTGGCCTCTATACTTTTTTGTCCAAAGTTATTGTATGTGACACGGCGATGAACTTTGAGCGAATCGAATTGTCCTACCACTATTTGATGGGGTGGCTGTTAATGCACTGCCGGTCTTTGATGAGACCTGGCCCAGAAGATGGTGTAACTGACGATGATGCTTTTATCTTCCAGTACCGCCGGATGCCCTGGGAGTATAACACTATGCCCGCCTGTCGGAGGGCACTAGCGAGGGTGGATGGATATAACTTCTTCGTGTCTGTTCCCATTTTTCTGCTGAGGAGGTGGAGAGTGTACATGTTGACGGTACCGGGCCTCCTATCCTCTTACCTGGGAGGATGCTTCTTTGGTTGCGTAATATTCGTCCCTCGCACTTAGTATATCGCAACCGTAATACTGTCTACCTGGAAGCTTACTTGCCCAGCCGGTTCTTCCGCCAGTTTGGGTACGGCCAGCTGTTCCTAGAGAGTCCCAACTCTTGCCTGGGCTTTCAAGGCAGCGTTCTGGATGGCATCAGGGCCTGGCTTTATTATGATGCTGCTCGTACCCATGCTAGTTTTTCGGTCCCTGAAGCTGAGACGCAAGGAAAGATTTTGTATTTAGCAGCTCTCTACCACGTCACTGCAAGCAGGTTTCCTGCTAACTTTGACCCGCGTACCAGTTTTATTTTTGGTACCGGCTTGGCAGAGAAGCCCCAGGGGTCGAAAACGAGGAAGCAGAGGGCAAACACGGTTCCCGTGCCGGACTCAGAGTCCACCACTACGGATGAAAAAGATGGCAAGCAGGGTGTCGATGATTCTCTCCTTCTTCTAGATGAGGTGGCGACGGATCAACCGCCCATTGTGTTTGATAAAGTAGTGGCGGATCAGCCGCCTGATGTGCCTGGTCCTTCGCGTAAGCGAAGCATGAGTGAGTCTGCTGATATCGGCATGACTTATTCCATAAAATGGGCTGCTGTCAGATCCCGTCGGCTACTTATCGAGGATGATGACACTGTTTCTGAGGTGACTTGAATTGTAACTATCTTTTCCTTCTTTTTCTCGTACTATGGCCTAATCATTTTCTTTTGCTCTTATAGGCGTCGGAGGAGTCGATTTCTCGAGAACTGGCCGCTGAGGTTGATCCGGCCTTGACCACTTTGGTCAGTGACATGTGTACCACTATTATTTCTGCTGGGGTTCTTCCGGTGGCGGCCGAGGAGTCCCACGTTGCTGAGGGCTCAACCCATGGTGACGGAGGCTCTACTGTACCTGTCCCTGAGACAGTTAAATTTCAGTAGGGTGACGCTGAACCAGTTGTATCCCTTTCCGGAGTGGCTGGGGCTGAAGAACCAGCTGAACTCGACTTGGAGGTCGCCGGTGAGGGTACTACGGCAGCTGCGAGCGAACCTCAGCCTCCACAATCCTCCTTTGGTAAGATGAGCCAAATTTTGACTAATGAGGAGGCCCATTTGCTCTATCATCACATCCTTCGGGTTAGACTGATGGATGGTTTCTCTGGGCATGCAGGTCCTGTCCCTTCAGTGCCGATGATGGACATTGTTAAGGTAGGCTCGGCCAGAGGGGCTCTGGTGGAGGGGAGTGTGCCCCCTCCTCTTTCGGCTTGTCTTGAGGAGCCTCCCGTCGGATCGAGTTCGAGAGGTCATATGGCGGCACAACCTGGACAAGGAGCAATGGTCCCTGCATCTTTCTCTGCTCGTATAACTTTGGGGGTTGACCTCTCAGCTTTATCGAGTATCCAGATTGTTCGGGCCGTGGAGGAAGAATTGGCCGCTGTTCAAGCGTCCTTTCGCTCAGAATTTATTTTCCTTGTGGCAGGGACGGCAAGTTCTGTTGCGTCTTCTTCGACACTGCCAGCCACACTTTCTTTGACACCGTCCTCTACGAAAGTTCTAGATGAGGCATCGCAGGATGTATTTGATAGTTTCTACCACCATTTGAAGAGAGGGATAGAAGCTACTGTGGAGTGGGGGACCCCTTTCGCCTTGGCCCGATAATGCATCCAAGGCCAAATTGACATTCTCAAAACCCTTTCCGGCGGGACAGGGATAGCTGCGCTTCTGGAGCCCAAACTGTTGGGGGCTGATCAGCTTGTGGCCCAGTTTCAAGTGTTGCGACAAGCTGATCTGTCTGGAGCAATTGATCATGAGCGGGGGTTCCTCACCACCGCCTTGGAGAAGATAAGGCTTGCACGGGATACATCTAACCCGGTTATAATAAAGGACCTCGGCGACCTGTCTCTCTTGTACGACCAGCTGAGCCACCGGAGCGAGGTTTGCAGGGCTCGGGAAGCAGCCGCCTCCCAGGGAGTAATCGATACAAGGGAGCAGATTCTCGAACTTCATAAGAAGCTAGCCTTCTTGGAGTCTGAGCTTGAAGCTTCTCGTACGGACAAAGAGCTGATTATTCAGGATGCCGAAAGGATTTCCAGAGCTTCCGCTAACCTGGAACGTGCTCTGTAGAAGTTTGAGGAGGGCTGGCGGGCTCACGCGTCCTTGGAAGATGCGGCGCTGCTGACTCAGGAGGCTGAACGTCAGGCCAAGCAAAGATTTGAGCGGTCGGATGCCTTGTTGAGGGATCATCTCAGGGCACTATGTATCCCCGAACAATAGTCGGCTTTTTTCTTCTTTTCGTTTTCGTTCTTTTCCTTTCTTAAGTGGGACGTGGTCCCCAGAACATGTAGTACTTTTGCCTTTCAAACAAAAGAGTATGCTTTATCCTACCCTTTATTTGTACTGCTTATTGTGTTTGTGGTGTTTGTGGTATTTACCCCATTAGGGAGCTGTTTGTAGACTTGTTACCCTTGGCATACCTTAGTTTTAGGTACAGATAACAAGTTGATGGGGATATTTGGAACAAATCCACAGTAAGGTAGCTATAGACGTTCCTGGTATCGGGAGAAAGAATGTCGTGGGGCAGCTGGGCCCCCGGGGCATGATGAGAAGTGAGGGGCATGTACTAGGAAACTTAGTACAGCATTTATGGTCAACAGTGGACATTTGTGGTCAACAGAGGACATTTGTGGGCCTATTATCCTTGGCGTACCCTGGTTTTTTTGGTACGGATAATAGGTCGAGAGAGAACCAACATACTTACTCAGAGGTAATGAGGACGTGGTAAATATGCGGGTTTCTTCGATGGAGGCTTCCCACTCAGAGGTAATGAGGATGTGGCAGGAGTGGGCTCCATGAAGGGAATATAGAACAACTCAGAGGTAATGAGGACATGGAGGTTCTATGTGAGGGGCGGTTTGTTTTTGGTGGAAGTGAAACAACTCAGAGGTAGCATCGACGTGGTTGTTTCGGAGAATTTGTGGATCTATTACCCTTTTTGTGCACTGAAAGTGCGAATATTAGATCATAAGGAGGAAGCTCTTTTAGGAGGAAAGATTAGAGGTATGATCATACATGACTTACTACCTAGGAGAGGCGATATAGATTTATCTGTAGTGACCAGAGTGTAAGTTCAGCGGTACCTGCGGGTACATAACTCGATAATCTGGAAGAGTTGGAGTCGACATGTGAGTTCAGTGGTACGAAAGAGTACATGACTTGTCATTCTGGAAGATTTGTAGTCGGGATGTGAGTTCAGCGGTACGAGAGAATACATGACTCGTCACCCTGGAGGATTTTTAGTCAGATATGAGTTCAGCGGTACGAGAGAGTACATGACCCATCACCCTGGAGGATGTCGTTTCAGACGTAATACTTCTTTAGGAACTTGCCATTGATGGGCAACATGAGAAAGTCTTTGTTTTGTTTTGCGAGGCGGTAAGCTCCATTGGAGAATACAACATCAATGATGAACGGGCCTTCCCACTTTGGCTGGAACTTGTCGACGGTTTTGTGGGTCATAACCATCGGCCTTCGAACTGCCAGAACGAGGTCGCCCACTTGGAATGTTCTGGTTTTAACCTTCTTATTGAAGGCTCCGGAGATACGTGCCTGGTATAGCTCGATTCGTTGTTGAGCTAGTAGGCTCTTCTCATCTAGAGCCTCCAATTCTTGTAGTCTGCGATGGTGATTATCATCCGTCGTCAATCTGTATGTGAGAGCAACACGGAGTGAGGGGACTTGAGTCTCCAGTGGGAGAATTGCCTCACTTTCGTACACTAGAGAGAATGGTATGTTCCCGGTGGCGGTCCGTACTGTGGTACGGTACGCCCATAAGCATTCACCGAGCTTTTTATTCCAGTCGCGTTTGTTTGATGACAAGAACTTCTTGAGAAGCTTGATGATTGTTTTGTTGAATGCTTCAGCCAGACCATTAGCCGCTGGATTGTATGGTGTCGAAGCAATATTCTGGCACAAAATTGATAGAAGGCGTAGCTTGCGAACTGCGGACCATTGTCATCGATTATCCTTCGGGGCAGTCCAAAGCGATAGATGACGTGATGCTTAAGGAAGCTGATCACGTTTGAAGTCTTTACTTCTGCTAGCGGAACAACCTTCGCCCATTTGGAGAAGTAATCTGTGATTGCGAGTATAAAGTGATGTCCTCGGGACGAAGGCGGAGTGATCGGACCGATGATGCCCATTCCCCATGCTTCGAAGGGCTAGGATGCCACCGTCGGGTGTAGAAACTCGGATGGCTGGTGGATGAAATCTGCGTGGACTTGACAGGCTTTGCATTTTCGTGCATAGTCTATCGCGTCTGCAACTATTGTGGGCCAGTAGTAACCCATTCGGCGAAGGCGATCTTGTAGTTTCAGGCCAGGCTGATGGGCCCCACAGATGCCATCGTGAGCTTCACGCATGGCTTCTTTGGCTTCTGTATTTGACAGCTATCGCAGTAGTAATCCATCGTATGATCGTCGATATAGCATTTTTGTCTCTGTATCGTAGACGAATCTGAGGGAACGTCTTCATCTTCTTCGTAGGCATCGGCAAGTGCCATATTGACGGACCAGACTTGCCTGAGCATGTCCCCGATGCTGATATCTGAATCGGAAGTGGGTGATCCGTTTGAGTGTGAGTGCCAGTCCCATTCTTCGTCTAAGCTTTCAGGTGTCGTCGCGGGTGTGACATAACCTAGCCCACATCTGGTTTTGTTGTAGTAGTCTCGTGGTTTCCCAGTCGGGACCGACGATTGTAAGGGTAATCGTTGTCCAGTGCCGTAGTTCAAGCCTGGTGTAGTTTCTAGATCATACCCTTGTTTTTGCATAACGTACTTGGATTGGGGACTATACAGATAAAGGGGCAATCTCCCAGTATCGGGTTCGAGCTCAACTTCTTCTATCTTGAAGGGCTGTGGATCATTCTTCCGACCGAAGATGATTGGGTGATCCCCTCCCTCGATTATGCGGTAAGCATCCTCCACTGGGGTAAGTTGGTTTGCGGTGTAGACATTTGTCACTTGTGTGTACAGGTACGTATATTGAAATGGAATCCACCTCGCTATACGGTCACGGCTGTCTAGATATGAGGGTTTACTACAAGCCAATGGTCTCTTAAGGTCAAGCCTATTATCTCAATCTCAAGCAAGTAATATAGTTACAAGATGTTTGACCACCAAATATACAATAAAAGGCATCCCAAATATTACATATTCAGTTGATCATGAAGCTAGTCGTACAAAATGTGAGGACTAGCAAGAGTTTAGTCATACATGATCAACCCTAGGATTTGTTAATCATGTTTACAGCCCGTAGACAGACAGTAAGTAAATATGCATCGAGCTAACAGGTGCTCGTCGGCTAAACGCCTCAAAAGAATAAATTTACAATAGAGTGAGCGAAACAAAATAGAAAACCCACTCGTAGCCCGGGTTCCTTCTAGTCGCCACCATCGGGCTGGAGGTTCGGTAGATCCTCGGGTGCTGCTCCTAAATCTGGCCACACAAAACCAGCTGGGTCAAACCCCAGAAAGAGCAAGTGCCACAAAGGAGGCCACAAAATAAGAACAAAAGCCAGCATATCAGAACATAAGAAAATGGAAGAAAGTAATAGTAAATAAGAGTACAACAAGACAATAAACGACTAGGGACATGGAACCATTCCGGAAGCCAGGTTACAACCCGTAAACCAAATAAGGACCGGGGTTGTAACCCTTCGCCCGAATAACACCTTATCTCTGTCCATTTATTATTAAAGATAAGTAAAACAATCATGTTCAGGAGGACCAGGTACTCGGACTTGACGAGACTTAGACAATGCTGGACACCATCCATTCACAAGCGGCCAAGCAAATACTACGGCTTACTACTTAACTAACTAGGGTTATCACAAGCCTAATTACTAACTCGATGCAAATGAGAAATTCCCAGTCCCAAGCCCTGCAGACTATCTAGTTATCCTTCCGCGGGTTGAGAGTATGGTTGGGTACATCGTCCAGGAGACGATATACCCTTAGGTGACTTAGAGGGTACAACACATAACAGTTTGCTAAAAATGTGCCCTACTCGTCGGCAGGCTACAAGTCCGTTTAAATGTGCCCAAATAACGAGATTGCCTGTGACTGAAAATTCTCCATGAACTATAGTTTGATCTAGTCATTAGCCTAATCCATATTCAGTGTGAATCCCTGACCGGGATAACCAGGGAGTCACGTCCTAGACATGGTACGAGACAAGACAAGTGGATTGCACAAGGCAGCAAGAAGGAGCACCCACGGCGTCAGAGTTGATTACACGAGTCAAGTTAGCCATCGCAACAACGTCAAGTCAAGTCAAGCTACAAGTTACAGGTGTACAAGTTACAAGTCAGGAGTGCGCCGCCACGGGCCATTATCAAGTTATCCAGTATCAAGATTAATCATGAATTACAGGTTAAAAGTTAAGGGCGCACCCCATCGAGTCACTATCAAGAAGATCAGAAAGTACTAGAATCATACTTCACAGAAATCACAAAAAACCGTACTAGCTGTAAGCAAAACACCAAAAAAAATCGTGCCAGGTCGTGTTGGGTCGAGACAGTCGTGTTGTTGGAACAAGATCTCAAGACTCAAATCCACAAAAGAGAAGCCAAATCCAAGGAATAAAACCAAACCATCATGAGTTGAACTGTACAGGAAACGAACTGCGCACAGATGAACTGTGCATGAAATGAACTGTGCAGGAAATGAACTGCGCACAGATGAACTGTACAGAAAATAAACTGTGCACAGATGAACTGCGCATAGATAAACTGTGCACAGTTGAACTATGGAGGAAATGAACTGCGCACAGATGAACTGTGCAGGAAATGAACTGCGCAGGAAATGAACTGCGCACAGATGAACTGCACACAGATGAACTGTGCACAGTTGAACTGTACAACAGATGAACTGCGCACAGATGTACTGTGCAGGAAATGAACTGCGCAGGAAATGAACTGCGCACAGATGAACTGTGCAGGAAAAGAACTGCACACAGATGAACTGTGCACAGATGAACTGTACAGGAAATGAACTGTGCAGGAAATAAACTGCGCACAGATGAACTACGCATAGATGAACTGCGCACAGATGAACTGCGCACGGCCATGCGCTAAAGAGCGCTGGCCGAGGTCATCTTCTCCAACAGGCTGAGAAGTGTCTCAAGAACATCAAAACTTCAAATCTTCATAACTTGATCAAATAAAAACAAAATTTAGATTTTCAAAGCTCTAACTTATGTAAAATTGAATTCTCTTTCACATGGAAGCCTCAAAGCAAGCAAAAATCTAAGTTTAATAGATCAAAACCAAAAAATTCCGAAAATGGTTAAAACTTAGATCTAGAAAAATGGAAGCTCCAAATCACAAAATGCCAAGTTCTAATGCTGTTCACCATGGCCTAATCTAGCTAATGGACAAATAAAATAGGGTGCTTATTTGGTGGCAAGGTGCACTTGCCTATGGTGTTGGTGGAGGAAGGAGGAAGAAGAAGATGGAGAAATAAATAGAAATTATGGAGGAGAGAGAAAGTTAGGTGGGGATTTTGATGAGGGTGGGTTGTGGTGGAATGAGGGTGGAGTATAGATAAGGTGTTCCTTTGGGCTTAAAATCAAACCAAACCAAACCAAACCAACTAAAACTGAGCCGAGCCGAAACCCAAAATATGAGAAAACCCAAAATTCCACAAGTCGAGAAAAATAAAAATATATGCCAAAATCCAATTACAAGTATAAATACGAAATACGGGAAATGAGGGTGACAACTCTACCCACCTTAAAAGAATTCTGTCCTCGGAATTTAATCAAGAAGCTAGAGACTGCCATGACAAGTTACACTAAGCACCAACAATTTACACTAAGCAGTTCAATCATACAATCATTCATGCAAGCAAGGGATGGAAAGCATAAGGCATAAGGAAGACATTATACTTTACGAGTCAAACAAGTCGGGATATCGCGATCGGATGTCGTCCTCACGCTCCCACGTTGACTCACCTAGAGAGTGATGACCCCAAGCAACACGGACTAAGTTAATAGTCTTGTTCTTGAGTATCTTCTCCCTCCGATCCAATATAGACACGGGCCTCTCCTCATACGAAAGGTTGGTTCCAACAACCAATTCTGAATGGTCTAGGATATGGCTCGGGCCCGAGATATACCGTCGTAATTGGGACACATGGAATACATCATGCACCTCACTTAGCGACGGCGGAAGAGCAAGACGATAGGATACATCTTCTACTCGCTCCAGGATATCGAACGGCCCTATATACCTAGGACTAAGCTTTTCTCGCACGCCAAAGTGAATGACGTCGCGGTTAGGCGAGATCCTAAGGAATACATGGTCGTCGATAGCAAACTCTAAGGGACGCCTGTGAGCATCGGCCCAATGTCGCTGGCGATCTTGGGCAACTCAAAGATGATCCCTAACTTTTCTGACTACTTCAACTGTCTGGGCAATCATTTCTGGACCGAGCATCTGCCTCTCTCCGATATCGTCCCATGCTAGCGGAGACCTGCACTTCCTGCCATACAGTGCCTCGAATGGTGCCATCTGGATGCTGGCCTGGAAACTATTGTTGTACGAGAACTCCACCAGGTGCAGGTGATCTTCCCACGAACCACCAAAGTTAAGTGTACAAGATCTCAACATGTCTTCAAGAGTCTGGATTGTACGCTCTGATTGACCATCTGTCTACGGATGATATGCCGAACTGAACTGGAGACGAGTTCCCAAACTCTCTTGCAGGCTACGCCAAAAGTGTGATGTAAACCTTGAATCTCGGTCCGAGGTGATACTGATGGGTACTCCGTGAAGCCTGACAATCTGCCTGAGGTACATCTCTACTAGCTGAGCCGTAGACTGCCCCACTTTGAATGGGAGAAAATAAGCCACCTTCGTGAGCCGGTCAACTATAACCCAAATAGCATCTCGACCAGCTGGGGATCTAGGCAGTCCAGTCACAAAATCCATGGTCACAGGCTCCCACTTCCACTCTGGAATCGACAAGGGCTGAAGAAGTCCAGCGGGCCTCTGATGTTCAGCTTTAACCTGCTGGCAAACCAAACATCGAGAGACAAACCGGGCTATCTCCCTCTTCATGCCATTCCACCAGAAATGCTGACGAATATCACGGTACATCTTTGTGCCACCGGGATGAATAGAATACTGTGAACTGTGAGCTTCTGCCATGACCTCCTGTCTGATATCTCCACTGGATACACAAAGACGAGTGCCATGCCGAAGTGTACCATCTTCATGAATACACAACTCTGGCCTTCTTCCTGTCTCACACTCTGCTCTGAGTCGCTGAATCTTAGAATCTGTAGACTGTGACATCCGGATCCTCTCCGCTATGCTGGACTGAACCTGTAGACTGGCCATCAACGCCACGTTGGTAGGAAGAACCACTTCAATTCCCATCTTCTGAAGATCTGCCAATAACTCTGGTTGCGTCATTAGGAAGTAAACTCCGGCTCTCCTGCTCAACGCATCTGCTACAACATTGGCCTTCCCTGGGTGATACTGCAAGTCTATATCGTAGTCTACCAATAGCTCAAGCCATCTTCTATGTCGCATATTAAGGTCCTTCTGGGTGAAAACATACTTCAGGCTCTTATGATCTGTAAATATCTCCACTCTATCTCCGTACAAGTAGTGCCGCCAAAGATTGAGTGCAAACACTACTGCTGTCAGTTTCAAGTCGTGGGTCGGGTAATTCTTCTCATAATCATGAAGTTGACGTGATGCATAAGATATTACCTTCCCATGCTGCATCAAGACACACCCCAATCCTCTGCCTGAAGCGTCGCAATAAACTGTGAATCCTCCGGTCCCATCTGGAAGTGTGAGAATGGGAGCTGTTATCAAACCTCGCTTCAACTTCTCAAATGATTCCTGACACTCCACTGTCCAAGCGAACTGCACATCCTTGCGGGTCAACTGGGTCATCGGCGCTGAAATCTTTGCAAAATTTGAAACGAATCGCCGGTAGTAGCCGGCCAATCCAAGGAAGCTGCGAACCTCTGCCGCTGAACTAAGTACTGGCCATGACTCGATAGCCACAATCTTCTAGGGATCCACTTCCACTCCTCCTCGGGTAATAATGTGACCCAAGTACGAAATGCGATCGAGCCAGAACTCGCATTTACTGAACTTGGCGTACAACTGATGCTCTCTAAGCGTTTGAAGGACGATTTTAAGATGCTGCTCATGCTCTACTTCACTCTTGCTGTAGACCAGGATATCATCTAAGAACACGATCACGAACTGATCCAAGTAAGGCATAAAAATGCGATTCATGAGGTCCATGAATACAGCCGGCACATTGGTCGCTCCAAAGGGCATAATAAGGAACTCCCAATGCCCATATCTCGATCTAAACGTTGTCTTCGGGATGTCCTGCTCTCTAACTCTGATCTGGTGGTATCCTGACCGCAAGTCTATCTTCGAGAACACTGAAGCCCCTCTGAGTTGATCAAACAAGTCATCTATCCTCGGGAGAGGGTATCTGTTCTTGATTGTCACTGAGTTCAAGGTACGATAATCCATACATAACCTGGACGTACCATCCTTCTTTTTCATAAGAAGCATCGGGGCTCCCCAAGGCGATCCACTTGCATGAATGAATCCCTTGGTCCTGAGTTCTTCAATCATCTTGTATAAAATCTCCAACTCTGAAGGCGCCATCCTGTAGACTCGCTCTGATACTGGTGCTGTCCCGGGGATCAAGTCTATAGTGAACTCGATCTTCCGCTCTGGCGACATTCCTGGAAGTTCTTCTGGGAAGACATCTGGAAATTCTTCAACTATCCTGGGTAACTGTACTGCTGCTATGGCCATCCGCAATACTGGGGATGATGGTTCCACTGCGCCTCTGGAAAATGAAAACTCTGGCTCGCCTGGGATACTAAAGATAACCCTGCCAACATGGCAGTCTATCCTAGCATACTGGTTCCTCAACCAATCCATGCCTAAGACTGCATCATAGTCTGCCATAGAGAATTCTATGAATCTAGCGGGGAACTCTCTACCGCTAACTACGATCCGACACGAGAAAAACACTCGATCTACACCTACAAGACCATTACCAGTAAGTATATTGAGCCTCACTGATAATGACTCGGGCTCCAATCCTATCCGTGTCGCAAATCGTGCAGACATGAATGAATGCGATGCACCAGAATCAAATAATACCAATGCTGGAGAGGAGTTGACGAGAATAGTACCTGCCACTACCTCACCTGGTGCAACTTCTTCTTCCATAGTCATCATCATGGCCTGACCTTGTCCTCTAGCTGCGGGTCCCCTCTGCTGGAAATCTCTCTGTCTGTTCTGCACTTGGGCTTGGGTGTACTGCTGCTGGTTCTGCTGATGAAACGCCTGGGCCTGAGGCAATAAGGGCCTCGGGTACTGTCCTAGCTGCTTCCAGAACCACCTCAGTATCCTGAAGCCAAGCGTCCGCGGCGATCGTATCTTCGCTGCCGTCGAAGAATGGAGGGTTCAAGCGCTTGAAGCTGTTGGCCGCGCTGTTCCCTGGATGACCGCCTCTGGTCAAAGCATCCGCCACTACCTGGTGCAAAGCGTCTCCTCGACGATCCTGGGAAGCTATCAAGGTCCTGATGAGACCTACCAAGGTGCCATCGTCAGGTTCTGCAGGCTGGACGGGCCGAACTAGGGGTTCTCCTCCGGGAGGTACAACTCTTGAGGCTACTCCGGAGTGCTGGACTTGATCTCCGGGTTGCTGGTCCCCGGGAAGTGCTCCACCTTGCTGATCGACGGGGTCAGGTACAATACCGCTGAAGAAGACGACACAGGGAAACAATAAGGAAGGACCAGGACAGATCAATGATACAAGCACATGATCAGGGCAAGAATCCAGAGATTCAGAGGATATGAACGGAGATCAAGGACGAGTACTGATTGAGACATCTATCCGGTAAACCCTCACATATCTTGAATGCCAAGACCTGCATGGGCCACCACTTAAACCATGTGATGCCCCAGAACTAGAATACTGGAGAGCGGGGGCGAACATAGCCAGCTACGTATATTGAAATGGAATCCACCTCGCTATACGGTCACGGCTGTCTAGATATGAGGGTTTACTACAAGCCAATGGTCTCTTCAGGTCAAGCCTATTGTCTCAATCTCAAGCAAGTAATATAGTTACAAGATGTTTGACCACCAAATATACAATAAAAGGCGTCCCAAATATTACATATTCAGTTGATCATGAAGTTAGTCGTATAAAATGCGAGGACTAGCAAGAGTTTAGTCATACATGATCAACCCTAGGATTTGTTAATCATATTTACAGCCCGTAGGCAGACAGTAAGTAAATATGCATCGAGCTAACAGGTGCTCGTCGGCTAAACGCCTCAAAAGAATAAATTTACAGTAGAGTGAGCGAAACAAAATAGAAAACCCACTCGTAGCCCGAGTTCCTTCTAGTCGCCACCATCGGGCTGGAGGTTCGATAGATCCTCGGGTGCTGCTCTGAAATCTGGCCACACAAAACCAGCTGGGTCAAACCCCAGAAAGAGCAAGTGCCACAAAGGAGGCTACAAAATAAGGACAAAAGCCAACATATCAGAACATAAAAAAATGGAAGAAAGTACTAGTAAATAAGAGTACAACAAGACAATAAACGACTAGGGACATGGAACCATTCCGGAAGCCAGGTTACAACCCGTAAACCAAACAAGGATTGGGGTTGTAACCCTTCGCCCGAATAACACCTTGTCTCTGTCCATTTATTGTTAAAGATAAGTAAAACAATCATGTTCAGGAGGACCAGGTACTGGGACTAGACGAGACTTAGACAATGCTGGACACCATCCATTCACAAGCGGCCAAGCAAAAACTACGGCTTACTACTTAACTAACTAGGGTTATTACAAGCCTAATTACTAACTAGATACAAATGAGAAATTCCCAGTCCCAAGCCCTGCAAACTATCTAGTTATTTCCGCGGGTTGAGAGTATGGTTGGGTACATCGTCCAGGAGACGATATACCCTTAGGTGACTTAGAGGGTGCAACACATAACAGTGTGCTGGAAATGTGCCTTACTCGTCGGCAGGCTACAAGTCCGTTTAAATGTGCCAAATAACGAGATTGCCTGTGACTGAAAATTCTCCATGAACTATAGTTTGATCTAGTCATTAGCCTAATCCATATTCAGTGTAAATCCCTGACCGGGATAACCAGGGAGTCACGTCCTAGACATGATACGAGACAAGACAAGTCGATTACACAAGGTAGCAAGAAGGAGCACCCACGGCGTCAGAGTTGATTATACGAGTCAAGTTAGCCATCGCAACAGAGTCAAGTCAAGTCAAGCTACAAGTTACAGGTTTACAAGTTACAAGTCAGGAGTGCGCCACCACGGGCCATTATCAAGTTATCCAGTATCAAGATTAATCATGAATTACAGGTTAAAAGTTAAGGGCGCACCCCATCGGGTCACTATCAAGAAGATCAGAAAGTACTAGAATCATACTTCACAGAAATCATAAAAAACTGTACTAGCTGTAAGCAAAACACCAAAAAAAATCGTGCCAGGTCGTATTGGGTCGAGACAGTCGTGTTGTTGGAACAAGATCTCAAGACTCCAATCCACAAAAGAGAAGCCAAGTCCAAGGAATAAAACCAAACCATCATGAGTTGAACTGCACAGGAAACGAACTACGCACAGATGAACTGTACAGGAAATGAACTGCACACAGATGAACTGTGCAGGAAATGAATTGCGTACAGATGAACTGCGCACAGATGAACTGTGCACAGTTGAACTGTGCAGGAAATGAACTGCGCACAGATAAACTGTGCAGGAAATGAACTGCACAGGAAATGAACTGCACACAGATGAACTGTGCACAGATGAACTATGCAGGAAATGAACTGCGCACAGAAGAACTGCGCACAGATGAACTGTGCACAGTTGAACTGTGCAGGAAATAAACTGCGCACAGATGAACTGCGCACAGATGAACTGTGCAGGAAATAAACTGTGCAGGAAATGAACTGCGCACAGATGAACTGCGCACAGATAAACTGTGTAGGAAATGAACTGCGCACAGATGAACTGCGTACAGATGAACTGTGCAGAAAATGAACTGCGCAGGAAATGAACTGCGCACAGATGAACTGCACACAGATGAACTGCGCACAGTTGAACTGCGCACAGATGAACTGCGTACGGCCTTGCGCTAAAGAGCGCTGGCCGAGGGTCATCTTCTCCAACAGGCTGAGAAGAGTCTCAAGAACATCAAAACTTCAAATCTTTATAACTTGATCAAATCAAAACAAAATTTAGATTTTCAAAGCTCTAACTTGTGTAAAATTGAATTCTCTTTCACATGGAAGCCTCAAAACAAGTAAAAATCTAAGTTTAATAGATCAAAACTAAGAAATTCCAAAAATGGTTAAAAGTTAGATCTAGAAAAATGGAAGCTCCAAATCACAAAATGCCAAGTCCTAATACTGTTCACCATGGCCTAATCTAGCTAATGGACAAATAAAATAGGGTACTTATTTGGTGGCAAGGTGCACTTGCCTATGGTGTTGGTGGAGGAAGGAGGAAGAAGAAGATGGAGAAATAAATAGAAATTATGGAGGAGGGAAAAAGTTAGGTGGGGATTTTAATGAGGGTGGGTTGTGGTAGAATGAGGGTGGAGTATAGCTAAGGTGTTCCTTTGGGCTTAAAATCAAACCAAATCAAACCAAACCAACTAAAACCGAGCCGAACCGAAACCCAAAATACGAGAAAACCCAAAATTCCACAAGTCGAGAAAAATAAAAATGTATGCCAAAATCCAATTACAAGTATAAATACGAAATACGAGAAATGAGGGTGACACGCCTGGAAGGAGAGAGCTAAATTCGTCCTCCTTGGATGAGCATGTCTAAGATGGATTTAACATGGCCATCCTCGAAGGAGTAGGTCATCTGAGGCCACTACTTTTCTGTCGGCATTGATTCGGGCTTTAGGGCTGTGTTGGTCACCATAGCCTGCTTGCCCTTGTTGTCTCGGTTGCTGGAGGAATTACCACCGTTGTTGTTGTTGACGTTAGAGCGTTTGCCCTTGTCTTCCCATTTCGAGATGTGCAATCCCAATTGGCGGGCTTTCTTTACCTTGTCTTTTGTGCTAGTGGCACTGATGATGAACGTCTTCCAATCCTTGAATTGACTTTTGCCCATCCAAAGGCTGATTGTGGGAAGCAATATCTTTTGGCAAATTTTAATCAAGAAGGAATCAGGGTTGCCAGAAGGCAGTTTCATCGCGGTTTGGCGAAACCGCTCGATATAATTTCTTGTTAGCTCATTTTCTCCCTGAACAACATCCATGAGAGTGGACATTGTCACGTCTTGTACTACTTCATAGAACCTCTCTAGGAACATGCGTTTAAAGCCGGTAAAGAAGTGGATGCAATTGTCCAACAAGTTGCGATACCAGTCGAAGTCGACCCCTTCCAAGGCTCCGATGAACAACCGCATAAGGATGGCGTCGTCATGAGGCAGATGGTCGGTTTTAACTTCGAAGTAGGTGGTGTACCTGCCTTTAGATGTCTTTTCATCATATGGATTGATGTGAAATGGTTTATATTTTGGTGGAAAGGGAACGTCTCCACGCAGCGGGGTACGGTTTTCGTATCCTGAGGTCTTGGCAATTTTTTCGGGCATGGAACATGGCCCGGAGCTCCTGGACCTCTCTTCTTGCCTCCCTGGCCTCGTCTGCAGCGGTAGGAGCTGATATTTCAGGAGGACTATCGCCCAGGTTTGGTGCAGCTGAGTTCGAGTCCGCATTGACTGCGGGACCCAAGCTTGTTTGGCCAGGTATTCTTCCTTGCAGAGTTGGAAGGGCTGCTTTGACCTCGTCTACAGACTTGACCAAAGCATGTAGTATGGCCTCCAGAGTGTCGATGCGTTGACGATCACTAAAATCTTCTTGGTTGCTGTCTGTCATAAACACCGTCCTCACATGAGGAGAGATAGAAGGAACAGTAGAGGATGTGCCCTCTGAGTCATACCCTTGTACAGAGAAGTCGTCTGGGTATGTGGGGATGCTCTCCTCTGGTTCTGACTCAGAAAAAATGGTACCCCAGCTTCAGAGCTTGCCTCATCTTGGGAATTGTGGACATCCTCGGGGACGTCGGGATCTGCTGCATCTGTTGGATGAACCATTTCCCCCGGTCTATCTTTTTGGAACACCGGGTTATTATAGGTATTTGGAGGAATGCTACCCCCGGCTCTAGTATCTCTCATAGATGTGGACGAATCTCCCAGTGTGGCAGATTTCATCTTTGAGCGGTACCTTGGTAAACTCCTCCTACGACGGTGGTAGACAGCCATTTAGAAGAAATTTTCTTGGTTACGCCGGTTGAAATTTTTGGGCTGGAGACATTTATTTTCTTACCTCTTCCTCTGCCAGGAAACTTCAGAACAGAATTGCAAGAGGCGACGAGAAGCGCCTCGTCTTCTGAGCTTGGGTGTTGCAGCCTTTGGAAGACGGACCGCCGGTCTTTTTGTGTTGCTGCCTTGTTGCAGCAGCAGTTGACTATGACTTGGGTGCATGGATGTCCTTGACATGACTCTTTGCACGTTAAATCTTCGTCTCTTTCCTTACGCTTGTGAAAAATCATGTTGCGCGGGTCACCTACTTTGTGGGCTGATGAGTGTGTTGGCCTCCTGCCTACTCCCTGATGTGGGGGTAGCGTGAGTACTCGCCCCTGATCCTTGTTAGAAGATTCTTGATAACTATCCCGTTCGTTGGCCGCCGGGGCCTGGATACGGGTACTTCTGTACAACTTTCCATCAGGGGCCCGAGTAATAGTCATCGAGATGCCCTGGTAGTCAGAAGTCGGGACAGTCGACTGAGCTCGTCGAGCTCGCGCTGTCCGAAACTTCTTCCTCCTAGCACTGGAGAGTGCATAGTAGGAAGAGTCCAAGCTGGTCACAACAGAGTCTGGCATATGCTCCAGAGAGCCTTCATGGTCTGGACCGTATGAGAGGCGATCAAAGACTGACCACGAGCCGCATGGGATAGATGGTATACGGCTGGGATCGATTGCCGTACAGGCTGTTTGCATACGGCTGGTATGTGTGGCCGCATGACCTTTCTGTATGCGGCTAGGAGTCGTGGCCGTACAGGCTGTCAGCATACGGCTATCCTTTGTGGTCGTATGAACTTTCTGTATGCGGCTAGATGTCATGGCTGTGCAGGCTGTCTGCATGCGGCTGGAAATTCTGGCCGTATGGGTTTTCTCTATACGGCTGACTCGTGTGGCCGTACGAGTTTTCTCCATGCGGTTGACAGTTGCGGCCGCATGAGCCTCCATGCGGCTGGCGTCCCTATGCGGCTTGGATCGCACAGAGTTCCTTTTTGCTCCTGCAAGTCCAGCATCATAGTATTTTCTTCTGTCGGACTTGGGGACAGCAAAGTCCTCCGTGGTCTGAAGTAGGACCGCAAGCGAGACTTCTTCGCTGTCTCGGGCAACGGAGAGTACTTCTTCGAGAGCTTGGAGAGAAGCAAAATTTTTGGGTCTCCACTCCCTGCGGGCCTTCTTTGTGCGGGCTCGCCGCTGGACCGGGCCAGCGCTCCTGTCGGAGAGCATTTCTTCAAACGCCTGTTGGTCGAACCAGGCGACCAGCATTTGTTGAGTGGAGCCAAGTTTGGCTGCGTCTGATTGCGTCACCAACTCCTCAGCCGTGGAGAAGTTAGTCCCAGCAGAGTCGCCATCGTGTTTGCCATTGATTATAAAAGAACAGAACAATTATATGAGAGGACTGGACTTTTACTTCACAATACAAACTCGCTCGTACAAAGAAAGTCTAGGGACAAAAACCTAGGTACAACAATCTAAGCACGATTGTTTAGTTTTGATTCTGGGAGGTGACGGTAGAGGCTCAAAAAAATGACGGCCGCTCTGCCTTACTCCTTGGACGATCAGACGTAGCCTTGGCTCCGGTGAAGAACTGCTCTCAAGATGGAAAGACTCTTCTGTGCGCGCCTTTGTCTCTTTGTGTGTCCAGCCGGGTGGATAGGATCTCTTTTGCAAGGGAATGGCACCTTGCTATATTTTTTTGTTTCTCTGGATCCGATCCTTTTTTTATAAGGAAATGGTACCTTGCTATTTATAGGAGTAGGGTCTCATCATTAGGGTTTGCAATAATCACCCTAAAAAAGTCGACGGCTTGGGGATTTAATTATCATTTTTCTTGATCCTATTTTGTGGGCAATTAATCTGGACCACTAATCTTGATTGCAACGAATCTGGACAATTAATGCTGATTGTGTAGAATCCGTATGGGCAATCAATGTTGATTGTCATGAATCTTGGGAAGCTCGGATCTCCTGTCACGTGTTTAATCTATGTGATTGCCATAAATCTGTTTTGATTCGGGTAATTATGATGATTGCACTAAATCTGGTTGTTGGGATTTGATAACTCTTGATTGATTTAGTGCCACATGGGAAACTGATCTTCTGTCACATGTCATAACCGCGAGCCACAGTCGCATGAGGGTAGCTTCTTAGGTTTTGAACTGCATGAAGGTGGCAGTCGCATAGGTGTAGCCTCTAAAATCTGAGCCGCATGGGGGTGGTTTCCAATTGAGCCGCATAGGACTAGCCATGTGTCAAGGCTGCATGGGCGTGGCCTCTCAATACTTGAGCCGTATGGAGATGATCCCATGATCCGAGCCGCATGAGAACAGTGGCCGCATAGGGTGACTGTTCATAATTTGAGCCGCATGACGAGGGTCTTCACGCTCCGAGCCGCATGCGAGCATCAGCCGCATGGGGTGGTGGCAGCCGCATATGGAGCTTTGTATTTGGTGGATCGTGCCAGCTGCAGAGAAGATTTTCTTCGTTTCCCGAGGAATACGCTGTCATGTCGAAGTTCATCATTTCAGCTTTAATGTCAGAGTTATCACTTTATGTCAGAGCATTTAATGGGAGCAGTCACTTTATGGCCAGCTGTAAAGGCAAGCTGCATAGGGTCACGTGATTTTTGCCTGAGTCGCATGAGGCTATTGAAGAGTTTCTGAGCCGCATGAGGCTCCTTCTGTTTTGAGCTGGATGGGCTTCTTCTGTTTTGAGCCACATGGGCTTCTTCTGTTTTGAGCCGCATGGGCTTCTTCTGTTTTGAACCGCATGGGCTTTTCTAGTTCTTTTCCATGCTTCTACAATTCCAAAAATCAAAATCCCAAAATTAAAAAATCTTCACACTTCAAAGTTTAAACTTAAATCTTCTCTATCACAATCTCCTCAAAATTTCAAATTCAATAATCTTCAAATCATTATCTCAACTGAGTTGAAAATCATTTCCTTTAAAAATAAAATTCACCTTATCTTAACAATAAGTTCATCATTCACATAGAAATTTAAACCTCAAAGGCACCAAAATCTAGTAACCTTAAAGACTCAATTCATTAATCGAAGACTCTATCCACCTTTAATTAGAGTCATTCGATTAAAACATAATATTATCATAAAAATATTTTAACTTCATCAAAGGGGTATCTCAAAAATCAACGTAAATCACTATCTTAATCGTGTAGCCTATGCAACAAACTTAACTACCTAAGTAATAAATTTGAAATAAATCTAAGGGTTTCCCATGGTATACCTAGTCTTAGTCTTTTTCCTAAAATCAAATCAAACGAATTATGAATGAGAAATTCCTAGTCGCAGGCTCGCAGCGGTACGACTAATATGGTACTACCACGAGTTCGCATAATTTTGCAAAAACTGACATGCATGGGCCACCCAAAAAATGTGTCACGACCCGCACCTACTTTTCGGGATACGAGTGTGTGGCAAGTCCAGTCTATGTCATAGAATCGACGTAGTAAGCTGTCTAAACCTTGATGAATCAAAGTTGCAATATTACTCATAATTAATTTCTTTATTTGCTCATTAACAATTACAATATTCTCAAGTTTTACATTTGATTAAAAATATAATATCTCACAAGTATTGAAAACGACTGCATGACATCTATCTAACTAGTCTTTTAGGGTTGACCTCGGCATATACCCATGTCTCTCCTAATAATCCAAAGCATAGGCAACTATCTAAAAAATGGTTTCCAGTCAGGAATAAAACGAGTACAATCCATGCATATAGTTCCAAATATATGATAACAGACTATAAAAACAGTAAACAATCATGTCATATATGATGAAAGAAATAAACTATAAAATATGGCACAAAAATATGGTGAAATAGTTAATCATGAACTATAAGGACAAGTAAAGCAAGGAATAAGGAAACATAACCATCTACACATGTTGAAGTACACCTTTCAATATGTGATCGATATGGGACAGTTACACCGTACGATCTACAAGGTCTACTATGCAATATGTACTGCAATATGACAAGGTCTAAAGACTGATCACATATTTACTTGGTACTTTCCCGCCCAACTACTAGATATGGAATACGATGATCAAGTATGACACAAAAAATAGGTAACTTGAATTCACTAACCCGTGTAACAAACATGTCAAGAATCAAATATGCATTACTAATCATGCAAATATAATAATTAACAATATTAAAAAAAAAAATAAGAACTGTACTCGCCTAGGATCCTTAGATGGTGGAACAGTTAATACCATTGCATCTACAATCGTCCAATTGGCTAAGGTCGATGTGAAGGAGTCCAAATTCGTCAAGGAAATAAGAAGTACGATTAGACTGGTCATGATCAAGATTAATCGAAGAGAAATTATTTAAGAAACGTAATTCTTAATTAGAAATAATATATTTATTTAGAATATTTATAAACTATTTAGAAATTATCATTCTTTTAGAAACTACTAATAATATTTTGTTAAGATAACTTATATAAGTATTTATAATTTATTAGATAATTATATAAAACAAATTATATAAAAGCTCAGAATAAATAGAATCTAATTAATATTTTGTTGACCCTTAAGGTCCAATAAAATTCTAGAGCCCAAAAGTTCAGCATAATATGTAGGCCCAAAAATAAGAATATAAAATACTATTATCAATATCAAAGCCCCATTTAAAACCATTTTGAAAATACTTATAGTTTTATACCAAATCTATAAATACTTTAAATATACTTATATCTCTATTTTGAAGATAACCTAAAATAATTTATTACAATCACGTTATTATAGTATATGCCCAAAATACAATCCAATATAAACACAAATGTTTACATAGGCTAGTAATAAACCCATAACTAATTTATTTAAAACTGGCCCCAATCATATAAATTTAGGCCCAATCCTGAAATCAATAACTTAAGCTCAAAACAAATCAGAAACATGTAAAGCTGAAACCTTTAATTATTTGATAGCCCAAAGAAATCAAATGCTAGGCCCAAAAGACCCAAGCCCGAGTATATTTCTCAAAGTATCTGATATATATACCTTTAAAACCCTTAAATATCTGGCCCATGGCTTACAGGCCTAGAACTAGAGCCCATGAACCAAGCCCAAGGTTTAGCCATATAACCCAAATTACTAAAATCCAAAACTTCTAAAACACATCAGCTATCACTACTGCTGTTCTCACAAGTAAAAGAAAATAAACAAATAATAATAATAATAATAATAATAATAATAATAAAATGAGACATCTGTCTCTCTTCTCATTTTATGAGAGAGACCGTGAATAAAAGAAAAAAGAAACAAAAGAAGCAGAAGTAGAAAGAGAATGAGACATACTTACAGGGAGAGGGGGAGAGGAAGGTGTGGGCGAGTGAGAGTAAAAGTGCACGGGAAAGAGAGAGAGAGAGAGAAAGAAAGAAAGAAAGAGAGAGAGAAAGAGCGCTGATCATGAGATGGAGGAGAGGGTTTGCTCACCTGGGTTCTCCGTGCGCCACCGGCGGCCGGTTCGAGGCGCAGCGGTACGGGGACGCGATAAGAGGAGGAGCTTCACCACTACTCAGGGAGGCTAAACATCGAGAATTCCTCATCGGATCAGGCAGAGGGAGGCATTGCACTGGCACACGACTTCGGTGCTTGCCCGGTTCGTTGAGGCCCGGGCGGTGCTCGACGGACATCGATACGACGGTGGCAAGAGGCTCGGCATCGGTGGAGTCGCTTGTGGCAGCGAGCAGATGGGGACTGCGGATACGGCAGTGCCAGGCTCGGTGGTCAGTGGTTAGCATTACAGTTTTCTTCTTTTAATTTGTTTGTGGCTGCATCCTAGTGTCGGACACGAGATATTGTTTACTGTGATGTAATG
Source organism: Iris pallida (assembly GCA_029216955.1). Lineage (NCBI taxonomy): Eukaryota > Viridiplantae > Streptophyta > Magnoliopsida > Asparagales > Iridaceae > Iris > Iris pallida. Next base: position 3,238,324 of record JANAVB010030019.1, on the reverse strand, counting down.
AACTGGCTGAAAGAAATAAATACAGACACGGACACGGACGCCCGGGGTCAGACCCAAGGCTGGACACGATGATTTTAGTGGTGGACATGGACACTTCGGCACCATTATTTGGGTATTGGCTGTGTGTTGGTAGTGGTGTTGTCTATGGCAATGGTAGATAGTACTGACGTAGATGATGGTGGTAGCAGTTTGGAGCCGCGACGGTGGTAGCAGTTTGAGATGGAGGTGGTACAGGTAATGGTGAATATTTTGTCCAGACGAGGTGTTTCTGCGACGGCTAGGTTATAGGGTCAGGAAGTCGAAGCAGGCGACGTTTGCGGGTGATGGAGTAGCTAACAGGATATATATTATGTTTGGAAAAAATTTAGAAAAATGCTCTCCTTAAATAGGAGATGGAAGGCCTAAATAGACAAGGATTAGAATTTTCAATAGATAAGTTCCTCCTTTAGTTTCAATCAAACAAACCTGTAAAACAATTTTAATCTAAATCATAATCCATTAATAAATTAAAATAATATTAATTTAAATAAATATTTGATAATATCAAATAATTCAAATCATATGAATATAGATCTATAGCAATTAAATGATCAATATAATATTTTTAAGATAATATTAATACTTATCAAAATAATTTAATCACATATTTCAAAATTAAATCATTAACTAATTATTACTATATAAAAATAATATTCGACGTCGTCGAATAATTTAAAACATGTTTTTGTTAATTCCAAAATTCTATAAAATATTTTATGATTTTCAAAACCTCTTTCGAAGCTAATAAATTTTTTAAATTCCAAAAGCTAATATCATTTGTAATACAAGATAATGAATTTCAAGAATACATATTTTTAGAACCAAATAGTATTTTCCAAACCATAAACTTTAAATAAGTTTTGAAATGCAAAATTAATCACAAAATACCTTTCATGAAGTTTTGCCAAAATTTTCTTTTGAACACAAAAATAAAATAAATAAAAATAATAATTTTGAAAATCTGGGAAGATGGATTACAATGGATAGACAAGCGAAAGATTTGGTAGAGTTATTGTTGATAGGCTTTGGTATATTAGAATAGGCTCAAAGCATTAACCTTGACTAAAAGGGTTCAAGGCTATTTGTAACCGAAGCAAAGGAAAGTGCAAATAATGCAACTTTCAGTCAGCAAACAGAACATCCATCACATTTCTGTAGAAGTCCGTGGATCATCCACCTATATATAAAAACAGCTATAAAAAGAGACGTTTGGCTCACTGATGGGACAAATCCGACCGTTGGACTAAAGGAAACAATTGGATGATCCGTCGGATTTCTACAGACTTTCGTCTAATAACTCGAAAGTTCACAAGAGGTTTTTTGTGTCCCAATTGGATCATCCTTCAGTTTTTGTGGAGATCCGTCGGATCTTCCGATTGTGTCCAAAAATGGTCCTAGGTTATTATCTATCATAGCTTTCGATTTTGTCATCTATTTTTTGTGTTTATAATTATTCCTAAGACTCATTACAGACTCCAGATATATTATAGAACAGATATATTAGAACAGGTGAAGGCTCTTCAGATTCTTGAAATGGTGATGGTATGGCTTGGCTTCTTCCTTTGAAAGATGATGAATTTTTTAAACGATACCTTTCCAAAGATAAGCAGTTTGTGAAAACTGAATACCTTTCAGGAGCTTTGTCTCCGAACCCCCATGGGATGGCCCCTCAACCCATGTCCGCTGACCGGACAGCTAAACCCTAAGTATATGGCTCCGAAGATGTCGTCGGACTGTTCAGAGAAATTTTATGAGATGCTGTCATCTTTGGCCCATCATGATTTCTTTATTGCATATGCCTATGTTGATCTTGCTTATTGCTTTTATGTAAATATATGTTACACTAACAAAGCAATATACATAATAGCTAGTATGATAAAGTTAATGCATATTAGGACTATGCTAAGTTTAAATACATATACTATAGTGATAGCATGAATAGTAGTGATGTCATAATATTAAACTCAATCAAATAACCATGCTAAAAAACATAGTTAGATAATTGAGCTAATAGCATGGTCATGGATAACTTGTGCACAAGTTTGATTTTTCAAATGATATTCGCTACTGCAGAACCGATATAGTATAAAAGAAATAAGGATAACTAGTGCTGAAGTACAAACACATAAATTGTAGGACCTTTAGTAGGGCTCATTAACTTCACTATAAGGATCACTATAATTTTAAATTAATAGTCAAAGATGGTATGCCACCAGTGACCTCATATAGACCGACTGCATAGCTAATTATGTTGTTTGCAGGAAGAAATACGGTAATCCTTGTTTGCAAGGAAAGACAAATGACCATGGGTGTAGTGGTATACATTATGCTTTACTTTTCTGACATATAAATTGTTAATTGACCCTAAGGAAGATAAAAAGATCACTAATGAAAATTGTTTGTTGCCGCAAGATTATTGTGTGGAAGTTAGGTGTACCAGTTAATGCCACTCACCAATACATTCTCAAGTATGCTGACCCACTCCTCCATATGTGCAGAAAGTCGCTTGGACAGTTCTAAGGTGTCGGTCAATCATTGTCTAGTTGAAGATTTTCTTGTAGAATATTTTATCTTATGTTATAAAGGGCATAATGTATAGAATATTGTTATTCTTTGTATCAGTAAGTTGTAAAACAAATTGACGAGTTTAGTTTATAATTGAGAGCCTTCGTATTTTGCTATAATTATTAATAAAGGGATACATGTCATATATCCTATTTTGACTTCAATTATTTGCTTATTTATGCTGCAATCTCTTTGTTCTGAGATCGATTTGTTGGAGTGGGTGGGGTTCCCAACCTATGTGGAGAAGATCCCAGAGTGCGACGAGCGCCGTCCGATGTCGGAGAAGCTCGGGAGTAGTTGTTACTGCTGCTGCTGCCCCAAAGGGGGTTCTGGACCAAGTCTGCCGAGTTCGGGCCGAACTCGGTCCCAGGCCGAGTTCTGGCCGAACTCGGTCTGGCCGTTCCAGGGTTTGGCCACCCAGTGCTGGTTGCCCCACACAGAGTTCTGGCCGAACTCTGTGTGTCGGGGGGCTGAAGCGGATTTCAGGATGAGTTTTCATCATTGGATCTAATCCAACGGTCCAGGTTGGTTGCGGGATTAGGGAGATATATTGAGTTTTCTCAACCCTGATTCATGATCGCATAATCGCATTGGACAATACAAGTTTGAGAGAGAAGGAGGCAAGAGTGCCATTACAACTTAGGAGAAGAAGACGGAGGATTGAAGGTCGCTGTTCGAAGGAGATCGTGTTCGGGTAATCTCTACTCGTCGTTCTCGTTCTTCGTAGCCTTGTAATCATTGTTCTTATCTCTGAGTGTTGTGGGGATCCAATTTGGATCGGGAGGAGTTTGTAGAGGGTGTATTTCTTCTATTCCATTAGTGGAGGCTTCTCAGGGTTGGACTCCGATCGTCCCGTGGTTTTTTTCCCGCAAGGGTTTCCACGTCAAAAATTCTCTGCGTCTGCGTGGTTGTTTTTGTGTGCTTGTTTTTGGGTTCGTGCGTTGTTTGCTCGGTCCTCTCGCAGGTACTCTCCGGTTTGGGGAAAGGTTTCCGCGCTTCTTTCCCAATAGAGTGGTATCAGAGCTTTGGGTTCAAAGGGTGTCAGGAGTTGACAGAGGAACCAGAGAGGAGAGATGGACGCGAAGCCGGTGCGCATGGTGAACCTCAATGGCACAAACTATCATTATTGGCGGAGCAAGATGAAGGATTTGCTATTTGTCAAGAAGCTGCATCTACCTGTGTTTGCAACCGAGAGGCCCAGTGATAAATCCGAGGAGGACTAGAAGTTCGAGCACATACAGGTGTGTGGGTACATACGGCAGTTTGTTGATGAGAACGTGTACAATCACGTTGCCAATATTGAGCACGCGAAGACGTTGTGGGATAAGCTGGAATCCTTGTATGCGAAGAAGACCGGGGTAAACAAGTTGTTCCTGATCCGAACGATGATGGGTCTGCGGTACAAGGATGGGGCGTCTATTTCGAATCACTTAAGTGAGTTCCAGGGCATGGTTGACCAGCTATCTTCTATGGGAGTCAAGTTCGACGACGAAGTTCAGGGACTGTGGCTGCTGTGTACCTTACCAGACTCGTGGGAGACCGTACGAGTATCTATGATCGCTTCTGCTCCAGAGGGCGTGGTCAGTCTGGAGTTTGCCAAGAGCGGGGTGTTGAATGAAGAGATGCGGAGACGTTCTCAGGGCACTTCATCCACATCCCACCACTCAGAGGCACTTGTTTTAGAGAGCCGCGGAAGGGGCAAAAGCAGGGGTCCAGATGGTGGCAGAGACAAGAGCAGGGGGAAGTCCAAAGGTTGGTACGAGGACTCAGAGTGTTATCATTGCGGTAAGAAGGGCCATATCAAGCGAAATTGTTTCGCTTGGAAGAGAGAGAAGAAGGGCGACAAGGGAAAGCAAGAAGAGAACACTACAGCGGCGGCCTCGATGCATGGAGGCGATGTGATCGTCGTAGGTGATGAGGTCATTACTAACCTCGCCTGCGATGACAATTCTTGGCTGGTGGACTCAGGGGCTTCAGCACATGTATCTCACAATAGGGCACTGTTTGCCACTTACACGACAGGCGACTGTGGCGTGTTGAAGATGGGCAACGGAGATGTGTCGAAGGCGGTTGCCGTTGGAGATGTGCATTTGAGAACGAAGACGGGTGCGGTTCTTGTTCTCAAGGATGTTCGTCATGTCCCTGATATCCGTTTCAACCTGGTGTCGGTTGGAAGGTTGGATGACGAGGGATTCTTCAGTCTCTTCGGGAACAGTCAGTGGAAGCTTTCCAGAGGTTCGATGGTGATTGCCAGAGGAAGCAAGAAGTCCGATCTCTACTATATGGAGGGGAGTGCAGAGGGGGCACAGGAGGTGAACGCAGTCAGTGATGCGTCTACCGAGTTGTGGCACAGGCGGCTCGGCCATATCAGCGAGAAGGGGATGAGCTACTTGGTGAACAGGAAAGTGATTCCGGGGCTCAAGTCTACAAAGTTGGAGAAGTGCACGCACTGTTTGGCTGGGAAGCAAAATAGGGTGTCTTTCCAGAGTCACCCAAGTTCGAGGAAGCCGGCGTTGCTCGAGTTGGTTCACTCGGATGTCTGCGGTCCTATGAAGGTAAAATCTCTTGGTGGTGCTTCTTACTTTGTGACTTTTATTGATGACTGTTCCAGGAAGGTTTGGGTCTATGCCTTAAAGACCAAGGATCAGGTGCTGCCTACTTTCAAGGAGTTTCAGGCCTCCGTTGAAAGGGAGACGGGCAAGAAGTTGTTGTGTGTTCGGTCCGACAATGGCGGCGAATACATCGGTCCCTTTGATGCGTATTGCAGAGAGCAAGGGATACGACACCAGAAGACTCCGCCAAAGACACCTCAGCTCAATGGTGTAGCGGAGCGCATGAACAGGACACTGATGGAGAGGGTGCGGTGTTTGCTGTCAGAAGCAAACTTGCCGGGCAGTTATTGGGGTGAGGCTCTTCTCACAGCTGCTTATATTATTAATTTTTCTCCTAGTGCTCCTTTGCAGGGTGATGTGCCTGACAAAGTATGGTACGACAAGGAGCCGTCATACAGTCACCTGCGGGCGTTTGGTTGTAAAGCCTTCGTGCATGTACCGAAGGACGAGGACCAAACTTGAGCCGAAGACGAGGCGATGCGTCTTTGTCGGCTACGGTCGTGATGAGTTTGGCTATAGACTCTACGACCCAGTGGAAGGAAAGCTCTACAGAAGTAGGGACGTGGTGTTCGTCGAGGATCAGACCATGACCAACACTCAGGATTCCGAGACGCCTTCTGTGGCTGAGGAATTGCCTGAGTTAGAGTCATTTCGCTTCGAGCAGTTTCCAGAGGACATCGCAGATCCAGTTATGGGGGAGCCGGTACATGGAGTTGCTCCCAACCTTGATCATCAGCCTGCTGATGGTGGTCAGGGTGTCCCTCAGGAGGATGAGCATGCCGGAGAGGCAGTTCCTGAAGGGGAGGAGGCTGTCGGTATACAGCCAGCACCAGTGGCTCCACTGAGAAGGAGCAACAGGGATCGTCGACCATCTACGAGATACTCGCCGGATGAGTATGTGCTATTGACTGACGGGGGAGAGCCTGAAAGTTTCGCAGAGGCTATGGAACGAACACAGGCAGGAGTGGATGGTAGCTATGCAGGAGGAGATGAGTTCCTTGCACACCAATTCTACTTATGATCTGGTGCGGTTGCCAAAGGACAAGAAGGCTTTGAAGAATCGATGGGTATTCAGAGTGAAGCAGACGGATAATGCTACTCGCCCTCGATACAAAGCGAGGCTGGTAGTCAAGGGCTACGGTCAGCGGAAAGGCGTGGATTATGATGAAATCTTTTCGCCTGTCGTCAAGCATTCGTCTATTCGGGTGGTGCTAGCATAAGCAGCCAGTTTCGACTTGGAGGTCGAGCAGATGGACGTGAAGACGGCATTCCTCCACGGTGATCTTGAGGAGGAGTTGTACATGGAGCAGCCGGAGGGATTCTGTGAGAAGGGCAAGTCATATTTGGTCTGCCGGTTGAGGAAGAGCTTGTATGGTCTGAAGCAGGCTCCGAGGCAGTGGTACAGAAAGTTCGAGTCGTTTATGGGGGAGCATGGTTATGCACGAACGACGTCGGACCATTGTACATTTGTGAGGTATTTTGCCGATGATGATTTTATCATCTTATTGCTCTATGTTGATGATATGCTATTAGTGGGTCGGAATGCCACTAGGATAGCGGAGTTGAAGCGCCAACTGGACGCGGCCTTCTCTATGAAGGATTAGCGCAGCAAAGACTATTCTTGGGATGGAGATCAGCCGAGAGAGAGAGTCCAAGCTGCTACACTTGTCCCAAAAGAAGTACATTCACCGGGTACTTCAGCATTTCGGGATGGACGGATCGAAGAAAGTGAGTTCCCCCCTCGCGGCTCCCTTTAAGTTCACTGAGGAGCAGTGTCCATCTACCGAGGACGAAAAGGAAGATATGGAGCGGGTTCCATATGCCTCAGCTGTGGGAAGCCTTATGTATGCCATGGTGTGTACGAGGCCAGATATTGCTCATGCAGTTGGTACGGTTAGCAGGTATCTTTCGAATCCTGGAAGGGTACACTGGAGTGCGGTCAAGTGGATTCTACGATATCTTCAGGGCACTGCTGGTTGGAGACTTTCCTTTGGTGGTGACGAGCCAAAGCTGGTTGGGTATACCGACGCTGATATGGCTGGAGATGTAGACACGAGGCAATCGACTTCAGGCTACGTGATGATGTTTGCGGAAGGAGCGGTGTCGTGGCAGTCGCGGTTGCAGAAGTGTGTTGCCTTGTCGACGACGGAGGCGAAATACATTGCGGCGACGGAGGCTTGCAAGGAGCTGTTGTGGATGAAGAAGCTGTTGCAGGAAATGGGACTGAAGCAAGAGCAGTATACTTTGCTTTGCGACAGTCAGAGTGCTATCCATCTTGTGAAGAATCAGACGTTTCATAGCCGGTCCAAGCACATCGAGACTCGGTATCATTGGATACGGGATGTGGTTGAGAAGAAGGACGCGGAGCTTGAGAAGGTGCATACAGATGACAACGGAGCTGATATGTTCACGAAGATTCTACCAAGGGGAAAGTTTGAGTACTGCAGGCAGGTCGTCGGGATGACGACGTCCTCCCCATGGTTGTGAAGGGAGAGATTTGTTGGAGTGGGTGGGGTTCCCAACCTATGTGGAGAAGATCCCGGAGTGCGACGAGCGCCGTCCGATGTCGGAGAAGCTCGGGAGTAGTTGTTACTGCTGCTGCTGCCCCAAAGGGGGTTCTGGACCAAGTCTGCCGAGTTCGGGCCGAACTCGATCCCAGGCCGAGTTCTGGCCGAACTCGGTCTGGCCGTTCCAGGGTTTGGCCACCCAGTGCTGGTTGCCCCACACAGAGTTCTGGTCGAACTCTGTGTGTCGGGGGGCTGAAGCGGATTTCAGGATGAATTTTTATCATTGGATCTAATCCAACGGTCCAGGTTGGTTGCGGGATTAGGGAGATATATTGAGTTTTCTCAACCCTAATTCATGATCGCATAATCGTATTGGACAACACAAGTTTGAGAGAGAAGGAGGCAAGAGTGCCATTACAACATAGGAGAAGAAGACGGAGGATTGAAGGTCGCTGTTCGAAGGAGATCGTGTTCGGGTAATCTCTACTCGTCGTTCTCGCTCTTCGTAGCCTTGTAATCATTGTTCTTATCTCTGAGTGTTGTGGGGATCCGATTTGGATCGGGAGGAGTTTGTAGAGGGTGTATTTCTTCTATTCCATTAGTGGAGGCTTCTCAGGGTTGGACTCCGATCGTCCCGTGGTTTTTTCCCGCAAGGGTTTCCACGTCAAAAATTCTGTGTCTGCGTGGTTGTTTTTGTGTGCTTGTTTTTGGGTTCGTGCGTTGTTTGCTCGGTCCTCTCGCAGGTACTCTCCGGTTTGGGGAAAGGTTTCCGCGCTTCTTTCCCAACACGATTATCAACTGTACATATTTATGCCTTGTACAAGTACAAATTATACTTGTATGACATCACTCCCAATGACGACTTTTTGGTTCTGCGGAACTGGGGCATCACATGTATCATCTTCCATCACTAAATGATTCACATACTCATATATTCATGATTCCATCATGGTCTAGAGCTACACGACGCAAGTCTCGGAAAGAGGACTATTAAGATGATGATGTAGAGAAGGTCTTCCATGATGGTGGTTCAAAGGAGACTGTGGAGGATACGTCGCTTAGGAGAGATAGAGACTACATCGTAGACATAGCGCTTTTAGGGATTACATGCGACTTTCCAGGGAAAGACACTAATTCATTGGATGTATGTCTAGGGTGGATGAAGTGTATCATTTTATTTTATTTTATTAAACATGTACACATATGTTTTCTTTGAAATGTATACCTTGTAATGTTTAATTTTCTATGTAGGATACATGTATCATCTTATTTTCTATTAGTTTTTGTCACACATAAAATAAAGTTTTTAAAAAATTATAACATAAATGATAAAAAAACATACAACTTAATTCATATTGGAGTTTAATTACAACATCATAGATAAAATATCTTATTACAATTATAAAATAAGAATATGAACATTTTTGGAGTTTAATTTATCTCAGATAGATCTACAAAAATTTAATTTTTTCTCCAATGTTTTAAATCCTAGATTTTCAACATAGACCTCTTCTATGTCAACCTTTTATGATTATTATGAAAAAAGTACAAGTAAAAGCTGTAGAACGATTGTCTGTTGTTAAGCACATTTCCGTTTTGTATCCTAGCGTACTATAATGACCGTGATAGAGATCTCTTGTTGATAAATCTTTCATTTTAATGCTGTCATTTTTGGTATACAAGCTTTGCATCTAACACTTGCTACTCCAATTTGGCCTCTAACCAATGTACTTTGGAGAGTGAAAATAACTAGAATTGGTTCCGTACGTGACACATCTACACTTCTAAATCTTTCAGTAGAAAAATTGAGCATGATACAAAGTTTCAATTTGTACATTAGAATGTTTATAAGCGAATACATTACACATTGTAGTAAATATACTGCCACCTACAACTATAAAACATTTATAGTCTAAACAAACCATATATGATCGACTTGTTTCATAATTAGATATTTAAAATACTAGATTATCAACATGCAACATTGGAAAATGGTGCAGTTCTCTTTCTACTTTTGCCATAGTTTTTAGCATTTTCGAACAAAAATTTGTTTTAAAATTTCAACATTTTGTCTATTTTTGTCATGAAGTGATGTAACTTTGACTCTAACACCATCAAGTAATGTTGTTATTGGTTTATCATGTGTATATTTAATCCAATTGTTAAAATATTCAACAAGGTTTGAAGTGATAATATGAAATCTAGGACATAGAGCATTAGCTCTTATCAAATGTACAAAATCACAGCCAAAGAGAAAAAGCATGAGGGAAGGCTCTGGCGCCTAGGGAAGATGACAAAGTCTTGAGATGCTGAATACCCCCTTTTGTGTCTCTATTATGGGCTCGGGGTTCGGCCAATAGTACTGGCTAGAAATGTTATGGCCCACTCTTAGAATACGCACTACACCAATAAGGTCTTTTACGGCCCATAATGTGTGCCGTAAAACTAAATTTACGGCTCACAGGGTCATGCCGTAAAAGCTCCAGCCGTAAAAGGGTAGGAGAGTATTACGGCGTACGAAAATAGGCCATAACGTAGGTAATTGCACGCCTTAAATGAAGTTGCTGGGAAGCTTTAGATCTTATTTATGGCCCATAATGCAGGCCGTAAATGCTAATATTTTACGACTCGAAGTGATGGCCATTAAAGTATTCAATTTATTCAATTTATGGCATACATAGCAAACCGTAAATACTTAAAACAAAACATACAATCTCACTTAATCGCCCTGCAAAGCAGGTCCTAAAGGCTATGTGTTTATGATTCAAAATAAGGGCTGTTAAAGGGTTAATGAGTTAATTTTGTGGCTCACAATGCGTGCCGTGATAATGATTTTTTTTAATATCAACATTTGAATAGCTACAAATATAAATTAATCAATCAAAATCAAATATGACAATAATATATTTCTCAAAGTATTTCCAACAAAAATCAAACTAATTACACATCTTGAGAGTATTTACTTCCAAACAAGTTGACTAAATCCATAACATTAATAAGATGAAACAACATGCTAGAATCTTAACACAAAGCAAAATTGTTTAAATTAGATTTCCAATAACAAGTCATTTTCTTACTACAAGACTCAATCCAAAAGCCTTTAAGCTCAAAAAAAAAAAAATTCTTAATACAAAAGGAAGTCACTGTCTTGCTACAAAAGTAAAACCACTTTCTCACTATATCTTGACACTTCAAAACCTTCAAAGATAATGCTTTTAAATCTCATAATAACTCATTTTCTAGAAGCACGCCTCCCCTCTTTATGCTTTACCTGAAATAAAATAAAAACAATATTAACACAATAAAGATTGGGAGACGTTATAATATCCAATAAAGAATCTGTTGACTTGTTCAAATAAAAACAATATTAACATAATAAAGATTGTAAGGCACTACTAGTTGATATGATTTTGAATATGAACTAATAGAAAGAGACTCGAGTACTATTATTGATAGAAAACCTGAAGATCCAATCCTGCAAGCAGCAGCTCCCAGCTGAAATGACAATTAAGACATAAAAAAACTTGAGCGACTAAAATAAGACAATATTGGTCTAATTTTAGCTCATTTATATCGTCACCAAACTCGAGTACTATTTTTGTTGTTGTTGTTGTTCTGGATTCTTTATTAAGTAAGGGACAATCTAGCGCTTCTTAGGAGTTAGCTGGCCAAGTTCCCACAGTACAGGAACAAGGACCTCTACATTACTGGAGAAAGCTATGCAGGTCACTATGTTCGGCACCAAATGGAGTCCCAAATGAGATATTATTGCAATCCAAACTGGGGTCCTTCAACTCCTGGATGAATGTGAGGTTATGCTACAAGTATATCCAGACTGAATTCGTGGAACCCCTTTTGCATCAACCATGTGCAGTCAGAAATCAATTGTACATATCATGGTACCAAATAGTGCCCATACCTGTCTGATGTCAACATGGTCTGATAAATATACAATGTCCGATATCTCAGTTCAAGGGTCTCCTCCCGAAATGGTAAGTTGGTTATGACGCAATTAGGACTAACTTCAATGATGTGAAGAACCATGCATAAAATTTTGTGATCTGGAACATGTCTAGAATGGTAGCAGGGCAGTCAGAAATTGATTGTCCATACCGTGCTACCAAAATAGGGCCCGTAACTCTGTCTGACGTCTAACATGTTTGATAAATATACAATGTCCAATATCTTAGTTCAAGGGTCTCCTCCCAAAATGGTAAGTCGGTGATGGTGCAACTAGGAATAACTTCAATGATGTGAAGAACAAGGGATAAAATTTTGTGATCTGTCGACATGTCTAGAATGGTAGCAGGGCAAGAAGACTCTAACTTATCAAGTCCTCCACTTGGAATACAGGATTAATTCCCAAGCATATATACTATTTTTTTAAGGTAAGTGTTCACGTCCATCCCGACTCCCGAGAGTTCCCTGCTAGACCTATGAAAAATATATATCCTCACCGTGTAGTCCCAATCCGGTTAACAAATCAGAAAACAAACGCCTATGAGCTTGAGACCTTCTCTGAATTCCTAGACTTTCATTATTCATAAATATTTTATACTAATGTACAGAATTATTGCTTGGTCACTTGACAAATCTCATTATGAAAATCATGCATATGTTATGTAAATGACTCGGCAAACCCACTAGACCATGAACCTGCAGATAAATTAAGTCTACAGGCTTCCTATGTTAAACCCAATAAGAAACTCAAATTAGTTCATATTAATGATTACACTACATACTAACATATGCAAACTCTACCTATAGGTAAGAGCAAATCTAACCTAGACATGTGATCTAGATACATGCATTTTTTGGATACCTCAAATTTACATAATACATAATCTGGTAAAGATTGTGATGAAGGTATGTCACTGAGGCTCTGATGACAGAGTTAATAGGAATGCATAATCTGGTATGTTACATAATGCATAATCTGGGAAAGATTTTGAACACAACGATGATGGAAAATAGGACAATCTTGAACATTTTCTGGATACCTCAATATATTGGTTTAAAATAAGCAAAAAAGAGTATTTATATAGAAATTACCTTCCATTTCTAACAAGTTATGATGTAATTGATTGGCCATGCTATTATGCTTCCCAGTGCTTCATTCAAAAGAAAAGCTTCACGCGTTGGTCGATAGAGAGTCACTCCCTCGTTACCCTCTACTACATGTCGCACAGAAACTTTCCAATATTGATCACCAAGCGGCACATGATGTACTAGTGATTTAGGATCCCTTAATAGAATTTCACCAGCGGCAACAACTGTATTTTTGTCTAACCATCTTAGCAATTTGCATCTTGAGCTCTTATAATTGGAATTGCGAACAACTACATGTTCTTTCTTCTTGCTTTGTGTTGTCTCATGAACAGAATTCAGAACTAGATTGGTTTCGTTTCTTTTGCTTTGCGTCATGTTATTGATAGAACTTGAACACTTGCATTATCTTTCTGCTGTAATTAATATATGTTAAGCTTAATATATAAATACAAAAGAGTCACATTATTTAAAAAACAAATCTATTGAGGTACTTACCGAATTACTTCCTTCTTTTTTGACCATTGCAATAAAATGTTCATTTGATTTTTCAAGGCCACAAGTTCATTTTCTAATTTATTAACTTTGTCCCTCATTTGTGTTTGCCCCTCCAACTTTGACGGAGCGGCTCCATATCCAAGCCCTCTTACTCGTCCTCGTGGATCCGGACCGAGTACCTTTGCAACCGTATCATCTCTAAAAGAAGAACAATTTTCTTGCGCTTTGTATTTTTTGACCTGTTGCTGTATTACAATTGAGCAAGTAAACTCAGGTACAACCATGAAAACATGGCAAACGCATATTAAACCTAACAGATATAACTCACAAGTTATGTAATTTAACTTTTATGCATGTGTCCAGGACAAATTATCATGTTAACTACATCTATATGTTCAGAAGTACACTTATAGTAGCATCCGTCTCCAGATTTGGTGAGTAGACAAAGACCTCATGTCTGTGACAAAGTGGGGAACAAGTGCTCGAGGCCATCTTTAGAAATCGGATTTACTGCCATTAAGAGTACCAATGGTACACATGTGCATGATTGTATTCTATTTTTATCAAGAAAGAAACATAAACAAAGTTTATTTCAAACAAACTTGTGGCATATTGACCGTAAAAAGGATAGAGGCTAACCAGGAAAATATTTCACAGGCTGATATTATGTGTCAATGCTTTCTAAACAAGTCAACAACATCAAATCTTTCATTTCAGATTTTTGGAGTCAGCCAATGTAAGACATACTGATAGACAAAAGGGCATGAAACAAAATAAATAGAAACATACTGAACAATGATGCATTGGAATAAAACAAAAGAGGTTTGTAAACTAGTATGCCTATTATCGTGCCTTGTAAAATACTAGACAGATTCCTGACACCGGTCGTGTCAAGAAGAAACTTATGTGAATAAAGAAGTAATAACCGGAGAAAAGGGCCATGTAAATTTTTACTGCATATGCTATATCAAGCAGCATGCATCAACTACTGTGGGTTTATCTTCAAGAAAGCGCCTTGATCTAAATGTTTCTTGTCTCCAGATATTCCTTTGAAGGTGTCCGATCCTTAAATAGTAATCCCTATATCAACATGTAATCATATAACATGAACATGCAAAGAGTAACAAGATCAAAAAGAAGGAAAATATTCGCACATTGAACATTCATTAGCATCAGCCATATAGGTCTTGTCCTGTGTCAAAGTGATTCCGCAATGAGGTCAAGTATATTATATAGGAATGTTTAGATCTAAATGTTTCTTTAGTAACAAGATCTAAATGTTTCTTGTCTCCAGACTATTAATTTTTTTTTAAACGACCCATATAGGTCTTGTCCTGTGTCAAAGTGATTCCGCAATGAGGTCAAGTATATTATATAGGAAATGTTTAGAAATGAAGATCCTAGCTAACTGAGTGGAAGAGATGTTTTTCATGGTAGGATTATCAAATGAATGAGCTTCCTAAAATACTTGTGTTCAGCTTAAATAAAGTTCCCTACATTAATTCACAAATCCAAGATTAAGTATAAAGTTAAGTTCAGCAGTAAATAAGAGTTAAACTTAAAATGTGCATAATCATTGTTGAAACATTCACCAATTTTCCTTTTCACATGGTCGTCCAGGTTATCAACATAGCAAGAACAATGAACAAGTCAAGTTATGTCATGTTACATATGAAACAACTGCACAGATTTCACAAGGGCAAGTAGTTGGAGTATAGGTCCAAATATATCTAATACATTTTATGTTGACGTCTAAAATGGAGGTCTAAAATAAAAAGATTTAGTATCATAAAAGGATACCTGGATTGTCTTTCCTAGGCCCATTTCATCTGCAATAAGGCAACGCCCACCCCCTTCAGAGGCCAAATTTTACACCTTCAAGTTGAAAAGAAGGAGTGTATCTCTCAACAAGTTAGGCAGTTTTTTTAGCAACTTGTCCACTTGTGCATCACTAAGGTAACCCTTAAATAAGGATTCCATTGATTTTTTAGACAATCTTGAAATTTTTGGACCACAGACAGTGTTATATGAGGAATGTCCTGCAGTTCAATCCCTGTTAATTTCTTTAGGCATCTCAATACTAACTCATATAGGTATTGTCTCATGTCGAGGTTACATGTGTTATATAGGTAAAAAGAAGCACGGACACCAACAACTGTTCGAGGTTACAGGTGTAAACACAAAAATGAGTACACAGGTGTCATATTGGTAGACATTTTTTAGAGGAAGTGGCAGTCGAGGTTACAGGTGCTAAAAAGAAGCACCAACAACTGGAGCATTGTCAGGACTTGCCAAAATGAGTGGTCATTGGGGCATTATATACAGGACAAGGGGCTCAATAAAAGGATTCAAATAGTCAACCACAAAATTTTAGTTAAAAGTCTTTGTTGTTGTTGATATTATGTGTATAATGAAGCACAGACAATCTAATCTTAGTAACGTTTCTCATGTCGGATATGTGTTGTTTCTCATGTCGGACACGTGTGTCGGACACCAACTCTCTCGATCACTCATGGGAAGCATGAAGTAGTTCTGGTCACTCATGGGAAACATTTTTGTGGGCTTTTTTATTCTAGGCATTATACACATTTAAGGTGAAGCATGAAGTAGTTCTGGTCACTCATGGGAAACATTCCAGGCATTCAACAAGCAGACTTGCAGTATTGAAGTATTGAACTATGGGTAAGTTTAGCAATTTCAATTATTTCAGACATCTGACTTTACGCTTCCAAGACAGCAATATATACAAAAAAAAATGAAGCATATGTACCACTATTTCATGATCCTCAACTTCTTCTTCATCATCATTATTATTCTTCTTTCTTGCTTCGTACCCACGAATCCAAACGTCAAACCTTGATATTGCATCCGGTGTCTCACTTTCTTGTCTCTGCAAAAGAAAATTTTATTTGTCATATCAATAAATTAAGTGATCACCAATAGAGATTAAATAATTTGCCTTACCATCTCATCCTCTAGCCGTGCAAAACCTTTACGACTTGTTCTATGCACTAGAATTTGTTTTGCTCGCATTTCCTTATACTTTTTATTTGTCGCCTACAAAATATTCACAATTCAAGGATATATGCAAAAATAAAACTACAGTATAAGTAAAAAAATTGCATTATTTAAAATTAATACAATATTTGGATTGCTACAGTACATTAGAAACAAGTTAGTGCATTACTTCCATATAATAGAATCAATTAATGTAGCATTTCCATTGTATAAATTAAGGACTCACCAATTGTTGCGGATTGGTCCGTTTTTTGATAAAAGCTTGCCAAACTTCCACGGATTCTATACTGTCAGGTTTCAAGAGGGTAGCAGCACGTTTCAGGCCAACCAACTTGGCTTGGTCCATCACTTTATTTATCAGCGAACTCCGGTAATCCCTCCAATGTTTTCTTAGCTTTCCAAATGTATACTTTTTATAACATTCAGCAAAACTAAACTTTTGCTACAAAATAAAATAAACAATTGTATTAGAAATATATCTAGCAAAATATAATTTGATACTTGTAGAGAATACTACCATAATGTGCTCCCATATTTGCGTGATAAATTCATCGGTAAGATCACTCCAATTGTCAAGTGTCACTGGTATTAACTCTCTAGCTGTGATCCCAAGGAAAGAAGAAAATTTTGCTGCATTCTCTCTAAAAGGTTGGCCTATTTCATTGAACTCAACTTCAAGGCGAGTCCCCTTTCCTTTTCCTTTGGTAAAACACAAAACTTTTGCCTTTCCTCTGGGTTTTTAAGTTTGTAGGCTTTGGATTTTGGGGGATTGAACTTCTAGGATATCAGTAGCTGGAGAATTAGAATCTCCATTCGATAATCCTCTAGGTTGATTCTCATCTTGAATGGCTGCAGCTGCTGGTTGTTTTTTTTTGCAAACTTTGCTCTCTTTTTTGAAGGCTACATAGAAAAAAAATAATGTTTGCAACAGTTATACTTAAAAAAATATTACCAAAATGAACTTCATAAACATGACAGAAAATATATACAAAAAGATGCTTACCTCGACACCACTCATGATTTATGATGGTTGAATCTGAAAATAAAATAAAATATTAGTACTAGTATTCAAATCTATCTCATGAAACATAAAAATAATAAACAACATCATCATTGCAACAATTAATTACCGACTCATCCAAGACCTCATAGTCCTTTCTTTCAAAATCTTCATCATCAAGATTAAGATTGGAGACATCTAATGGAGCATATGGTATGCAATCATTCCCATTAGTGTCACACTCATAAACTTCCCTTCGTGGTGCTTTAAGTACCAAATACCAATTTGAAGTATCATCGTGTCTGGAATAAAAGACTTGGTTTGCGTGCGAGGCAAATATAAAAGGATCATTCTCAAATTGATGCTGACCTTCATGAAGGTTAACTAATGTAAAACACTCTTCAACTTTGACACCACTTCCTATGTTTGCCCAATCACAATAAATATAGGGAGTTTAAACTTGTGATAGTCCAACAAAATTATATCTCTTATAACACCATAGAACACAATCTTTCCACTAACATGTGATGTATCTCTTGCACTTGATCGACACATTGTCTCTGCTTCAAGAGAAACACCAGAGTTTTGTGTGCAATTTTTAACATATCTTGTATGGAATCGATTTCCATTGATAATATAACCTGAATAAGATTCAACATGTGGTTTAGGTCGACACCCTATCCACTTTACAAGGTCTGACATGTTACTAGCATCTCCAACCTTAACTTTATTTGCTAACCATGCACTAAATGTGTCTCTATGCCTCTTTCTTAAAAGACTTTTGTTCCCACGAAGACGTATATCAGAAAATTGAAGCTCCTCTATGTGCATTCTGGAAAAAAGATCAGGGTGAATAAAGTTAAAAACTACAAATAAAAACATACTAAAATCACCAAAGAGATACTTATATTACTATAGCACATATACATTAGAAACTTACTCTCTATACGGTTCAACTTATGTTGTATTCTCTAGGACATACAAATGAGCAGCTTCAAACATGTTTTCAGACAATTCCTTCAATTTAGTCTCACCTAATGGTCTTCCTTCTAAAATATTTTCATCTTCATATTCTTCGTATCGGCTCTGTTGTGCACCTACTTGTGCTGCTTGTTTTATGTAAGGAGCACGAAAACTTGTGCACTCTTCTGCATTATACTTTTCAACTATACAACCTTCAGGATTTGAACGATTTTTCACAAAACCTTTCAGTACTTTCATATACCTAACTCAAAATGTAAGTTTAACAAATTAATAATAGCTAATTCGACCAATAATTAAACAAAAAAAACTTTTTATATAGAAGAGTAAAATATTGGAGTCACCTTTCAAATGGGTACATCCAACGAAAATGGACCGGTCCAGCTATTAGTGCTTCTCGAACCAAGTGAATAGTAAGGTGAACCATAATGTCAAAAAATAATGGAGGGAAAAACCTTTCTAGCATACACAGAGTCTCTGCAATGTGGTCTTCAAGTAATTCCAAATTATTTGTATCAAGATCTCTTTGACATAGGAAATTAAAAAAAGCACATAATCTGAAAATTGCAATTCTGGGCCCTTTGTCTAATAGTCCCCTTAATACTACTGACAAAACTTGTTGCATTAGCACATGGCAATCATGGGACTTGAGCCAATAAATTTTGCAGTCTTTTAGTGACACATGACTTGCAATGTTGGAGCTATAACCATCTGGCAATCTCAACTCAGATAGTCTTTTACAAAATATTTTTTTCTCATTTTTTGACAACACATATGGTGCTTTCTTATAACTAGAGTCAACATCTTTATTCGGATGCAATGACTTTCTAATTCCCATGTGTTTTAAATCTTCACGAGACTTTAAGCCATCCTTTGTTTTGCCTTTAATGTTCAATAGAGTGCCTATTATACTCTCGTAAATATTTTTCTCAACATGCATCACATCCAAATTGTGCCGCAACAGTAATGACTTCAAAAAAACAAATAGAAAGATGTTAAATTCTATAAACAAATTTAAAAGAAAACAAGCATATTGTGTAAACCAAAAATATATAAACAAAAAAAGACAAACCTCCCAATATGGTAGTTCGAAAAAGATTGATTTCTTTTTCCATACTGATTGAGGTTCTGCGACATCCTGCTCTTCATTTTCATCATCTCTTTTCCTTTTCTTTGTCTTCTTTTTCTTAGCCTTCCCCCAGTCATTTTCTATATCTCTGACCACTTGAAATACTTCTGAACCGGTTAAAATTCGAGGCTTTCGACTATGTTCTTCAGTCCCATCAAACCAAGATTTCTTACCCGAAATGGATGATTGTAAGCTTGAAATCTCCGGTGGCCCATGAATACATGTTTGTGGCTATTTTTCAACCATTTGGAGCATGTCTCAATTCCACAAGCAGTACATCCTTTACTAGATTTAACAGCATACCTGGATAGATTGCCATAAGCTGGAAAATTGTTTATTGTCCACATCAAAATAGCTCTCAAATTAAATGTGGATTGAGTAAATGCATCATAAACACTTACTCCATTCGTCCACATCTCTTTCAAATCATCTATAAGAGGTGCTAGGTACACATCTATATCATTTCATGGTTGTTTTGGCCCAGGAATGAGTAATGTCAACATTGAATTTTCTTTTGTCATGTACAACCATGGAGGAAGATTATATGTGACCAAAATTACAGGCCAACAACTATGCCTAGAGCTAAGATCACCAAAAGGATTAAATCCATCTGAAGAAAGGCCAAGTCTAAGATTACGAGATTCAGATGCAAAAGAGGGCCACTTATCATCTATTTTATTTCATGCCAATGAATCAACTGGATGTCGCATAATTCCATCATTACTTTTGTTTGAGTAGTGCCATGTTAATTGTTCACTCTTTTCAGCTGACTTAAACATTCTCCTAAATCTTGGAATAATAGGAAAGTACCTCAAAACTTTTGCTGGAACTCCCTTTCTTATCTTTTTGGTTCGCTCATTGACTTTCCATCGAGAAGAACCACACTTTGGACATGTCTCAATATGTTCCAGATCTTTTTGAAACAAGCAACAATCGTTCTCACATGCATGTATCTTTTCGTAGCCTAGATCAAAGGCATTGAATAACTTTTTGGCTGAGTAGAAGCTATCCGGAAGTATGTTATCAATTGGTAGTAAATCATGAACAATCTTGAGAACATCATCAAATGCTTCGTCAGACATGCTGTGTCGAGCCTTGGCCTTGCATAACATAAGTGTTGCAGACATCTTAGTGTGTGTCGAACCTGAATATAAAGGTAGTTCTGCCTCCTCGATGAGTTTTTCAAAATCTTGGTATCTTGTTTCATCTACATAATCTACATCATCATCATCTTGGAAACATGCATCTTTAAACATTTTATACGATGGTGGAATTTCATCATTTTTAATTTGTCCTATTGTGATTGGTTTTTCTCCATGAAAAACCCACGTGGTATAAGTAGGATCAATTCCAGCATAAATTAGATGGTCGTATACTACATCATAATGATGGTATCTTAAGTTTAAGCACTGGATGCAAAGACATTGGATTTTATCTGGATAACCCTTATTTTCTTGAACATTATCTACAAACTTTCGTGCTCCCTCCCGATATGCTTGTGATGGTCTAAAATAAAAAGAAAACAAAGTTTACACCAATTAGAAACTAAAAATGTATGGGATATTAAAATTTGTATATTGTAGGGATTCAGAATTCACTTTGGCATATAAGTCTATTCTTTATCCATAATGGATGGTCGTCTTACAATGACAATACTGTGAAATTATGGACGTAAGGCAAAACAATTTCAGATGAATACCAAGTAAAAAAGAAAGTAACATTTAAAATCAATGTAAAAAAAAACTCAACTCATGGAGCTACCCAATCAAAACTAGTCCAATAAAACTATAGTAAACAAGCATAAACTAACATCAAAGAGTACATATATTTAATTTGAAAAGCAAGAGAACTAACAACACAATCAAATATTCTTGCCACTATTTCATAAGGATCTGTAATATGAGTAAAGTCTCTAATGAATCTAGTGATGCATGTCCTTGCCAATTGACACATAACGAGCCGATATGTAAATACTTTTAAGCTACAGGGATACTATAAATCATCATTGTGACTTCTAAATCTCCTATTAAGCAGAGATAACATGAGTATTATGACAGTAGCAAACCTTCTTGAAGTTAGTTGTTGATGCTGGTGATAAAATCCTCCGACCAAATGGATTTCCATAATTTTTCTTCCAACAATTTTGGGATGTCTTCAAAGGTAAAATTTGTGTGCCTTTTGTCGAAATTTATTATGGAACAACATAATTATTTAGATTCAGTAATGATGTCGTTACATTAATTCCAAAAATCAAAGATGCTAAGAGAGCTGGTCAATTTGGACCAATTAGTTTTCTTAATTCAATATACAAAATATTCACAAAAGTTTTGGCAAATAGACTAACAAAATCTATCTTCTTGTGGATGAGAACCTATTTTCTTTTATCAAGGGGAGATCTATTCTTGACTTCGTAGTGATTGCACAAGAGGTTATTGAATATTGTAATAGAAAGAGAAAACGGGCTCTGATTAAAATAGATTGGAAAAGGCTTTTGATACTATCCATTCGGTGTTTCTTCTTGAAGTCTTGATTTCTAGAGGTTTAGGACCTAAATGGAGACTGTAGTTGCTTTCTGCTTTGCAAGGTAGTTGCTACTCGGTGATTGTGAATGGTTGCAACTTACCATATCAGAGGGGTTTAGGATAGGGTGATCCTCTTTCTTCTTTTCTATTTGTGCTTATCGTTGATGTTCTATTAAAATTTTTGACAAATGCTAAACAACATGGACTTATTCAAGGACTTGCTCCAAAGGATGATAATGTAAACTTGCACAATGTCGATGATACTCTGGTACTTTTTCAACCCTCTCTAGACCCCGGATTCCTTAAAATATATTTTCTATGTTTGAAATTGCTTCCGGGCTCAAATTAAACTTCTTAAAAACATCTCTTCTATTGATTGGTGTATCGTATAGCTGCATTCTTCTCTGACATCTAGGTTCAATTATAAAAAAGATGTATATTCGATTATTTACCAAGGTTTATCCTTCATATTGGGAAAACTTCAGAAAACTGATGGTTGCCTATTCTGAGAAAAGTAGAGAAAGGAAACTAGCAGGTTGGAAAGAAAAAATTACTATGGAGGGGTGGCAGATTAGTCTTCATTATTATCTTCCATTCCCTCGTATATGTTGTCCATGTATTTAGCTTCAAAGTGGATTATTAGAAAAATTTACTCACTTGGAAGATCTTTCTTGTTGAATGGATCTAACACCACATCATCTTTGAAGTGTCTGGTTAATTAGAAAAATGTTTACAAGAGTAAGAAAGAAGATAGCCTCTGTATTCTAAACCTAATACACTTTAATTGTGTTATTCTAGGCAAATGGAGATGAAAAATACTAAATGGTAATAAAGCGGTATGAGTTAGATTGAACTTCTGGAACTACTATACAGGAAGACATTTTTAGGATTTATCAACTCATTCTCAATGCAACTTCTCATTTTTGGAAGCATGTTGTTCAAACTAATTTATTGCATAAGGTACTTCTTTACAATATGGGGATGACGGTACTATCAAAACATTCTAAATCTCCTATTAAGCAGAGATAACATGAGTATTACAATGACAATACATTGTCAGATGTAGGTCCTCATCATGGACACCTCATCCTTACCCAAAAACTGTTTAGATATTGCATGCAATTTATGTTCACAGATGTAGGTCCTTATCATTGCCACATGGGAAGGTGGTCAAATTAATGCTGAGAGTATTATATAAACCTTATAGGCTTAGAGGATTAACCGATTTAACACCAACTTTTCTTCATTGACAACATCTAGGTTCTCATCACTGCAAAATACAAAATATCTCTCATCTAAATTTGCAAAATTCATCTAAACATGTAAGGACAAAATATAGTTAGAATATGATTATGCAAAACCCAATCATAGTTACTAGAAAAATGCCATAGATCTATTTCTCATCAGATGTCCAAATTTCACAATAATGCCATCATTAGCAAATTCATTATTCCAATTTCTAAGCTAAAAATTGAGCATAATCACAGTCCCAAAAACATTTCAAACATAACGGCAAAGATCAATGTAGTAGAGACGTGCATATTCACGACAATGGAGAAGAAAGAACATAAAATTGGATCTATGTGAACTATAAACTCCGAAAAAAGTACAGCCAATACACATAAATTACAAAGTGAAGACTCCAATAACTTGAGTTTCTTCCAAAACCATCAAAATTATGAAATCTCTTAACAAAAATGTTAAGATTCATGCAAAACATGTGACATAGAGCCAAAAATGTTACCTAAAATCATCCAAAAAAAGTTATCAACATAAATACAAAAATTGGACTTAAGTGTCACAGAAGATTGTGTCTCATAAAAGTTAATGTGTCCTATTTGGTGTAGTTCAGGTTAGCTCACAGAACAACTAGGGCTTTTGATTCCTTTCTAAATCTCATTGAGAAGGAATAGAGCTTAGCTTCTAGATCGAGGACCAAAGCCGGTGGCTTCTGTGAGGAATTGCATCGAACACCTACTTAGGTTTGAATCAAGAAATTCAATGAAGGTTTAGGATCGAACCGAAACTCGCCGATGAAGACTCGTCGACAAAGACGATCTTCTCAGAGAAGGAATCGTAGATAAAGAGACTCGTCGAGAAGGACGATCTTCGTCGACGAAGACTTGTCGAGAAAGACGATCTTCTTCGATGAAGACTCGTCGAGAAATAGGAAGACTAGTCGATAAAGACTCCTTATCGGAGAAGGAAGTAGTCACTTGCGATCGCCCACCGCCAAGAATTTGAAGCCGCCAACGCCAAGTTTCTTCCAGAATAGGGTTTTGTCTTCGGAAGAGCCTGGCCCTTTACTTTTATTTCTTTTGACAAACCCTTTTGTACTCCTTTGGGTTTGGTGGATGAAAAATTAAGGAGGGAAACTTTTTCCTTTCACGGTTTTAGGTTCTCAAAATAGTAAAGCCTTTTTTTAGAGCAATTAATTAATTAATAACTAGGTGGGATGTGATTTATGGCACGAATTTGGCAGGCCATTAAAGTCCATCTAATTTACGGCCTGTATGGTAGGCCACGAAATGATATAAGAAACTTATATATTTATGGCTTGCATAAATACAGGTCATAAATGATAACATTTAACGGCCCTAAAAATGCATGTCGTATTAAAATACAAAAAAGGAGAATTTACGACTCGTATTTATCGTGTGCCGTAAAATGACATCATTTACGGCATGCATCTAACGCACGTCATAAATGCGAGGCCGTAAAAGCCCAATTCTGGTGTAGTGACGGTGAGTCGAGCACATAACTAACACATCCAGGCTATGTCACGCCCCAGTCCCATAGGACCGATCGTCCTCGCTAAGGCGTGATGCCGCACTAGCCTAGGTTGTGCTCGTGCAAGACGGGTTCTGTAATGGTCGATTACAAGTTAAGCGACAGTGTCGTCGCACAGAAGTCCCGAGTAAAAATATTGAATAAACAACAGCAGAAACTTGAAGCAAAACACAAGTCATTCAAAATGCTCTTTATTAATATTGAAATAAAGATTACAATGTAGCACGAGGACATGATTACAATCGCTCAAGCTCACTTTTCTCTCTGTTTACAAGTCACTCATCTCTCTCTCATCCCTCAATACAGTTGACGAGCCAGCGGATGCTTCAGATAGGTGATGTCCATATATTATGTTCCGTATAAGTCCAGACTCCATGTAGCCGTATGCCTCAAAATGCCAAGGGACTCCATGTCTTGACACATCCAAGCGAGCTTCGTGCCAACGAGCTTCTACCTGTGCCTGCACATAAACACTATGTGGGTGTCAGTACTCAACTTTATTGGCAGAGTGAGCTCCTCGCCCACCCATACAAAATCAATACGTTCATTTACTTTGTGCAACATAATTCTTTTATGATTGTCTTTCTATTCTTGTCTTAGGATCAATTTTAGGACATAGACTCTTGGCCTATTTCGGTCTCTAGACCATCATTGTATTGTCGTGACGATAACTTCCTTATCCTTGTCTGTAAACCATTCTCGTGCTTGCAACACCAACGTACTGACTCGTGCTTGCCTTATGGCCTATACTTTGGGACTTAACAACATGATTCGTGTCATCGGCTTGGTTCGTGCTTCAACATTGAGGCCGTGCCTCACAACTGAGCATGACTTAACCAAACTTGCCTTACGTCCCTTCTTGATTTAAACTCGAAACGACTCAAGTTCGACTTATGCAACTCTATGCCAACGACTTAATACACGATGCCGTATCTCGTGCCGAAGCACGTGTCTTTGATATAGCCAAATCTTAGGCTTCTTAAGATTTGTGTTGCAACCATACACACCATCTTTAACCCATTCATGTCGTGCTTGTACTTTTTTGTATTCGACCGACACCGTGCATGCGGATTACCGCTTAGCACACGAACTTATCTATATGAAAGATCACGACACCCCAGGCCTACTTAGACATGTAGTTCGGCATAGACAGTAGCGAGCCCTATCGAAGTCCTGGAATCGCTTGAGCGGTACAATCCAGCTCAACCATCGTGCTCCACTCCTAGGCCGATGCGGTCCTGTGGCCCCAATTTTCCGAATCGAGGGTGTGAAATCTAGTCGACAAGTTGTCTAATGATCACGTAACGTGGACTTTTAGACTCAACATAATGCAACTTACTTTTCTTTGGTTTACTTCTTTTTTTCCATACTTCTTTTGCATAACCCAAACCAGGGTTGCCTCGGCTACTGACCTACAGTCCCGATATATTTTTCTTTGGTGACTGGCCTACAGTACCGACTTAACTTCTAGTATTTCCATACTCTTATCGACTCAACTTATGAATGACAAATTCATAGCCTACCAGCATAACTTTGAACAAAATGTGTTCTGTACGTGCCATAGACCGTGGCACACTTATCTTTGAACCAACCGTAGCTCGTGCCTTAAACCGACTTGTGTTATATGCGACACTACCGCCCAAGTCATGCTTTATATGACGAGTCTTGAGATCGTAGGACTATATGACTTGACAACTGCAAATAACATAGGATAGTGCTTGCTATGACTTCGATAACCCAATATAACTTTGCCTAACTTAATCGTACAACAACTTGACAAGCAAAGGCTAAGCCAAGCCTCGCATCGTAGGAATGTGCCATGTACGCGTTCGCCTTGAATAACTAAGTTCTTTGGATGCCTAGACATAAGCCACAAGTCGTGCGATATAACTTAACCCGTGGGATGAGCAAAGGCTTTGCAAAGCCTTGGACGATGGGACCGTGCTTTCTTTATCAAGCATCTATACGTGCGACGCCTATGACTTAGGCTAAGTTCATAGCTTTGTGGCAACTTAGACCAACTTCCTTTCTCTCAGGCCACGAGACGAAGGACCGAGTGCCATTTTGAAAGCACGACGTGCGATACTTCTAAGCTGACCGTAGAACTTTTCCATGTTCTAACTCAGTCTGACCCAACTTAAGATTATTCCCTTAGCTATGTGGATTCACATATTTTATTATCAAGCCTACTTGTGCATTAGAAAATTTTCATTTTATTAGTGCGAAGGCCAAGTTGAGGCAAGTTCACCGAAGCCACCCACATGAGCAAGGAGTCGCCTCGACCGAACGGGTCTTGTCACCCTCATTTCCCGTATTTTCCCGTATTTCGTATTTATACTCGTATCTGGATTTTGGCATATATTTTTATTTTTTTCTCAACTTGTGGAATTTTGGTATTTCTCGTATTCTTGGGTTTTTGACATGGCTCGGTTTTAATTGGATTGGGTTTGGTTTGGTTTAATGAGCATTGGATCACCTTAACCTATTCTCTACCTTCAACACACCACATCCCACCCTCTTTATAACTCCACCAACTTTTTCTCTCTTTTCATAAACCACCATTATTTTCTTCTTCTCCTTCCTCTACACAACACTCTTCTCCTTCCTCTACACAACACCCACCCATAGGCAAGTGCACCTTGCCACCACATGAGAACCCTCTTTTAATTGTCCATTTGCTAGTTTAGGACATGGTGATCAACATTAGTACTTGGGATTTTGTGATTTGGAGTCTCCATTGTTCTAGATCTAGGTTTTCCTTATTTTTGGTTATGCATGGTTTTGATCTACTTAAGTTGGATTTCTATGGGTTTTGATGTTTCCATGTGGAAGAGAGTTCAATTCCACCCTGGTTAGAACTTTGGAAATCCGAATTTGGAGTTCGGATGACCAAGTTGTGAAGCTTGAAATTCAGGGTGCCATTGGAGTTTCTTCTCGGCTATGGAGAAGAAGACCCTTTCCCCGGCGTGCGTGTCTTTACGCATACGTAGCTCTCATGCGTGCGTGTCTTTACGCGTATACAGCTCTCCTGCGTGCGTGTCTTTACGCGTACGCAGCTCTCCTGCGTGCGTGTCTTTACGCGTACGCAGCTCATGCGTGCGTGACTTTTGTTCGTACGCAGCTCATGCGTGCGTGTCTTTACACGTACGCAGCTCATGCGTGCGTGACTTTTGTTCGTACGCAGCTCATGCGTACGTGACTTTTGAGCGTACGCAGCTCTCATGCGTGCGTGACTTTTGAGTGTACGCAGCTCTCCTGCGTGCGTGACTTTTGAGCATACGCAGCTCTCATGCGTGCGTGACTTTTGAGCATACGCAGCTCTCATGCGTGCGTGACTTTCGAGCGTACGCAGCTCTCCTGCGTGCATGACTTTTGAGCGTACGCAGCTCTCATGCGTGCATGACTTTTGAGCGTACGCAGCTCCCCTGCGTGCGTGCTCTTGTGCGTACACTGCTCCCCTGACCCCTTGCTTAACCCATTGGCTCTTGGAGTTTTGG
Source organism: Iris pallida (assembly GCA_029216955.1). Lineage (NCBI taxonomy): Eukaryota > Viridiplantae > Streptophyta > Magnoliopsida > Asparagales > Iridaceae > Iris > Iris pallida. Next base: position 3,210,120 of record JANAVB010030019.1, on the reverse strand, counting down.
TCTTATTTTTTAAGCTTGGCTCTTCTATAGCCCTGTATATTGATATTTTATTAGATATTTTACGTCCATTTTATATCCTTACGTCTTTTGTCATGAACTTGATTTTACTTAATATGTTTGGAATGACTATTGTACATGGCATGGTATGACAAGGGACTAGCATAGCACGACAGTGACCCGTAGTGGTGCACTCCTGACATGACCAACCTGACATGATAGTGGCCCGTCGTGGCACACTCCTGACAAGTACCCTGACATGATTTATCTTAATACTGTTGCGACGGCTAACTTAACTTGACCTGCCTTGACACCGTGGGTAGTTCTTTCTTGCTTGCTTGTTAAAACCACTTGTCCTGTCTTGCATCATGTCTAGGATGGGACTCCTGAGTACCACGGTCAGGAGTACCTACTAAAATAGATTAAGGTTAATAACTGGAATAACACAGTAGTCATGAAGAGATGACACAGCTACAGGCAATCCCGTTACCTGGGCGCTCTTGGGATCTGTAGCCTGCCGACGAGTAGGGCGCATTTCCAGCACACTGTCATGTGTTGCACCTTCTAAGTCACCTAAGGGTACATGAGTTCCTGGACGATGTACCCACCTGAATTCAACCCCTAATTTTCGACCTGGGTAACCTGGATGGTCTGCAGGGCTTGTGGCTATGGAATCATCTCATTGCATCTTGTTAGTAATTAGGCCTGTGATAACCCTAGTTAGTTAAAGTAGTAAGCCGTAGTATCTGCTTGGCCGTGATTGATTGAATGAGGTATAACCAGTCTAGCCATGTCTTGATCCAGTACAAGATTGCTTCCTGTCTTGATTTCTTGCATAATTATCTTGTCGATAAATGGTGGGAAACCAAGTTCTGTTCAGATGAAGGGTTACAACCCTGGTCCTTGTTTGGTTTATGGGTTGTAACCAGGCTATCAGAATAGTTCCATAGTTATCTCGTCGTATATCATCCTGACATATTTTCGTAAATTTTAGTTTTAATATTAGATCTTTCCTGTGCTAATTGCTGGCTTTTGTTCTTATTTCGTGGCCCCCTTATGGCACTTGCTATTTCTGGGGTTGACCCAGCTGGTTTTGTGTGGCCAGATTTCGGAGTAGCTCCCGAGGATCTACCAAGCTTCCAGCCTAATGGTGACAACTAGACGGAACCCGGGCTACGAGTGGGTTTTCTATTTTGTTTCGCTCACTCTATTGTAAAATTATTCTTTTGAGGCGTTTAGCCGACGAGCACCTGATAGCTCGATGCACTTTACTTACTGTCTGCCTATGGGCTGTGAACATGGTTAACAAATCCTAGGGTTGATCATGTACGACTAAACTCTTGCTAGTCCTAACATTTTGTAACGACTAGCTTCATGATCAGCTGAATATGTAATATTTGGGACGCCTTATTATTGTATATTTAATGGTCATACATCTTGCGATCTTACTTACTTGCTTGTGATTGAGACATTAGGCTTGTTCAGGACCATAAGAGACTGTTGGCTTGTTGTAAACCCTCGTATATCTAGACAGTCGTGACCGTATATCGAGGTGGTTTCCATTTCAATATACGTAGCTGGCTATGTCTGCCCCCGCTCTCCAGTATTCTGGTTCTGGGGCGTGACATGGTTTAAGTGGTGGCCCATGCAGGTCTTGTCAATCAAAAAATGTGAGGGTTTACCGAATAGATGTCTCAATCAGTATTCGCCTTTGATCTCCGCCCGTATTTTTAAATCCCTGAAATTCTTGCCCTGATTGCATGCTTGTATCGTTGATCTGTCCTGGTCCTTATTGTTTCCCTGTGTCGTCTTCCTCAGCGGCAATGTACCTGGTCCTACCGATCAACGAGGTGGAGCACTTCCCGTGGGTCAGCAGCAACCCGGTAATCAAGCCCAGCATTCCGGGGTAGCCTCCAGAGTTGTGCCTACTAGAGGAGAGTCACCAGTTCGGCCCGTCCAGCCCGCAGAGCCAGATGATGGTACCTTAGTAGGCCTCATCAGAACCTTGATAGCTTTCCAGGATCGTCGAAGCGATGCCCTGCACCAGACAGTTCAAGATGCTTTGAACCGAGGCGGACATCCAGGGAACCAGGCGGCTAACAGCTTCAAGCGATTGAACCCTCCTTTCTTCGACGGCAACGAGGATACGATTGCCGCGGATGCATGGCTTCAGGATACCGAGGTGATTCTGGAAGCAGCTAGGACACCCGAGAATGAGAAGGTGGCGGTGGTACGCCTGCAGTTGTTGGACTTGGCTCGCAGTTGGTGGGCGGTGCAAGCCATGGGATTAGTGGCACCCATTGCTTGGGCGGTGTTTAGAGAGAGATTCCAGACGAAGTATTTTGATGCTGTGGCTCGGTACGACCTGCAGACCAGATTTACCAACTTGAAGCAAGGAGGCAGAACAGTCGACAGTTATGCATCGAAGTTTTCTAGACTCAGTAGGTTTGCCCCTACCTTGGTGGCGACCGAGTTTGATAGGGCCCAGCGGTTCCAACAGGGGCTGCATTTGGAGATCTTGTTGGCGGTTGAGCAGTTCGAGCACCAGACGTTCGATGCAGTCTTGAGATCAGCTAGGAGGCATGAGTACACTTCCCAAAGGATCGTGGATAGGACCGAAAGTAGGAAGCGGTCCCACAGTCAGATGCACCAATCATCAGCTCCAGCCCCGGCAGCTAGGGGATTGACCATTGGAACTTCGAGGCGGGCGGCCTCAGTAACGTCGGTTCAGCATTCGACCCCGACGTACCCGCAGCAGCAGAAGCAGAAGCAGACTTCCGTGATAGGATGTTCTCATTGCGAGAAGCCAGGACATGTGGTGGCAGACTGTCGCAGGGCGCAGGGATTGTGCCTGGCTTGTGGAGCAGCAGATCATAGGATAGGGGCTTGCCCGAATAGGGGTGGTTCATCAGCATCCAACCCTTCTATTTCTTCGGTAAGAGGACCGGCCCCAGCACCAATTCAGCAGCAGCAGTATCAGTCTTCGAGGCCCTTGCCGCCTCAGTCTCAGGCATTCCAGCAACAACACCCCCAGCAGTATGCACAAGCCCAAGCTCAGACCCAGAATAGGCAGAGAGGTTTCCAGCAGAGGGGACCAGCAGCCAGAGGACAAGGTCAGGCCATGATGATGGCTATGGAAGAAGAAGTTGCACCAGGTGAGGTTGTGGCAGGTACTATTCTTGTCAACTCCTCTCCAGCGTCTGTATTATTTGATTCTGGTACATCACATTCATTTATGTCTGTACGATTCGTGACACGGATAGGATTGGAGCCCGAGTCATTATCAGTAAGGCTCAATATACTTACTGGTAATGGCCTTGTGGGAGTAGATCGAGTGTTTTCCTCGTGTCGGATCGTAGTTAGCTGTAGGGAGTTCCCCGCTAGATTCATAGAGTTTCCTATGGCAGACTATGATGTAGTCCTAGGCATGGATTGGTTGAGGAACCAGTATGCTAGGATAGACGGCCATATTGGCAGAGTTGTCTTTAGTATCCCCGGCGAGCCAGAGTTTTCGTTTTCCAGAGGCGCAGTGGAGCCATCTCCCCCAACATTGCGGATGGCAGTAGCAGCAGTACAGTTACCCCGGATAGTTGAAGAGTTTCCAGATGTCTTTCCAGAGGAGCTTCCAGGGATGCCACCGGAGTGGAAGATTGAGTTCACTATAGACTTGATTCCCGGGACAGCACCAGTATCAGAGCGAGTCTACAGGATGGCACCTTCAGAGTTGAAAATTTTATACAAGATGATTGAAGAACTGAGGACCAAGGGATTCATCTGTGCTAGTGGATCGCCTTGGGGAGCCCCGATACTTGTGAAAAAGAAGGATGGTACGTCCAGGCTATATGTTGATTATCGTACCTTGAATTCGGTGACAATCAAGAACAGATACCCTCTTCCGAGGATAGATGATTTATTTGATCAGCTCAGAGGGGCTTCAGTGTTCTCGAAGATCGCCTTGCGGTCGGGATACCACCAGATCAGAGTCAGAGAGCAGGACATCCCGAAGACAGCATTCAGATCGAGGTATGGACATTGGGAGTTCCTTGTTATGCCCTTTGGAGCGACCAATGCGCCGGCTGTATTTATGGACCTCATGAATCGCATTTTTATGCCTTACTTGGACTAATTTGTGATCGTGTTCCTAGATGACATCCTAGTCTACAGCAAGAGTGAAGCAGAGCATGAGCATCATCTCAGAGTCGTCCTCCAGACGCTTAGGGAGCATCAGTTGTACGCCAAGTTCAGTAAATGCGAGTTTTGGCTCGATCGCATTTCATACTTGGGTCACATCATTACCCGAGGAGGAGTGGAAGTGGATCCCCAGAAGATTGTGGCTATCGAGTCATGGCCGGTACCTAGCTCAGTGGCAGAGGTTCGCAGCTTCCTTGGATTGGCCGGCTACTACCGGCGGTTCGTTTCAGATTTTGCAAGGATTTCGGCGCCGATGATCCAGTTGACCCGCAAGGATGTGCCGTTTGTTTGGACAACAGTGTGTCAGAAATCATTTGAGAAGTTGAAGCAAGGCTTGATAACGGCTCCTATTCTTACCCTTCCAAACGGGGTCGGAGGATTCACAGTTTATTACGACGCTTCAGGCAGAGGATTGGGGTGTATCTTGATGCAGCATGGGAAGGTAATATCTTATGCGTCACGTCAACTACGTGATCATGAGAAGAATTACCCGACCCACGACTTGGAATTGGCGACGGTAGTGTTTGCTTTGAAGTTGTGGAGACACTACTTGTACGAAGACAGAGTGGAGATCTTTACTGATCATAAGAGCCTGAAGTATGTTTTCACCCAGAAGGACCTTAATATGCGGCAGAGAAGATGGCTCGAGCTACTGGTGGACTATGATATAGATTTGCAGTATCATCCCGGGAAGGCCAACGTTGTAGCAGATGCATTGAGCAGGAGAGCCGAAGTTTATTTCCAGACGGCGCAACCAGAACTATTAGCAGATCTTCAGAAGATAGGAATTGAAGTGGTTCTTCCAACAAGCTTGGCATTGATGGCCAACCTACAGGTTCAGTCCAGCATAGTTGAGAGAATTCGGGTGGCGCAGTCAACAGATTCCAAGATCCAGCGACTCAGAGCAGAGTGTAAAGCAGAAAGAAGGCCAGAGTTACGTATCCATGAAGACGGTACACTTCGGCACGGGACTCGTCTTTGTGTACCCAGTGGAGATATCAGACAGGAAGTCATGGCAGAAGCCCACAGTTCGCAATATTCTATTCATCCGGGTGGTACGAAGATGTACCGTAATATTCATCAGCATTTCTGGTGGAATGGCATGAAGAGGGAGATAGCCCGGTTTGTCTTTCGGTGTTTGGTTTGCCAACAGGTTAAAGCTGAACATCAGAGGCCCGCTGGACTTCTTCAACCCTTACCGATCCCAGAATAGAAATGGGAACATATAACCATGGATTTCGTGACCGGATTGCCCAGATCTCCGGCCGGCAGAGATGCTATTTGGGTTATTGTGGACAGGCTTACCAAGGTGGCACACTTTCTCCCATTCAGAGTTGGGCAGTCGACGGCGCAGTTAGCAGAGATATATCTCAGGCAGATCGTCAGGCTTTACGGTGTGCCAGTCAGCATCACCTCGGACAGGGATTCAAGATTCACATCACACTTTTGGTGCGGCTTGCAGAAGAGTTTGGGGACTCGCCTTCAATTCAGCTCAGCTTATCACCCGCAGACGGATGGTCAATCAGAGCGCACAATCCAGACTCTTGAAGATATGTTGAGATCCTGTACCCTTGACTTCGGTGGTTCATGGGGAGAATCATCTGCACCTGGTGGAATTCTCGTACATCAACAGTTATCAGGCCAGCATCCAGATGGCACCTTTCGAGACTCTTTATGGCAGGAAGTACAGATCCCTGCTAGCATGGGACGATGTCGGGGAGAGGCAGATGCTCGGACCCGAATTGATTTCCCAGACGGTTGAAGTGGTCAGGAAGGTCAGAGATCACCTCCGAGTTGCCCAGGACCGCCAGCGCCATTGGGCAGATGCTCATCGGCGTCCCTTAGAATTTGCTGTCGGTGACCATATATTCCTTAGGATCTCGCCTAACCACGGCATCATTCGCTTTGGCGTGCGGGGAAAGCTTAGTCCTAGGTATATAGGGTCGTTCGATATTCTAGAGCGAGTAGGAGATGTATCCTATCGTCTCGCTCTTCCACCGTCGCTAAGTGAGGTGCATGATGTATTCCTTGTGTCCCAATTACGATGGTATATTCCGGACCCGAGCCACATCCTAGACCATTCGGAATTGGTTGTTGGTACCAACCTTTGGTATGAGGAGAGGCCCTTGTCTATATTGGACCGGAGGGAGAAGATACTCAAGAACAAGACTATTAAATTAATCCGTGTTGCTTGGGGTCACCACTCTCTACGTGAGTCAACGTGGGAGCGTGAGGACGACATCCGATCGCGATATCCCTACCTGTTTGACTCGTGAGGTATAATGTCTTTCTTATGCCTTACGTTTTCCCTTCCTTGCTTGCATTGTATGATTGTATGATTGAACTGCTTAGTGTAACTTGCCTGTGCTTAATGTAGCTTGTCGTGACAATCTATAGCTCCTTGATTAAATTTCGAGGACGGAATTCTTTTAAGGTGGGTAGAGTTGTCACCCTCATTTCCCATATTTTTTCGTATTTCATATTTATACTCGTATCTGGATTTTGGCATGTATTTTTATTTTTTTCTCAACTTGTAGAATTTTGGTATTTTTCGTATTCTTGGGTTTTTGACATGGCTCGATTTTAATTGGATTGGGTTTGGTTTGGTTTAATGAGCATTGGATCACCTTAACCTATTCTCCACCCTCAACACACCACATCCCACCCTCTTTATAACTCCACCAACTTTTTCTCTCTCTTTATAAACCACCATTATTTTCATCTTCTCCTTCCTTTACACAACACTCTTCTCCTTCCTCTACACAACACCCACCCATAGGCAAGTGCACCTTGCCACCACATGAGAACCCTCTTTTAATTGTCCATTTGCTAGTTTAGGACATAGTGATCAACATTAGTACTTAGGATTTTATGATTTGGAGTCTCCATTGTTCTAGATCTAGGTTTTCCCTATTTTCGGTTTTGTATGGTTTTGATCTACTTAAGTTGGATTTCTATGGGTTTTAATGTTTCCATGTGGAAGAGAGTTCAATTCCACCCTGGTTAGAACTTTGGAAATCCGGATTTGGAGTTCAGATGACCAAGTTGTGAAGCTTGAAATTCAGGGTGCCATTGGAGTTTCTTCTCGGCCATGGAGAAGAAGACCCTTTCCCCTGCGTGCGTGTCTTTACACGTACGCAGCTCTCATGCGTGCGTGTCTTTACGCGTACGCAGCTTTCCTGCGTGCGTGTCTTTACGCGTACGCAGCTCTCCTGCGTGCGTGTCTTTACGCGTACGCAGCTCATGCGTGCGTGACTTTTGTTCGTACGCAGCTCATGTGTGCGTGACTTTTGTTCGTACGCAGCTCATGCGTGCGTGTCTTTACACGTACGCAGCTCATGCGTGCGTGACTTTTGGTCGTACGCAGCTCTTGCGTGCGTGACTTTTAAGCGTACGCAGCTCTCCTGCGTGCGTAACTTTTGAGCGTACGCAGCTCTCATGCGTACATGACTTTTGAGTGTACGCAGCTCTCATGCGTGCGTGACTTTCGAGCGTACGCAGCTCTCCTGCGTGCGTGACTTTTGAGCGTACGCAGCTCTCATGCGTGCGTGACTTTTGAGCGTACGAAGCTCCCCTGCGTGCGTGCTCTTGTGCGTACGCTGCTCCCCTGACCCCTTGCTTAACCCATTGGCTCTTGGAGTTTTGGTCTTATTTCTTTAAGCTTGGCTCTTCTATAGCCCTGTATATTGATATTTTATTAGATATTTTACGCCCATTTTATATCCTTACGTCTTTTGTCATGAACTTGATTTTACTTAATATGTTTGGAATGACTATTGTATATGGCATGGTATGACAAGGGACTAGCATAGCACGACAGTGACCCGTAGTGGTGCACTCCTGACATGACCAACCTGACATGATAGTGGCCCGTCGTGGCGCACTCCTGACAAGTACCCTGACATGATTTATCTTAATACTGTTGCGACGGCTAACTTAACTTGACCTGCCTTGACACCGTGGGTAGTTCTTTCTTGCTTGCTTGTTAAAACCACTTGTCCTGTCTTGCATCATGTCTAGGATGGGACTCCTGAGTACCACGGTCAGGAGTACCTACTAAAATGGATTAAGGTTAATAACTAGAATAACACAGTAGCCATGAAGAGATGACACAGCTACAGGCAATCCCGTTACCTGGATGCTCTTGGGATCTGTAGCCTGCCGACGAGTAGGGCGCATTTCCAGCACACTGTCATATGTTGCACCTTCTAAGTCACCTAAGGGTACATGCGTTCCTGGACGATGTACCCACCTGAATTCAATCCCTAATTTTTGACCTGGGTAACCTGGATGGTCTGCAGGGCTTGTGGCTGTGGAATCATCTTATTGCATCTTGTTAGTAATTAGGCCTGTGATAACCCTAGTTAGTTAAAGTAGTAAGCCGTAGTATCTACTTGGCCGTGATTGATTGAATGAGGTATAACCAGTCTAGCCATGTCTTGATCCAGTACAAGATTGCTTCCTGTCTTGATTTCTTGCATAATTATCTTGCCGATAAATAGTGGAAAACCAAGTTCTGTTCAGATAAAGGGTTACAACCCTGGTCCTTGTTTGGTTTACGGGTTGTAACCTGGCTATCGGAATAGTTCCATGGTTATCTCGTCGTATATCATCCTGACATGTTTTCGTAAATTTTAGTTTTAATATTAGATCTTTCCTGTGCTAATTGCTGGCTTTTGTTCTTATTTCGTGGCCCCCTTGTGGCACTTGCTCTTTCTGGGGTTGACCCAGCTGGTTTTGTGTGGCCAGATTTTGGAGCAGCTCCCGAGGATCTACCAAGCTTCCAGCCCAATGGTGACAACTAGACGGAACCTGGGCTACGAGTGGGTTTTCTATTTTGTTTCGCTCACTCTATTGTAAAATTATTCTTTTGAGGCGTTTAGCCGACGAGCAACTGTTAGCTCGATGCACTTTACTTACTGTCTGTCTACGGGCTGTGAACATGATTAATAAATCCTAGGGTTGATCATGTACGACTAAACTCTTGCTAGTCCTAACATTTTGTAACGACTAGCTTCATGATCAGCTGAATATGTAATATTTGGGACGCCTTATTATTGTATATTTAATAATCATACATCTTGCGACCTTACTTACTTGCTTGTGATTGAGACATTTGGCTTGTTCAGGACCATAAGAGACTGTTGGCTTGTAGTAAACCCTCATATATCTAGACAGCCGTGACCGTATATCGAGGTGGTTTCCATTTCAATATACGTAGCTGGCTATGTCTGCCCCCGCTCTCTAGTATTCTGGTTCTGGGGCGTGACAGGTCTTCTAGTAGCCGTTGCATGGCTAAGTCCGAACGCCATTGGCGTTTCGATTCCTCCGATTGAGCTGAGCGGGATGGGACATTACATTATACACTACTCACCAAAAGTTTCGTCTTCGAAACTAACTTAGTACACTTATCGACTCATAACTTGATTCAACATCCAGTGACTCTCGCACGTACTTCGCCTTAACCAATCTCTGATACCTAACTTACATTAATGCCTCAATTAATATTCAATTCCATTTCAAAACCAACGATCGCACTATCGTCAATCTTTTTTTTGAAACCCAATTTCAAAATCCTTGATACCGTTCAATTCCTAGAGTCTTACTTGAATTCAACGTATCACTTAGTTGTATCGTACACATATTCCAAGCGTTCCCGAAATACTTGCATGTTAGCCAAGCCTCGTGATAGAGAATTCGTCATTTTTACTTGAGTCGGATCGTGCACATATTCAGGCATCCCTAAAATATGTGCATTTCAGCCGAGCCTCGTGAGTGGGATTTCCATAATCTTGAATCATTCTATCCATCAATACCAATCCTATCAATCCTCAAAATTAATCGTACCGATACTAACTCTCGAGATAGGGACGTCTTGCCTAACCGCTAGGCCATCTCTCTAGGCTAAAGTCATTCGTCAATATTGGAATCATAGTTCCCTAACAATAATATAAACACTGACCCCAATTCTAAGGTCAAACCAAAGTTGACAATATGAGATTTTCTACCCAAGCTCGCATCACTCAGATTTCTAAATATCGAGCATGTTTTTCTCTCATTCGTACTTGTAACACTTAGTCCAAGGGTCCGAGTCATTCAACAAAGCCATCCTACGGTAAGTCTTGTTGAACCAATTCTCCGACATATCAATATCGCTCGTCCAATAAGAAATTTGCATAATCTATCTCTTCAAACATGTTCGATAAAATCCACCTATCTATTCGTCCTAAGTCAAGCACGCTACAACGTAATTTATCGCTAAACCATAATTCTTATTTTATATTCCCTAAGTCGTTTATCACAATTCACGTAATCGATCCCAAGATCATCATGCTCAATAATATGTCAGCCCCAATCTCACGCAAGTCTGAGCGTCCATGCGAGACATGAAATTACCATGCATTCTCCATGGATAATCGTTCTTATCGGGATACAACTCTTCTTTTGAGTCTAGACTAATTCATTCACGAAATGCAGATTGGACTACTCAATCCTCAAGTTTACTCAATCGTCAATCACAAGTTCGACCAATCCTCAAATTCACCTTCACATCAAACCATAAGTCGAAGCAAACCAAATTGCCACGTCCTGATGTCCCGAGTTCGATCATTCCTGCGACATGAATCACCATGTCAACGCTCACGCGAAACAATCGTCCCAAATTCGACGTGACACATGTGCGAGGCTGCAGTTGCGCTCGCATGAGACAAGATCGTCGACATTGTGGTTATCTTCGAAGCAATCAAGACACAATCATTTTCATCTAAGCATTCATTTCAATCAAAATCCCAAGTATAGCATCCATCAAAGCAATAACACTTTACACGATCATCATTCCTCGAATTAGAGTACCCCCGAGTTATCGCATATCAATCTTTGATACGCCTCAATACCATCGATGATATACGTAACCTGACGATCTTTATTTGCAACAAATTCTGATTTGTGCAACCGATGCTATTGTCCGAGCTGGATAATCTCCTCGACATTCAAGATCAAAATTCGATCAATAATCTCCGAACTTATTCACATGATCAATTCTTTTAAACCCATAATCACATATGTTTATCCGTCTATCTTAAGTCGTTGAGCAACATATTTCCTCAAGTCGTGTCATTTTATGCTAACTCAAATAATCGAGCAACATTTATTCCAAACCTTAGAGTCATTCTCAAATATTTGAATCATTTCCATGCACGCGATCATCCCATCGTGCTAACTTCTCGTATACGATTCATATCGATTTCCTCGATCAAGTCATACGTTTGTACACCTTAACTTTTCCTAGATTCAATCTATCTTTTACTATCACTTTACATTTCACGCTCAGCATAATCCCATCTTATGCATACCGTTTTCCTCGTTCGTTCGTTGAATAAAACTTATACTAACTTGAATCACTCATTCTATGGCTTTACATAATCGTCGCTTGCTGATAGACTCGTTTGCACCCCGTATCCTCAATCGATCGACATCCTGAGTCTATCCCATACACCACTCAGGGATAAAGTCATTCGACAAATCCTCGAAACAAGTTTTGAATCTCAATTACTTCGAATCTCCGTTCGAACCATTCCTTAAAATCCAAGCACGCTCATCTATATTGCATCGACGATAACATCGTCTGATGGCATCCCTATCGACAGCTATCCCGCATACTCAATCGAGTTCAACTCATTGTCTTCCGAAACGAATTGAATCCCGCACTTGACTTTGCTAAGGTTGACACAATTCTTGGTATATATGCCCAGTCCGACTTAGCCAATAGTACTTATTTGAAGTTAACTTTGTTTAACCAATTTTCTTTCGTAATACTTTTCAAAATATATAGACTTATTGTATGGACATTCCGTGGAACATTTGAGAGAGAGCGCACCAATAATATGGATTACAGAATATCAGAGTTTGCAGAACATAATCGAGAGTTAAAGAATTCAATCGAAAGTCCAAGGACGTAAAGCCGTGCTCTGATGCCATTAAGTCACCTCCCGGTCCCATAGGACCAATCGTCCTTGCTAAGGCATGATGTCGTACGAGCCTAGATTGTGCTCGTGCAAGGAAGGTTCCATAATGGCCGATTACAGGCTAAGAGACGGGGTCGTCGCACAGAAGTCCCAAGCAGAAATATTGAATAACAACTGCAGAAACTTATAGAAAAACACAAGTCATTCAAAATGCCCTTTATTAATATTGAAATAAAAATTATAATATAGCACGAGGCCATGATTACGATCGCTCAAGCTCACTTTTCTCTCTGTTTACAAGTCACTCAGCTCTCTCATCTCTCAATACAGTTGACAAGCCAGTTGATGCTTCAGATAGGTGATGTCCATATATTATGTCCCGTATAAGTCCAAACTCTATGAGGCTGTACGCCTCGAAACACCAAGGGACTCCATGCCTCAACGTATCTAAGCGAGCTCCACGCTAACGAGCTTCTACCTATACCTGCACATAAACACTATGTGGGTGTCAGTTCTCAACTGTACTGGCGGAGTGAGCTCCTCGCCCACCCATACAAAACCAACACGTTCATTTACTTTGTACAACATAATTCCTTTATGATTGTCTTTCTATTCTTGCCTTAGGATCAATTTTAGGACATAGACTCTTGGCCTATTTGTGTCTCTAGACCATCATCGTGCTGTCGCACCAATAACTTCCTTATCCTTGTCTCTAAACCATTTCCATGCTCGCAACATCAACGTACCGACTCGTGCTTGCCTTATGGCCCATACTTTGGGACTTAAGAACATAATTCGTGTCATCGTCTTGGTTCGTGCTTCAACATTGAGGCCGTGTCTCGCAAATTAGCATAAGTTAACCAAACCTGCCTTACGGCCTTTCTCGACTTAACACGAAACGACTCAAGTTCGACTTAAGCAACTCTATGCCAACGACTTAATAATCGATGCTGTATCTCATGTCGAAGCATGTGTCTTTACTATAGCCAAATCTTAGGCTTCTTAAAACTTGTGTTGCAACTGTACACACCATCTTTATCCCATTCGTGTCGTGCTTACAACTTCTTTTATTCGATTGAAATAGTGCATGAGGATTGCTGCATACCATACCAACTTATCTATATGAAAGATCATGCCCCCCAGGCCTACTTAGACATATAGTCTGGCGTAGACAAGATATCCGACGCGGGTGGCAGGTCCCGTCGAAGGCCTTGAATCGCCTGAGCGGTACAATCTAGCTCAACTACCTTGCTCCCCTCCTAGGACGATGCAGTCCTGTGGCCTCAGATTTTTGAATCGAGGGTGTGAAACCTTGTCGACAAGTTGTCTAATGATCACGTACTTACGTGGATGTCTAGACTCAACGTAATGCATGACCTAACCATCACAACTTACTTTCCTTTGGTTTACTTCTTTTTTTCCATACTTCTTTTGCAGAGCCCAAACCAGGGTTGCCTTGGCGACTGACCTACAGTCCCGACATATTTCTCTTCGGCGACTGGCCTAAAGTCCTGACTTAACTTCCCGTGGTTCCATACTCTTATCGACTTGACTTATAAATGAATAATTCATAGCCTACCAGTATAACTTTAAACAAAATATGTTCTATACGTGCCATAGACCATGGCACACTTATCTTTGAACCAACCGTGGCTCGTTCCTTAAACCGACTTGTGTTGTATGCAACACTACCGCCCAAGTCATAGTTTATACGACGAGCCTTGAGATCGTAGGACTAGGTGACTTGACAACCACAGATAACATGTGATAGTGCTTATCGATAGCCTAGTATAACTTTGCCTAAATTAATCATGCAAGAACTTCACAAGCAAAGGCTATGCCTAGCCTCGTATCGTGGGTACATTCCGTGCACGCGTTGGACTTGAACAACCAAGTTTTTTGGATGCCTAGACTTATGCCACAAGCCGTACGATATAACTTAACCCGTGGGATGAGCAAAGGCTATGCAAAGCCTTGGACGATGGGACCGTGCTTGCTTTATCAAGCATCTATACGTGCGACGCCTATGACTTATGCTAAGTTCATAGCTTTATGGCAACTTAGACCTACTTTCCTTCTCCCAAGCTGCAGGATGAAGGACCGAGTGTCATTTTGAAAGCACGATGTGCGATACTTCTAAGCCGACCATGTGACCTTTCCATGTTCTAACTCAGTCTGACCCAACTTGGGATTATTCCCTTAGCTATATGGATTCACCTCTTTTATTATCAAGCCTACTTGTGCATTTGAAAATTTTCCTTTTATTAGTGCGAAGTCCAAGCTGAGACAAGTTCACCGAAGCCACCCACCTGAGTGAGGAGTCGATTCGACCGAGCTCGTCTTCAAGTAGCTGTTGTATGACTAAGTTCGAATATCGTTGGCATTTCGATACCTCCGATTTAGCTGAGCGGAATGGGACATTACAAGCTACGCGTCATATTAATACACTGGTACCCATATATGCGATTGTCGCCCATACGGTTCTATGTTAGAAATAAAATTAATACTAAACATACTTTCATTGCAATAACCATAACTATTACCTATAACTGTTTAAGAAAAGTATAACTCATACTAGTAAGTTCCTACAAGACCATTAATTACATAAATTGTCTAGTTACAAAATGTTCTTGCTACATTCTCGGACAGTTGATGATCACTCCTCACCTTCATCTATGTTATATAGAGGCAGTGTTTCTTCTAGGTCCTCGTCTTCTTCTAGTGAATAATACTAGGTCGTCAAAACGACATACAAGTCCTCAATCAAAAAAGGTAAAAAAATAAAGTTATGATATTGAATAATTGAAAGAGTTTGATATAATTCAACTCTATAGAAGCATTATAGTTTAACTTAAAATATGACTATATTAAGCTTTATTTTAGTGCTCTCGTAGTGTTCCATAAATCAATATATCATAAGATTCACTACTACGTATAATCACAAATAATTTTCCTATAGGATGAATCAATTTAGAGAATAACTCTTTGAATGACCACATTGTCTAGTTTTCGACAATAATCCTGTGAACAAGGATTAGGTTCTGACAGGATGACATATAGTTTTTCGCTGTTCGAAGGCACTATATAGATAGATAAATCGACGCTGGCTCGAGAGTAAGCTTTTACGAAGATGATTAAGCTGGATGAGTTGAAGAGTTATATATTTTTGATATTTTCATGGATAAAAAAGATACATTCTATTATCCATTAGTTTCTTGGTTTTCTTCTGAACTGTCGAGATCAACTCAGATCGAGTCGTGGATCCTGATCGGACGGTCACGATTAATTCACCTTGTCACGACCCGCACCCAGTATAAGGGCACGAGACCGTGGGTACATCCAGCCTACGCTGCAGTGTCAGCGGTTGAACGCTGTCCTAGGTCACAAATATCTAACACAGTATAAATGTACCTGTACAGAGTATACTCTCCAATCGGAGGACAACAGAGAAGGTACAACTCAATCACCTTCTAGATGGATAATGGTACGATAAGATAGATATGAAATCCACAAAAAAAAGATACAACTAGAAGAAATAAGTCTAAGTGTTTAACAACACCAAATCTCAACATCTCAAAAGACAACACAAATAACATAAAGATAAAGCCTAACAGTCTAGCCTAGGCAATAAGGTAATATCCTTAACCATATCTGGATCCTCCAGCGGGTCCAGGTCACAAGTGTCATCTATACCAACTCCGTAGTAGATAGGGCAGAAATCCTCTTCATTCTCTGTAATATTTTTAACAGGTCTAGTCAGGACATGAGCGAATACATAACTCTTATGCAGTTCATATCATGGCAAGAAATGTAGCACAAGAAATAGAATAAAATACATGAAATGTTGTAAGAGATGTACATGAGTAGTAAAAATAGATTGTAACACCCCAGTCAAAAAATACATAGGACCGA
Organism: Iris pallida; assembly: GCA_029216955.1. Classification (NCBI taxonomy): domain Eukaryota; kingdom Viridiplantae; phylum Streptophyta; class Magnoliopsida; order Asparagales; family Iridaceae; genus Iris; species Iris pallida. Next base: position 3,194,056 of record JANAVB010030019.1, on the reverse strand, counting down.
GTACGTGAACATGCCAGCTGCACATATACGAAGAATACTCTAATATATGGAACCCTCGTATAAGTACATAAGCTGTATAATAAATCGTCACAGGCCAGAATAATATAATCTAATCTTATTACAGCTCAACACAGAAGATAATAAAGTCCAGATAATAAATGAGTATATCAAAAGATAGCCCGGTGGTCACTCCCACTCTAAACAGCTATGATAAATAGTCACAATGATCGGAGTCCAACCTCCGCAAAATAGAAATATAAAGAGATGTAAAAATATCCACTAAAATGTCTCAAGGAAATCAATAAGCTAGAAGTCAGCGGGAGACGCCTCGTCATCAATGTAGGATGGATCCAGTGCCGCTTCGTACTCCTGCAGGAAGTCATCTAATCCTGGAGAGATAACCAGGTCCTCAGAGGGATGTAACAAGATACAAGAAAATACCATGTCATGTAACTGTGATAATATAATAAGAAGAAAGGGATGCATGCAATAGGGTGCCTACCAGTTCTACAGTGATAATGCAGTTAAGAACAGACCTTCAATGCATGGGCATCTGGCTCAGGAGCAGGTAACTCAGGTATGGTCCCATCAGGATACCAGGGACCTCAAAGCAAAACATTCCTCGAATGTCAGAGGCTAGCAGGATCAAAAATAGAAAACTGCATAAGTGACCCATACGTTAAGGAAGCTGTTCTCCCCACCCAATGCCTAGTAGGGTCACATCCATGACTCATGAAACCTCTAGTAACAGCCAAGTCTACTAGCATGCAATTCTATTGGTAGTTACTCCTATCCGTCGCACGCCTCATACGTATTGGTGGCCAGCCGACTACGCGAGCACGTGTCCTACATGTGACTCACAATACATGGTAAAGAAAGTGTCAAGATCGTATGAGATATACCGATACCTCATCAACAAAGGTGTGGTCACTAGACTAAGTCACTGCAAGAGAAATAAATAAAAGAAAAAAATGATCGATAGAGTCGTTTGCACCCAAGTGTGACTTGGATGCACAGTTTTATAATATTAGCAAATAAGGAATACTAAAAATAACAACTAAAAATAAGAATACATAAATCACAGAGTAAGGTGGCAAGGTATCTTGCCTGGTGGTGCCAAGGCGGCAAGTCCAAGAATCACAATTTCAGCAATGAATGTCACAATCTCTAAACGACTCCGGATGCAGAAACAAACATCAAGAACGTACTCGAAATAAGTGATATACCTAGGAAATGCCTCTCCAAAAGTTAAATTTTGGAGCAGAGGCAAAATTATAATTTTGGATCAAAACGATGTCCGTCGTTGGACCCGTTTTGTATCGAAACGCATGCCAATATCTACGGTCTCTAAAGTCGTCAAACTATATGTCTATGGATTCGGTTTGAGGAGATGAACCCAACGGTATGTCCAATTTTGGATTCCAATGAGCCGTGCACAAATTCGTCCGTTGGAGTGGGTCGCGAGCCAGCCAAATAGGCGTTCCGGTCGACCTTCTCAGAATCGGACCAAACTTGGCATACAGAACCAAAAAATCGATATGGTCCTGTTGGTCCAAGCTTCGTCTCGAACCAATGACTGTACACGAAGTTATGGCCTATTTTACAAAATGTCGATACGGGGGTATCTCGACGGATACGCACTTATTTTGTCGCACACGTACAACGAAATTGAGTTCCGTCAGTTCCTACATGTTAGCAACATCCATACGAGCCTTTCTATACGTATAGTGCACGACCACGTCGCCTGGTTTGTTGGGACGTACGCCGTATCGGTTGATTTTTTCCAAAATTTGTTGTTTTATAAACTATTTTTCACGTATTTTGGAACTGATTTATGATAGAACTGAATACAGAATAAATAAAACTAATTGATGGGTTTTAAGCTTGGTTATGTTGGCTATAACTGATTGAAATTTGTTTTTGAAAATCCCTAATAAGTGGTTCAGAAATCGCCTTCTAGTTTGGGGGTTTGGATAGCCTTAAGGCTCGGTCCTGACAGATTTTTTTTTTTGCTCGACTTTTCGTCGAGTTCCCTATCGACTTGAGGAGTTATGATGAATTCCCTTTGAAGGGTCTTCGAGGAGGTGTATACGGCTTTCTATCGGATCTCACAAAATCAAAAATGATGGTTTACACAAGGAGAAAAGGAATCGCAAACCTGGGTACCACGCAGTCGGCCAAAACAGAGCCCTCCTCTGTTCTTGCGGTGCTTGTTCGACGTCGCACGGTGGTTGTGGCGCTCGTCAGTGGTGTACGATAACTGCAGACAGTCGAAATTGTTCGTAAGGGTGGCAAGGGCTCGCGTGCGTCCAGAAAAATTTGTGGTTTTTGAGTCGACCCGATCACAATAGTTCGGGAGCCCTTCTTATAATTACATTAGTTCGAATCTAGATTGGAACCTATTTCTCATTGATTTGAATAGGATTTTACTTAATCCTATTGAGATTAGGATAGAGAATTGAGGGAAAAGATTTGGTTATATAAGGTGGAGAGATTTTTGAGTTTCAGATTTTCAATTCCGAACTTTCTTCCTCTGATCGCACGCTCGGATTATATGCAGTACAATTCAAATGAACAGTACTGCTGGGATTTTTTCTTTTCATTATTTTATATTGACTCTTTTCAAATCTAATATTTTATCCATATATACATACACCCATATTCCCACATATATGTATATACACCAAAAATCAAACACATCCACACACACACACACACACACACACACACACACACACACACACACACACATATATATATATATATATATATATATATATATATATATCAAGATATGCATATATATATATATCTATATACATTCTCATATGTAAATTCTGCACATGCTGTGCCTTAATATGATTATTTGTTATTACTATTACTATTGTTCATCACAGTTTATAAATTCGTTTAGCACTATTTTAAATAAAATTTTAATTTAATTATTTATATCAAAAAAATTTAAGGGGTTTTACATCCTACCCAACTTAAAAAAATTTCGTCCTCGAAATTAAACTAAGGTAGGGGATACAATACAATGCAAGGAACTATATGGAACTAACATGTGCAATTCATACCTTGGTTGTCAAACAAATGCGGGTAACGATTCTAAATGTCATCCTCGCCTCCCAAGTAGACTCCTCTGACGAGTGATGCATCCATGCCACGCGAACCAATGGTATAGACTGATTCCGCAATACCTTCACTCGACGATCGAGGATACCTACTGGTTGCTATTCGTATGACAAACTCGGTCCAACTGTGATTTCGGAGTGGTCAAGCCTGTGACTACTGTCTGCCATGTATTGCCTCAGCTGCGACATATGGAATATGTCATGTACTCCCTCTAATGATGTTGGCAATGCCAATCTGTTGGCTACCTCTCCAACACGTACCAAGACATCGAAAGGGTCGATGTATCATGGACCTAACTTGCCACGTCCTCTGAATCGAATTGTGCCTCTAGTGGGGGATATCTTCAAAAAAATATGGTCGCCTTCCTTGAATTTTAAAGGTCGACGATGATTGTTTGTCCACTGCTTCTGTCGATCCTGTGCTGCTCGTAGATGGTCTTGTATCTTCTTAACCTTCTCCACTGTGCTCAAAACCAACTTGGGTTCCAATATCTGTCGCTCTCCGATGTCGCTCCAACAGAAAGGAGATCGACACTTCCTACCATATAATGCTTCAAACGGAGCCATCTAGATGCTCGCTTGATAGCTATTGTTGTAGGAAAACTCCACAAGATGATGGTGGGCTTCCCATGATCCGCCAAAGTCAAGCATACACGCTCTCAATATATCCTCTAGCGTCTGAATCATACGCTCTGACTGGCCGTCTGTCTGCGGATGGTACGACGTGCTAAACTTCAAACGTGTACCCAAATTGTCTTGTATACTCCTCCAAAAGTGTGAGGTAAACCTCAAGTCACGATCTGATACGATGCTAACTGGTATATCGTGTAGCTTCACTATTTGCTTCATATCCATCCCCGCCAAAATATCTGTGGACTGCCCCACTCTAAAAGGTAAGAAGTGGGCCGATTTGGGTCTATCAGCAATCACCCATACCGTGTCACGCCGACTAGTACTCCGGAGAAATCCTATGACGAAGTCCATCGTAATGTGCTCCCACTTCCACTCGGGAATGGGTAGCGACTGCAACAATCCGATCGTCCTCTGGTGCTCGGCCTTCACTTGTTGGCATACCAAACACTTAGCCATGAAACGAGCTATCTTCTGCTTCATTCCGTGCCACCAATAAAACTGTCGTAAGTCTCGATACATCTTAGTTCCTCCGGGATGAATAGAGTAAGTCGAACTGTGTGCTTCTGCCATCAACTCCTGCCGTAGCTCTTCATTAGGAACATAAATACGATCAACACATCGTAATATCCCATCGGAATGAATCCTCAATTCTGTCTGCTCTCCTGCCTCAGTCCTTTCTCGAAGCCGTCAAAATCTAGCATCCGTCGGCAATGTCGCCTTGATCCGATCTACTATTGATGATTGCACTTGGACATTGGCTAATACGCCATCTGCTCCGGGCAACAATACCTCAATGCCAAGCTGCTGCAAGGCTCTAATCAACTCCTTCTGTGTGGTCAAGAAGTGACCCATGGGCTTACAGCTTAATGCGTCTGCCACGACATTAGCCTTGCCCGGATGATAATATAGCTCGATCTCGTAATCCTTCATCAACTCCAACCAACGTTGTTTTCGCATATTCAACTCTTTTTGTGTGAACACGTACTTGAGGCTCTTATGATCAGTGTAGATATCAACCTTCTCGCCATACAAGTAGTGTCTCCATAGCTTCAAAGCAAAGATAACCGCTGCAAGCACTAGATCGTAGGTCGGATAGTTTTTCTCATGCACCCTCAATTGTCTCGATTTGTATGCTACTACACGACCGTGCTGCATCAATATGCATCCCAATCCCTTCCCGGATGCATCACTGTAGATCACAAATTCTCCTGGGCCCGATGGTAGTGTCAAGATCGATGCCGTGGTCAAGCACTTCTTCAGCTCGTCAAAAGCGGCTTGACACTCCTCCGTCCATACAAACTCCTGATCCTTACAAGTGAGTCGAGTCATAGGCCCTGCTATTCGAGAGAAATCTTCTACGAACCTTCGGTAATAACCCGCAAGTCCAAGAAAACTTGTCACTCGAAAGCTGATATAGGAGCGGGCCATGCCTTGACTGCTGCGATCTTCTCAAGATCCACTGATATGCCGTCTCCAGTAACAATATGTCCAAGAAATTATACCTTCTTGAGAAAAAAAATCATACTTACTAAGCTTTACAAAAAGTTGCTCATTCCTCAAAGTCCTCAAAACAATCCGTAGATGCTGCTTATGCTCCTCTTGGCTCTTAGAGTAAATCAAGATATCATATATGAAGACGACTACAAATTTGTCCAAGTACTGGTGAAAGATCTTGTTCATTAAATTCATGAAGACTGCGGGAGCGTTAGTCAAACCGAAAGGCATGACCAAGGACTCGTAGTGTCCATACCTCGAGCGAAATGCCGTCTTCGCAATGTCTTCCTTTCGAACCTTCAGTTGGTGATAGCCCGATCGTAAGTCAATCTTGGAGAATACTTTTGCTCCACTCAGTTGATCAAATAGATCGTCTATATGCGGCAAAGGGTATTTATTCTTCACTGTTACTGCATTCAAAGCTCGATAGTCGATGCACATGCGCACTGTCTCGTCTTTCTTAGGCACAAAAAGAACGGGCGCTCCCTATGGTGACGCACTGGCACGAATAAAGCCTTTCTCCAATAAGTCGTCAGTCTGCATCTTTATCTATACCAATTCTTTAGGTGCCAAACGATACACTCGTGATGAAATAGGCTCGGCTCCGGGAATAAGCTCAATAGAAAACTCAATGTCTCGGTCAGGTAGAAGTCCTGACAAATCCTCGGGAAATATATCCTCAAACTCAGTGATAACAGGGTGCTGAGGGGTGTCCTGCATCATCATGTGAGTCCCCAATGTGGGTGCATCACAACTCTCTTCTTGTTCCTTGGTGAACTCGAACTCTGCCGCATTCAGTGGCCTAAAGATAATACTGCCCCTATGGTAGTCTATAAGAGCAAAATGCTGGCTCAACCATTCTATTCTGAGAACCACATCGAACGTAGGCATAGGGAATACAAGAAGTCGTGCTCTCATCTCTTTACCATAAATCGCTACAGGACAAAGTCTACAAACACCATTAATAGGTACAACTCCTTCTCTAGTGAGGATTCTAACGTTCTTAGATAAGGATGTGATGGGAATGCTGTGTCTAGTGGCAAAACTAGTGGCTATGAATGAATGAGTGGCTCCAGTGTCAAACAAAGTAATGGCAGGAAATGAAGCAACTAAAACCATACATGCTATGACCTCTGCCTCTGTCTCTACCTCTGTATTCTCAACAGCTAGAAAGAATACCTGCCCATAATTCTGTCCAGGGCCCTGAGCTCTAACCCTTTCGAACTGTGCTGACTGTGTCGGTAAGGGGGCGAGGTGCTCCTGCTGCTGGCCGAGGTGCTGGAAGTGCTGGGCTGTCGATCTTGGTTCGGCTGGGCATAAAATAAGGACTACTGCTCCGAACAATCCTTTACTTTGTGTTGTCCAGACCCGTATCTCAAGCATGCTCCAAGTCGGGTTCGACAATCTTTCAAGGGGTGTCCCTGTTTCCCATAACAGTTGCAGGTGGGCTTCTGATAAGGTATGGGCCTCTACTGGAACTGCCCTGTGGACCTCTTGATAAGTCCACCCGGAGTAGCTTGGGCTGGTGTCACTACTGGTATATGACGTCTCGATGTCTGCTGATGCTCCTTACGAAGAATCTTTAGAGCACGAGCTTCCTCCACGACAGCTGAATAGGAGACACGAGATTGTGTAGGTGTATAAGCCTTGAGCTCTGGTGCTAGCCCCTGGTGGAATCTTCTCGCCTTCTCTAACTCGGCCGGGATTAGTCCTGTACCAAATCTACTCAGGCGATTGAACTCTGAGTCATACTCATCAATTGTCATATTTTCTAGCTTCAAATGAAGGAATTGGTTGTATAGACCATCTCGAAAATGGATGGGGAAGAATATCTCTTAGAATAGATTATAGAACTGCTTCTAAGTAATCCCAGCGCCTAATCGTCTCTCCTCCGCCTTCCACCAGTGGTGGGCATTATCCTCTAATAGTAGGTCCACTGCTGTCATCTAATCTCGAGCTGGCAACTGGGATGTCTTCAGTAGCTCCTCCGTACTAATAAGCCATTGTGAGACCTCTAGTGGCTTCTCCGTTCGTCTGAAGGCCTTGGGGTTCATGTCTGTGAAGTTCTTGATAGAGCCTTCATAAGGATGCAGAGCCGATGCCGGTGCTGGTGCTGGTACCGGTACCAGAGGTGGAGTTCTAGCCAATACTGCCATCATGGTCTGTCTTATCGGCTCAGTCTACTGCCATTGAGCCTACATTATGGCGTACATAAACTGGGAAGTAGGGCTCCCATCCGTCTGTGGCAGAGGCATCTAGGGCCCCGACTGTGGTGGAAACTGCAGAAGAAATGGTAGTGGTGGGGGCAGTGGTGCATTCCCTCCTGGTGGCATGGTAGTGTCTTGCCCAGCCTGGCTGACTGGGGGTGCTATGATCTCTAGGTGCACTGTCGGCGGTGTCGTATTAGGCTGCGACTGTCCTGGCTGGTATGGTGTCACCGGAGTCATTAGAGGATTCTGTCCCTCCAGGGTAGCCTCTTCACCAGATGTGAGGGCCAAGGCAGAAGTGCATCCGCTTCTTAGATTCATACTGTTGGCACGATGAAGAATATAACGATATTATGAGAGGTTAGATGTGAGGTAATTCAAGTAATCAAAGGAATTTGAAAAAGTTTGGAAGTTAAGGGAAGTAGTAGTTCTGGATGAGATATTCCTATTCCTATATGCTGCTTGTTGGGCACAATCTTGTAACCCAACAATATTTTCTGACCTGCATGGGTCACCACAAAAACATGTAATGCCCCAGTCCCAAAATACATAGGATCAAGTATGTGAACATGCCAGCTGCACATATACGAAGAATAATCCAATATATGGAACCCTCGTATAAGTATATAAGCTGTATAGTAAATCGTCACAGGCCAGAATAATATATTCTAATCTCATCACAGCTCAACATAGAAGATAATAAAATCCATATAATAAATTAATATATCAAAAGATAGTCGGGTGGACACTCCCACTCCAAACAGCTATGATAAATAGTTACAATGATCGGAGTCCAACCTCCGCAAAATAGAAATATAAAGAGATATAAAAATATCCACTAAAATATCTCAAGGAAATCAATAAGCTAGAAGTTAGCAGGAGATGCCTCGTTATCAATGTATGATGGCTCCAGTGCCGCTCCGTACTCCTGCAGGAAGTTGTCTAATCCTGGAGAGATAACCAAGTCCTCAGAGGGACGCAACAAGATACAAGAAAACACCATTCCATGTAACTGTGATAATATAATAAGAAGAAAGGGATGCATGCAATAGGGTGCCTACCAGTTCTACAGTGATAATGCAGTTAAGAACAGACCTTCAATGCATGGACATCTGGCTCAGGAGCAGGTAACTCAGGTATGGTCCCATCAGGATACCAGGGACCTCAAATCATAACATTCCTCAAATGTCAGAGACTAGCAGGATTAGAAATAGTAAAGTACATAAGTGACCCATACGTTAAGGAAGCTGTTCTCCCCACCCAATGTCTAGTACGGTCACATCCATGACTCATGAAACTGTAGAAACCCTAGAGGGTGAATAGGGTCAAGATAACTAATCAAGCACTTAGCACAAGCTAATGGCCAATTGAAAAATATAAGTGCAAGAGAAGAAGCAATAACAATATCGACACACGATATATCCTGGTATCCTCCCAAGAGGCACTCCAGTCCCGGAACTCTCTCCGACATTAATCTACTATTTGAGTAAATAATTACACACGAGTTTGGATCCGAAGAACTCGCCAACTTCTTACACGAGAGCTTTAATCCAAAGGTTTCTCCGACTTCAACCGAGAGTTTGGATATGAAGACTCTCCAACTTCAACCGAGAGTTTGGATACGAAGACTCTCCAACTTCAACCTTTCACAATAGGTTTTGATCTCCTTATACAATATGATGAAGATCTTACTTTTTAACTCAATAACTCTAACACAATTTGTGAATGGCAAATGAAAGCTTTATAGAGTTGTTTGTGGATAGGCTTTGGTGGTTTAGAAATTTTTAGGCTCAAAGCATCAACCTTGATTGAGGGGGTTCAAGGCTATTTATAACCAAAGTAATGAAAAGAGCTCAAGGCAATTTTTCAGTCTGCGAACCGGCATACCGCCGGTATGAACCGACATACCGGCGGTATACCGGTCTGGAATGCAACGGCTAGAAATATAGCCGTTGGGATCATTAATTGCTCGAATTTTCGACCGTTGGAATTTTAACGTTACTAAACCGGTATACCGTCGATATGAACCGGTATGCCGTCGGTATGCCGATTTTGTTGACAGAAACTTTATGTGAACAAAATCGGTATACCGTCGGTATGGATCGGTATACCGTCGGTATGCCAGTTTTCATCCGAAAATGATCCTGGGCGAATTTCTACCCTAGCTTTCGATTTTGCCATCCATTTCTTATATTTACAATTATTCCTAAGACTCATTACAGACTCCAGAAATACTGCAGCAGGTTCAGGCTTCTTCAAAGTCTTAAAATGATGATAGTATGGCTTGGCTTCTTCCTTTGATAAGTGCTGGCTTTTTCCCTTGGCGACAGCTGTCCAAAGATATCCAGTTTGTGAAAACTGAATACCTTTCGGGGGCTTCGCCCCCGAACCCCCGATGAGGGGCGCTGCCCCCTCGACCCCGTCTGCTGACCGGGTAGCGGAACCCCCGAGTGCGTGGCTCCGAAGATGTCTTCGGGTGGTTCAGAGAAATCTTTTGGAATCCGTCGTCTTTGGTCCACCATGATTTCTTCATTGCATATGTCCACATTGATCTTGTTTATTGCTTTTCTGCATGTACATGTTAGACGAACAAAGCAATATACATAGTAGCAAGTGTGATAAGTTTAATGCACATTAGGACAATGCTGAGTTTAAGTATAAGTGCTAAGGTGATAGCATAAATGTTAGTGATATCATAATGATTAAACTTAATTGAATAACCACAATCAAAAACATAGTTTTGATTTTGGCAACTCGATTAAATTTAAGATAGAAAGCTCATATCACTAATATGTAAACCAATAGGCACATATCACCAAATGTATAAGTATAAGTAGAAATGCTATAGTGATAGTATAAAGATTAGTGATAATAAAATGCTAAACTAAACATATTAACGATATTCAAAAACATGATACAATCATTGGGCCAATAATCTCCTCATTTTTATTATGGCGAATTGGTTAAGTTTAGTATAGACATAATATATGCATATTTCACTAATATACAAAGGAAATTAGCAATATCACTAAAAGTATACTACTTAGATTACTTATAAATACATACTTAAACTTACTTCTCCCCCTTTGACATGATCAAAAATAGGTTCTCCTTACCAAGAGATAAAAAGAAATCAATCTCAAGCGAAGAAATCAGAGCATGGGGAACTCATAGACAATTATGATCAAGATATACTAATAAAAAACAATGAGTTAAGGGTGTAAAGACAAGTATAGAAACTACATGTCAAATATAGAGTACCAAATAGAGAATAGCTTGTCAAAACACAATATAGTTGGTAAAACTAAAAGAATTTGAAAATAATCAATAGATATTTTACCAACATGAAATCCAAGAAAGAAATCCAAAACATAATATGATATGAAATATTACTCTAGTTTTGGAAGAGAATTATGACATAAAGGATTTCAGTCAAAAGCCACGAGGATTAGATAATTGTAAAGTAATTGATATTAAAAAAATACCAATTGAGATAGTTGGAAGATATAAACTTAATACCAATTGAAATATAAACTTGAAACATTGATCAAAAAGCCATTTGAAAGTCAAAATTCTCCACAAATAAATAGTAGAACAAAATAAAGTAATGATCAATGTAAAATAGAGCAATTGATATAGAATAATCTTATTATTTGCAAAATCTATATGCTTACCTAAGTTCATGCAATTGAACTCAATTACCTTATCATACTTTATGAATACTCTTTTTCATAAACATGAAGGTAAATGAGAAAAAAAACTTGAGAAGGAGAAATTCAGTCGACTTGAATGCTCCCCCTCAAAGTATTACCAATATAGATAAGCAAGAATTTTAGGTAAGTCCTCAATAAGAAAAGCTAAATCAATTGAGCATACAAGGAAAGCCAAATCAATGAAAGCATAATAGTCATCAAGATAAGATACGAAGGCTAATATTAGCAAGATAACCTATTTAACCCATATAAAAGAGAGACAATATGATGAAAAACAATTGCATGCACTCTCATAGATCCTTCACAAAATATAATTATGACCACAATAATATGATATCACTACAACAAAAAACCCTTTTAATGACGCTCGACACGGAGTTTTAATGACGGCTGATACATAAGCGTTATTAAGTTGAAAAATACCTTTTTTCTATGACGGTTTGGGCTAATTCTGGGCTTTTTATAACGTTTATAAAACAAAGCATTATTAATAGTTTAGAGCGGTGGCAAACTTGTAATATTTTTTAACTTCAATTTTTGGCAAAATCCTTGCTGTAGCCCGCCTCTCCCCCAAAACATTCCGATCTTCTCCTTCTCCTCCTTTCTTCTCCCTCCTCTCCCCCAACTCCAAAACCCTAACCCTAGATCCAAAATCTTCGAGGAGGGTCTCATGCTCCTCGTCGCCCTCCAGGACAAGCTCGAGGCCGTCGCGTACGCGATCGACAAGAACATGAAGGAGGAGCGTTAGGGTTCTGCTCGTCCTCTTCTCCGTGCTCTCCTTCTCCTTCCTCCGGCGTCGTCGATGTCGTGGGTCCGCAACCACCGCCGCTTCACCGGTTCCGGTGCCGGCCTCGGATCCGAAGCCCTCATGGGTCAGTTCCTCTTCCTTACACCCTCATCTCCTCTTCTTCTCCTTCCTTTCCCCCAACTCCAAAACCCTAACCCTAATTTTAAAGAAATTAAAAACCCTTTTATTTGAGGAAGAAGGAGGTGACGGTGACGTCGTCAACAACAGCTTGGGGTGCTGATCATCCCTGCGCTCAGCTGAGAGCCGCCTACCATGACTGCTTCAATAGGTATCATCATCTCATCATCCTCAATTCTACAGCAGCTGCTGCTGCTGATGATGATATTCTTCTTCTTCTTTACTATCAAGAAAATAAATTGTGGAGAATGTTTTTTTTAATTGATACAGGTGGTACGCGGAGAAATTCTCGAAGGGATGGTGGGACAAGGAAGAATGCGTCTCCGAATGGGAAAAGTACAGAGCCTGTCTCTCTGTAAGTTTCCTTCTTTTTTTTTACCCCTCCGGAAAAGAGAAGGCGGTCGAGGGCCGAGTATATGGGATACCTTTACTCATGAGCATCCAGGTCCTTAATTGCCTGCTACATGTATCACCACTTCCTCTTCTTATGATTAACCTTGATGATACTATGCTAAAAATGTTAAATTAATTAATAGCAATGAAATTAATATATGATGACAGAAACTTTGGATTAGTTTGACATGCACCTAATCTAGATCCTCCATACATTAAGATAGTATCGTAACAAAATTACAGTTGAGACTCAAACAATGTCATCTCATGGGATATTTGGAGATGTAGGTTAAGTGTCTATTTTGGAGAAGGAAACATTTTATCTCCTCTTCTTTTTCACTATTCTGCATCCTAATTTATAAATTATATACGGTTTATGGAATCATTTTCTATGTTTCTGGGGACATGTCAAAATAAAATGCAAGGTTAACTTGGAATTTACGGACAAAACTACCATAATTGAGCAGATAAGATATCAGATGGAAGCAATGGAGACATAGCAGATGATCAATACCATCGATATAAGGTATTTTTTTTCCCATTCCTGTCTATTCATACAAGTGACATCATCAACTGAGCATGCACAAAATTTTGGAAGTAATATAATCTCATCTGTCTTGCAGGAAGATGTAAAACTCATGAAGGATATAGGCTTTGATGCTTACAGGTTCTCCATCTCATGGACAAGGATCTTGCCAAGTAAGATGGCCAAACTATTTCTTCAATTTTAATGCATGTGGAGGACTAAACTATTATTAGTTTTAAACAACTTTGCTAAAAGGGGAATAAAACCAAATTCACAATACTCTTCGCACAATGTTGAGAAAATTTTTTGTATCAATGCTAAAAGGGGACTAAACTATTCAGAAATTTTTTGTATCAATGCTGATATCGACGAGTCGATATTAATCTCAATACTCTTCGCACAATGTTGAGAAAAATTAGGAAGCACTTTCATATAATGATGACAATGTCCGTCCTTTGAGATTAGGTCCACTATGGATGCCGCAGTAGATGCCTCAAGGATAAATTTACTTATATACATTTTTGAAAGAAACCCCATAGCTCTGTTTACTTCACCATTCTCTAACAAGCCCTTAACAATAGCATTAAGCATAACAGAATCTGAAGAGTAACCATCATTCTTCACTGACAAAAACAACTCATCAAACTCATCCAACAACCCTTCTTTAATAAGGCCGTTCATCATTATAGTGTATGTTGCAACATCTGGTGACACTGTCATTTGCAAGAATAGAGTTAAAGAGATCCTTTGCTGTATTAACCTTACCAACTTGAAACATTCCTTCAATTAAAATATTGAAGGTCGTAGCTTCCAGTTTTTCCTTCTGACATGATAGAGTGTCCAACAGATTCATGGCCTCATCAATGTGGTGTTTTTCCTTCCAGTTTTTCCTGCTGCTAGTTCGGCTGCTATATTTGAATTATGATACAAAAATGTGACTAACTTGAATTCTTTGCTTTTATTATGAAGTGATAATATTGTTGCTGCTACATGGAGACAGGGAATGGATAGGACAGTAGAGTTTTTCCCAAACTCATACTTTCCAGATATTTACCTTAGCTGAAATATAAGGAACAGGGCATGTTTCAATTGGAAAACCAAATTCACAACCCATATTTCACTGCAAACAATTTTTTTCTATTCTATTGTCTACATACCTACAACTTTATTGTGTTTCTACCAAAAAATTTATATATTGGCAATGATGAGATACAATTTGGAGATGGTTTTGTGACTTCCATTGCAATGAATTATGGTTTTGAAAAAATATGTCCTTGCAGTTCTACTATGCACTATGAGCCAACCTTATGTATTTTGATACTGCTATTTTTTTTACCTTTCTTTGGTCATTTTCTTGACTGTTTTTATAATTTGCAGTTGTGGTTAACTTGTTTTTACATGGCAGTTTTGTTCCTGCAGTTCTACTATGCACTTTGAGCCAACCTTATGTATTTTGATCCTGCTATTTTTTACCATACTTTGGTCATTTTCTCGACGGTTTTTTCAATTTGCAGGTGCAGGTAACTTGTTTTTACATGGAATTTTCTGTAGTTCTACTATGCACTATGAGCCAACCTTATGTATTTTGATCCTACTATTTTTTTACCTTATTTTGGTCATTTTCTGGACTGTGTCTACAATTTGCAGGTGCGGTTAACTTGGTTTTACATGGCAGCTTTGCTCCTGCAGTTTTACTATGCACTCTGAGCCAACCGTGTTGTATTTTGATCAAACTAGCTTAGTTATCCTCTAATTCAAACTAAGTTTTTTTTAATCTTTTTTAGGGTTTTGCTACGTGATGCCGACAGTTTTGATGTGCTCAAAGTTGAAGCCAATGTACTAATAGTTTTGAGGGTCTACTTACTAGTAGTAGTTGTAAATATATGTATTTGGATGTCCTATTTTGAAAATAAATGTAATGAAGATGGTGATATATATTATGTATATATTTGTAATTGGATTAAATGGTACTCTATAACATTTAGATGTTTTCTTGTGAATATGGTCCAAAATGAATGTTTTAAAATTGAATTGAGCAACATTGAGCATTGTTCTATAATTTTTTTGAAAGTAATATATAAATATGCAAAATTGAGCGTTATAAATGTGCTGAATTGAGTCTATACAGATTATCTATTCATAACGCTTTCAAACTACGCTGAAAATAAGTGTAGCAGAAACTCATCATATTCATGACGATTATTTTATGACGCTTTTAAAAAATATTTATAACACCCGTTTTCATGACGGTTGCTGTGAAAAAAAAGCGTCATGGTACGTCATTAATGACGCTTTTTAGCCGTCATTAAAAGGGTTTTTTGTTGTAGTGTATGAAATTGAAGAAATATGGGTCCATGATGAACTAGGTATACGACATATTTAAGGGTATAAATCAATTAAATCAATTGATTTGCTCTCCCTCGAAATATGCGTATATAGTTCCAAAGCACATATAACATAAAATATAAAATACATAACTAAAAGATTTGGGGGTAAATCAACTATGGATTTCTCCCCCGTGCTTAATGCATATAAGGCTACAATATCGTCAAAAGACGAATAATGTCATCTTTAGTCAAGAGAAGATATTCAATTAATAGCGACAAAAGATAAAAAATCAAAAGAATAATCCAATTAAGCACATATAATCAAAAAATAGCATACATTAGTCTATATAGTAGGATCTCATATTTAAATATGATAGATCAATGTATGTTATCCTTTGAGAAAATGTCATCATGTAAAAGAATAAAGTCAATTAAGAACAATCATGATGATAGACAGAATATAGCTCAAAAATAAAATAAAAATAAAACTCAAACATCATGTCCATGATTATCTAATTAAGAAAGAATCAACCAATTTATTACTTTACATGGACTAGGTATGTTTCACCATATATGTACCCATCAACGGGTAAAATTCAAACCTTGCTAATGGTAAATAATAAACCATAAAGTTCAAATAGCAAAGGCCCATATGTGGCAATCCATGAGTAGTTAAAGTAGAGTAATTAATTAGTTTGATAATCACATAATAAATAATATAGGACTACTCAACCATTAGGATCGTTTATCAATAAAAATAAACAAATTAAACATGATCCAACAAATCTCATAAAGAAAATCCCAAATCCATATTTATGAAAAAAAACTCATAAATCAATAAAAAATATGGAAAAGAGTCATTCTCATTTAAATGATTGCAAATATAATCAAGAAGAGATATAAATGATAATATGATAAAATCAAGACTTAAAAGTGAGAGAAATTTAAGAGATACATGCTAATGACTAATAAGGAAGGAGACTTAAAGAAAGGAATCACAAACCTCCAAGAGAAACAAGATCTAATAAAAAATTTGTAAAACTAGTTTTAGAGAACAAGGATATGTATCTAAAGTAGGATACAAATTATATTTATAAGAATCACAGATCTTGTTTATGTAAACCAGCAATTCATATATAGATAGAAAAGAAAAACAATAGCTAAATGAGTGAAAGTGAACATAGATTATGTAGCTTAACAATATATCATAAATAAGCCAGCTACATAACTAATTTATGATTAATGAGTTAAGTCATTAACAAGATAAAAGTGCTCATTAAATCTTAAGTCACAAACACTAACGATACTTGCTTAAGCATAGAGTTCATAATTAAGGACATACATTTTGAATGATCAAAATGATTTATAGACTCTTTACTAAGCAAGGATAAGAGCAAGAAGATAGTCAAACAAAAATTAACTAGACTATTATCAAAATATGGCCAAAGAGATATTCAAGAAAATATAATAAAATAAATCTCTTTGCCAAGTAATGAGATTAATCCAAGATAATGAATTAATAGATCGATCTAGAGAATGCAAAATATTATAGCCATTATGCAATAAGTGTATTCTCTAGAAATGAAAAATCTCAACATAAAAGCTCAAACTATAGTAGCTAAAGTCATAAGAAATATGATGTATCAATTACATGTGTTCTCATGAGCTACAAAAACCATTGGGCAATAATAATTCAAAAAGAAGTATAAACCCAAGGATTGAGCAAAGAAAGATCATTAAGATCATGAAAGCTAAATGCTAAAGATATCAAGAAGTACATTTTTCAAAGAGCTTTCATAGTGCACCATAGTAAAATATAAAGATATAAACTAGAAAAAGTGTACTAATTAAGGGGGTGAATTTAACAAGCAAGGTAAAGCACAAAACCATGGGATCCTTAATAGAACATCCATAATTAGTCACGAGCAAGACATTAATAAACATTTTCTCTCAACATCCTAACTTAAAGGTATAAAACAAATAAATATCAAAACTTAGGAATCATTTATATATATGAAACTATATATATCACGAATAGGCATACATGAAAATATCAAAAATCAATTAAGAAAATGTATTCAAAATGCCAACCAAAAAGTCAGGAAGATATCATCAAAAGAAGACTTTAAGGAAGAGGCTAATTGATTCAAGAAGCACAAATTTGGTCAAAGAAATCATTAGCTAAAGTATAAGATAAGCACAAGTTTGAAAGTAACGAGTATAATTAAATACTCATCAAGTCAATATAAAACTTTATCTTAACTCATATGCCCACATAAAGATATTTATACAAAAATATATATATCAACATAAGAAATACATGATCTACATGTAAATGAAAATTTAATGAATATAGTCATGTATCCTTAATGAAAGTTTAAAAAACTATCACAAATTCAAACCACGTATAAATAAGCTTTATTAGGCAAAGACATAATTGATTCATAAGAGGTTTAATCAAAATAAAACATGAGAATCAATAATGAATATATTATGTGAGCACAAGGTTAAAGTGAAAGTATAAGTATATACCTGTCAAGTGATAAGAAGCTTGTGCTAAACACATATATTCACAAATACCGATTAATGTAAATATAACATATTAAAAACAAATCGATAAAAAAAAGTAACTATCTCAAAAATTTTAAAGACGGAGAGTTAAAATCATATTAACTCAAATCAAAACCAAGCTCCTATGGACTAGAGTGATATACATGATTTATAAAAGATTAAAAATAACGAGCATGCATATATAAATGTGTCACACTAATAGAAAATGAGTGACAAACTACAAAGTGTGAACTAATCATTTAAGCCGAGTACCTAGTCATTCTAGATAAAAGAATTAATAAGAAAATTAACTAAGCATGCTAGTATTATATCTCACATTGATTTATATAAAAGACAACTAAAGGATATCAATGTGAGCGAGTAGCAAGACGTCAAGTAAAATATGCTAGATTCTATAAATATAAACAATTTAAAGAGAATCGTTTAGCATGTTACCAAAGTGGCTCTAGTGGCCACGCTTGTGTTGGTGCAATTGCTTGGAAGATGACCTTTGAGCTTTGCAACCACCAACACGCTCCTCGGTGCTATGTTCCGATACAAGAAGCTTTACCTACAACATTAGATGAAGACTTTGGCATCCAAATAAACTTAGATCCACATTTATTAGCTTTAGGGACCCATACAGCTCTTACTCTAGCATTGGTAGTAAAGGTCCTACGAATAGGGCATGTAAAGCTCATGTGTCTAATGCGAAAGCAATAAAAGCATCTAACGCTAGTGTGTGCACATGTATCAGAATGAGCATGGTTATGAACATGTGACATACTAGAATGATGAATATCTCTAGAGTGAGCATGAGAAGATTTTGATTTAAGAATATTATGTTCTAATAGCAAATCATCATACAAACAAGTAGGAGAATCAAATTTAGCATTTAAAGCATAATTCTCTTTTTTAAATAAAGCAATTCTAGAAATAAAATCATCATTTTGTTTCTTTAAAGAATCAATAGAAGAATCGTGCAAAGAAGTTAACACAAGCATTTGACTTTTAAGATCTTCTATAGATGAGGAAAGGGATTTGATTTTCAAGATTAAAGCCTCATTCAAACTCTTTAAAGAAACACATGATGAGTTTTGAGAATCAAGTCTAGATAATAAATTATTGTTTTCATTTCTCAAAAACTCATTTGCTTCTTCTAAATGAATAACCTTATCAGAAATTTCTTCATTTGTAGAATGAAGGTTGTCAAGAATCTCTAAGGATTGTTTAGCCATGGCTTTCCACTTAGAGCATTTCTTGTATTTAGAAGAAACATGATTGTCTATGCTACTAGAAGTAAAACCCTCTTTATCGGAGGAGGAGTAGGAGGAATACGATGCCATAGAAAAATAACAAGGATCTACTCTAAGGATGTTAAGCCTAATAATAGAGTCCTTGCTCTGATACCAATTGTAGAAACCGTAGAGGGGGTAAACAAGGTCAAGCTAACTAATCAAGCACTTAGCACAAGCTAATGGGTAATTTAAAAATATAAGTGCAAGAGAAGAAGCAATAACAATACCGACACTCGATATATCCTGGTATCCTCCCAAGAGGCACTCCAGTCCCGGAACTCTCTCCGGCTTTAATCCACTATTTGAGTAAATAATTACACACGAGTTTGGATTCGAAGAACTCGTCAACTTCTTACATGAGAGCTTTAATCCGAAGGCCTCTCTGACTTCAACCGAGAGTTTGGATACAAAGACTCTCCAACTTCAACCGAGAGTTTGGATACGAAGACTCTCCAACTTCAACCTTTCACAATAGGTTTTGATCTCCTTATAGAATATGATGAAGATCTTACTTTTTAACTCAATAACTCTAACACAATTTGTGGATGGCAAATGAAAGCTTTGTAGAGTTGTTTGTGGATAGGCTTTGATGGTTTAGAAATTTTTAGGCTCAAAGCATCAACCTTGAATGAAGGGGTTCAAGGCTATTTATAACCAAAGCATTGAAAAGAGCTCAAGGCAACTTTTCAGTTTGCGAACCGGCATACCGTCGGTATGAACCGTCATACCGGTGGTATACCGGTCTGGAATGTAACGGCTAGAAATATAGCCGTTGGGATCATTAATTGCTCGAATTTTTGACCATTAGAATTTCAACGTTACTGAACCGGTATACCGTCGGTATGAACCGGTATGCCGTCGGCATGTCAATTTTGTAGACAGAAACTTTCTGTGAACAAAATCGGTATACCGTCGGTATGGACCGGTATACCATCGGTATGCCGGTCTTTATCCGAAAATGATCCTGGATTAATTTCTACCCTAGCTTTCGATTTTATTCCTAAGACTCATTACAGACTCCAGAAATACTGTAGCAGGTGCAGGCTTCTTCATAGTCTTAAAATGATTATGGTATGACTTGGCTTCTTTCTTTGATAGGTGTGTTGGCCCATTGGTCATGGTCAAACCTGATTTTAATAATTGATCAAACTCTTTCTCGATATAAATGTAAGTCTACTCAGATGTTTACCTGCAACGTTTTGGATACTGCTCAACAATGGTTATCAACAATGTTCAAGACTGAAGTCGTTTGCCATTCAGAATGTACTTTCTGCTAAGCAATATAATTTTTCTTTTTATTGAGTCTAGAAATATATTGTACACCGAGTCGTACTGGTAAATAGGCTATCCGAAAATGTTTTTCAAAACCATCATATTCTTTTACAAATGATCCATGTTTTTGAAAAATATTATTTTTACAAAAAGCCTTTGAAGGATTGTTCAAAAAGCCAAAATTTATTTTCTCCAAAAATGAACTAGCAGAACCTCAGGAGAACTCGGCCAGAGTTCGGCCATTTGGAACGTTAGTGAACGTTGGATTTTTGAACTTGGTCATCCTTTAGTTACGGGTTGTTACAAAGAGTTCTGTCAGAATTCTGCCCGAATTCTGTCAGATTTCTGTCTTTGGAAAAGCTATAAATTGAGAAGCATTTCGATCATTTCAACACACCAATTCACTTTCAATCTTCTCTTCTTAAAGCTTACAGTCTTCCAAAGAGTTCTTAAAAAGCTTTCATTTTCAAATCCTAAGCCAGTTACAATTCCGAGTCGATTTGCCAGTGCGGTACGGTCTAGAAATTTCAGAGTGATTGTAATCAGAGGCTTGATAGAAGATTCAAACTCTTCACAATTGAAGTTGGACGAGTTCTTCGTATCAAAGCTCGCGTCTGTAGAAGTTGCAAGGACTTCGTATGAAAACTTGCAGGATTTTCCAATAGTGGATTCAATTGGAAGCTAGAGTTCTTCCGACTGGACTAGTCCTCACCAGAGGAAAACCAGTATAAATCTCGGTGTTTGCGTTTGCCTTCTGATCACTTTTAAATTCTGTCATTTACTTCTTGTGATAATTATTATATCTGTGATCTAACTGCTAACAAGTTTTTAATTAGCAATATTCTGCTGCCTACTCTATTCACCCCCTCCCCTCTAGAGTATTCTGCTTTACGATTTCGTTCCTACAATTGGTATCAGAGCGGGTTATACAGGTAAAGCAAGGTAAAACATCAGTTATATTCAATTTTATATAGATCACAGCTTTACACATGGCAGCTGTAAAATTCATAAGTGAAGGCCAAGCCACAAACAGACCTCCACTGTTTGACGGCACAAACTACACCTATTGGAAAACACGTATGAGTTTCTTTTTGAAATCTCTTGATTTTGATTTATGGTCTGTGGTTATTGATGGCTATAAAAAGCCACCTCGTATAAATGTTGATGGAGTTTTAACTGAAAAACCCCATGACAGATATACAAAGGAAGAAAAGAAAAAGGCCAGTCTTGACGCACGTGCTATTAACGCTTTATTTTGTGCTTTAGACAGAACTGAATTTAACAGGGTATCTATCTGCACAACTGTAAATAAAGTATAGAAACTTCTTGAAGTCACATATGAGGGCACAACTCAAGTCAAAGAATCAAAGGTCAACAGACTTACTCAAGAGTATGAGGCGTTCAAGATGAAGCCCAACGAAACAGTTACTCAGATGTTCGAAAGATTCTAGGATATTGTAAATCCTTTGTCCTCCCTAGGTAAAGATTACAGTAACCATGAAAAGATTCGTAAACTCCTGCGAGCACTTACAAAGAACTGGATTTCGAAGTCTACTGCAACCACTAAAGGAAACGACCTCACTACTATGACACTTGAAGTACTCATGGGTAAGCTACTCACTCATGAACTAGAGTTACAAGACTTTGAAGAGCCTGCACCAAAGGAGAAGACGATCGCTTTCAAGGCTCATCACAGAAGATCTGCTGAAGATGATTCAGACAACAGTGAATCTGATGCTGAAGATCAAGTACTCCTTGTAAGAAAATTCAAAAGATTCTTGAGATATGAGAAGAAGACAAAAAAAACAATGGCGGCAACAGCTGGTATCAAGATGACGCTGTCTGCTACGGCTGCAAGAAGAAAGGACACATAAAGAAGGACTGTCCTACAAACACATCAACAAGTAAGAAGAGCAACAGATACGAGAAAGGAAACCTGAAAAGATCAACATCTCGGAAGTATGCCAACACCAGCATATGGCATGAAAGTGAAGAAAGCGACTCAGAAGATGAACAATCAGAAGACGCTGCAAATGTATGCTTTATGGCATCTGATCAGGTACTCTTTGAACCTATAGTTGATACATATGATGACTTCACCTTTGAGCAATTAGTAGAAGCCTTCAGTGAACTGTTAAGTGATTACAGGAAACTGCATAGCAAATATCAGACCTCTAAGAAGGTACTCAAAGAGTACAAAGGTGAAATAGGAAGACTTACCGACCTACTAGCTGAGGTTAAAGATAATGTTAGTGAGTCTGGTGAGCTTTCTTCTATTAAGCTCTTATTACACGAGACTACCAAGTCATCCGAAGAAAAAGACAAGGTTATTGACCAACTAAAAGAAGAACTTTCTAAAAAGAAGAAAAGTCTTCAAAGTGCACAAGTCAGAATAGAAGCACTCACTTCTGACTATACTAAGTTATATGAAACTTCCAAAAGATTGGAAATTAGGTTAGATAAATAGCCTGAGACTGCTGCTTCCTACCCTAACACATGTCACTTACCGAAAAATCGGAACATTCCCAAACCTAACACTATCAGACCTAACCCTATCAAACCTTTGCCTAAAAAGGTTATGCCCAACCAGGATAATAGGTATGCTTTCTTCTATACTAGAAAACCTAAACCTACCAAACATGCACACCACTCAGCTTTCAACACTCAACATGCTAAATGTCATTATTGTGGCGTTATTGGTCATATATCTTCTGCATGTAGAATTAGAAAGCTAGTAGATCTAAATATTTATGCATGGATACCGAAAACTAACTAGACAGGACCCTACAAGAAATGGGTACCAATGGTTTTATCTGTAAATTGTTTTGTAGGTGGGACACCCTTCACATGCTAGAAGCAAATGGATCCTCGACAGCGGTTGCTCACGGCACATGACCGGCGATGCTTCATTATTCGCAACACTGTCGACGAGGAATAAAGAAAGATACGTCTCCTTCGGCAATAATTTAAAAGGATATATAATCGGTATTGGTGATATTGGTAAAGCTCCCTATCCAGTGATTAAAGATGTTTGTCTTGTTACTGAGTTAAAACATAATCTGCTCAGCATAAGCCATTTAGCTGATCACGGTTATGGTATTAACTTCGTAAAAGACAAATGTACTATTATTGATAGTTCAACTGGTAATACTATATTTGAAGGTATTAGAGAAGACAATATATATGTTTTCTATTTGTTGGAAGATACTAACATTTCAGGTAGATGTTTAATGGCTAAAAGCGATGAGAGTCATCTGTGGCATATGAGACACGGTCATGCAAATATGGATACTACTTCCAGATTATACACAAAAAAGCTAGTACGTAGTTTACCGGACATTACATTCAAGAAGGATTCGGTATGCAGTCAATGTGAAAAGAACAAAGCTACTCGATCCACTTTCAAGTCAGTAAACGTTGTATGTACTATTAGACGTCTACAATTGCTACATATGGACTTATTTGGTCCTAGCAGAGTTGCTAGCCTCGGAGGTAAGCTATATGCTTTTGTAATTGTAGATGATTATTCTAGATACACGTGGGTATATTTTTTGACACGCAAAAATGATGCATTATCTGAATTTGTCACCTTTTGCAAGAAAGTACAGAATGAAAAAGGTTACATGATCACTCGTATTAGAAGCGATCATGGAGGCGAATTCGAGAATGTAGAGTTTGAGCAATTTTGTGACACACACGATTTTGTACACGAATTTTTCTGCCCTAGGACTCCACAACAAAATGGAGTTGTGGAACGTAAGAACAAAACTCTATCCGAAATAGTCAGAGTAATGTTAAACCAGTTTAGTCTACCCAAGTATTTATGGGTTGAAGCTGTCAATACAGCTTGTTTTGTTCTCAATAGAGTTCTAATTCGACCCAAATCTAAGAAGACTCCATTTGAGCTATGGTTTGATAGAATTCCATTAGTTTTATATTTTAGAATATTTGGTTGTAAATGTTTTATTCTTAATACAAAAGATAATTTGGAAAAGTTTGACGAAAAGGCCGATGAAGGTATATTTTTAGGTTATGCGGGCAAAATTAAAGGATACAGAGTCTTCAACAAAAGAACTATGATCATCGAAGAGACGATCAATGTCACCTTTGATGAACTAAATCAAACAGCAATCGATGACAATGACGAAGATCTCATTGTACCCAACAAAGCACCAGCTAATCCTCCTAGAGAAGATCCAGGAACCAGCTACCTTCGGAGTCTGCCAAAAAGATTAAAGTTCACGGCTGATCATCCAAAGGACTTGGTAATTGGTGAGATTACCAAGGGTGTAAGTACTCGCTCCTCAAATAAAGATATAGCTTCTTGTGTTGCTTTTGTCTCACAGTTTGAACCCAAAAGTATTGATGAAGCATGTAGTAATAATTTTTGGATAGATGCTATGCAAGAGGAATTAAACCAATTTGAACGGAATCAAGTTTAAGAACTTGTTCCCAAGCCTATTGATCATTCGGTCATTGGCACCTGATGGGTATTCCGAAATAAACTGAACGAGAATGGTTTAGTGACTCGTAATAAGGCTCGACTCGTAGCTCAAGGATACAATCAAGAAGAAGGTATCGACTACGATTAGACTTATGCCCCAATTGCGAGATTAGAATCCATTCGCATGTTATGTGCATTTGCATATTTTCATAATTTTAAATTATTTCAAATGGATGTCAAAAGTGCATTTTTAAATGGTTTTATAAAAGAAGAGGTTTATATATCTCAACCACCCGATTTTACTGATTTCAAATTTCCTGAATATGTTTTCAAGTTGAAGAAAGCTTTATACGGCTTGAAACAAGCCCCTCGTGTTTGGTACGATCGTCTAAGCTCTTTTCTACTTGATAACGGTTTTTTAAAGGAAAAGGTTGACACTACTTTGTTTATAAAATCTTTGAATATTAATATTCTTTTGATTCAAGTCTATGTAGATGATATTATCTTTGGATCTACTGATGAATCTCTTTGTCAAGAATTCTTAAAGTGTATGCAGAATGAGTTTGAGATGAGCATGATGGGAGAGCTAAAGTTCTTTCTCAGACTGCCAATCAAACAAACCAACAATGGGACATTCATAAATCAAGCTAAGTACACAAAAAATCTACTAAAAAAGTTCAACATGGAAGCAGCAAAGCCATTTAGCACTCCAATGGCGACTTCAACCAAGCTTGATATTGATGAACAAGGCAAACCTGTCGACATACGTAAGTATCGAGGTATGATCGGTAGCTTACTCTATTTAACTGCCAGTCGACCAGACATTATGTTTAGTGTTTGGTTATGTGCTCGTTTTCAAGCCAATCCTAAGGAATCACATCTGTGCGCAGTTAAGCATATCTTTCGATGCCTTAAAAGCACTTCTTCTGTCGGCTTATGGTATCCTAAAACCATGTCGTTTGACCTAACCGGTTATTCTGATGCTGATTTTGTCGGATGTAAAGTAGATAGAAAAAGCACCAGCGGCACATGTCATTTCCTAGGAAAAGCTCTAGTCTCTTGGTTTAGTGAAAAGTAAAATTTTGTTGCATTATCAACAACAGAGGCTGAGTATATTGCCGCAGGACGTTGTTGTGCACAAATTTTGTGGTGAAACAAACCTTAGAAGACTATGGATTGCATTTTACACATATATCCATTTTCTGTGATAATACTAGTTCTATTAATTATATTATTTTGAGATTTAAAATTACTAAACTTTGAATTAAGCATTTGAAACGAATTAATGAAAAAGAATGTGGTCTCATTTGAATTTATATATATATATAGCCAGGCAACCCTAGGCGAATTCGGCCCGAGTTCGGACCGAATTCGGCCAGAGTTCGGCTGGGTGTTTATATATAACAGCAGCAACCCGAGGCCTCATTCTTCTTCATACTTCCCCACATCCTCATAACAGCAGCTCCGTCCCTATGAAACCCTAGTTCTACTCCCTCATTGTTCTTCCAATCCTTGTGGAGTTTTTCATCAAAACTTTGGATTCGTGCAGAGATCGTCATCCTCTACAACATATCCAACTCTTGGAAGGTATAATCCCTTCTTTCCACCACTTTTCAATACTTAGGATTTGTAGAAATTTTGGGAAAGAATGCCTAAGTTCAATCCCTTCAAGAGGAAGAAGACCAATGCCAGTGAAGAGGCATCGTCTTCATATCCGCATACGGATTGCCTCTTTTCTCCGGTCCAATCGGACGATGGTGCGTCAGATGAGTTTTATTTTAAAACTTTCAATCAAGCATTATTGTGGTACGCTGATTTTAACATGCGTATTATTTGCACTAGATCACCGATTAAGTGGACTGTCTTTCCGGATCACCGTCCTTATTTTGAGACATTAGGGTTACAATATTTTGTCACCTTACAATTCCCCATTACCACTAATGCCATTAGATTATTCTACTGTAATTTTGTGTTAGACACTTTTACAGCGAGGACACATGTCGGAGAAATTGATATCGAATTCACTGATGACACGTTAGCGAAAATCCTTGGTATTCCAAACGAAGGTGCCCCGCTAGATGACATCACTGATTTTAATTTCCCCGATGGCACGACACTCGTTAGTTTCAAGAATGAACTTTGTGCGCCCGCACACGTTCTTCCTAGAGAGTTCAAGGCTAATAACTTGAACTTGTTTAACTACGAATTACATCGCATCATCTATTCCACTTTACTTCCAAAATCTACTTCTAAAGATGATGTCACTGCACTTGAGCTCTCTGCTCTTTATCATATTCTTAAGGGGATTCCTTTTTCTGCCCCTAAGACTATTATTCAGATGATGGGTAGATGTCGCGGGAGAGACCGCAACCTATCTTATGCGATGCTCATTCCTCGCATTTTTTAGAGATTTGACATTGATTTATCTACTTGCGCTGTCGACCCCGAGCCCAAGTTTCTCAAACTCTCTCGTCGCAGCATTGTATCTGTTCCTCCACCCACTAAACCTACTTCTCCTGCACCTACTCCCACTGATCCCGCAGTACCTGTTCCTCCTCATTCTTACCCTATGTCATTTGAGGGTATCTATCATCACTTATCAGATCTGCAATCTTTTTATGTTGAGACCTCTAGGGAACATGAGTTTCGTGATGTGACTCGGTTCCAGGCGATTGCCAACTCCTTCGCCGATCTGAGGTTTGCGCAGACGGGACATTCTGCTAGCTCTCTGCCTCGAGACCCTTCTGTTTTTAGCTACCGCATTGACGAAGAGGCGGTACACTCTCTGTTCTAACCAGGGAACGCATATGATTGGTATCGTACCACTGACACCACTGCTCACACTTCTAGCACTGGTACTTCTAGAGCTGGTCCTTCTTGTTTGCCCATTGGTCATATGGTCAAACTGATTTTAATAATTTATCAAACTCTGTCTCGATATATAGAGCTAGTCAGGATATCTCGGACTCGTGGACATACTCAAGAATGGCTATCTACTCAGTTCAAGACCGAAGCGTTGTTTGCCTGTTCGAGTCTGTATTTCTTTGAGCAATGTATTTTTTATTTTATTGAGTCTAGAAATACTTTGTACACCGAGTCGTACTGGCAAATAGACGATTCCAAAATGATTTCAAAATGTTTTTAAAATGTCCTTAGTTTTGAAAAACATTCGTATTTACAAAAGCTCCAAAAAGGTTTTCAAAATTCCCCAAAAACTAATTTTAAAAACCCTAACCTAACCCTGACAGAACTCGGCCAGAGTTCGGCCAGAGTTCGGTTAGTGGCCGTTTTGTTTTTGAATTCCTTGGAACTTGGTCCTCCTGCGATTGTGGATTTGACCGAGATTTTCTCATCGAGTTCTGCCCGAATTTTGCCCGAATTCTGCCAGAATTCTGTCTTTGGAACTCCTATAAATATAGAAGGATTTCGATCATTTTAACTCACGCATTCACTTTCAATCTTCTCTCTACTTAAAGCTTTCAGTCTTCCAATGAGTTTTTCTCGAGCTTTAATTTTCAGATCCCAAGCCAGTTACAATCCTCTAGTCGATTTGCCAGTGCGGTGCGGTCTAGAAGTTTCAGAGTGATTGTAATCAGAAGGCTTGATAGAAGAATACATCTTCACAATAGAAGTTGGACGAGTTCTTCGTATCAAATCTCGCGTTGTAGAAGTTGCTAGGACTTCGTAAGAAAACTTGCGGTTTTGCCAATAGTGGATTCAACTGGTAGCAAGAGTTCTACCGACTAGTCCTCAATAGAGGGAAACCAGTATACATCGCTGTCTTTGCATTTGCTTTCTTCTCTCTGTCTTTACATTATTTAGTTGTGATTATTATTCTGTGATCTTGCTGCTGACAATTTTTAATTAGCATTATTCCGCTGCCAACTTGATTCACCCCCCTCTAGAGTATTCTGCTTTACGATTTCGTTCCTACAATTGGTATCAGAGCGGGTGTTACAGGTAAAGTAAGGTAACATTACAATTATTTATTTATTTAATTAATTGTTATATAGATCACAGCATAACATTTGGCAACTGTGAAATTCATAAGTGAAGGCCAGGCCACAAACAGACCTCCACTGTTTGATGGTACGAATTATACCTATTGGAAAACACGGATGAGTTTCTTCTTGAAATCACTTGACTTTGATCTATGGTCTATTGTTATTGATGGCTATCAAAAGCCACCTCGCATAAATATTGATGGAGTTTTAATTGAAAAACCCCATAACAGATATATAGAGGAAGAAAAGAAAAAGGCCAGTCTTGACGCACGTGCTATTAACGCTTTATTTTGTGCTTTAGACAGAACTAAATTTAACAGGGTGTCTATCTGCACAACTGCTAATGAAGTGTGGAAGCTTCTTGAAGTCACACATGAAGGCACGACTAAAGTCAAAGAATTAAAGGTCAGCAGACTTACTCAAGAGTATGAGGTGTTCAAGATGAAGCCCAACGAAACAGTTACTCAGATGTTCGAAAGATTCTTGGATATTGTAAATCCTTTGTCCTCCCTAGGCAAAGATTACAGTAACCATGAAAAGATTCGCAAACTCCTGCGAGCACTTACCAAGAACTAGATTTCAAAGGCTACTGTAATCATTGAAGGGAACGACCTCACAACTATGTCCCTCGAAGTACTCATGGGTAAGCTACTCACTCATGAACTGGAGCTACAAGATTTTGAAGAGCCTGCACCAAAGGAGAAGACGATCGCTTTCAAGGCTTAGAACAGAAAAGCTGCTGAAGGTGATTCAGAAAGCAGTGAATCTGATGCTGATGATCAAGCACTCCTAGCAAGGAAATTCAAAAGATTCCTAAGATATGAGAACAAAGCCAAAGAAAATAATAGCAGCAACAACTGGTATCAAGATGATGCTATCTGCTATGGCTGCAAGAAGAAGGGACACATGAAGAAGGATCGTCCTACAAACTCATCATCAAGCAAGAAGGGCAACAGGTATGAGAAAGGGAACCTGAAGAGATCAACATCTCGGAAATATGCCAACACCAGCATATGACATGAAAGTGAAGCCAGCGACTCAGAAGATGAACAATCAGAAGACGCTGCAAATGTATGCTTTATGGCATCCGATCAGGTACTCTCTGAACCTGTAGTTGATACATATGATGACTTTACCTTTGAGCAATTAGGAGATACCTTCAGTGAACTGATAAGTGATTACAGGAAACTGCGTAGCAAATATCAGACCTCTAAGAAGTACTCAAAGAGTACAAAGGTGAAATAGGAAGACTTACCAACCTACTAGCTGAGGTTAAAGATAATGTTAGTGAGTCTGGTGAGCTTTCTTCTATTAAGCTCTTATTACACGAGACTACCAAGTCATCCGAAGAAAAAGACAAGGTTATTGACCAACTGAAAGAAGAACTTTCTAAAGAGAAGAAAAGTCTTCAAAGTGCACAAGTCAGAATGGAAGCACTCACTTCTGACTATATTAAGTTGTATGACACTTCCAAAAGATTAGAAATTAGGTTAGGAAAACAGCCTGAGACTGCTACTTCCTACCCTAATACGTGTCACTTACCGAATAATCGGAACATTTCCAAACCAAACACTGTCAGACCTAACCATATCAAACCTTTACCCCAAAAGGTTAAGCCCAAACAGGATTATAGGTATGCTTTCTTCTACAATAGAAAACCTAAACCTACCAACCATGCACATCACTCAGCTTTTAACACTCAACATGCACAATGTTATTATTGTGGCCACACTGGTCATATTTCTTCTGCATGTAGGATCAGAAAGCTTGTTGATTTAAATATTTATGCATGGATACCAAAAGCTAACATTTCACGACCCTACAAAAAATGGGTACCAAAAGTTTCATCTGCAAACTGTTTTGTAGGTGGAACACCTTTCACATGCTAAAAGCAAATGGATCCTCGACAGCGGTTGTTCACGGCATATGACCGGTGATGCTACATTATTTGCAACACTATCGAAGAAGAAGAAGGAAGGTTATGTCACCTTCGGTAACAACTTGAAAGGGTATATCATTGGTATCGATGATGTTGGTAAATCTCTCGATCCTGTGATTAAGGATGTCTGTCTGGTTACCGAGTTGAAACATAATCTACTCAGCATAAGTCATTTAGCTGATCATGGTTATGGCATCAACTTTGGCAAAGACAAATGTACTATAGTTGATAGCTCAACTGGTAGTACTATCTTTGAAGGTATCAGGAAAGACAACATATATGTTTTCTATTTGTTGGAAGAAACTAACATTTCAGGTATATGCTTAATGGCTAAAAGTGATGAGAGTCATCTGTGGTATATGAGACTCGGTCACGCAAATATGGACACAATCTCAAGATTATCCACGAAGAAGCTAGTACGCGATTTACCGGACATAACATTCAAGAAGGATTCGGTATGCAGCCAATG
This sequence comes from Iris pallida, assembly GCA_029216955.1. NCBI lineage: Eukaryota > Viridiplantae > Streptophyta > Magnoliopsida > Asparagales > Iridaceae > Iris > Iris pallida. Next base: position 3,162,728 of record JANAVB010030019.1, on the reverse strand, counting down.
TGAAAAGAACAAAGCTACCAGATCCACATTCAAGTCAGTTAACGCAGTATGTACTACTAGACCTCTACAATTGCTACATATGGACTTATTTGGTCCTAGCAGAGTTACTAGCCTCGTAGGTAAGTTATATCCTTTTGTAATTGTAGATGATTACTCTAGATACACGTGGGTATACTTTTTGATACGCAAGAATGATGTATTATCCGAATTTGTCGCCTTTTGCAAGAAAGTACAGAATAAAAAAGGTTACATGATCACTCGTATTAGAAGCGATCATGGAGGCAAATTCGAGAATGCAGAGTTTGAGAAATTTTGTGACACACACGGTTTTGTATACGAGTTCTCCTGTCCTAGGACTCCACAACAAAATGGAGTTGTGGAACGTAAGAACAGAACTCTATCCGAAATGGCCAGAGTAATGTTAAACCAGTTTAGTCTACCCAAATATTTCTGGGCTAAAGCTGTCAATACAGCTTGTTTTGTTCTCAATAGAGTTCTAATTCGACCCAAATCGAAGAAGACTCCATTTGAGTTATGGTTTGATAGAATTCCATCAGTTTTATATTTTAGAATATTTGGTTGTAAATGCTTTATTCTTAATACAAAAGATAATTTGGGAAAGTTTGACGAAAAGGCCAATGAAGGTATATTTTTAGGTTATGCGGCCAAGAGCAAAGGATACAGTCTTCAACAAACGAACTATGATCATCGAAGAATCAATCAACGTCACCTTTGATGAACTGAATCAAATGACTATCGATGACAATGACGAAGATCTAACTGTACCAAGCTCAACACCAGCTGATTCTCTACCAAGCTCAGCACTAGCTGATCCTCCTAGAGAAGATCCAGGAACCAGCTACCTTCAGAGTCTGCCGAAAAGATTGAAATTTACGGCTGATCATCCAAAGGATTTGGTAATTGGTGATATTACCAAAGGTGTAAGTACTCGTACATCCAGTAGAGATATTGTTTCTAGTGTTGCATTCATTTCACAGCTAGAACCCAAAACTATTGATGAAGCATGCACTACAAGAAAATGAATATTCAGCGACATAAGCAATATGTAGCGCAAAGTTAGATTTGTGTCGCCAAAGTTTTTCTGCGACATATCTCGCTATATCGCACACATGTCGTTGTAGCCTTGTCTGAGAAAGTATTTGACGACACGAACATAACATGTCGCAGAAACTTATTCACTTTTGGCGACATGTCATATTTTATTTATTAAATAATTTTTGGCGACATGTGTCTTGTGTGTCGCAGAAGGTGATATATTTTGCAACATAGCACATGTCGGAAAAAGACACTTTCTATTACACAATTTGATGTCGCGAAAGCTAATGTAACCAAATATAATAACACTTATTGCTACACAATTTGATGTCGCGAAATCTAATGTAACCAAATATAATAACACTTCATGCTACACAATTTGATGTCGCAAAAGCTAATTTATATTTTTTATAATTAATTTATCAAAAGTAACAACATATTTTCTTTCGTATTAATTTTCCAACATAAATATAAAAACCTTACTTCAAAAATAACTTACACATTGAAATTTGTATTCAAAGAACTTAAAAACAAAGAGCAACAAGTCATCGTACACAACATGTTATCCAACGTAATGTCTTTAAACATCTCTTCATAAAATAATAACTTCGAGTAACACATTTAAGGAGAAATGTATTATATTCCACAAATATACTGTATTCCAGCTACATATTTATAATGTAAATATTCCAAAAAAATTAGCCTACAATAATTTATCTTTTCATTGCATACATTAGTTTATCCAAAATAAAGATAGATCTCCTGATATGAATGTATTCCCCAAAAATTGGCTTGTTGTCCATGTGATCCTGCAAACAAAAATTAAAGAAAAAAATTGTAAATAAACAAAATATATACTAAAAAATGACAAGTATCATTAATGACTAAAAAAATATGAACACAAACAAAATACTCAATATGGATAAATAAATAAAATATATAATAAAAGTTAAGCTAGAAATTGCAAAAAATTGTCACCTTCGTAGATATTGTTGCTGCAAATGACTTTAACCCACAAGAATGATTTCATGGCAAACTGGATCATGCTACCATGTCTTGTTCTGATTGTTTCTACAACATGAAACCGAACCAACGGGTGAACAAATAAACAAAACCAAAACAAAGGCACAAAGTATCTAATTGTCAAAACTTTTCTCCAAGGAACACCTGGATCCAATACTCAAGCAAATTAGCTTGAACACACCATGATCTAAACATCCTCTGAAAATCCTCATTAATGTTTTAATCTAAATTAGCTTGAACACACCATGATCTGATCTAAACTGCTCTGAACATCCTCTGAACACCATGATCTAAAATTCCACCATTAATATACCAAACCAAAGTATGAAGCTATATATACTGCTATATATACATGCTTACAGTTTTCATTAATAAACCATGTAGTGTAAAGGAAAGCTATATATAAACCAAAGCATGAAGCTTTATATACTGCTTTGTACAGTTTTTATCAAAAATTCCACCATTAATAAACCAAAGTTAGGTAAGCAGTGTAAAGGGAAGCCATGCAGCACCTGACAAAATGTTTATGGAGGAGCCTTGAGGTAAAATTAATTTTGCACTCTTTGGCAACCATAGAAAAAATAAAAAATATCATGCTAGTTGTTTTAATTACAGTGCTTGGCAAACAATATGACAATTACAGTACTTTGGAATCAAGGTTTAATATGAAATATGCTCATTGCACAACAAAGGTCCAGGATCTGTTTGATAAAATGATACAACAACTAAAACAGGAAGCATGCCTAGAAGTGCCTGAATCTACAACTCAAATAAAAGGACCAATTCAGGTCTTCGGAAGAATTTCAAGATTAAAAGGATAGTGGGTGAATCATTGCAACATGATAGTCTTCACACTTTCCAATTGTTATGTAACATCGATTTAAAAGTTCTATGCCATAGAATTACATAAATAGCACATTCAAAACATGTCATGGAAAATTACAAAACATAGAAACTTAGCCCCTGAAATAAACCTGAAGAAGACGGCTCACAAATAAAGCCTCGGAGCATGTGAACTAAAAAAGGTGACAAATGAACTGGGCTGTTGTCTACTAGTGAGTAACATAGAGAACCATTTACAACCAAATATATGTCAATATGAACAGACAAAAAAAATATTGGGAAACTGGGAACAAATAAATAGAGTGATATAGTTTAGAACTTTTGGATATGAGAAAATCAAATCGATGTGTTTGTTTTTTAATATCCAGACACAGATTCAGATATCTGAATTACAGTGAAGATTTTCTAGTTGTACTATTTACATACATATATATTTTCAGAGGTCATAAGCTATCATATAAAATATAAATTAAATATAACTGACATTCCACACAGTATCTAAATAAATAATATATTCCAAAGGGAAACATGGCATTCGGACAATGTATATAAATAAATATATTGAATATGGACTCCAAATTGGGCCAACAAAGTTCAAGTAGTTCTTTGGTTGACTAGCATCAGTATATCAGCTAAAGACATACACGAAAATGAGATGGCAACACCTAATCATATATACTCAATTACATGGTCAAATTGAACTTCATGTGTATGAATATAGCGGCATACCCTGTATAGTATAAAAACCAACATCAATCTCCACGAACTGATTCTTGAGATCTCCATACAAAGTAACAGGAACACCAACCACCTGTCCACTAGCTCTATCAGTTTGCCATAGGACATAATAAGATCATTCTGAACCGAAAAGGTAGTATGAAAGTATTACATAAACTGGTTACCTTAGTTGGACATTTTGCCTCAAAAAAAGTTTCTGCAAGCTGAGCAGCATCTGTGTTGGATGTAACTCATGAAAAGGAACAAGGAATTAGGTAGCATACACTACCAATCTATTCTACGAACGTATCATTTGACATAAATATCTTTGAAATCTAGATATCTCCAACAATGACAAGACCATCGGGTTTCAGAGCTAGATATGCAGCGCTTGTAGCATTCACTTGCTAAGTAGTCCATATCGGATCCACAGTCCGACCAAGAAAATCAAAACCACCTTCATAAACAAAAATTTAGACCTATTAAAGATATTTACTGAAGAACCAAGCTAATAGAGAGCAAAGATTCAACAAGACTTAAGTGTCATGTAACCTTGGTTTTTATAAGTGGAAAGAACATCTTCAATGCTCTCTCAAAATAAACCTTCAGATCCACCTACAACAATAACCAAGAGAAACATAATTCCATAATGTGTTGATATTATTCGTATGTCTAAAAACAACCAAGTTTGAAAATAACTTCATATGAGTGTAAACTTCGAGTGCATTCATAAGGAGAAAGACGCAAAGCATGCACACGGGTTCTGCTTGAAGCTGTCTCCATATTTCTCTAAAGAATCACTTTCATGTGCATCTAAAGGAAACTTTGTCAATAATAACTTTCAAGCAGCTATAAGAAAATTACTCTGTACACAATCCTGCTCTAGGGTTTTTTCATACACAAGGGCAACCCTCACAGGCTAGCCCTTGACCTTGGTTCTCCGGTTCCCAAGAGAGGCTCTTGATTGTTCAGATACACCCCCATAATATTTTTTCCAAGAGTTGAGCATTATTTTCACCATATACTATCCAGATTTTGCCCTCTAATAAGTTGTCTTAACATTTTCCAGAACATGCCAATTGGTTGCAAGAGGGGAATGCATGGATATGTATGATCATACATATAACTCTTTGATAGAAAAAGAAAAAAAGAATAGAAGTTCACATCAAAGACAAAGCAACATAAAGAGCTCTAAGTAGACACAACCTTCAAAATTTCAATTGACAAGACACTATAAAATAATTATTATGATGACAATGACAATTATTAAAGAAAAAAAATAGTGTAACTCCTTTCAAATGAACCATATAGTGCCTGCTCAATTTTCTATAGATAACTTACTAAAGAGAAAGTTGCTACTAGTATTTCAATTGATACTTCAGACAAAAAACAAAATAGAAAAAAGAAGGGTTTAGCCATCTTGTTCTTCACGAGGCATGTTGGGTTTAAGTCTCACAACTATGTTGGAGGCAGACATGATATCTTGTTCTTCATGAGGCAACTTGGTCATTCCCAGGTGTGCGAAAGTGATTATGCACTGCATCTTCACATGACAAATCGTCTTCAATGTCTCCAAACAGTTCATACTTGATACTATTACATATAATTAGTAGGTATACATGATATATGACAGAAGCCTTCTCTAGAAGGAGTCATAGAGGAGATTGTGATAATTTCTCTCCTGACAAACCCAACCATGTGATTGTATGTTTTGAATCTGTTAGGAAAACAAAGAGGATCTACCGACATTAACAACTTGTTGCCAACAAGAGAATAGCAACAAAATAAGAAGGAATTCTAAGGTGAGCAATAAGCTCAGCTCAGAATTTTACATAACATATTATTCTATCAAGAATTCTGCCAGCACAGTTGGACGGGGATTCAACATATCATAATATCATATTCACCAACCAACCAACCAAATGATCAAAATGCCACAATATTGCCTACATTATTGAACACATGATTCCATAATTTGGGCTATAGCTAGGGATTTATCCAATAGTTAAGTATATCAATAAATTTTGCTAACCAACATTCTCATACAAAAAGATTTTATGTGTACGAATCGATCGAGATTTCCACTAAAATACCAACTAGTATGTGTTTCCAGTTTTTCTTAAAGTGACTACAACACAACTAATTAAGGTACAAGCATGAATATAATATAGAACTTTTGTTCAATTGTTCTATACTATTTCGACAACACACTTATACGTTTATATTGATGGAACAAATATGGCACAACCATGCAACGACTAATCTGATCATGGGCAGCATGATATATATATATGAAGGGTTCTTAGTTAACGCCCCTCTCTCCTCCATAACCCAACCTCTCTCTCTCTCTCTCTCTCTCCCCATTAATGAAATTAATTGCTTTTGTATCAACAGATGACACAAAAATGCATAAAAAAATATTTCTTTCACCGAATCAGTTCAAAAACTCATGCCCAAATCAGTTCTAGAAAACCCTAATTAGCAGCAATTATAGATCCAAAATTTACCTTAGATTTGGTGCGATGGCTTTAGATCGTCGGACCGACAGAGAAAAGGCGAATCCCTATATGCTACAACTCCTCTGTTCCCTTATATTCATCCAAGAATCAAGAAATACATCCACCCCTATAACCGAATTCGGTTAGTATCCATCTCTCTACTCTCCCTAATCCTAACCCTAGCCTAGCCATGGCTGTCATTGAGCTCTAGCTCCGGTGAGCCTCTTCGACGAGGAAGTGGCGTAGCAATTCCTCTGGCAGACCCCTCGACCGTCTAATACGAAGTCGACCACCAAATTTCGCCGTCGACCGAGCAACCTCTTTCCGAGCTCCGGTTGGCGTCCGTCGAGTGTTGAGTCGCACACATGCGACTCATCCCCGACGCTCCAGCATTTCGACGGTGCCGAACTCACCCGGCATCATTCCTCGAGTCCGCCCATCTCAGTCTAGGGTTTGGCTATAGAAGTGGGAGGGTCAAACAAAAAATTATTAGAAGATGCTTGTATGCTTTTCTTTTCTTTTTAATTTATTTTAATATAATGCATTGTATTTCCCTACATAAGTTCATGCCGCCAAACATATGGTATCTTTCTGCGACATGCACCATTCATGTCGCCCAACATATAATATCTTTCTGCGACATGTACCATATGTCGCAAAACGTATAGTGTCTTTCTGCGACATGTGGATGTCGCGATATGTCCAGGATTTTTGGCGGGACTAATATTTCGTTTCCCTCTAGTGAAATTTATGTGGATTCTGCGACATACTAGAATTCATGTCGCCAATACACATAAAAAATAGCTTTTAGAGACATAAAAGACCTTATGTCGCTAAAATATGTCGCTAAAAATGCAATTTCTTGTAGTGATGTAGTGATGATTTTTGGATAGATGTTATGCAAGAGAAATTAAACCAATTTGAACGGAATCAAGTTTGGGAACTTGTTCCCAAGCCTATTGATCATCCGGTCATTGGCACCCGTTGGGTATTCCAAAATAAACTGAACGAGAATAGTTTAGTGACTCGTAATAAGGATCGACTCGTAGCTCAAGGATACAATCAGGAAGAAGGTATCGACTACGATGAGACTTATGCCCCAGTTGCGAGATTAGAATCCATTCGCATGTTATGTGTATTTGCATGTTTTTATAATTTTAAATTATTTCAAATGGATGTCAAGAGTGAATTTTTAAATAGTTTTATAAAAGAAGAAGTTTTTGTAGCACAACCTCCAGGTTTCACAGATTTTAAATTTACTGATCATGTTTTCAAGTTGAATAAAGCTTTGTACGGTTTAAAACAAGCCCCTCGTGCTTGGTATGATCGTCTAAGCTCTTTTCTACTTGATAACGGTTTTTCAAAGGGCAAGGTTGACACTACTTTGTTTATTAAGTCTTTTAATGGCAAGCTTCTTTTAATACAAGTCTATGTTGATGATATTATATTTGGATCTACTGATGAATCTCTTTGTCAAGAATTCTCTAAGTGTATGCAGAATGAGTTTGAGATGAGCATGATGGGAGAGCTGAAATTCTTTCTCGGACTGCAAATCAAATAAACTGACAATGGGACATTCATAAATCAAGCCAAGTACACAAAAAATTTGCTAAAGAAGTTTGATCTGGACAATGTCAAACCTATTGGCACTCCGATGGCAACTTAAACAAAGCTTGATATTGATGAACAAGGCAAGCCTGTCGACACACGTAAGTATCGAGGTATGATCGGTAGTTTACTTTATTTAACTGCTAGTCATCCAGATATTATGTTTAGTGTTTGCCTGTGTGCACGTTTTCAAGCTAATCCAAAGGAATCACATCTGTGCGCAGTTAAGCGTATCTTTCGATACCTTAAGGGCACTATTTCTGTTGGCTTATGGTATCCCAAAACATAGTCCTTTGACCTTATTGGTTACTCGAATGCAGATTTTGCTGGATGCAAAGTTGAGAGAAAAAGTACCAGCGGCACATGTCATTTCTTTGGCAAGGCTTTAGTCTCATGGTTTAGTAAAAAGCAAAATTCTGTAGCCCTATCAACAACAGAGGCTGAGTATATCGCCGCATGACGTTGTTGTGCTCAGATTTTGTGGATGAAACAAACCTTGGAAGACTATGATTTATTTTTCACACACATTCCCATTTTCTATGACAACACGAGCACAATTAATTTGACTAAGAATCCAGTATGTCACTCTCGTACTAAGCATATCGAGATCCGACATCATTTTCTAAGAGATCATCATCAGAATGGAGATATTAACCTTGTATACATAGACACTGAGAATCAATTAGCTGACATCTTCACAAAACCTCTAGCAAAAGATCGTTTCAATTATTTACGTCAAGAATTAGAAATTTTGGACGTCAATAATGTTAATTAATTTTGTTTTATGATTATACTTCAATACGCAAAAACTGTGTTAGAGACAAGCCAATAAAGAGTTTGTCTGTCACCACAACTACGGTTGTCACGACCCGCACCCACTGTGAGGGTACGAGAACGTAACAACGCCCAGCCTACGCCGCAGTGTCGGCAGTAGAACGCTGTTCTAGGTCATGAACTATAACTAGCATAATATGAATACTCTCCATAAGGAGGCCAACACAGAGGTACAACTCAATCACAATCTAAGGTAGAATGTAGCACGATGAAATAGATAAGAAATCCTCAACTGAGGTACAACAGAAAAGAAATACAAGTCTCATCAACTCTAAAATATACAACTCTGAATATAAAGACAACAGCTAAGCATGAAAAGAAGGAACAATCTAAGCTATCTACACTATACAAGGTATCATCCTGAGCAGCTGCCTGAACCTCCCCAGGGGTCCAGGTCGCGAGTGTCAACTAGGCAAGCTCCAAGTAAGGGTACAGGGTTCCTCATCATCCTCTGTAAAATTTTTAACAGGTCCAGTCAGGACGGGAGCGAGCACAAAATATCTCACGCAGTTCATATCATGTTAGGAAATATAAAGCATGCAATAGAGTAAGGTACATGAAACGCTGAAAGAAGAATGTATATAAAAACAGCAGAGATTTGATAATGGAAAATATCTATATATGATAAGTAAGAACTGTAAGCCTACTGTGATTTAGAGTACAATATGGTTATGTAAACGGGTTAGGTTGTACAATAAAATGGGACTCCTTTGTACGTGAGTGTCAATAGACATATACAATTTCTTATACAATAGGATTGATCACATAACCACTTCTACTCTCCCTCCCCAATCAATACACAAGGATCCAATTCAGTTACGTTACCTTATACAATGGCTTGTACAATGGCTTGTACAATGGCTCAATGTGATAATGAGAGTACAATATGCACAATGAGTGTACAATGATAAGGGTATTCAATAAATACAATATGTAAGTGAAACGCACATCATATTATGTATTTAGTGAATACAAGGAGATAACATCTCAGAAGAAGATCCGTATAGTACCAATCCGTGATAATGATCGTGTTAGCATCAAGTACAGTAATCTAGAGCAAGAATATAAATCCAGACAAGTATGAAACGGTCAGAGAATGTACTCGCCTCGTATCTGAATGTCTGAAGTAAATATACTGTCCAAGATGAGGTACCTGACTCCTAGTTAGAGCAACACAAGTCAAGATGTATACAGAGGGTGATATATGAAATGTACAATGCATCTGCATGCTGTCTAGGTCAAACTAGACCAAAGTCAACTCTCGGTCAACTCTAGTCAACTAGACTAGTCAAACTAGGTCAAGTCCTAGCCCAACAAGTCTAATAAGTCTCACTAGGCCTAACCAAGCCTAGTCTAGCAATCACACACCAATCACAAGGCTATACAAGCCAAACACAAGCCACACATCAAGGCACATTCATATATGTTATTCATCAACATTATATATATATATATATATATATATATATATATATATATATATATATAAAAAGAGAGGAAGGAACTAACATATAAGCTATGTGTGTGTGTGAACATGGATGTGTACATGAAAGAGAAAACATCACTAGTTATGAGTTTACACTACACATGGCACAAAACTAACTCATCTTCATTACACATGTATTTATACTTAACATGCATGGCTACAAGTATACATCTATATACATTAGAGTAGAGACTATTTAAGTTATAACTAACATGCATCTATACTTTACATAAATCTATATATATTATAGCAATCATTTAGAGAAGGGTTACATGGCATGGTGGTTGATATAGAGTGGGGTGTCCTTGTGCAGAGGGTGAAGTTCATTCTCAGTTTAGTTCCACATTTACATATAAACTAAAGTGAGCTATCCCGTAAACTGGTGTAACTAACCACATAAAATGAACCATGTTATCTGAAATCTGCCATTAAGCCAACATCCCATATGCATACAGCTCATGCATTGATTTTATCTCTACATATAAAATCTGATATTACATTTACAATATTTATACATTATGCATTCATATCTATCATTACATATATACCTTGCATTTATATCTAGCATTCATTATATACTTTCATGCATGCATTGTATATCATTCTTTCATTCATGCATTTATGCATTGCTTACATATATTACATACTATGGAACCTACATATTCATTACAAGCCATACTTATACATGCTTATATTAGATAGGATACTTACACCTCATATATCATTTATTTAACCATTTACTCATGCTTGCATTCTCTATTTAATTACATATTGTATATACATTACCATGGGTTAAAATCAAATAAAACATTATATTACACACAAGGGTGCACAAAATGCATATGCCGAATAGTAACTCTAACTAATAATCAATACTGTACCATCTCAGCATGAATTAAAATCTAGGATTAAAGTATGTTATAGATCTATGTGTTAGCTTTCCGAAACTTCAAACGGATCGCATTTTCGTTTCCGAAAACTCCCGGAATCACGAAAACACCGAGAACGCTTTTGTCTTTCGTACAGCTGACACTCAAATAATTCTCCAGAAAGTTACAGAAAGAATTAGGCCTATTAATACATGTTTTTGGAAAGCTAACTTCAATACGCTTCTTTTAAAAAAACGAGAGATTAAACCGAGCTTTGAGCTAGAAGTTATGATATTTCTAAGTTAGGGCTGAAATTAAAAACGTGGATAAAAATCATGACGGATTTGGATAGTTTGAGACAAAAGAACACAAGTATATAACATAATATATCAAGAACTCACTCTCTACACTAATATATATATATGAGACACTATAGAACACATCTCCAATACAAAAATATGAGATTAAACATGTAATAATTCATTCATACATAACAACAACACATAGTGTGTCCAAATTTGGGATTTTCCCACATGGACACAACCACAACACAAAGGACACTCCTATGACCTCCAAATGGACACGAAATGGACACAAATGGAGATACAACCATGGGGGTCATTCCTATGGGTTCAAAATAGACATATATGCATGAGAAAATGAAAAGGAGAGGGGATTTATACCTCCCGGTAGATCGAATCGAAGAAAAGCCTTCCCGGAGCGACACCGACACGTAGAGATTCCAAAAGGACACGAACGAGCTCTGAATCCTCCCAAACTTGGGTAGCTTCCTCCTTGGCTAGAATGGAGAAGGAAAGAAGAAGATTTGGTGGTGAAATAGAAGGATTTGGTGGAGAAATTGCTAGGGATTGCTCTCTAGGAATTTGGGGAAGAACAAGAGAGAGAGTGTGGATGAGAATAATAAAATGAACTTGAGCATATCCTCTCCCAAAGTGGCTGGCCATATGGGCTATTTGTCCTACTATGGTAAGGTCCAAAATGCCCCCACTAACCTATTCTATGAGTATTAGGAAAGGGCTAATTGGTTAGGGCTAAATTAGTCATTCTAAAGTCTCTAATCACACTAACCTTATCCATAATAATTAGTCTAACCTCTAACTAAAATATTTCTATCATGTGGACTAAAATTAATATCAGGTGGGCCATGCCTAACTAGTGTGTGGGTCCCACTAGAGTCAAACTACCCCCGGGTCCCCGTTTCAAGTCGGATTGAGTTGAAATTTGAACCCGACTCAAATAACCCCAAAACAATATCATAAATAATAAAATAAATTTTAAAAATATTCAAAAATGTAAAATGACAAAATACTCCTGTTTCTGAAAACTGGGGGGTGACAAATTCCTCGAAATTAAAACCAAACAATAGTAAAATGTTAAAATCACAAGTCATAGTTTAAAAATGATTAAAAATCACCAAAAATTATAATATAAAATAATTATCAATAAATAATAATTATAATTACAAAATTTCAAAATTACCCTCATTTGGAAAACTGGGTGTTACAATCCTACCCACCTTATAAAAATTTCGTCCTCGAAATTAAGATGATCGCACCCCCTTCTAGGTCAAACATAGTCAAGGGTCAATCACTAGTCAATTTTTCAACATCCAAGTACTTGGTCATCAACTGGTCAACTTCTTAGGGTTTTACCTATGCTAGCTATTTAGGTGTTGGCAACTAGAATTTAGCAAAAGAGAAACTCTATAATAGACTAGCTCTCAACTTTCCAATCCTATCAAGTCACCTATAACTAAATACCTACAAGGTAAGCACATGAATACCAAATACCACATATATATATATATATATATATATGCTCAAGAACAACAACCCATCACATATATCCTAAGTATATCATCTATATATATACATGACTGATCAACCAAGGGTTAAGGCAGACTAAACTTATAAGGGTCTGAAACAATGCTTAGAACTAGGCTAAGGATGAATGGTCTGAATCAAGGGGACATGGTATCTAGTGAAGGGTCTGCACACTGCCTATAAAGGTGATCAACACAAAGGAACTCAACACGAAGGAAACTTAACTAAAATGGAAAACTGAACCAAGTATAGGCTAAACAACATATTTATAACCCTATACAACAATGGCCTATAGATACCAACTAACCTATATCCCATATGCCAATATCATCTGCAATCTATCTATACAAATATACCTCTCGGTCTTAGGTGAAACTACAACTATACTCAAAGGCAGGCTCTGGTCATGGGTGCCTCACTGGAAAAGGTAAGGAAAAGTAGTAATAATCATCAAGGATGTAAGGCATACTAACATCCTATGTGTAACTGGTTGGTACTATAGATAACAGGAGAATTATCTGCAATGGGTTACTATTCTAACACCAATGCTAACTATCACCTCTAAGGTACAGACACTCTACAAGTCATTATACCATTATACTATGAAGGAACTACCTATGAACAAGCTCTACAAACTAAATATTCCTACTCCTAAGTTATTTACAACAACAGAAGGGTATGATATTTTTAAACCTTCTCAAGATACAACCTGTTAATCATATGCGTCTGTCCTAGATCATGTTGTCCAGAGTCTTCATCATGCTAGTGAGCAAGGCTACGATAATCACAGAGTCCTTGACTGAGGTACGTACCCTTAGGTTCATGGTATTTAAAATTTTCGCATTGCCGCATGCGACGGCAAAAACCTTAAATTCCCATATCCGAGAATACATCCAAAATCTGACTACATGTCCTCACTATGCCAACTAACACGACTATCGAGGATTCTAGATCCCATGATTTAGGCGACCTAGCCCATATAATTTTCTTAGAAGAAAAAAAAACACAACAAAAGAGTAACATAACAAAATTAATCAATCAACAAGGAATAGATGGAATTCGATTTTAAGGTAATTATAAAAGACAATTGCAGGAATGGAATTGAGAAGAACGAAACTTGCAGCAAGATCTCCAATGGTCTGCGCATCCTTGACTGTCCTGACGATAGCTCGCCCTGCTAGTTTTCCCTGGTCTGCTGCTGATGCTGCATGAATCACCGCTGCTGAGAGAAATCAGAAATGACGAAAAAAAATCTCTGTACAGATAGAGGTGCACCTCCAATGTAGCAGAAATGCCAACATGAGTCGGCACAACAGAAGCTGCGGTCTCGAGGCCCTAATGAACAGGACGAGAGGTGGTCAGCCTCTCGATAGTATCCCCCGAACCGAAGCGATGAGATCGTGTCTTCATAACCATCATGAAGACAGATCAAAATAAGAAGCAATTACTGAGAATGAAGCGAAAAATCAAGGGAGGACAGTTTATATTCAAGGGAAATCAATAAGCAGCAATTGGATAAAAGAAATCTGATTAAGAGTTTTTCCTAATGTGATTGAGTACCCCAAAAATATCCTAATCCTACTGCAGGCTGCAGTGATACTCTAGTTCGAATACCACTACATAAACTCGACCTGCATGGGCCACCACTAAAAACGTGTCACGACCCGCACCCACTGTGAGGATACGAGAACGTAACAACGCCCAGCCTACGCCGCAGTGTCGACGGTAGAACGCTGTTCTAGGTCATGAACTATAACTAGCATAATATGAATACTCTCCATAAGGAGGCCAACACAGAGGTACAACTCAATCACAATCTAAGGTAGAATGTAGCACGATGAAATAGATAAGAAATTCTCAACTGAGGTACAACAGAAAAGAAATACAAGTCTCATCAACTCTAAAATATACAACTCTGAATATAAAGACAACAGCTAAGCATGAAAAGAAGGAACAGTCTAAGCTATCTACACTATACAAGGTATCATCCTGAGCAGCTGCCTGAACCTCCCCAGGGGTCCAGGTCGCGAGTGTCAACTAGGCAAGCTCCAAGTAAGGGTACAGGGTTCCTCATCATCCTCTGTAAAATTTTTAACAGGTCCAGTCAGGACGGGAGCGAGCACAAAATATCTCACGCAGTTCATATCATGTTAGAAAATATAAAGCATGCAATAGAGTAAGGTACATGAAACGCTGAAAGAAGAATGTATATGAAAACAACAGAGATTTGATAATGGAAAATATCTATATATGATAAGTAAGAACTGTAAGCCTACTGTGATTTAGAGTACAATATGGTTATATAAACGGGTTAGGTTGTACAATAAAATGGGACTCCTTTGTTCGTGAGTGTACAATGGACATATACAATTTCTTATACAATAGGATTGATCACATAACCACTTCTACTCTCCCTCCCCAATCAATACACAAGGATCCAATTCAGTTACGTTACCTTATACAATGGCTTGTACAATGGCTTGTACAATGGCTCAATGTGATAATGAGAGTACAATATGCACAATGAGTGTACAATGATAAGGGTATTCAATAAATACAATATGTAAGTGAAACGTACATCATATTATGTATTTAGTGAATACAAGGAGATAACATCTCAGAAGAAGATCCGTATAGTACCAATCCGTGATAATGATCGTGTCAGCATCAAGTACAGTAATCTAGAGCAAGAATATAAATCCAGACAAGTATGAAACGGTCAGAGAATGTACTCGCCTCGTATCTGAATGTCTAAAGTAAATGTACTGTCCGAGATGAGGTACCTGACTCCTAGTTAGAGCAACACAAGTCAAGATGTATACAGAGGGTGATATATGAAATGTACAATGCATCTGCATGCTGTCTAGGTCAAACTAGACCAAAGTCAACTCTCGGTCAACTCTAGTCAACTAGACTAGTTAAACTAGGTCAAGTCCTAGCCCAACAAGTCTAATAAGTCTCACTAGGCCTAACCAAGCCTAGTCTAGCAATCACACACCAATCACAAGGCTATACAAGCCAAACACAAGCCACACATCAAGGCACATTCATATATGTTATTCATCAACATTATATATATATATATATATATATATATATATATATATATATATATATATATATATAAAAAGAGAGGAAGGAACTAACATGTAAGCTATGTGTGTGTGTGAACATGGATGTGTACATGAAAAGAGAAAACATCACTAGTTATGAGTTTACACTACACATGACACAAAACTAACTCATCTTCATTACACATGTATTTATACTTAACATGCATGGCTACAAGTATGCATCTATATACATTAGAGTAGAGACTATTTAAGTTATAACTAACATGCATCTATACTTTACATAAATCTATATATATTATAGCAATCATTTAGAGAAGGGTTACATGGCATGGTGGTTGATATAGAGTGGGGTGTCCTTGTGCAGAGGGTGAAGTTCATTCTCAGTTTAGTTTCACATTTACATATAAACTAAAGTGAGCTATCCCATAAACTGGTGTAACTAACCACATAAAATGAACCATGTTATCTGAAATCTGCCATTAAGCCAACATCCCATATGCATACAGCTCATGCATTGGTTCTATATCTACATATAAAATCTGATATTGCATTTACAATATTTATACATTATGCATTCATATCTATCATTACATATATACCTTGCATTTATATCTAGCATTCATTATATACTTTCATGCATGCATTGTATATCATTCTTTTATTCATGCATTTATGTATTGCTTACATATATTACATACTATGGAACCTACATATTCATTACAAGCCATACTTATACATGCTTACATTAGATAGGATACTTACACCTCATACATCATTTATTTAACCATTTACTCATGCTTGCATTTTCTATTTAATTACATAATGTATATACATTACCATGGGTTAAAATCAAATAGAACATTATATTACACACAAGGGTGCACAAAATGCATATGCCGAATAGTAACTCCTACTAATAATCAATACTGTACCATCTCAGCATGAATTAAAATCTAGGATTAAAGTATGTTATAGATCTATGTGTTAGCTTTCCGAAACTACAAACGGATCGCGTTTTCGTTTCTGGAAACTCCCGGAATCGCGAAAACACCGAGAACACGTTTGTCTTTCGTACAGCTGACACTCAAATAATTCTCCAGAAAGTTACAGAAAGAATTAGGCCTATTAATACATATTTTTGGAAAGCTAACTTCAACACGCTTCTTTTTAGAAAAAACGAGAGATTAAACCGAGCTTTGAGCTAGAAGTTATGATATTTCTAAGTTAGGGCTGAAATTAAAAACGTGGATAAAAATCATGACGGATTTGGGTAGTTTGAGACAAAAGAACACAAGTATATAACATAATATATCAAGAACTCACTCTCTACACTAATATATATATATATGAGACACTATAGAACACATCTCCAATACAAAAATATGAGATTAAATATGTAATAATTCATTCATACATAACAACAACACATAGTGTGTCCAAATTTGGGATTTTCCCAC
Organism: Iris pallida; assembly: GCA_029216955.1. Classification (NCBI taxonomy): domain Eukaryota; kingdom Viridiplantae; phylum Streptophyta; class Magnoliopsida; order Asparagales; family Iridaceae; genus Iris; species Iris pallida. Next base: position 3,145,419 of record JANAVB010030019.1, on the reverse strand, counting down.
ATGGACACAACTACAACACAAAGGACACTCCTATGACCTCCAAATGGACACGAAATGGACACAAATGGAGATACAACCATGGAGGTCATTCCTATGGGTTTAAAATAGACATATATGCATGAGAAAATGAAAAGGAGAGGGGATTTATACCTCTCGGTAGATCGAATCGAAGAAAAGCCTTCCCGGAGCGACACCGACACGTAGAGATTCCAAAAGGACACGAACGAGCTCCGAATCCTCCCAAACTTGGGTAGCTTCCTCCTTGGCTAGAATGGAGAAGGAAAGAAGAAGATTTGGTGGTGAAATGGAAGGATTTGGTGGAGAAATTGCTAGGGATTGCTCTCTAGGAATTTGGGGAAGAACAAGAGAGAGAGTGTGGATGAGAATAATGAAATGAACTTGAGCATATCCTCTCCCAAAGTGGCTGGCCATATGGGCTATTTGTCCTATTATGGTAAGGTCCAAAATGCTGCCTCTAACCTATTCTATGAGTATTAGGAAAGGGCTAATTGGTTGGGGCTAAATTAGTCATTCTAAAGTCTCTAATCACACTAACCTTATCCATAATAATTAGTCTAACCTCTAACTAAAATATTTCTATCATGTGGACTAAAATTAATATCATGTGGGCCATGACTAACTAGTGTGTGGGTCCCACTAGAGTCAAACTACCCCCGGGTCTCCGTTTCAAGTCGGATTGAGTTGAAATTCGAACCCGACTCAAATAACCCCAAAACAATATCATAAATAATAAAATAAATTTTAAAAATATTCAAAAATGTAAAATGACAAAATACTCCTGTTTCTGAAAACTGGGGGGGTGACAAATTCCTCGAAATTAAAACCAAACAATAGTAAAATGTTAAAATCACAAGTCATAGTTTAGAAATGATTAAAAATCACCAAAAATTATAATATAAAATAATTATCAATAAATAATAATTATAATTACAAAATTTCAAAATTACTCTCATTTGGAAAATTGGGTGTTACAACGGTTGAAGCGAAGCGGTACTTAAGAGTTCCCCGGTGAACCTCCGTCAGCTGGGACAGTACTCCTACAGCTAATCTGAGACAGTCGCTGTGTAACAAAATTTAATCTATAAAATAATATTAATTATATTAATTGAAGGTTGAAATTACTAATCTTTGAATTAAATTTTTGAAATGAGTCAATGAAAAAGAAAGTGGCCCAAACCAACTAACAGAACCCCTATGCGAATTCGGCCAGAGTTCGGACCGAATTCGGAACGAGTTCGGTTAGTGGTATCTGGTTATATAACCAGAACCCGAGAGCCTCTTCTTATTTATTGCTTCTAAAACGGATGATGATGAGATGTGATGATGATATATTAGCTGATTTTGAGACTTAGCTATTGTCTATTGTACACTTGGAAATGCTCCGACATTCCAAGTTTCTTTCTTTCTAGTTTTTATGTTCATTTCTTTTGAGGACTTGTACTGGATATTTCTTGATGTCTCTTGAACATCATTTTATCTTTATGGCATGCGTAGTTCATCTTTCGCATCAGTTTATTTATTTACTTATAGCATCTTTATCTGCTTGTATATTATACACTGCCTGTGAAATAATTCTCTGTTATATCTTGTATATTCTCACTACATGAGACATTATTTTGCTATTATTTTGGTTTCTTCACTGTTTGTTTCTTATGCATTGATTACGGGGGAGCTTTCTCTTTTACAATTATTTTGCTAAGTGACAACGGGGGAGAAAAAGGATCTAACATTTTGTTTTGAGCATAATACAGGGATTGAACAATGTTGAACAATTGTTTTGGTGATATCTTATCTCAAAAGATGTTATATCATTCACAGTTTGTCAATTATCAAAATGGAAGAGATTGTTGGCCCATTGGTCATATGGTCAAACTGATTTTAATAATTGATCAAACTCTGTCTCAATATATGGAGCTAGTCAGGATATCTCGGACTCTTGGACATACTCAAGAATGGCTATCTACTCAGTTCAAGACCGAAGCATTGTTTGCCTGTTCGAGTCTGTATTTCTTTGAGCAATGTATTTTTCATTTTATTGAGTCTAGAAATACTTTGTACACCGAGTCGTACTGGCAAATAGACTATTCCAAAATGTTTTTAAAATGTCCTTAGTTTTGAAAAACATTCGTATTTACAAAAGCTCCAAAAAAGTTTTCAAAATTCCCCAAAAACTAATTTTAAAAACCTTAACCTAACCCTGACAGAACTCGGCCAGAGTTCGGCCAGAGTTCGGTTAGGGGCCATTGGTCATGGTCAAACCTGATTTTAATAATTGATCAAACTCTGTCTCGATATAAATGCAAGTCTACTCAGATGTTTACCTACGACGTTTTGGACACTGCTTAACAATGGTTATCAACAATGTTCAAGACTGAAGCCGTTTGCCATTTAGAATGTACTTCCTGCTAAGCAATGTAAATTTTCTTTTTATTAAGTCTAGGAATACATTGTAAACCGAGTCGTACTGGCAAATAGGCTATCCGAAAACGTTTTTCAAAACCATCATATTCTTTTACAAATGATCCATGTTTTTAAAAATATTCTTTTTACAAAAAACCTTTGAAGGATTGTTCAAAAAACCAAAATTTATTTTCTCCAAAAATGAACTGGCAGAACCTCAGGAGAACTCGGCCAGAGTTCGGCCAGAGTTCGGCCATTTGGAACGTTAGTGAACGTTGGGTTTTTGAACTTGGTCATCCTTCAGTTACGGGTTGTTACAAAGAGTTCTGTTCGAATTCTGTCCGAATTCTGTCAGAGTTCTGTCTTTGGAAAAGCTATAAATAGAAAAGCATTTTGATCATTTCAACACACCAATACACTTTCAATCTTCTCTTCTTAAAGCTTACAGTCTTCCAAAGAGTTCTTAAAAAGCTTTTATTTTCAAATTCCAAGCCAGTTACAATCCTCTAGTCGATTTGCCAGTGCGGTACGGTCTAGAAGTTTCAGAGTGATTGTAATCAGAGGCTTGATAGAAGATTCAACTCTTCACAATTGAAGTTGGATGAATTTTTCGTATCAAAGCTCGCGTCTGTAGAAGTTGCAAGGACTTCGTATAAAAACTTGCGAAATTTTCCAATAGTGGATTCAACTGGAAGCTAGAGTTCTTCCGACTGGACTAGTCCTCACAAGAGGGAAACCAGTATAAATCTCGGTGCTTGCGTTTGCCTTTTGATCACTTTTAAATTCTGTTATTTACTTCTTGTGATTATTATTATATCTGAGATCTAACTGCTAGAAAGTTTTTAATTAGCAATATTCCGATGCCTACTCTATTCACCCCTCCCCCCTCTTGAGTAGTCTGCTTTACGATTTCGTTCCTACAAGGTGCTAGTTTTTTTCCTTGGCGGCAGCTGTCCAAAGATATCCAGTTTGTGAAAACTGAATACCTTTCGGGGGCTTCGCCCCCGAACCCCCGATGAGGGGCGTTGCCCCCTCGACCCCCGTTCGCTGACCGGGAAGCGGAACCCCCGAGTGCGTGGCTCCGGAGATGTCGTCGGGTGGTCCAGAAAAAAAATTTGGGATCCGTCGTCTTTGGCCCACCATGCTTTTTTTATTGCATATGTCCACATTGATCTTGTTTATTGCTTTTCTGCATGTACATGTTAGACGAACAAAGCAATATACATACTAGCAAGTGTGATAAGTTTAATGCATATTAGGACAATGCTGAGTTTAAATATAAGTGCTAAGGTGATAGCATAAATGTTAGTGATATCATAATGATTAAAGTTAATTGAATAACCACAATCAAAAACCTAGTTTTAATTTTGGCAACTCGATTAAATTTAAGATAGAAAGCTCATATCACTAATATATAAACCAATAGGCACATATCACCAAAGGTATAAGTATAAGTAGAAATGCTATAGTGAAAGTATAAAGATTAGTGATACTGAAATGCTAAACTAAACATATTAACCATATTCAAAAACATGATACAATTATTGGGCCAACAATCTCCCCCTTTTTTATTATGGCAAATAGGTTAAGTTTAGTATAGACATAATAGATGTATGTATCACTAATATACAAAGGACATAAGCAATATCACTAAAAGTATACTACTTAGATTACTTATAAATACATACTTAAACTTACTTCTCCCCCTTTGACATGATCAAAAATCGGTTCTCCCGTACTAAGAGATAAAAAGAAATCAATCTCAAGCGAAGAAATCAGAGCATGGGGAACTCATAGACAATTATGATCAAGATATACTAATGAAAAACAATAGGAGAAGGGTGTAAAGGCAAGTATAGAAACTACATGTCAAATGTAGGGTACCAAATAGAGAATAGCTTGTCAAAACACAATATAATTGGTAAAACTAAAAGAATTTGAAAATAATCAATAGATAGTTTACTAACATAAAATCCAAGAAAGAAATCCAAAACATAATATGATATGAAATATTACTCTAATTTTGGAAGAGAATTATGACATAAAGGATTTCAGTCAAAAGCCATGAGGATTAGATAATTGCAAAGTAATTGATATTAAAAAAATACCAATTGAGATAGTTGGAAGATATAAACATAATACCAATTGAAATATAAACATAAAAAATTGATCAAAAAGCCATTTAAAAGTCAAAATTGTCCACAAATAAATAGTGGAACAAAATAAAGGAATGATCAATGTAAAATAGAGCAATTGATATAGAATAATCTCATTATTTGCAAAATCTATATGCTTACCTAAGTTCATGCATTTGAACTCAATTACCTTATCATGCTATATGAATACCCTTTTTGATAAACATGAAGGTAAATAAGAAAAAAAAACTTGAGAAGGAGAAATTCAGTTGACTTGAATGCTCCCCCTCAAAGTATTACCAATATAGATAAACAAGAATTTTAGGTAAGTCCTTAATAAGAAAAGCCAAATCAATTGAGCATACAAGGAAAGCCAAATCAATGAAAGCATAATAGTCATCAAGATAAGATACGAAGGTTAATATTAACAAGATGACCTATTTAACCCATATAAAAGAGAGATAATATGATGAAAAATAATTGCATGCACTCTCATAGATCCTTCAAAAAATATAATCATGACCACAATAATAGGATATGAAATTGAAGAAATATGGGTCCACGATGAACTAGGTATACGACATATTTAAGGGTATAAATCAATTGAATCAATTGATTTGCTCCCCCTCAAAATATGCGTATATAGTTCCAAAGCACATATAGCATAAAATATAAAATATATAACTAAAAGATTTGGAGGTAAATCAACTACGGATTTCTCCCCCGTGCTTAATGCATATAAGGCAAAAGATGAAAAATCAACTATGGATTTCTCCAATTAATAGCGACAAAAGATGAAAAATCAAAAGAATATTCTAATTAAGCACATATAATCAAAAAATAGCATACATTAGTCTATATAGTAGGATCTCATATTTAAATATAATAGATCAATGTATGTTATCCTTTGAGAAAATATCATCATGAAAAAGAATAAAGTCAATTAAGAACAATCATGATGATAGACAGAATATAGCTCAAAAATAAAATAAAAATAAAACTCAAACTCATGTCCATGATTATCTAATTAAGAAAGAATCAACCAATTTATTACTTTACATGGACTAGGTATGTTTCACCATATATGTACCCATCAACGGGTAAAATCCAAACCTTGCTAATGGTAAATAATAAACCATAAAGTTCAAATAGCAAAGGCCCATATGTGGCAATCCATGAGTAGTTAAAGTAGAGTAATAAATTAGTTTGATAATCACATAATAATTAATATAGGACTACTCAACCATTAGGATCTTTTATCAATAAAAATAAACAAATTAAACGTGATCCAACAAATCTCATAAAGAAAATCCCAAATCCATATTTATGAAAAAAATCTCATAAATCAATAAAAAATATGGAAAAGAGTCATTCTCATTTAAATGATTGCAAATATAATCAAGAAGAGATATAAATGATAATATGATAAAATAATGACTCAAAAGTGAGAGAAATTTAAGAGATACATGCTAATGACTAATAAGGAAGGAGACTTAAAGAAATAAATCACAAACCTCCAAGAGAAACATCATCTAATCAAGAATTTGTAAAACTAGTTTTAGAGAACAAGCATATGTATCTAAAATAGGCTCCAAATTACATTTAGAAGAATCACAGATCTTGTTTATGTAAACCAGCAATTCATATATAGATAGAAAAGAAAAACAATAGCTAGATGAGTGAAAGTGAACATAGATTATGTAGCTTAACAATATATCATAAATAAGCCAGCTACATAACTAATTTAAGATTAATGAGTTAAGTCATTAACAAGATAAAAGTGCTCATTAAACCTTAAGTCACAAACACTAACGATACTTTCTTAAGCATAGAGTTCACAATTAAGGACATACATTTTGAATGATCAAAATAATTTATAGACTCTTTACTAAGCAAGGATAAGAGCAAGAAGATAGTCAAACAAAAATTAACTATACTCTTATCAAAATATGGCCAAAGAGAAATTCAAGAAAACACAATAAAACAAATCTCTTTGCCAAGTAATGAGATTAATCCAAGATAATGAATTAATAGATCGATCTAGAGAATGCAAAATATTATAGCCATTATGCAATAAGTGTATTCTCTAGAAATGAAAAATCTCAACACAAAAGCTCAAACCATAGTAGCTAAAGTTATAAGAAATATGATGTATCAATTACATGTGTTCTCATGAGCTACAAAAACCATTGGGCAACAATAATTCAAAAAGAAGTATAAACCCAAGGATTGAGCAAAGAAAGATCATTAAGATCATGAAAGCTAAATGCTAAAGATATCAAGAAGTACATTTTTCAAAGAGCTTTCATAGTGCACCATAGTAAAATATAAAGATATAAACTAGAAAAAGTGCACTAATTAAGGAGGTGAATTTAACAAGCATGGTAAAGCACAAAACCATGTGATCCTTCATAGAACATCCATAATTAGTCACGAGCAAGACATTAATAAATATTTTCTCTCAACATCCTAACTTAAAGGTATGAAATAAATAAATATCAAAAGTTAGGAATCATTTATATATATGAAACTATATATATCACGAATAGGCATACATTAAAATATCAGAAATTAATTAAGAAATGTATTCAAAATGCCAACCAAAAAGTCAAGAAGATATCATCAAAAGAAGACTTTAAGGAAGAGGCTAATTGATTCAAGAAGCACAAATTTGGTCAAAGAAATCAATAGCTAAAGTATGAGATAAGCACAAGAAAGTAACGAGTATAATTAAATACTCTTCAAGTCAATATAAAACTTTAGCTTAACTCATATGCCCACCTAAAGATATTTATACAAAAATATATATATCAACATAAGAAATACATGATCTACATGTAAATAAAAATTTAATGAATATAGTCATGTATCCTTAATGAATGTTTGAAAAACTATCACAAATTCAAACCACGTATAAATAAGCTTTATTAGGCAAAGACATAATTGATTCATAAGAGGTTTAATCAAAATAAAACATGAGAATCAATAATAAATATATTATGTGAGCACAAGGTTAAAGTAAAAGTATAAGTATATACTTGTCAAGTGCTAAGAAGCTTGTGCTAAACACATATATTCACAAATACCGATTAATGTAAATACAACATATTAAAAATAAATCGACAAAAAAAGTAACTATCTCAAAAAATTTAAAAACGGAGAGTTAAAATCATATTAACTCAAATCAAAACCAAGCTCCTATGGACTAGAGTGATATGCATGATTTATAAAAGATTAAGAATAACGAGCATGCATATATAAATGTGTCACACTAATAGAAAATGAGTGATAAACTACAAAGTGTGAACTAATCATTTAAGCCGAGTACCTAGTCATTCTAGATAAAAGAATTAATAAGAAAATTAACTAAGCATGCTAGTATTATATCTCACATTGATTTATATAAAAGACAAATAAAGGCTATTAATGTGAGCGAGTAGCAAGACATCAAGTGAAACATGCTAGATTCTATAAATATAAATAATTTAAAGAGAATAGCTTAGCATGTTACCAAAGTGGCTCTAGTGGCCACGCTTGTGTTGGTGCAATTGCTTGGAAGATGACCTTTGAGCTTTGCAACCACCAACACGTTCCTCGGTGCTATGTTCCGATACAAGAAGCTTCACCTACAACATTAGATGAAGACTTTGGTATCCAAATAAACTTGGATCCAAATTTATTAGCTTTATGGACCCATATAGCACTTACTATAGCATTGGTAGTAAAGGTCCTACGAATAGGGCATGTAAAGCTCATGTGTCCAATGCGAGAGCAATAAAAGCACCTAATGCTAGTGTATGCACATGTATCAGAATGAGCATGGTTATGAACATGTAACATACTAGAATGATGGATATCTCTAGATTGAGCATGAGAAGATTTTGATTTAAGAATATTATGTTCTAATAGCAAATCATCATGCAAACAAGTAAGAGAATCAAATTTAGCATTTAAAGCATAATTCTCTTTTTCAAATAAAGCAATTCTAGAAATAAAATTATCATTTTGTTTCTTTAAAGAATCAATAGAAGAATCGTGCAAAGAAGTTAACACAAGCGTTTGACTTTTAAGATATTCTATAGATGAGGAAAGAGATTTGATTTTCAAGATTAAAGCCCCATTCAAACTCTTTAAAGAAACACATGATGAGTTTTGAGAATCAAGTCTAGATAATAAATTATTGTTTTCATTTCTCAAAAACTCATTTGCTTCTTATAAATGAATAACCTTTTCAGAAAGTTCTTCATTTGTAGAATGAAGTTTGTCAAGAATCTCTAATGATTGTTTAGCCATGGCTTTCCACTTAGAGCATTTCTTACATTTAGAAGAAACATGATTGTCTATGCTACTAGAAGTAAAACCCACTTTGTCAGAGGAGGAGTAGGAGGAATACGATACCCTAAAAAAATAACAAGGATCTACTCTAAGGATGTTAAGCCTAACAATAGAGTCCTTACTCTGATACCAATTGTAGAAACCCTAGAGGAGGGTGAATAGGGTCAAGCTAACTAATCAAACACTTAGCACAAGCTAATGGGCAATTTAAAAATATAAGTGCAAGAGAAGAAGCAATAACAATACCGACACACGATATATCCTGGTATCCTCCCAAGAGGCACTCCAGTCCCGAAACTCTTTTCGGCTTTAATCCACTATTTGAGTAAATAATTATACACGAGTTTGGATCCGAAGAACTCGCCAACTTCTTACATGCGAGCTTTAATCCGAAGGCCTCTCCGACTTCAACCGAGAATTTGGATACAAAGACTCTTCAACTTCAACCGAGAGTTCGGATACGAAGACTCTCCAACTTTATCCTTTCACAATAGATTTTGATCTCCTTATACAATATGATGAAGATCTTACTTTTCAACTCAATAACTCTAACACAATTTGTGGATGGCAAATAAAAGCTTTGTAGAGTTATTTGTGGATAGGATTTGGTGGTTTAGAAATTTTTAGGCTCAAAGCATCAACCTTGAATGAAGGGGTTTAAGGCTATTTACAACCAAAGCATTGAAAAGAGCTCAAGGCAACTTTTTAGTTTGTGAACCAGCATACCGTCGGTATGAACCGGCAAATCGGCGGTATACCGGTCTGGAATGCAATGGCTAGAAATATAGCCGTTGGGATCATTAATTGCTCGGATTTTCGACCGTTGGAATTTCAACGTTACTAAACCGGTATACCGTCGGTAAGAACCGGTATGCCGTCGGTATGCCGATTTTGTAGACAGAAAAATTCTGTAAACAAAATCGGTATAGCGTCGGTATGGACCGGTATACCGTCGGTATGCCAGTTTTCATCCGAAAATGATCCTGGGCTAATTTTTACCCTAGCTTTCGATTTTGCCATCCATTTTTTGTGTTTACAATTATTCCTAAGACTCATTACAGACTCCAGAAATACTGTAGCAGGTGCAGGCTTCTTCAGAGTCTTGAAATGATGATGGTATGGCTTCGCTTCTTCCTTTGATAGGTGCTGGCTTTTTTCTTTGGCGGCAGCTGTCCAAAGATATCCAGTTTGTAAAATTGAATTCCTTTCGGGGGCTTCGTCCTCGAGCCCCAGATGAGGGGCGCTGCCCCCTCGACCCCCGTCCGCTGACCGAGCAGCGGAACCCCCGAGTGCGTGGCTCCGAAGATGTCGTCGGGTGGTTCAGAGAAATCCTTTAGGATCCGTCGTCTTTGGCCCACCATGATTTCTTCATTACATATGTCCATATTAATCTTGCTTATTGCTTTTCTGCATGTACATGCTAGACGAACAAAGCAATATACATAGTAGCAAGTGTCACGCCCCGATTTCGTAGAATCGATAGTCGTCCCCCGGACGTGATGCCGTGCGAACCTAAGATACGATCGCATAAGGCATAGTCATAAGGTTATCCGAAACATAACATCAAGTTAGAGTACACAGAGAAATTGATTGACACATTTGAAATAGAAGTAAACTTTTTTATTGATAATAAAACTTCATTTACATTGACTTTATTTACATTCATTGTCGCGCGGGCTACAATATGACTCGACTTACAAAATGAACGCCGATGAGATAGTCGTTCCATACATTACATCCGTTTTTACAAGCAAAAACTATTACGCTTTCCACCTGGGATTAAGGAAAGTCGAGCCGCCATCTATTCTTTTGGACTGAGTGCGGGTCTTCTTCAAAAGGAATCCAGAACAAGCCTTTACACGGATGAGGCTTCAAAAGTGTCCACGTCGCCTTGAGATTTTAGGTGGCACGCCCTTCGTTGTTCGGGGTACCTGCGTGGAGAGCGAGGATCAGTACATTATACTTTATACTGGTGCGTGGCAAGTTAAGTTCCAAGCTCTCATTTGGTTGATGAGTTTATATGACTTAGAGTATGAATGTTTCTAACCATCCTAATGAATGTCAAACAAGCATATTGAAAATTTACGTTGAAACTTACCCCCGGCGGGCCGCGCCGTGCCTTATGAAACTTACCATGTTCTTTCCTGTCAATTGTTATCATTTACATACCAAGTGCAATATTGCGTATGATTGGCACTAGCATGACAAGCCATCCTGGACTATAGCTTTGTTAGCCGGGGCCCTTGCAGCGTAAGTAGCGAGCCACGCTGCAAGTCCCCGCTTAACCCGTGCTATCATCCAGCACAGCTATACCGTGTTTCCTCCTAGGCCGAGTCGGTCCCGTGGCCGGGGGTTGTCGCTCGAGGAAACTCTCCTTTGTCGACAAGTTGTCCAATGACCGAGTTAAGACATTGTTCAGTTGTTAAGGTATTGCCTACATTCACTTTGAATCTTGACCATTTTACCGTGCCCGTGCCTCTGCATTCAATCTTTCCTCCACAACAACACTATCGATTTACTTAAGAAGGGGTCGAGAAGAGAAGGGTCAGCCATTCACCTTGAGTTTACTTCGGCGAGAGAACTTGTTGGCCGCGCTAGACATCGCCTGCGCGATTACCTGAAATCGTACAAGCAACCGATTAGAACACTGCATTATTCAAGAAGTTCGATAGGAAATGCGAGTTCGAAATGCAAGCCATGAAAACTGTCACGCCCCAGAACCAGAATACTAGATAGCGGGGGCAGACATAGCCAGCTACGTATATGAAATGGAATCCATCTCGCTATACGGTCACGGCTGTCTAGATACATGAGGGTTTATCTACAAGCCAACAGTCTCCTATGGTCATGAACAAGCCTAGTGTCTCAATCACAAGCAAGTAAGTAAAAGTTACAAGATGTATGATCATTAAATATACAATAGTAAGGCGTCCCAAACATTACATATTCAGCTGATCATGAAGCTAGTCGTTACAAGATGTTAGGACTAGCAAGAGTTTAGTCATACATGATCAACCCTAGGATCTGTTAATCATGTTACAGCCCGTAGGCAGATAGTAAGTAAAGTACAACCGAGCTAAACAGGTGCTCGTCGGCTAAACGCCTCAAAAGAATATTTTTACAATAAGTGGGAGATCAAAAATAAACCCACTCGTTGCCAGGGTTCCGTCTAGTGGTCACCATCTGGCTGGAAGGCCGGTAGATCCTCTGGAGCTGCTCCAAAATCTGGCCATACAAAACCAGCTGGGTCAGATCCCAGAAAGAGCAAGTGCCACAAAGGAGGCTTCACTTAGGAACTAAAACCAGCAATCATCACAAGAGTATAAATAAGGTAAAAACTGGAAATAAAGAAAATACATCAGGATGATATACGACGAGATAACCATAGAACTATTCAGATAACCAGGTTACAACCCGTAAACCAAACAAGGACCGGGGTTGTAACCTTTCGTCTGAACAGAACTTGGAATTCTCACCATTTATCGGTAAAATAAATACAGGCATTCAGGTCATATAGCAATCTGGAGCAGGATCGGGACAAGACTAGACTGGTTAAACTCCATCCAATCATTTCACGGCCAAACAAGACCTACGGCTTGATACTTTAACTAACTAGGGTTATCACAGGCCTAGTTACTAACAAGATGCAGTGAGATTATTCCACAGCCACAAGCCCTGCAGACCATCCAGGTTACCCAGGTCAAAATTAGGGGTTGAATACAGGTGGGTACATCGTCCAGGAAACGCATGTACCCTTAAGTAGCTTGAAGGGTGCAACACATGACAGTGTGCTGGAAATGTGCCCTACTCGACGGCAGGCTACAGATCCCAGGCGCGCCCAGGTAACGGGATTGCCTGTAGCTGGGGAATCTCTTCATGACTAATGTGTTAATCTAGTTATTAACCTTAGTCCATTTCAATAGGTACTCCTGACAGTGGTACTCAGGAGTCCATGTCCTAGACATGATGCAAGACAGGACTGGTTTATTTGTACAAGCACAATCGCCCACGGTGTCCAGGTAATTTATACAGGTCATGCCATGTCAGGTAGCCGTCGCAACAGCTTATCAAGATATATCATGTCAGGTGTACTTGTCAGGAGTGCGCCACGACGGGCCACTATCATGTCATGCCAGGTCACTTATCAGGAGTGCACCACTATGGGTCACCATCGTGTAATGCTAGTTCCTTGTCATACCATGTCATGTACAATAGTCATTCCAAACATAATAAGTAAAAATTAAGTTCATGACAAAAGGCGTAAGGATATAAAATGGGCGTAAAATATCTAATGAAATATCAATATACAGGGCCATAGAAGAGCCATACGGCTAAGGCATATGCGGCCAGGAGAGAATAAGACACATGCGGCTCAATATGAGAGCGCATGCGGCCAGGGCCGCTGGATCTCATGCGGCCAAGTTCAGGAGGGCGCATGCGGTTCCAAAAGAAATGGGTCTCATACAGCTGGAAGGTGAACAACCCATGCGGCTAGGCTAGGAAAAGTCCATGCGGCTAGGCTAGGAAAAGTCCATGCGGCTAGGCTAGGAAAAGTCCATGCGGCTGGAAGTGCAAGGGCACATGCGGCCAGGAAACTAATCCCCATGCGGCCAGGAAGAAATAGGGCACATGCGGCCAGGGAGGTGATGGCGCATACGGCTCCAAGATGTTGGGCCTCATGCGGCCAGCGGAAGAGTGGCTTCATGCGGCTGGGGGGGAGGCAAGCTCATGCAGCTAGAAAGAAATGCAAGTTCTTACGGCTCAAGAAGATGGGCGCATATGCGGCTCGAGGAGCAATGCCTATACGGCCAGACTGGTCACGGGCCTATGCGGCCAGGAAATGAAGGGGCTGCATGCGGCTAAGGGAGTTCAGAACTTATGCGGCTGGGAATTGAGCGAGTTATGCGGCTGAAATAGGTTCGACTCTCATGCGGCTCAAGAACTTCCAGTCATGCGGCTGAAATAGAACACTTGCCGCATGAAGTATTCATGCGGTCAAGTCAAGCACTGTTCATCTTCTCCAAAATTTCAGAGAAGAGAACACCATGAGAGCCAAGTCCTCAAGCTCCATAACTCCATCATCCGGAGCCTAAATCCGAACTTTCACAGGTCAAAATGGGGTAGAACGAAATTCTCTACAACATGGAACCATCAAAACTCAGAAATAACAAGCTTAAGTAGATCAAAACCCAAGAGATCCGAAAATAATGTAAATATAGATCTACAAGAATCTAGCCATGGAAAGTAAAAATGCCAAGTTCTAAAGTAAGTTAAAATGCTGTAAGGAAGAGAATGAAACAATAAAATTTGAGTTCCTCCATAAAGCAAGTTGCACTTGCCTAGAGCTCACTCTCTCTCTCTTGGTAGGTGAAGGAGTAATGGTGGAGAAGATGATAAATGAAGAGAGAGAAAGGAGAAGGGTTAATAAATGGTAGTGGTGGTGGTAGGTAGGTAGGGGGTTCACCCCTTGGTTCATGATAAACCAAATAGCAATCCCAAACCGAACCAAGCCAACCCGAACCAAGAATAACCAAGCCATGAAGGAAAGCTAAGCAAGGAAATCAGGCAATACAAGAATAAATACGTACACGTATTCCAGAATACGTAATACGAACCACAGGCATTACAACTCTACCCACCTTAAAAGAATTTCGTCCTCAGAATTTAATCAAGAGGCTAGAGGGGCAATGACAAGCTATACTAATAACGAGCGAGTTATACTAGGCAATCAATCAATCATGTAAGCAAGGAATCGAAGGCATGAGGCATAAGGAAGACATTATACCTCACGAGTCAAACAAGTCAGGATATCGTGATCGGATATCATCCTCACGCTTCCACGTTGACTCACCCAAAGAGTGATGACCCCAAGCAACTCGGACTAGCTTGATAGTCTTATTCTTGAGGATCTTCTCTCTCTGGTCTAATATAGACACGGGCCTCTCCTCATACGAAAGGTTGGTACCAACAACCAATTCCGAATGATCCAGGATGTGGCTCGGGTCTGGGATATACCGTCGTAATTGGGATACATGGAACACGTCATGCACCTCGCTTAGCGACGGCGGAAGAGCGAGACGATAGGATACATCTCCTACTCGCTCCAGAATGTCAAACGGTCCTTTATACCTAGGACTAAGCTTGCCCCGTACGCCGAAACGAATGACGCCACGGTTAGGCAAAATCCTCAGGAATACATGATCGCCGACCGAAAACTCGAGAGGGCGCCGATGAGAATCGGCCCAATGACGCTGGCGATCTTGGGCAACTCGAAGATGATCTCTAACCCTCCTGACCACCTCAACTGTCTGGGAAATCATTTCTGGACCGAGCATCTGTCTCTCTCCAACATCATCCCAGGCTAGCGGGGATCTGCACTTCCTGCCATAAAGTGCCTCGAACGGTGCCATCTGGATACTAGCCTAGAAACTGTTGTTGTACGAGAATTCTACCAGGTGCAAGTGATCTTCCCATGAACCACCGAAGTCAAGTGTGCAAGATCTCAATATGTCTTCAAGGGTCTGGATCGTGCGCTCCGACTGGCCATCTGTCTGCGGGTGATATGCTGAACTAAACTGGAGATGAGTCCCCAAACTCTCTTGCATGCTACGCCAAAAGTGCGACTTAAATCTGGAATCTCGGTCCGAGGTGATACTGACGGGCACTCCGTACATCCTGACAATCTGCCTGAGGTACATCTCTGCTAACTGAGCCGTCGATTGACCAACTCTGAATGGAAGAAAGTGAGCCACCTTCGTGAGCCGATCAACTATAACCCAAATAGCATCTCGACCAGCTGGGGATCTAGGCAATCCAGTCACGAAATCCATAGTCACATGCTCCCACTTCTATTCCGGAATCGGCAAGGGCTGAAGAAGTCCGGCTGGTCTCTGATGTTCGGCCTTGACTTGTTGGCAAACCAAACACCGAGAGACAAACCGAGCTATCTCCCGCTTCATGCCATTCCACCAGAAGTGCTGACGGATATCACGGTACATCTTCGTACCGCCAGGATGGATGGAATACTGAGAACTGTGCGCTTCCGATATGATCTCATGTCTGATATCTCCACTGGGTACACAAAGATGCTTACCATGTCGAAGTGTACCGTCCTCATGAATGCATAACTCCGGTCTTCGTCCTGCCTCACACTCTGCTCTGAGTCGTTGAAGCTTGGAATCTGTTGACTGCGCCATCCGGATCCTCTCGACTATAGTGGACTGAACTTGCATACTGGCCATCAACGCCACACTGGAAGGGAGAACAACTTCTATACCCATCTTCTGAAGATCGGCTAACAGCTCTGGTTGCGCTGTTAGAAAATAAACTCCCGCTCTCCTGCTCAATGCATCCGCAACAACATTAGCCTTCCCAGGATGATACTGCAAGTTGACATCATAATCCACAAGAAGCTCCAGCCACCTTCTCTGACGCATATTAAGATCTTTCTGGGTGACAACATACTTCAGGCTCTTGTGGTCGATGAAAATCTCCACCCTATCTCCGTACAAATAGTGCCTCCACAACTTAAGTGCAAACACTACTGCTGCTAGCTCCAAGTCATGGGTTGGGTAATTCCTCTCATGATCACGAAGTTGTCGTGACGCATAAGCTATTACCTTCCCATGCTGCATCAGAACACATCCTAAACCCCTGCCCGAAGCATCACAATACACTGAGAATCCTCTGGTCCCATCTGGAAGCGTGAGAATGGGTGCCGTTATCAGGCCTCGCTTCAACTGCTCAAAAGAACTCTGACACTTCGCTGTCCAAGCAAACTTCGCATCCTTGCGATTCAACTGGGTCAATGGCGCTGATATCCGAGCAAAATCTGATACAAACCGCCGGTAATAGCCGGCCAATCTAAGGAAACTGCGAACTTCTACAACTGTGCTGGGCACCGGCCACGACTCAATAGCCATAATCTTCTGGGGATCGACTTCTACTCCTCATCTGGTGATGATATGACCCAAGTACGAAATGCGATCATGCCAGAACTCGCATTTACTAAACTTGGCATACAACTGGTGCTCCCTGAGAGTCTGAAGAACCACACGGAGATGCTGCTCATGCTCGGCTTCACTCTTGCTGTAGACCAGGATGTCATCCAAGAACACGATCATAAACTGATCCAAGTATGGCATAAAGATGCGATTCATGAGGTCCATGAATACTGCCGGCGCATTAGTTGCTCCAAAGGGCATAACAAGGAACTCCCAATGCCCATACCTCGATCTAAAAGCTGTCTTCGGGATATCCTGCTCTCTGACTCTGATCTGATGATATCCTGAGCGCAAGTCGATCTTCGAAAATACTGATGCCCCCTTGAGTTGATCAAACAAGTCATTTATCCTCGGGAGAGGGTATCTATTCTTGATTGTCACTGAGTTCAAGGTACGATAATCAACACATAACCAGGACGTACCATCCTTTTTTTTCACAAGAAGCATCGGGGCTCCCCAAGGCGATCCACTAGCACGAATGAATCCCTTGATTCTGAGTTCCTCAATCATCTTGTACAATATCTCCAATTCTGACGGCGCCATCCGGTAGACTCTCTCTGACACTGGGGCTGTCCCGGGAATCAAGTCTATGGTGAACTCGATCTCCCGCTCCGGAGGCATACCTGGAAGCTCTTCTGGAAAAACATCGGGGAACTCATCGACTACCCTGGGCAACTGAACTGCTGCTACTGCCATCCGCAATACTGGAGGAGAAGGCTCAACTTTGCCTCGAGAGAAGGAAAACTCTGGCTCACCTGGAATGCTAAAAACAACTCTACCAACATGGCAATCTATTCTAGCATACTGGTTCCTCAACCAATCCATCCCTAAGACCACATCATAGTCGGTCATCGGGAACTCTATCAATCTAGCGGGGAACTCTCTACCGCTAACTACGATCCGACACGAGGAAAACACTCTATCGACTCCCACAAGTCCGTTACCAGTAAGTGTATTGAGCCTTACTGATAAGGACTCGGGCTCCAATCCTACCCGTGTCGCGAATCGTGCAGACATAAATGAATGGGATGCACCAGAATCAAATAAAGCTGAAGCTGGAAAGGAGTTGACGAGAATAGTACCTGCCACTACCTCACCTGGTGCTAATCCTTCCTCCATGGTCAACACCATAGCCTGACCATGCCCTCGGGGTGCTGGTCCCCTCTGCAGAAATTCTCGTTGCCTATTCTGACTCAAGGCCTGGGCTTGAGCATACTGCTGGGTTTGTTGATGCTGGAATACATGGGACTGAGGCGGCAAGGGCCTCGGCAATGGATACTGCTGCTGCTGGACCGATGCTGGTCCTCTCACCGAAGAGCTAGAAAGGTTGGATGATGATGAACCACCCCTGTTCGGACAGGATCCAACCCTATGGTCTGGTGCTCCATAAACCAGACACAATCCCTGTTCCCTACGACACTCTGCCACTACATGGCCTGGCTTCCCACAATGAGAACATCCCACTGCGGAAGACTGCTTCTGCTTCTGCTGCTGCTGAGGGTACGTCGGGGTGGAATGCTGAACCAACGTTACTGAGGCCGCTCGCTTCGGAGCTCCAATAGTCAAAGCCCTGGCTGTCGGGGCTGGTGCTGAAGACTGATTCATCTGGCCGTGAGATCTCTTCCGACCTCCGGTCCTGTCCACGATCCTCTGGGAGGTATACTCATGCCTCCGGGCTGCTCTCAAGACTGCATCAAATGCTCAAACTGCTCAATTGCTAACAAGATCTCCAGGTGAAGTCCCTGCTGGAACCGCTGGGCTCGATCATACACGGTTGCCACCAAGGTGGGAGCAAACCGACTGAGTCTGGAAAACTCGGCCGCATATCCATCGATCGTCCTGCCTCCTTGCTTCAGATTGGTGAACCTCGTCTGTAGATCGTACCGAGCTACAGCATCGAAATACTTGGTCTGAAATCTCTCTCTGAACACTGCCCATGGAATGGGTGCTGTAAACCCAACGGCCTGCGCCGCCCACCAGCTGCGGGCAAGATCTAACAACTGCAGGCGCACAACTGCCACCTTCTCGTTCTCTGGAGTCCTGGCTGCTTCGAGAATCACCTCAGTGTCCTGAAGCCAAGCATCTGCTGCGATAGCATCTTCACTACCGTCGAAGAATGGAGGGTTCAAGCGCATGAAGCTGTTGGCCGTGCTGTTACCCTGATGACCGCCCCGGGTCAAAGCATCTGTCACTGCCTGGTGTAAGGCATCTCCTCTGCGATCTTGGGAAGCTATCAAGGTCCTGACGAGTCCTACCAAAGTTCCATCATCAGGCTCGGCAGGCTGGACTGGCTGGACTGGTGGCTCTCCGCCAGAAGGCACGACACTGGAGGCTAGTCCGGAATACTGGGCTTGATCTCCAGGTTGCTGCTGGTCCGCGGGAGGTGCTCCGTCTTGCTGATCGGCAGGACCACGAACAATGCTGCTAAAAAAGACGACATGGGGAACAATAAGGAAGGACCAGGATAGACCAATGATTACAAGCAAATGTGATCAGGACAAGAATCCAAGGATTCAGAAGATACGAGCAGAGATCAAGGACGAATACTGATTGAGACATCTATCCGATAAACCCTCACATATCTTGATTTACAAGGACCTGCATAGGCCACCACTTAAACCATGTCACGCCCCAGAACCAGAATACTGGAGAGCGGGGGCAGACATAGCCAGCTACGTATATGAAATGGAATCCATCTCGCTATACGGTCACGGCTGTCTAGATACATGAGGGTTTATCTACAAGCCAACAGTCTCCTATGGTCATGAACAAGCCTAGTGTCTCAATCACAAGCAAGTAAGTAAAAGTTACAAGATGTATGATCATTAAATATACAATAGTAAGGCGTCCCAAACATTACATATTCAGCTGATCATGAAGCTAGTCGTTACAAGATGTTAGGACTAGCAAGAGTTTAGTCATACATGATCAACCCTAGGATCTGTTAATCATGTTACAGCCCGTAGGCAAACAGTAAGTAAAGTGCAACCGAGCTAAACATGTGCTCGTCGGCTAAACGCCTCAAAAGAATATTTTTATAATAAGTGGGAGATCAAAAATAAACCCACTCGTTGCCAGGGTTCCGTCTAGTGGTCATCATCTGACTGGAAGGCCGGTAGATCCTCTGGAGCTGCTCCAAAATCTGGCCATACAAAACCAGCTGGGTCAGATCCCAGAAAGAGCAAGTGCCATAAAGGAGGCTTCACTTAGGAACTAAAACCAGCAATCATCACAAGAGTATAAATAAGGTAAAAACTGGAAATAAAGAAAATACATCAGGATGATATACGACGAGATAACCATGGAACTATTCAGATAACCAGGTTACAACCCGTAAACCAAACAAGGACCGGAGTTGTAACCCTTCGTCTGAACAGAAATTAGAATTCTCACCATTTATCGGTAAAATAAATACAGGCATTCAGGTCATATAGCAATCTGGAGCAGGATCAGGACAAGACTAGACTGGTTAAACTCCATCCAATCATTTCACGGCCAAACAAGACCTCCGGCTTATACTTTAACTAACTAGGGTTATCATATGCCTAGTTACTAACAAGATGCAGTGAGATTATTCCACAGCCACAAGCCCTGCAGACCATCCAGGTTACCCAGGTCGAAATTAGGGGTTGAATACAGGTGGGTACATCGTCCAGGAAATGCATGTACCCTTAAGTAGCTTGAAGGGTGCAACACATGACAGTGTGCTGGAAATGTGCCCTACTCGACGGCAGGCTACAGATTCCAGGCGCGCCCAGGTAACGGGATTGCCTGTAGCTGGGGAATCTCTTCATGACTAATGTGTTAATCTAGTTATTAACCTTAGTCCATTTCAATAGGTACTCCTGACCGTGGTACTCAGGAGTCCATGTCCTAGACATGATGCAAGACAGGACTGGTTTATTTGTACAAGCACAATCGCCCACGGTGTCCAGGTAATTTATACAGGTCATGCCATGTCAAGTAGCCGTCGCAACAGCTTATCAAGATATATCATGTCAGGTGTACTTGTCAGGAGTGCGCCACGACGGGCCACTATCATGTTATGCCAGGTCACTTATCAGGAGTGCACCACTATGGGTCACCATCGTATAATGCTAGTTCCTTGTCATACCATGTCATGTACAATAGTCATTCCAAACATAATAAGTAAAAATTAAGTTCATGACAAAAGGCGTAAGGATATAAAATGGGCGTAAAATATCTAATGAAATATCAATATACAGGGCCATAGAAGAGCCATACGGCTAAGGCATATGCGGCCAGGCGAGAATAAGACACATGCGGCTCAATACGAGAGCGCATGCGGCCAGGGCCGCTGGATCTCATGCGGCCAAGTTCAGGAGGGCGCATGCGGTTCCAAAAGAAATGGGTCTCATACAGCTGGAAGGTGAACAACCCATGCGGCTAGGCTAGGAAAAGTCCATGCGGCTAGGCTAGGAAAAGTCCATGCGGTTGGAAGTGCAAGGGCACATGCGGCCAGGAAACTAATCCCCATGCGGCCAGAAAGAAATAGGGCACATGCGGCCAGGGAGGTGATGGCGCATGCGGCTCCAAGATGTTGGGCCTCATGCGGCCAGCGGAAGAGTGGCTTCATGTGGCTGGGGGGGAGGCAAGCTCATGCGGCTAGGAAGAAATGCAAGTTCATGCGGCTCAAGAAGATGGGAGCATATGCGGCTCGAGAAGCAATGCCTATGCGGCCAGACTGGTCACGGGCCTATACGGCCAGGAAATGAAGGGGCTGCATGCGGCTAAGGGAGTTCAGAACTTATGCGGCTGGGAATTGAGCGAGTTATGCGGCTGAAATAGGTTCGACTCTCATGTGACTCAAGAACTTCCAGTCATGCGGCTGAAATAGAACACTTGCCGCATGAAGTATTCATGCGGTCAAGTCAAGCACTGTTCATCTTCTCCAAAATTTCAGAGAAGAGAACACCATGAGAGCCATGTCCTCAAGCTCCATAACTCCATCATCCGGAGCCTAAATCCGAACTTTCACAGGTCAAAATAGGGTAGAACGAAATTCTCTACAATATGGAACCATCAAAACTCGAAAATAACAAGCTTAAGTAGATCAAAACCCAAGAGATCCGAAAATAATGTAAATATAGATCTACAAGAATCTAGCCATGGAAAGTAAAAATGCCAAGTTCTAAAGTAAGTTAAAATACTGTAAGGAAGAGAATGAAATAATAAAATTTGAGTTCCTCTATGAAGCAAGTTGCACTTGCCTAGAGCTCACTCTCTCTCTCTTGGTAGGTGAAGGAGTAATGGTGGAGAAGATGATAAATGAAGAGAGAGAAAGGAGAAGGGTTAATAAATAGTAGTGGTGGTGGTAGGTAGGTAGGGGGTTCACCCCTTGGTTCATGATGAACCAAATAGCAATCCCAAACCGAACCAAGCCAACCCGAACCAAGAATAACCAAGCCATGAAGGAAAGCTAAGCAAGGAAATCAGGCAATACAAGAATAAATACGTACACGTATTCCAGAATACGTAATACGAACCACAGGCATTACAAAAACCATCGAAAACATCCACGAAAATGCATTCAGAAAACAAAGCCAAAACCAACGCAAGCGGTGTAAAAAGCAGAGCAACGGGAGGTCTCTTCTAACTCAGCCGCAGAGTCAATCCTCGAGGCGCAACCCGCTGAATATGGGACTTGGTTCCGAAGAAGATATTCCATAATGAGGAATGGATCTTAATTCAACCGTTCCCGTTCGATCGACTCGGTCGATCCCGACCTATCGGTCCCGACCGAATCGATAGCGATAGTGTTCCTTTCTCGCGCACCCCGTGGACAAGTACGGGGCACGATGTAGGGACAGGGCACTACACCATAACCAACTAAGAAAAAGTTTCGTCCTCGAAACTTAAAATAGAACCTACCTCTACGAGAACAATGAAGGGAACTTTTCCTTCATTTCTGACTCAAGCTTCCACGTCGACTCTTCGACCGAGTGTTTCCTCCAGAGGATGTGGACTAGAGGAATAGCACGGTTGCAGAGAAGTTCATCCTTGCGCTCCAGGATTTGCACCGGCTCTTCGACATATGACATGTCCGTCTTCAGGTCCAGCTTACCCAAATCTACCACATGCCCCGGATCGTGCACGTACTTCTGCAATTGCGAGACATGGAAGACGTCATGTACCTCTAACAATACAGGTGGCAAGGCGAGTTGGTAAGCTACCGGGGTGACTCGCTTCAATATTTCTAACGGGCCAACAAATCTTGGGCTCAACTTTCCTTTCGTACCGAACCGGGAAACTCCACGCATAGGCATCACCTTCAGGAATACAAGGTCGCCTTCCGAGAACTCGAGGGGGTGTCGGTGCGTGTCGGCATAGCTTTTCTGCCGGCTTTGTGCTATCTTCAATCTCTCTCGTATCAACTTGACCTTCTGCACAGTCTGCTCCACCAGCTCCGGACCAAGTATCTGCCGTTCCCCGACTTCATTCCAGCAAATGGGCGATCTACACTTTCGACCGTACATAGCCTCATACGGCACCATTTGGATGCTGGACTGATAGTTGTTGTTGTATGCAAACTCGGCCAGCGGTAGATGGACGTCCCAACTTGACTTTAAGTCGATCGTACAGTGTCGTAACATGTCTTCGAGAATTTGGTTCACCCACTCTGTTTGGCCATTAGTCTGAGGATGATAAGCTGAGCTGAACTTCAACTTGGTCCCCAGTGCTGAATGAAGACTACTCCAGAAGCGCGTTACGAACCGTCCATCTCGATCCGAGACGATAGAAACTGGGACCCCGTGTAGCCGAACTATTTCATCAAGGTATATCTGAGCAAGGCGGTCGACGCTCCAAGTAACTTTGATGGCGATAAAGTGCGCTAACTTGGTTAGTCGATCGACGATGACCCAGACGGCATCGTTTTCCCGCGGCGTCCTCGGCAAGCCAACAACGAAGTCCATAGTGATGTGATCCCACTTCCACTCTAGAATGGCGAGGTTCTGTATCTCCCCGCCCGGTCGCTGGTGCTCGGCTTTGACTTGCTGACAGGCCATACATTTTCACACAAAGAGTGCTACGTCCCTCTTCATGCCGTGCCACCAAAAGACAACGCGGAGGTCCTTATACATCTTGGTGCTACCAGGATGCAAGGAATATTTTGCATAATGCGCCTCCGACATTATCTCCTTTCTAAGTTCTGCATCGTCCGGTATGCATAGCCGTCCCTTCACGCGCAACACTCCCGACTCATCCTCTACAAAGTCAGACGCTTTCCCTGTCGATATCAGCTTCCGCATCTTCTCCAGGTAGGGGTCGTCCTTCTGTGCGGACTTGATCCTCTTCAGTAGGCTCGGTTCCACCCGCAGTTGTGCCAGTTTCACGTCTCTGAAACGAACTCGGAGCTCGATGCCCATTCCTTCCAAGTCACGCAGCAGTCGATTGTTGATACATAATGAAGCCAAGTACTTCCGGCTCAGCGCATCCGCTACCACATTTTCCTTGCCCGACGTGTAGTCGATTGATAAGTCATAGTCTTTGATTAGTTCGAGCCATCGCCTCTGCCGCAAATTCAGTTCTTTCTGGGTGAAGAGATACTTGAGGCTTTTATGGTCCGTATAAATCCTGCACGCCACGCCATAGAGATAGTGACGCCATAGCTTCAACGCGAACACAATTGCCGCTAGTTCTAGGTCGTGCGTGGGGTAGTTCTTCTCGTACGGCTTCAACTGCCGGGAAGCAAAAGATATCACCTTATCCCGCTGCATGAGCACACACCCCAAGCCCTGGCCAGAAGCATCGCTAAAGATTTGAAATCCCTCCGTCCCTTCAGAAAGAGCAAGTATCGGGGCCGAAATGAGCTGTTGTTTGAGCTCCTGAAAGGAAGCTTCACAGTCGTCTGACCACTTGAATGCGACTCCTTTCTGGGTGAGACGAGTCAACGACGATGCGATATTCACAGAGTCCTTCACGAAGCATCGGTAGTATCCCGCCAAGCCTAGGAAGCTTCGAATTTCGCTAACTAATACGGGGCATTTCCAATCAGCAACTGCCTCGACTTTCTTCGGATCGACTGCGATGCCCACGGCGGAGATGATGTGCCCAAGGAATGAGACGCTGTTAATCTAGAACTCGCACTTGCTCATCTTCGCGTACAACTGATTCTCTCGAAGGGTTTGGAGTACCGTCTGCAGATGCTCTGCATGTTGCGCTCGATCCTTCGAGTAGACGAGGATGTCGTCGATGAAGACTACTACGAACTTGTCAACGAACGAACGGAACACCCGATTCATTAGATCCATAAAGACGACAGGGGCGTTTGTCAGACCGAACGGCATTACCAAGAACTCGTAGTGGCCGTAACGAGTGCGGAAGGCAGACTTAGGCACGTCGTCTGGCTTGACTTTGAGTTGGTGGTAACCCGATCGTAGATCAACCTTCGAAAATACCGTTGCACCTTAGAGCTGGTCGAACAAGTCGTCGATGCGGGGCAGGAGGTATTTGTTTTGGACGGTGGCTTTATTCAATTCCTGATAGTCGATGCAGAGTCGCATCGATCCATCCTTCTTATTCACGAATAGCACGGGCGCACCCCACGGCGAGACACTCAGACGGATATACCCTCTGTCGAGCAATTCCTGAAGTTGTGCCTTCAATTCTTTCAATTCTGCAGGGGCTATTCTATACGGAGCCTTCGAGATCGGCCAGGTGTAGGGGAATGTATCGATGGTGAACTCTATTTCTCGATCGGGCGGCATGTCGGGTATCTCATCCGGGAATACGTCTGGGAATTCTGCCACAACGTCGGTCTGACCCGCGTTTGTACCATCCTGTCGCATGTCTTGAACTGAAGCTAGATAGTCTTCGCACCCGGAATGCAGCATCCGTCGAGCAGATATTACGGAGATCACCATGCAGGTCGGCGACGCCTCACCATACGAGTAGCAAAATTCAGGCACTCCGGGCATACGGAATATGACCTTCTTTTTGGCACAGTATATGGTTGCGTTGCACGGACCGAGCCAATCCATGCCCAGTATGATGTCGAAGTCCTTCATATCTAGAACTATCGCATCAAGACCGATCTTTTGACCGTCGATACAGATAATCCCGCCGGTGCAGGCTAAGTTTGTGAGAATTGGTGCACCCGAAGGTGTGCTTACGCTAAGGTCGAGATCTAATGATATTACAGGAAATTTGTGCTCGACGGCGAAGTCCGCCGATATAAAAGTATACGAGGCGCCTGAATCAAATAACACACGAGCAGGTACATTATTGAAATTTAATATACCTGTCATAACAGTGTCGAAAGTATACGCCTCGTCTCAAGTCATGGCAAAGACACGCCCCTATGCATTAGGGCGTCGGGCTTGGTTGTCGGGTTGAGTAGGCTGAGGGGGTCGGGACGCCTATCCTCGATTCTCTTGACGGTGTTATTGTGGTGGTACGTTGGGATGATTTGGTTTCTGAACAGGGCAATCTCGAAATTGATGCCCCTTTTATCCGCAAAAGAAACATCCACCTTCTTGAACACGACAATCATTGGGATGGTGGCCAAGGTTATGACATTTGCTGCAAGGAATCGGAGGGGTTCGCCCTCTGTTGCTGCCATTATTTGGACGCTTTGATGCGTAGTTGTTTCCTCCCGTATAGCTAGGACGTTTGTGATTGGAGTGGCGCACAACGTCGTCAGCACTGAAAGGATGCAGGCTCTCAAGGCGGAGAGCGTGGTTCAGAGCCTCGCCCATGGTCTTATACTCCGGGACCCCGACATACGCACCGATAGAGTGTCGCAGACCAACTTCGAACCGTCGCACACGGCACTCTTCCGTAAGCAGAAACTGGCCAGCAAATTTAGACAACTTGTTGAATTCTGCGGCATACGGTTCCACTGTCCTGCTCCCTTGCTTCAACTGCATGAATTCATCGCTTGAAGAACGGCTGACGAAAGGTATTGGACTTCGAAAGCTTTACGGAACGTGGCCCAAGAGATCGGCACGGTGGTGTTGTCCGGTCGGATCGCTCGCTTGCGTACGGCCCACCAGTCGTGCGCGTTCAACCGTAGTTGAAGTTGTGCGCAGGCGACTTGCTTCGACTCTTCAATGCCGAGAAGCTCGAAGTGATCTTCCAGCTCTTCCAACCAGTCGATCGCTATGGAAGGACCCTCGGTGCCGCTGAAGGAAGTGCGTCACGCCTTCTTAAATTCTGACACTTCAAAGTTGTACTTTTTCAGTGTCGCTGGTTGACGCTTGGGCTCCGCCGTGTCGACTTCAATGGGTTGGATCGTCGGCCCGATGGTAGCAGGTGCGGTGACGGTAGGCACAGTCGCAGAATTTTCGTTGGCCGCCATTGTCTGGACGATCTGCTGTAGGGTATCTAACTGCTTTTGTTGAAGTTTGGCATGTGCGTCAAAGCGAGCTTCAAACTGGGCCTGTCGTTCCTCTACCTGTTGATGCCGGTTCTCGGACTGGTTTTGTTGCGCCTCCATCATGCGCAGCATCCTTTCGATTGTATCGTTAGAAGGTCCGGCCCACGGACGATGCGAACTACTAGAGCCGCTTGAAGCGCTCTGTTCTTGCTCGGCCGTAGGTTCCGTTATTTCTGCGATACGAAGGCAAACGCATCAGTCACAAATTATTACGGACTTATTGTATGGAACAACTTATCTCATCGATGCGAGGTCAAAGGTTTGGAACTCTAGACGCGATGCCAAAGGATGTAAAGTCGTACTCTGATACCATTATGTCACGCTCCGATTCCGTAGAATCGATAGTCGTCCCCCGGGCGTGATGCCGTACGAACCTAAGTTGCGATCGCACAAGGCATAGTCATAAGGTTATCCGAAACACAACATCAAGTTAGAGTACGCAGAGAAATTGATTGACACATTTGAAATAGAAGTAACTTTTTCATTGATAATAAAACTTTATTTACATTGACTTCATTTACATTCATTGCCGTGCGGGCTACAATATGACTCGACTTACAAAATGAACGCCGATGAGATAGTCGTTCCATACATTACATCCCTTTTTACAAGCAAAAACTATTACGCTTTCCACCTGGGATTGAGGAAAGCCGAGCCGCCATCTATTCTTTTGGACTGAGTACGGGTCTTCTTCAAAAGGAATCCAGAACAAGCCTTTACACGGACGAGGCTTCAAAAGTATCCACGCCGCCTTGAGATTTTAGGTGGCACGCCCTTCGTGGTTCGGGGTACCTGCGTGGAGAGCGAGGATCAGTACATTACACTTTGTACTGGTGCGTGGCAAGTTAAGTTCCAAGCTCTCATTTGGTTGATGAGTTTATATGACTTAGAGTATGAATGTTTCTAACCATCCTAATGAATGTCAAACAAGCATATTGAAAATTTACGTTGAAACTTACCCCCGGCGGGCCGCACCATGCCTTATGAAACTTACCATGTTCTTCCCTGTCAATTGTTATCATTTACATACCAAGTGCAATATTGCGTGTGATTGGCCACTGGCATGACAAGCCATCCTGGACTATAGCTTTGTTAGCCGGGGCCCTTGCAGCGCAAGTAGCGAGCCCTGCTGCAAGTCCCCGCTTAACCCGTGCTATCATCCAGCACAGCTATACCGTGTTTCCTCCTAGGCCGAGTCGGTCCCGTGGCCGCGGGTTGTCGCTCGAGGAAACTCTCCCTTGTCGACAAGTTGTCCAATAACCGAGTTAAGACATTATTCAGTTGTTAAGGTATTGCCTACGTTCACTTTGAATCTTGACCATTTTACCGTGCCCGTGCCTCTGCATTCAATCTTTCCTCCACAACAACATTATCGATTTACTTAAGAAGGGGTCAAGAAGAGAAGGGTCAGCCACTCACCTTGAGTTTACTTCGGCGAGAGAACTTATTGGCCACGCTAGACGTCGCCTACTCGATTACCTGAAATCACACAAGCAACCGATTAGAACACTGCATTATTCAAGGAGTTCGATAGGAAATGCGAGTTCGAAATGCAAGCCATGAAAACCATCGAAAACATCCACGAAAATTCATTCAGAAAACAAAGCCAAAACCAACGCAAGCGGCGTGAAAAACAGAGCAACGGGAGGTCTCTCCCGACTCAGCCGTAGAGTCAATCCTCGAGGCACAACCCGCTGAATATGGGACTTGGTTTCAAAGAAGACATTCCATAACGAGGAATGGATCTTAATTCAACCGTTCCCGTTCGATCGACTCGGTCGATCCCGACCTATCGGTCCCGACCGAATCGATAGAGACAATGTTCCTTTCTTGCGCACCCCGTGGACAAGTATGGGGCACGATGTAGGGACGGGGCACTACAGCAAGTGTGATAAGTTTAATGCACATTTGGACAATGCTGAGTTTAAGTATAAGTGCTAAGGTGATAGCATAAATGTTAGTGATGTCATAATGATTAAACTTAATTGAATAACCACAATCAAAAATATAGTTTTGATTTTGGCAACTCGATTAAATTTAAGATAGAAGGCTCATATCACTAATATGTAAACCAATAGGCACATATCACCAAAGGTATAAGTATAAGTAGAAATGCTATAGTGATAGTATAAAGATTAGTGATAATGAAATGCTAAACTAAACATATTAACCATATTCAAAAACATGATACAATCATTGGGCCAATAGAAACCTCTAGTAACTGCCAAGTCTACTAGCATACAATTCTATTAGCAGTTACTCCTATCCGTCGCACGCCTCATACGTATCGGTGGCCAGCCGACTACGCGAGCATGCATCCTACATGTGATTCACAACATGTGGTAAAGCAAGTATCAAGGCCATATGAGATATACTGATACCTCATCAACAAAGGGGTGGTCACTAGACTAAGTCACTGCAAGAGAAATAAATAAAAGCGAGAAAAATGACCGATAGAGTCGCTTGCACCCAAGTGTGACTTAGACGCACAGTTTTATAATATTAACAAATAAGGAATACTAAAAATAACAACTGAAAATAAGAATACATAAATCACAGAGTAAGGTGGCAAGGTATCATACCTGGTTGTGCGAAGGTGGTAAGACGAAGAATCACAATATCAGCAAAGAATGTCACAATCTCCAAACGACTCTGGATGCTGAAACATACATCAAGAACGTACTCAGAATAAGTGATATACCTAGGAAATACCTGTCCAAAAGTTAAATTCTGGAACAGGAGCAAAATCATAATTTTTGGTCAAAACGATATCCGTCGTTGGACCCATTTTGTACCGAAATGCGTACCAATGTCTACGGTCTCTAAAGTCATCAAACTATATGTCTACAAATTTGGTTTGAGGAGACGAACCCAACGATTTGTCCAATTTTGGATTCCGATGAGCCGTGCACAAATTTGTCCGTTGTAGTGGGTCGCGGGCCTGCCAAATAGGCGTTCCGGTCGACCTCCTCAGAATCGGACCAAACTTGGCATACAGGACCAAAAAATTGATACGGTCCTGTTGGCACAAGTTTTGTCTCGAACCGACCACTGTACACGAAGTTATGGCCAAGTTTGCAAAACATTAATACGGGGGTATCTCGACGGATACACACTGATTTCGTCGCGCACGTACAACGAAATCGAGTTTCGTCAGTTCCGACACGTCAGTAACATCCAAACGAACCTTTCGATATGTATAGTGCATGACCACATCGCCCGGTTTGTCAGGGCACACGCCGTATCGGTTGGTTTTTCCCAAATTTGTTGTTTTATAAACTATTTTTCACAAATTTTTGAACTGATTTATAATGGAACTAAATACAGAATAAATAAAACTAATTGATGGGTTTTAAGCTTGGTTATGTTGGCTATAACTGATTAAAAAAAAATTTCGAAAATCCCTAATAAGTGGTTCAGAAATTGCCTTCTAGTTTGGGGGTTTGGACAGCCTTAAGGCTCTGTCCTGACAGATTTTTTTTTTTTGCTCGAATTTTTGTCAAGTTTCCTGTCGACCAGAGGAGCTATGATAAATTCCCTTTGAAGGGTCCTCGAGGATATAATCCAAAGAGATTCAATGCTGAATATTTGAGCGGGATTGCATCATTTTTAGATGTAGCAAAACATGTTAATAATAAGGGCCTTACTAAGTGCCCATGTCGTAAATGTCATAACGGATATTCAGCTTCAGTGGCGGAAGTCAAAAAACACTTATGTATTCATAGGATGTCCCTAGACTACAATGTATGGATTTACCATGGGAAACAAAGAGGAGAAATTAGCACTACTAATCTGAGTTCTCATCAAACTGTATTTAGTGGAAACAATAATGTTGATGAAATTATTGCAGATGCCTTCCCTCATGCGTCTTTCAATTTAGACGATGATGATGCCATTGATGATCATGTAACGGTAGATAACGACAATCATGCTTATAGGCTGCGATCAACAGAATTTGAGAGATTGTTGGAAGAGTCTCAACGCGAATTATACCCTAGTTGTATTGACTTTTTTGTATTATCATTTACAGTAGAGCTGATGCAATGCAAGGTCAATAATTTGTGGTCAAATAAATCACTCAACGACGTGTTAGGGATAATGAAGCGGTTAATACCCAGATATGATTATCACATGCCATATTCATACTATGCTGCAAGTAAGATTCTAAAGGACCTTGGCTTAGGGTACAAAAAATCCACGCATGCAAGAATGATTGTGTTTTGTTTTACAAAGAGAATGCAGGAAAGGACAATTGTCCAATTTGTAATGAACCTTGATATGTAACTAGTGAGCATGATCCAAAAAGAAAGATTCCTAATAAAGTTTTGCGTTATTTTTCCCTAACGCCTAGGCTATAGAGGTTGTACATGTCTAGACATACTGCTAGAGATATGTTATGGCATAAAAATGGAAACAAAAATGATGAATCTGTAACGAGGCATCCTTCTGATGGTCTTGCTTGGAAAGAATTTGACAAAATATATCCTGATTTTGCGATGGAGCCACGGAATATCAGATTAGGTTTTGCAACCGATGGTTTTAATCCATTTGGTAATATGAGCCAATCTTACAGCATATGGCCAGTGATGGTGGTTCCTTATAAGTTGCCACCATGGAAGTGCATGAAGAAAGAATATACCATGATGCTCTTGTTAATTCCTGGTCGATCAACACCTGGTAGGAAAATTGATGTTTATCTAAGACCGTTGATTGATGAGCTTAAATTGCTATGGGAGAAAGGTGTGGCAACTTATGACAAAGCAACAAATTCTGTATTTAATCTCCGCGTAGCAGTTATGTGGACGATTAATGACTTTCCGACATATGGAAACTTGTCCGGTTGGGTCACTCATGGTTACAAGGCATATCTGATATGTAACATAGATATAATGTCTGAGCCCTTAAAACATAAAATTTGTTACATGGGAACTCGTCGAGGCTTGCCAAGAAACCATGTATAGAGGAGACGTCCAAAAGAGTTTAATAGGAAAGTGTAAAGGTGACAAAAACCAAGAGAATTCTCAGGTGATGACTTGTTATCTCAATTGGATAGTATCACTTTTGAGCCAACGGGTAAACATCCTAACAAAAAAAAAAGAGATGATGAATTAAATTAGAGTAAGAAAAGTATCTTTTTTGAATTGGAATATTAGTCAAAATTGAAAAATAGGTATAACTTAGATGTCATGCACATAGAGAAGAACATATGTGATAATATTTTGGGGACCCTTTTGGATTTGGATAATAAATCCAAGGACACATGGAGTGCTCGTTTATATTATTAATGAAGCACTCACATTTTGTTCAATGTACTTACACAATGTTGAGACAACTTTCAATAAGCCTGATAGATATCAAGATGGCGGTGAACGTAATGAAAAACTATCAGTGTTTTCACAAGTTGCTCGTCCGTATTAAGGTAGTGTCGCAGGAATAGACCCAAGCCGATCGCAATGTTGCTCATTGGTACATACTGACCAACTGTGATGAGGTGTCTCTATTTCTAAAGTAAGTGAATATGTGTTGCATTATTAATTAATATATAGTTGGTTGCAGTAACTAATGGGTTTTTATTCTTTTTACTGCTTCAATAAATCATATAGTGAACATTACCAAATCTTGGAAGAGGAAAGTAATATGGATATTGCAGAAAGGCAAAAGCAAATGTTTTTTCGATTGTTTCGCCATAAGGTAAATGCACAATTGAATAATTTATCTCAAATTGGTAGTTGTTTTAGTGTATAATATATTCTGTAACAATATTTATGTATTGTTAATTTTAGATGTCAAAGCTGAAAATGGAGAACTCACCACTATACACTGAAGAGTTGTACGAGTTGTCAAGAGGCCCCAAGTGTAAATTCCACCCTTTTGATTGGTGTATTGTCAATAAAATTTGGTTTATTTGTGTGGAACGTGATACTAGGCTGTCGACTCAGAATAGCGGGGTATATGCCATCGAAGACATAGATTACTATGGACAATTAACCAAAGTGGTAGCCTTGGAGTATAGAAAAGGCTATCAAGCTGTGTTGTTCGAATGTCAGTGGTTTGATTCTCGAAGCAGTGGTGCAAGCGCAAAACTTCGTCATGAATTCTATCTGACATCCATTAATGTTAATACTCGGTGGTATGAAAGTGAGCCATTTATATTAGCAATTCAAGCTAAGCAAGTTTTTTATGTTGATGACCCAAAGTTGGGCTTTGGTTGGAAAGTTATTCAGAAGATGCATCATAGACACATATGGGATATTCCACAAAATAAAATTAGTGTGGGTGGCGAAATGGAGAATGACATAGTATATCAAGAAAACTCCTCATCTAATATTCCTTGGGTGGTTAAAGATAATGAACTGAGTTTCCTTACATTGCGTAGAAATGATATTCCTCCTATAGCTATTGATGCAATAGTTGCTGATTTGGCGATTAATAATGATGATAATGATGTACATGATGAGATAGAGGATGGAATATCTTCGGATAGTGGACAAAATTACTATACACGTCAATAATGAAGATAGTGATTTAGATTAGTAAGTTTTTCTATAGCTATATTTATGGGGGTTATATTAACTATACTTTTGTATTTCATGATTACTGGACTTATTTTATTTGTATTTCATGATATATACAGATCATGGTTCAGTCTGTACAACGTGGTGGTAAGAGGACTCAACTTACTCAAAAAGATGTTGCAAATGGCTCTCCATTAAGTGTTGGAGACGTTGTGGTAGACCGAATGGTGCCTTCTTATAAGAATCAGATGACATCATTGGGTATGACTAAACTAGAATCATTTATTTTCATAAAATGCATGATCCTAATACTCGTTAGGTTCCATAAGTTGTATGATTGGAGTGGTATTAATTCATCTGAATCCTGATACTCTTTGTATGTTTCTGGACCAATGTGCCTGTTATATTATAAAAAAGGACATCGGGCACACTGTAGATACCATCTGGAGTAGGCAACAATGTATGTATTTGAACCAATGTGCTTTTTGCATTAGAGATAAGGACATCACACACATCTGTAGATACCATTTGGGGTAGGCAAGAATGTTCATCTCTGGACCAATGTGCATGTTGCATTACAGATCAACATCTGAAGGCTTCGAAAGTATCATGCCCAAGATGTGGTAGACAACTTGAGTTCTGAGAGCATACTGCACCTTACCTTTAGAATGTCTAACTACAGATTGCTGGATACCAATATATTTTCACAAAACTGATTCTTCTCTAAGACTTTGACCTAAGAAATACTTAAGAATGAGCAGAAAACTAAAATCATCCACTTGGATGAATAGAGTGAGTGAGTTAGCAGCAGCAGTATCTAGCAGGCAGCAATATAATGCAGCACAGGTAGCAGCAAACTGCATTAGCAGCAGCAGTATCTAGCAGGCAGCAATTAATGCAGCAGAGCATTATTAGCTACAAATGGTTGTGTATCCGTTAGATACTTGTGTGAGTCAGTTAGATACTTGTGTCAGTTAGATACCTGTGTTAGATAGCTGAAAGAAGGATATACATCAACTTTAAAACCATATGATATCCTAAATAACTAGGATGAATTCCTATTATGACAATAACAGGTTACAGCAAACTAATGAATAAGTTGACTGCATTTTGTAGCATTTCTGCCATATGCTTGAAATTCGCCCAAACTAATGAATAAGTTTACCAAATAGAAGTGCCCATTTACATGTAATATTAACATGACATCCACCATCGCAGGCCCAGGCTCCAAGAGTTCCATTTTTTACAGAGGGCCATGAAAGAAATATTGGATTAGATCGAGAAAACAGTTTTAATTTTTCCATAAACTTTTCTCACATTATGGTACACATATATTGATCGCAGTAGCAATTGGATTGCTAGGGTGATTATACATAGTAAGCTCATGTGTTGAGTCAACTTTTCCTCTAAGATGACTGCATTTTGTAGTATTTTTGCCATATGCTTGAAATTCTCCAAACTAATGAATAAGTTTACCAAATGGAAGTGCCCATCTTCGTGTAATATTAACATGACATCCACTATCGCAGGCCTAGGCTCCAAGAGTTCCATTTTTTACATTGAGTCATGAAAGAAATAATGGATTAGATCGAAAAAACAGTTTTAAATTTTTTTATAAACTTTTCTCACATTATGGCACACATATATTGATTGCAGTAGCAATTAGATTGCTAGGGTGATTATACGTAGTAAGCTCATGTGTCGAGTCAACTTTTCCTCTTAGCTGACTGCATTTTGTAGCATTTCTGCCACATGCTTGAAATTCGTCCAAACTAATGAATAAGTTTACCAAATAGAAGTGCCCATCTACATGTAATATTAACATGACATCCACCATTGCAGGACCAGGCTCAAAGAGTTCCATTTTTTACATAGGGCCATGAAAGAAATAATAGATTAGATAAAAAAAACAGTTTTTAAATTTTTCCATGAACTTTTATCACATTATGGTACACATATATTGATTATAGTAGCAATTGGATTGCTAGGGTGATTATACATAGTAAGATCATGTGTTGAGTCAACTTTTCCTCTAAGCTTAAGAAATCTCCTGCGTTTCGATAACCGAATTGAAATTCTTGATATTGCAACTGTTGTTGTTCCATTTTCCAATTTCAAAGTGAAGAATATTAAGGAAGTCTCGAGTCAGGATGTCCGCATACTTGAAGTGGAACTTTATGCACTCACATCATTATTTTACCTACACCTCTCAACTTTATGATCATATCAGGAAAAATGTGTAGTTATATTCTCAATTAATTTGTGTTAAATTTAATTTAATCTTCCTAGCTATTTTTATCATCATTGGCTTTCTAAGATCTTCATGTTGATGTAAAATATTATATCAATTTTTAGTTTGTACATATACAAATATTGATCAAAATCTTTTTTTTTTCCTGGTGGTGAAACAAGTTTACCACCTACTATTTCCTCAAAGACGTTGGGTATGATAACAAGTTCAACAACAACTTTGGATATGAATGGCAATTCTTCTGGTGGTGGAATAGGATCAAACCCTAGTAGGTCTTCGTCAAACTTGAATGTGACTACAAGAGTAGCACCTACTACATCATTGGGAATGAATCTCAATTCTTCTGAACCATGGCAAAGGTCTAATACTAGTGATGATACCTCTCATAATTTTGTTGAAGCTCCAAGAGGCTCTACTAACTCCCATGGTAAATAATCTATCCAATTAGCAAAAATAAATAAACTATGCTCATATGAAACTATGCTCCTTAGCGATGTTGCTTGTATTTACTTTTTTATATTAGCATCAGATGCAAGAAACTCTGCTCCTATGAAAACAAGAGGATTTTCTAGGAAAATAAGATCTCCACCATCATGTTGATCGCAGGTAAGAGGATTAAAATTCATCTTGAGGAGGATTTGGGGGTGCCTATGGGTCAAGTTCGAAACATATCCAGCCTATTATCTCACGAGTGTGGTTACCAAGTTCAAAACCATGCCACGCTACTACAGGCACACTGGGACGACATTGATGTAGATACTAAGCAGAAACTAATAGATGGAGTCATGATAAGTGTGGAATATTATTCATTTATAACTCAATTCTATTATATTGACTAATAACATATAATTTATGTTGTGATTTAGACAAATTTTGATATAGATACGGAGGACCCAAAATGGTACAAGTATATATGTGATAATATGAGAAATAGATACAATCACTATAAGCACAAACTAGCCAAGTAGTATAAGAGTTCAGATAAGGTAGCTCGGGAAAATCCTCCTCTAAAGCTTCTAAGAGATAGAGATCTATCAGAGTGGGAGTGGTTATGTAATCATTTTATGAGTGAAAAATACCAGGTAATATTTTTTTCTAACGAGTTGTTCATAAGAAGTTTAGTTTTCTTACATTGATGTTTGAGTTTTCTTATAAGTTTGAAGTTCTTGATTACATATAGGCTTAATTTCAACTTAATTATACTGATAGGTTGGAACACCTTTAAGTTCAGTAATGAGTTTTATTATATTGATGTATTGATATTTTTCATCTTAATTATACTCATATGTTGATATATTCAATTATGAATTTTAAGTACCATTGTTTTTCGAATGAAGTACCATTTTTATCGGTCTTCGTTTACTGCAGAAAAGATTTGAAACTAATTCAATTAACCGGTCAAAGAAATAGTAGGATCATTGTGATGGTTCACGACCATGCTCATTGTATAACCATGATCACGCTGAGGTAATCATATAATTATTTTCATTTATGAAGTTTGTGAACATCAATATTAGCATTTGGATCAATTTTGTGTATGATGTTATTATTAGGGTGGTTCGCAATTTCCTGATATCGAAACATGGGGTACAACTTATATGTCAAAAAAGAAGAAGAATTGGGTCAATGACGCAACAAAGGATGCACATGTAAGTATACATTAATTTTATTTGTTTAAAGAAACGGTTTCTATTGCATACTCGAGTAATATTGTTTCTCTTTTAACGAATCAAATATTGTTTTTACAGGATGAGATGATAAAAAAGAAGGATGATTATCTTGAAAAAATCATTGAGATGTATCCTGAGGGAACCTCGATGGAAAAGATTGATGTAGCACCAAAAATCGAACCACCTAAGGCGACAATACATTTTCGGCCAAAACTTTGTGACGACAAAGTCATTTTCTCACAACAGTATAGTAGCCAAAGATCTTTTGCAAGTAAAATGCTTAATTAGTCGTCCCTGACTTTGGGCCAGGAGCCTGAGGCGACGATGCTTCCTATGTTACTCGGACTCTCCACTTTAAGGAGAAGTACCCGTATCGACCCTTTAGGACATGGATATGGATATAGAATCCGTATCGATCCTCCATGGTGACAATCGGATCCTTCATGGTGACAATCGAAAGACTGGTAGTGAAATAGATAGTTTATTTTAATGTGGTAGTGATGTAGATAGTTTATTTTAATGTGGTAATGATGTAGATAGTTTATTTTAATATGGTAGACTGGTAGTTAAGTAGTAGGAGAGCTGAAGGGACGGTCCTTAGGGACTTATTCAACTAGTTGAGTAAAGTTTACTAGTAATTTATAATTACATGTTGTCTTTTTACGAAACCCTAGTCATATTTCCGTACCCATACCCAAAATTTAGATCCTTTTTAGCCGAGTCCGTGTGTCCTTCAATTATGAGTTTGAAGGGTCCGACTCTTGGATATGTACCCATACCCGACACCCGTACCCGAGTCCAGGTAACATAGACTAATTCTACATTTAGGCGACAAAAAACCATTGGTTGTCTAAAGCCCTTATATATATATATATATATATATTTTTTTTTTTGGAATACTAGAATTTATTGAATGAAAACAGGAAACAGCGGGAGCTTAAAGGCTAAAATTCGAATTTCAAACGAAATTCGAATCCCAAAATAGCAAACAGCAGACCACACGGAAAACGAAAAAACAAAAAGCAAAAAGAGCGTGGGGGATCTCGGAACGCGCGCTCGCCCTGCCCGAGGCAACTCGGCAGGCGGCCCGAGGAGGACCGCGCCCAGACCGATGCGGAGGCGACGCTGTGCCCGAAGAGAAGCCTCGGCGAAGAGAGCCACAGCGGCTGGAGGGCGAGACACTGCGGGGGGCTACGGCGAGGATGGCCTCGGCGAGGAGGGCCACGGAACGACTTCGGGGGGAGGGCCACGTCGAGGAACCCCGGGGGGGTGATGAGCCCCGGCGGAGGAGAGGAGGAGGCCCGGGGGAGGGAGGGGGGAGTCGCGGCCGAGAAGAGGAGGAGGCCCGGCGAGGGAGGTGGGGGAGGGCGCCACCGTGAGGGAGCCGGAAGGGGGGCTCGGCCTGGGGGAGCTGCGGCGGAGGGTCTCGTCCGTGGGGAGGGGGAGCTACGACCGATTGAAGGGGGCCGAAAAGATCGCGTGGAGGTCGGGCGGGCTGGTGCACCACGGGCAAGGGCAAGCCCGGCCGGAGGGGGACGGGGCGTCCGAGGAGGATACGGGGATCTGGACTGCCCCAGGGACGCCGGGCGCCGGGGGAGGAGTTCCGGGAAGTGGAGCGAGGCCGCCGCGACAGCTGGGGCGAGACGGAACCACGGTGAGGAGGAGGGGGGCCAGAGCCGCCGGGGGTTGCAGGAGGCCAGGTGGTCACAACCGAGGGGAAGTACCACGACGAGAAGGAGGGGGGCCGGTGCCACCGGAGGCAGGCGGAGGCCAAAAGGGCGCAGCCGAGGGGTTAGGGAGGGGGGACCAAAGCCACCCGGAGAGGTGGTGGCCGAAGGGGAGGCCGCTGCCGATTGGGGGGGTGGCGCGACGGTAGGGACGGCGGGAGGGGGTGGCACAACGGGAGGGACGGCGGGAGGGGGTACGCCGGGATGAAGGCCGCAGCCGAAATGGGGGGTGGTGCGACGAGGGGAGCGGAGATGGGAGCGACGGAGGGTGGCGCGGCAAGGGGGAGGGCAAGACTCCGGCGCCTGGCACGAGACCGCCGGGGCTTACGACGCCGCGGGCGCCGAGGGGAGAGGGGGGATGGTGGGGGAATCCCAACGGAAGGAAGGGGAGGCTCCAGGAGGAGGGGGGCGAGGAAGAGCCCGATCTGCCGGAGGAGAGGCTGGCCGGCCACGCGGGCCAGCCAAACACTACGATGGCTCCGGCGAGCGGCAACGCTCCAAGCCGGAGTCCGCTCCACAGGGGGTGCGGCGGCGCTCCCAAGAGCCCGCTACCATCGCTCCTCATTTATTATTATTATTATTATTATTATTATTATTATTATATATATATATATATATATGAAAATTCTTCAATACAAACATCTAAAAGTTTGTGTCGATATATCCCAAATCTGAATCATTGGTTGTTGATCCAATGATTCTTATTAAATGAGTTTTCTTGGACTATTAATAGAGTATGGAATATCATTTAATGCAATTTTTGACTTTTGACCTCTTGGTAACTTGCTTGTGTAGATCATTCTTGACTTTAATTTTTTTAATGAACACCCTAAATTAACTCATATTTACTCTCTTTAAGCTGATCAAAATTCACAAAATACTCTAAATTAACTCATATTAGATTGATTTAATTTGCAGCCTTACTACATTAAATATTTTGAAGAACAACAATCCACCGTCGTCGTCGCCATCGCCGTCACCTGGCCTGATTAAATGATATTCAGATTTTGTGCACCCATACAGTGGAAGCCTGATTAAATAATATTCAGATTTTCTTGAACATGCTTTAATATTAAATAAATAAATGATATTGAGATTAGATTGACCATGTTTTAATATTTTTCTCAATAGGGTAGTGGGTTCATGATATTCATTAAAAGTCAAAATTATGATATTTGCTTAAATTTTCGATAAATGATATTAAAATTAACGTAAAAATTCGAATATACTTTGGAAAATAATATTAAAAATACTGTAAATATTAGAAAGATGGTTAATATGACAAAATGGCACAATAAAAAAAATTCGTTCTTTTCGAAAATATTATCATTAGAAAAGTAAAAAAAATATTATCGTTAAAAAACCCAAACAGATTTTTTTTAAAAAAAATAAGTGATCGGTAGGCGTTCAATGCAACTTAAAATAAAAAAATAAAAATATTTTAATGAGTGAAATATGCGTTAAAAAAATAAATAAATTAGTGAGCAACATACATTAAAAAACCAAAAATAAATAAATTAATTAGTAAGCAACATACATTTAAAATCCAAAAAAAATCTAATTACTGAACAACAACATAAGTTAGCATCAGGC
Source organism: Iris pallida (assembly GCA_029216955.1). Lineage (NCBI taxonomy): Eukaryota > Viridiplantae > Streptophyta > Magnoliopsida > Asparagales > Iridaceae > Iris > Iris pallida. The sequence goes on along the minus strand of JANAVB010030019.1, from coordinate 3,104,370 downwards.
GTTAAAAATAAAAAAATAAATAAATAGTGGAAGCCTGATTAAATGATATTCAGATTTTTTTTGAACATGTTTTAATATTAAATGAATAAATAATATTGAGATTAGATTGACCATGTTTTAATATTTTTCTCAATAAGATCGTGGGTTCATGATATTCATCAAACATCAAAATTATGATATTTGCTTAATTTTTTGATAAATGATATTGAAATTAAAGTAAAAATTCAAATATACTTTGAAAAATGATATTAAAAATACTGTAAATAATAGAAAGATGGTTAATATGACAAAATGTCACAATAAAAAAAAATCCGTTCTCTTCGAAAATATTATCATTAGAAAAGTAAAAACTATTATCGTTAAAAAACAAAAAAATATTTTTTTTAAAAAAAAGTGAGCAGTAGGCGTTCAATACAACTTAAAAAAACATAAATATTTTAATGAATGAAATATGCATTAAAAAATAAATAAATTAGTGAGCTACATGCATTAAAAAACCAAAAATAAATTAATTAATTAGTAACCAACATATTTAAAATCCAAAAAAAATTTCAATTATTGAACAACAACATACGTTAGCAGTAGGCCTTAAAAATCAAAAAAAATTAAATAGTGAGTGAGCATTAAGCATTAAAAAAGTATTTGGAATTGATGTTTTCTACAATACATGAGTTCTCCGTTATTGACATAAATATTAGAATTAATAAAGTAAACGAATTACTTGATGGCATGTCATTACCAACAGGGTTATAGTAGCCGGGTGGAAAATGTAAGTGAGCAGGTTTATGTAGGGTAGAAAATATGCGTTAATGTAGGATAAAAAATGTAAATGTTGAATGTACACTGTCCAACAAATTACAGTAATCTAGGAGGGTTTTTTTTTAATAAAGTAAGCATGTTAATATGACTTGCTATATCAGGTAAAACCAAAGCCAAAGTAAAAACCTTTCACAATTTTCAATGCAATTGTTTGGGATGTATTGATACATCCCATATATTGTAGAAGAATATATTTATATATATATATATATATATATATATATATATATATATATATATATATATATATAATCTCAAAGATAAATAAGGGAGTATATATATATATATATATATATATATATATATATATATACTCCCTTATTTATTGTTGACGGAGCTACGACTATATATATACTCCAGCCCTGTTGCATTTACTTTGACGATGCCTGCGCTTGCGAACGTCGTCCTCAAATTGTATATCATATAGGTGGCTAGACATGATTAGTGTTAGTTGTCTCTGTATTTTCTGTTCATTCATGTTATTTACTGTATTTTATTTCGATATGTATATTATGTATCTTGCTACGTCCCTCTAAGGACTTGGTGATCTTTCTAAGTTATTGCTGGTTTCTTTTAGGTAATTGCTAAGATCTGACATAGGCATAGTGGAAGCTACGTCTTCGGGATCTTCAGGTATCGTTAGTCGATGCCATCTATTCTGTTCTTCCTTACTTATTTTCTTTCTTAGTTCAAAGTATAGCTAGTGTTGTGGATGATATTATTATGATTACATGGACACATGTTCTGATCTACATAGTCTACATGTATTTGAGTCTGGTTAAATACGTATCTGACATGTTGTCATATCCTAGTCCTATATATTTTGTGACTGGGACGCGATACCTTACCCGAATTGCCACAAATGTGAACAACCGACTGGTAGAGCTGGAGGACACCTATAGATGGCTGCATTTTTAAGGATGAACGCGCGAGGCATCAAGAGGTCGAACATCGAGATAGGGCGAGTGTTCGAGCCAAAGCGAAATTTCTGAAGCGTCGGATTAGAAAATTGTGTGCCAACCCTTGAACCATCGGTCCTCGCTTTCTCTTTCATTTTTTTGTTTGGCTCAGACGGAACATTTTGTAATGTAGTCTCTTTTTTCTTTTATATTTAAAGAAATAAAGACTTTATGTTTTTGCTCATTCTTGTCATGAACTTTGAGAGAATAAGAGTCCTATCAGAGGTAATACGAACGTTATAGGGTAGAGTAACTCTGTTGAGAAATTTTTTGTGAACTTAACATCTTTTAATGCACCTAGAGTTACGCACATGTGATAAGTTGAGATGACAAAGACCACCAGAGGTATTATGGACGTGGTGGTGAAAAGTTGATTGGTAGGAATATTTACTCAGAAATAACGTGGACATGGCAGATATTGAATTGTAGTAGAGTTATATTACTCAGAGGTTATATGAACATGAAAAGATATGACTGTGTGGGGATACATGAAACAGTTCAGGTGTAATATGGACATGAATGTTTTCTATTGGGAGCATAGCAACACAGAGGTTGCTAGGTGAGAATATTTACTCAGAGGTAATATGGATGTGGTAAACATTTGTTTAGAAGCATCCTACTCAAAGGTTATAAGAACGTGGTAAGATAGAATTTTGTAGGGACGTAGAGAACACTTCAGAGGTGCTATGGAAATGAATGTTTTCTACTAGAGAAAATTATAAGGAAATGTCCTAGAGCAGCTGAGCTCCTAGATTATGTTTGTTGAATTTATCTATGGAAAATGACAAATGGGTAGTTCAAATGTAATATCAACGAGAACAATAGCATGTGTCAGGAAGTAATTTTGAAACATTTTCGATCAAGTTGGGGATCGTAAGCATGAGACAGTTTGAGGCGACTGGGCCTTGTTGCATGTTCTTATGTTTGTTGGAGATGGAATGAACCCTGTATTTATTTGACTTCGTGGGGATAGGAAAGTACATACTAGGACTAGAAAAAATACTTTTTGAGAAACTTTTCATTGATCGACATCATTAACAAGTCTTCGTTATGTTTCACGAGCTGGTAGGCGCCATTAGAATACACCAATTCTACCACGAAGGGTCCTTTCCACTTGGGCTGGAATTTTTTGGCTGTCTTGTGAGTCGTGACCATTGGTCTTCTTACTGATAACATGAGGTCACCAGCTTGGAATGCTTTTTCCTTAACATTTTTGTTGAAAGCTCCAAAAATCCGCGCTTGATATAGCTCGATGCACTGTTGAGATAGAAGATGCTTTTCGTCGAGTGCTTCTAACTCTTGTAACGCTGACATTGATTGTCTTCATCCGTCAACTGGTTGATAATGGCTACCCATAGAGAGGGGATATGGATTTTTAGGAAAAGGACTGATTCGCTCCCATAAACCTGGAAAAATGGCGTATTATCAGTTGTGGTCCGGACCGTGGTGCGATATATCCAGAGACATTCACCTAGCTTTTTATTCCAGTCGCGTTTATAAGACAAAATGAGTTAAGAAGCTTGACAATGGTTTTGTTGAATGCTTCCGCCAATCCATTCGCTTGTGGGTTGTAGGAGGTTGAAGCTACATTCTGGATTCGGTTTTTATCGCAAAATCGATGGAAGACGTGGCTTACAAACTGAGGGCCGTTATTATGGATGATCCTTCGAGGCACCTGAAAATGATAGATAAAATGATGCTTAACAAAGCTAATCACGTTTGAGTTTTCACTTCGTCAAGTGGTATTGCCTCTGCCCACTTAGAGAAATAGTCGGCTATGGTAAGGATGAATCAGTGTCCTTTGGATGACAGAGGACTGATAGGTCTAATGGCATCCATGTCTCATGCCTCAAATAACCAGGATACAGCTGTGGGGTGTAGGCACTTAGAGGGTTGATTGATAAATTTAGCATGTATTTGACATGCTCTATACCTCTTTGGATGCTCAACATCTTCCATCATTATGGGTCAATAGTAGCCCATGCGTCGGAGTCGATCCTGCAACTTGGGATTGTTGGTGATCTCTACAAGTACCGTCATGCGCTTCTCAGAGTGCTTTCTTTGCTTCGATATCCGATAGGCATTGAAAGAGGAGTGTAACGCCCCACAAGCCAGAATACTGGAGAGCGGGACATACATAGCCAGCTACGTATATTGAAATGGAATCCACCTCGCTATACGGTCACGGCTGTCTATATACATGAGGGTTTAACTACAAGCCATCAGTCTTTTATGGTCATGAATAAGTCTATTGTCTCAATCTCAAGCAAGTAGTAGCAGTTACAAGATGTTAGAGCATCAAATATACAATAGTAAGGCGTCCCATACATTACATATTTGGATAATCATGAAGCTAGTCGTACAAAATGTGAAGACTAGCAAGAGTTTTAGTCATACATGATCAACCCTATGATTCGTCAATCATGTTACAGCCCGTAGGCAGACAGTAAGTAAAGTACAATACGAGCTAACACGTGCTCGCCGGCTAAACGTCTCAAAAGAATATTTTTACAATAAAGTGGAAGAACAAAAGGGAAACCCACTCGTTGCCTTGGTTACGCCTGGTGATCACCATTTGGCTGGAAGGTAGGAAGATCCTCTGGAGCTACTCCGGTATCTGGCCATACAAAACCAGCTGGGTCAGATCCCAGAAAGAGCAAGTGCCACAAAGGAGGCTTCACTTAAGAACTAAAACCAGCAATTAGCATAAAACATAATTATATAATAAAAGACTGGAAGTATAGAAAATTATGACGATATACGATGAGATAACCATGGGACTATTCAGATAATCGAGTTACAACCCTTAAACCAAACAAGGACCGGGGTTGTAACCCTTCGTCTGAACGGAACTTGGTTTCCACCATCTATCGATACAGTAAAGCACAAGCAATCAGGTCATGCAACAATCTTGTACAGGATCAGGACAAGACTAGACTGAGTTAGACTCCATCCAATCAATCACGGCCAAGCAATAAGTACGGCTTGATACTTTAACTAACTAGGGTTATCACAGGCCTAGTTACTAGCAAGATGCAATGAGATATTCCAACAGCCACAAACCCTGCAGACCATCCAGGTTATCCAGGTCGAATATTCGTTCATGAAGGGTGCAACACCTGACAGTGTACTGGAAATGTGCCCTACTCGTCGGCAGGCTACAAGTCCACTTGCGCGCCCAGATAACGGGATTGCATGTAGCTGAAAAATCTCTTCATGACTACTGGGTTATTCTAGTTATTAGCCTTAGTCAATTTCAGTAGGTACCCCTGACCGTGGTACTCAGGGGTCCCTGCCCTAGACATGATGCGAGACAGTATTGGTTCATTTGTACAAACATAATCGTCCACGGTGTCCAGGCCATTCATTATTGTCATGTCATGCTAGCCGTCGCAATAGCATTCAATAGTTCCCATCATGCTTGCTTGTCATATCTTGTCATTTCATGCCATGTCATGTCATGTTAATTTACTTGTCATACCGTACCATGCACAATTATCAGTCCAGTCATGTCAATCAATTCGTGATTATCAAGTTCATAAAAAGTGCAAGGACATAAAGACAATTGGGTACGCAAAATGGGGGCTCAAGACTCTACGCTAGCGAACCTCTATGCTAGGCCAAGAGGCCCTAAGCGTAAAAGTGGCCTTACGCGAGCAAGACCAAGGAAAGACCGCTTCTACGCGAGCGGGAGCCCTACGCGAGAGGAAACTTTACGCGGGCAAAACTTTACGCATAGCAAGCACCTTATGCAAGCGGAACTTTACGCGCACGAGCACCCAAGTGAAACTCTACGCACGCAAGGCTCTACATGAGCGAGGGAGAGTCTACGTGAGCACGACTCTACGCGAGCAAGAGTGGCCCCCCGCATAGAGTTCAAGTGAACTCGACGAGAAAGGATTACGCTGGCACGCAATACGTGTGCGTAAAGGGGACACTACGCTGGCACGTTTAAGACATGTGCGTAAAGAGGGTAAATGATACGCTGGCACATAAAACGTGTGCGTAAAACTAAATACTATGCTAGCACGTAAGAACGTGTGCGTAAAACTAAATACTATGCTAGTACGTAAGAACGTGTGTATAAAACTTCATCTTCTCCCCAAGGCCAAGACAAGCAGGCGTAAAAGATCAAGAGCTCAAGAAAGTCCCATCTCGGTCAAGACTCGATGAAATCCAACCATTACAAAACCAAACTCGCGTAACATCAGAATGCCTTCTACATAGAACTCTTAGTTTTCGAAAACAAGCCAGTTTAGTAGATCAAAACCGAGAAATCCGAAATTGCAACAAACTTATATCTACATGGAATAAACCAATGAAACTAAAAATTCTAAGTACTAAAGTGTCTTAGAATCTCGTGAGGAAGACAATGAAACAATAAAACTTGAGTTCCTCCATGAACCAAGTTGCACTTGCCTACGGTGGTGCTCGGTGGAGAAAAAATGAGGAAGAAGAAAAGAAGTAGTAAATGAGTAATGAATGAGGAGAGAGAATGGTTGTTGGGTTAATAAATGAGGGATGGTGGTAGGTAGGGGTTTGCATATCAACCCAAACCGAGCCCAACCAAGCTGCACCCAACCGAACCCAATGCAGGCCAAGGCCAAGATAAACCACATGAACCAGGAAATGCTAACTAACCCATGCTAATGCAAAAACCCATGACTAGCCAGTCAAGACAAGTCAAACCAGGATGAACCCAAAATAAACCAAGGCAAGATTAAACCAGGATCAAGCTAAGCAAGACAAGTCTACTTACGGGTCGAAATTCCGTACACGTATACCAAAATACGTAATACGAACTACGGGCGTTACAAGTTGTCCGTCATAATGACGATAATACAATATTTTAGTGGTTGTATCATAATATAACCAGAAAGAGCATCTTCTAACAGAAGCAGCTTCCTTTGGGTCGTCGGAAGGATGTCGTAGACTGCATAGTCTATGAATGGGAATCACCAATCCCTGACGTCGATATTAGTGTCTGTCTGTAGAGAGTAATTCAGACACGTGAATAAATTGTTCTTGGGACACACCAGTTTTCGACTGATCACTGTGATATAATGTTGGGTCCCGACGGAGGTGGTCAAGGAAGTGGCAAGGCTAGCAAGAGCGTCAGCTTCAAGATTATGTTAGCGGTGCACATGTTCTTTAAAGAACCCGGTGAAAGTAGAGATTATGTCGACTGTCGCCTGGCGGTAAGAGATAAAGTACTCATGTCGGACCTCATTGTAAGCACCAAAATTTTTGGAAATTATTTTATTTATTTATTTTATATGATTTCTATCTATTAGAATATATTTTAATCTTAATTATGACTATAGACGTACTTTTTCGTTGCTTTGATTTTTGGAGCACAAGAAATGTCAATCATCCGAAACGTCCTTCATGACTTTTGAAGTAGACAAGTCCACCTTCAACTTGATATATCATGTCCCATCTAAACTTGTTTCCTAACATTCTTTTAACTTTGCACAACTTCGAGTCAATTTAGGCTATTTGACTAATTACAGTAATTCTAGACCTAACTTCCAACGTGAGTTCGGAACTCGACATCGATCAAGACCACTTGACCCAATATATGGTTTTGACCAATTTTGAGTCTATGAGGTACATGCCAATGGTGTGTCACTCAATTGAGTTTTCATATGCTATTTATTTTTAAATGGCACACAAGTCGAAACTATAGACATATTCGACTCAAATCGATCACAAAAATTCCATAGACCCAAAACTAGTCCAAGTAGGGTTCGTAGAGCCTATTCTAGGGTGCTCTAACCTCTTACACCTATTTTATATTGATTTTGTGGATTAATATGCAGCCACATTAATTAAATATAATTTAAATCAAATCCTATAACCACTTTCCTAATTTTGACCCAATCAAATCTTTTTGAGATATACTTTTGATTTAAACCAACAAATCTCCTCCAAATCCCACCAAACCAAATATAGAATATCCTAAATTCTTGTCTCTCATGAATCTAACAACCCTTCACCTTTATTTTGTGATGATTATATATGTATTGTTAGAGAAAACCGAGCGCCCTCCTATTTCTTTTCTATTTTCGCACTTTTTATTCCAACCACTAGAAATCTATCTTTTCGTCCACCTCCAACCCTTCTACCACCACAAAAGCTTTGCCAAGACCTTCTCCTAACATTCTAGAACCTTTCCGAGTAGCCTCAGTCCTTAATTTGGTCGATACGAGGCACGGAAGGCACCTGAAGTCGACCAAACTTGTGTTGAATTCATCACAACAGGTTAGTCAACTTTTACACTAGGTTTCATCTACTTTTTCTCGTTCGATTCTCCTCAAACCAAAATTAAAAGTTACCACTATGTGTATACCTCAATTTTTGATTGCTGGATCACACAGTTCCAAGCAGTTTGTCCGTGGCATCGATTCTATGACAAGGTGTCCAGAACCGATAAGATCTGTTGCGAGCAGTTTTTTGCCTATCTAAGATCAAATTTGATCCGTCTAATATTTATATCCAGAAACTAGACATCAAGATCTTTCCAACGCATATCTATTGTTAGGTTTTGAGTTCGTTTGCTATTTTTAAAAATTCTCGACATTTTTCGTGACACCATAACTCCGAAAATCTTATGTTCTTTGTGTCCAAAAGTTCCAATACGTCATAAAACTCTACTAAACCATTTGTTGTGCAAGGTTTAATCTTGGAACCCTTATTTTAACTAATGTACATAATTTTTTCAGAATTTAATATTTTTAATTATTTGTTGTTTCGGGACTCAACTAGTAGGCCAATTTGCGATATTAATGTTGTAGTATTGACATAGGACTATCATACTTGAGGTTTTACCATTAAAATAATATTATTAGTAATATAAATATATTTATAAGTATTTTTAGAAATTAAATTATTAATTTATATTAGTTATAAACTATTTTGATAATAAAGTTTGGTTAAAAATCAGTTTAAACACCAAAGAAAAACAATGTTCTAAAACCCGAAAAACACCGATAGGAGGTCTGTCTCGACAAATCGGATGACTTTGTCGCAACCCGATAGCCTCAAAAAGTACGTACGGATGTTGTGGACCTGTGGGCTTTGACGGAAACTCGAATTGGTTGCGTCCGTGCGACAAATTTGAGGCATATCGGTCAAGGTACACCGTATCGGCCCCATTGCAAAAAAAAACCTTAATTACTTTGTACACGTTCGTCACCTCATGACGAAACTTGCGCTACTGGACTCGTATAATTTTTTGGTCATGTGTGCCAAGTTTGGTCGAATTTTGAGAAGGTTGACCGGAATGCTATGGCGGGCCTGTGATCTGACTCAACAGACGATTGTGTGCACGGCTCATCGAAATCCAATTCTGGACATACCACTGAGTTTATATCGAAAAATGAACTCATAGGTATAAATTTTTTTGACTTTAGAGATCATAGGTTTTAGCACGCTTTTTGGTATAAAGCGGGTCCAACGGCGGATACTATTTTGATCCAAAATTACCATTTTGTACCTATATCCAGAATTGGACTTATGGGTAGTCAAACTTAGACATTTTTCTTATGCCGAAACCATTGGTGATGTCTGTTTCAGCATTCGGGGACATTTCTGGGAGTTCAACTTTCGTGGGCCTTTGATTTGACAAGTTACTTATTTGGACGTAGTTGATTCTTCATCAGGCAAGTACACCTTGCCAAGTTTTTCAATTCATATAGTATGATTAAATTATTATTTATTTTATGACTCATCATTGTTATCATGGATTCACATGATTCTAGTTTAGTAGTTATTTTTATTCCTTTTTATTAGAGACATTCGTCATATTCCCTGTATTTGATTTGGATATACCGGATTGTTGTACCTACGTGAGTATTAGATACGCGAGAAAGACTATAAACAAATGGAAAGTTTTTCTTTTCTTATATCGTTATTTTTGATCCTGTGATCTCTAAGGTCGGGTTATCTACCTTTGGAACAATGTGGCCTTTAAGGCCAGGTTATCTGTTGCAACCATGTAACCTCTAAGGTTGGATTATTTGACCGTCCTGTGAGAATAACATTGTGGTCTCTATCAGCAGCGTGGTGGGCGTAAATCACACTCTTGTTAGGGTTCACATGCTTATCTGAGCATCTGCTATATCTATGTAGCGTGTTGTTAACCACCTCAGCGGATCCAGCATCTCCAGAAGCGAAGATTAGGATATCGTCAACATAGGCCAGGTGGGTGATGATCGGGCATCCACTAGAGGTGTGGAAATGTTGAAAACGGGAGGATCCCACCATTTTGTTCAGGTTTTTGCTCAGCGCTTCGGCCGTTATAATAAATATGGTGGATGATAAAGGATCCCCTTGTCTGACGCCACGACCAGATTTAAAAAACCCTTCAGCCTGTCCTTTGAAGACAGTGGAGAACTACGAGTTGCTGATCGATCTCCAAACAATACCTATCCAAGTTTTTGAAAATCCGAATGCCCTGAACACCCAGATCATAAATTACCAATCTAGCCTATCATATGCCTTTTCTATGTCCAGTTTGATGGCAATGTTCCCTCCCCTGGATGGTAATTTCATGCAGTTGATCATCTCATGGGCCAGCAAGATGTTGTTTAAGATGTTTCGAATACGGACGAAGCCGCTTTGCTCTTCAGAAATAAACTTGGAAAGTATCCCAAACATGCGGTTAGCTATGATCTTGGAGATACTTTTGTTAGTGAAGGTGCACAGAATCAGGGGACAGAAATCTTTGAAGGCTTCCGGGTTGTCTTTCTTGGGAATCAGGATCAAGTTAGCGCTAGATATCGACTTGGGTATCTAGCACCTTAAAAGAAGGCGGTGACCGCGTCGACAATGTCCCAGCATGTTCTAAAGAAAACTCCAGAAAAACCGTCCGGACCGGGAGCACTATTCTTATTCAAAGCCCACACGACGTCTTTAACTTCTTGCTCGGTGGGCAGCTGCTGCAGCTTGGTGTTGTTATTGTCATCTATCAACCGTAGTATAGCTGCGATGAAGGCCTCGTCCTTGTGGATAGCTTCTTTTGAAAATAACTGGGTATAGAACGTCGCAGTGGCTGTTTGAATATCTTGTTGAGCTTTGAGAATGTGGCCGTTATCGTCAGAGATCTGGTGAATGTTGAGTTGTTGTCTGCGACCCTTAACGCAAGAGTGGAAGTAGCTCGAGTTCTTTTTGCCCTCGATGTCCCAAGTTAGCCTGGCTTTTCGTTTTCAGAATTCCTTCTCGATTTTAAGGCAGAACTTCAAGAGCGCTCTAATAAGGTTAAGGAAGGCACGAGCGCCGAGGAAGATTCGTCGCGAACGAATAAAATCTCGGTGCGTGACACATCATCCTCCACCGCTTGGACAGCTTGGAAGATATCACCGTATGCTTCCTTGCTCCAAATAGTTAGGGCTTTCCTGGTCGCTTTGAGTTTGTCTACTACGCGAATGAGAGGATCTAGAGCGTTGTCTCCTCTCCAAGCAGCTGCCACTATGTCCCTAAACTGCGGATGGTGGCTCCACAGATAAAAGAAATGAAAACATTTTTTGGGCTGATTGACAACTCTGCTGATCTTGATAAGGAGGGGAGAGTGGTCCGATTCGGTGGAGTTGAGGTGTGTTAGTCTAGAATTCAGATCGAGGTCAAACCAAGTCGAGCTAATGAGAACGCGATCAAGGCGAGAGTATTGCCGTCGGGCTCCTTCCTGCATGGTACACCACGTGAAGGCATTGCCTGAATACTGGAGCGGAGCAGGTGGGCGTTGAAAATGAAGTTGACGAAGTCAGACATAGCAGAAGCGAGTGGGGGGCAGCCTCCCAACTTCTCCTCCCTGCAAGTGACTGCATTGAAATCTCCTACGCAGAGCTAGGGGAGGTTGATGTGTTGTTAATGGGTGTCAATCAGCAGATTCCACAGCTGTTTACGCTCGGGGATATCACAACTCCCATGAACTATCGACAGGAGGGACCTCGTCCGAAGCGTGGGGTGCTCCATCCAGTACGAGAGCGCTTGTCTCGAATCATGAATGATGCTGTGCTTCACATCAGCTGTGAAGAAGATCTATATGTCGTGACATTCGACGACTGCAGATGAGAACTGTAATTGAATAGACTTAAGTTTTTTGGAGGGGATTTTGGATTCGATAATCACAAGGATGTCAATTCTGTGAATTCTCTTGAGACATTTAAGTCTTCCCAAGGAGGGTTTGTTCGCAAGGCCCCTAACATTCCAAGAAAGGATATTAATCATTTAGGTGGCAGGGGTGGGGAGTTGGAGAGTTTTACGGCTGACCGGGTGATCACGACCGTGGCCTCTTTCGTACTTCTTTTGTTAGCTTTTTTGGATGAGACGTCTGCCTTTCCTTTCTCCTTGGCACTTCTATCCTTGCTGGTGTCTACAGTGTGGGCATCCCCTTAAATATCAACCAAAATGCTGAAGTAGTTGTCCGGGCTAGCAAAACCAACATCTTTTGCTTGTTTCATCCTGGCCTCTGATTTAAGCCCTAAATTGCCCAGAAGGTCTGCGTTAATATCAAGCCCTATGGGCTCCTGATTGGCCTCAACCTCAACTTGAATCTGCCTCCTGTAGTTCGCTTTCGTGGGTTGGTCCTGTTTTGCGTGCTGACTTTAATCTCTTCAGCCTATGCGCTTCCTTCCTGATTGTTGTTTATCTCTTGGGGATCGTCGATGTGGTCCAATAGTGGGGTATCAGCTTTGGTGGGGATGTTGGTTCATGGGTTACTGTGGATGGGGGTCGGGCTATTCTCGGCACTTCCCAGACTGGTAGTATTTCCAACACTAACTACAATGCTGCCATCTTCCTCTGAGCAGGAGTCGACCTCGCAAACTTGTTCAACGCCAATCTCTTGTTCCCCTCCTTTAGCTTGGACCTCCTTAATGCAGTCGGTGATTTTGTCCTCCTGTGTGACTTCGGGGTTTCTATGGCTAGAATGTTGAATTTGTTGGTCAGGTTAACTCCTGTGTTGTTGTTGGGGGCTGGGTCACTTCCCTGGTGAGAATTTATCTTGGGTTGCGAGTGACCTGCGTTGTCTTCAGACCGAGTGTGGGTGTTCAGTAAAGACAGGATTGGTGCCTTAGTTTTGGTGGGGCCAGCCTTTCGACCGGCCTTTTGAGTCACTATCTTACCCTGTCCTTTTTTCTTGAGTTCAGGGTGTGTACTATAACAATGCACAGTGGAGTGTCCTCTCATGTGACAGTGCTTACAGAAAATGATATCGTTGTCATAAATGATTTGTTGTGTATGCGTCTTCCCTCCAAGCGTAATTTGGATCGAGTTAGGTAGTTCCTCCATCAAATCCACCTCCATGCAGATTTTGGCGTAGTTAGCTTTGGTCAGATTGCGCGTTTCTTACGCCATAGCCACGAACATCCCGGAGGAATTAGCCATCCTCTCCATCACTGCTGGTACGAAACATAGCAACGGCAGGTTAGGTAAGGTGACCCAGGCAGAAACAATCGTCGAGTCTTCCTTGGGGTTGAAATCTGGTGTCCATTTGACTATTTTCATGGGGTAGGAGTAAATCCTTCCTGAGCCTCTAATCCATACATTTTTATGATCAACCTTCGACGTAAGGTACGGTAGGATGTGTTTTGGGTCAAGAGAGGCAACCCTGTAAACCGAGTTGAGACCCCATCCAGCATTGCATTTTTGAATGCGCTGAATCGTAGGGCATCCTGAAGGGAATTTGAGGAAGAGAGTGAGGGAAAAGGACAGGGATAATGATGAAAGGTCCAAGCTTGAGAATGGCACATTGATGTCTAGTGCGTCCACCGAGGGGGGGAGCTCGAGTCCCGAAAGCTCAACATTAAGGAGGATTTTATCAGATTTAGCGAGACGGTCCGGCCTGGTCGCTGCGGAGAACGACCAACAATGGAGGTTGGATGGGAGCGGCAGCCGCCGCCTGCGTGGACGACACAGAAGGGGGGATTGCGGAGGAGCCAGTAGCTGTGGGTAGAGCCGAGTAGCGCAAGGGCGCCGCCAGAATGGCCCCGGGGGGAGCCGGAGCGGGGAAGGAAGCGGGGGGAGACACTAGGGGAACTCCTCACGAAGAGCGTGGTAGGAGCAGGAGAGGGTGTCCGCCACTGAAGGGGTCAAGCAGTCAGGGTGCGCACCGACAAGGTCTGCCTGGGAGGGAAGCTCCAGGGGTGCTGCGCCACCAAAGGAACATGACGACGGGATAGGGTGCAAAGAGATAGCAACAACATGATGCGTCAATATGGATTGTGCCAACAAGTCTGCGCCAACATCTGATGGCGCTGGGGTCACAAGGAGCGCTACCTGGCCAGTGGATGGCGTAAGCACGCTCGCGCCACCGGAGATGTGCGCCTGGGAAGGAGCGCCAAAAGCGATCAGCGCCGGTTAATTCGCACCACCCAATTCAGCAGAAGGCAGCATGTCCGGATTCGAATTCAAATTTGAAAATTGAAAAGAGGGGCGGGAGGCCTTGGGCGGGAGTCCTAAGGAGACAAGTCCAACCGCTAGAAGGACCGGGGGAAGGTCGCCGCGAAGCACTCCGGAGGGCGCAACCGTGGGGAGCACCGTCGGGGGCCAAGGGATCTTCGTCGGAGAGGAACTATCGCGGGTGGCTGCGGCCGCTGGGGGCCAGGCCAGGGGACTTGCAAGCACCGAATCTGACAAACCGAGGAGGGCGAGTTGATCCGGCGACCACAAACGAGACGGCGACGAGGTCTCTACCGCTCGGGCCCCAACCCCGGGGAGGGGGGACGACCATGTCATGCCAACCACCGGGAACAACGGGAGAGAAAAGGGGAGGGGGCGAGGAGAGGGGCCGAACGAGGAGTAGCCGACCGCCGAGAACCAAGAACCGCAAGGGCGGGAGCGAGAACTCACCTAAACGACGGAGGCAGCCGCCTGCAGGGAGAGGCCAGCACGGCCTTGCCAAAGAGCCACAGGAATTGCCGAAAATTAGGGAGCTTCTCTCTCCTGGGAAACTTTTTTCTTATATATATATATATATATTTTCTTTCTTTTATATATAGGCAAATGACCCCTAGCCTAGTGGTAAGAGAGATGCATGCGGCCCGAGTGGTCAGGAGTTCGAATCCTAGTGGGAGCGATTCCAGAAAAAATTTACCTGGTTCCAAAAAATATATATATATATATATATATATATATATATATATATATATATTATATGTATGTACGTATATTGTATATATAGGTACATGTATCTATTTATATATTAAATAGATATTAGTAAATATTTTTATAAATAATTATATAGTAGATTCTAAGTCTATATTTATTAGGAAATCTATAAATATTAATAAGGTATTTTACCTAAATAAATGTTATCGATAAAATCTTATTTACAAAATTTTTATGATTTAGCCTAATCACTACAGGAAAAATACCTTGTTATGACGGGTAAAAACCGTCATATATGACAATTTATGACAGTTTTTTGAAGCAGACAATCGTCATGAACACGGGTGTTATAAAAGTTTACAAAAACCGTTATATATGACTTAAACTTATATGACACCTTTTTGTTAATAAAAAATAAGATAATTTAGTCAATTATATATGACACTAAATTTGAAACCGACATTAATATTATCATTATATATAACATATCTATCCTAAAACGTTATGACTAAGTTATATATACATAACGCTTACTAAGATGATCTGGTTCTGAAACCATTCATAAAACGTTCATGAAACGTTATGAAAAGAACTTTTACATAACACTTTTAAAGTTCTGTTCAGATTATTCACAAACATATATATCATCTGTCAATGCTTATGATTCAAAGAGTTACAAAAAACATATTAATTTCCTGAAATAACATAAATATGAAATTTAACTAACATTTGAAACATTTCATTAAAAATATCCAAATATCACACCATCTTAATTACATTTCAAAATATATCACTCTTTTTCTCACTTTTGTTTCACCAAAATATCACTATTACATTTCAAAATCCAAAAATATATACATCTTTCCCTTTTAGGGCAGCCGGCCTCAAAATATCATTGTATTTACCAACACCAAATAGTGACGTCCCTTCAAAATCCAACATTGTATATCCCTTCAAAAGTCAACACTGTACCCTACAAATGAAGGTAGTACAAACAAAATTATTGGTTTTTCAAACAAATAAGAAGACAAACTTCAAAAAACCTCTCTACAGATACTTGTCAAATTATACATTGGCTGCAGATACACATTTCCCCACAAAATGAACCCTCTGCATATACACATCAAAAAATTATTATCATATAAAGATTACTGCCTACAATTGTAAGGCACTTACCCATGACCCAATACACCAAATCACAAATTCAGGAATATGCCTCGCCATCACATGATGTAGAGAAATTCACTCAGAAATTCCATCAGAAATAAAGAGAAATTCCATCAGAATAAAAACACAATGACTGAATGAATGAAGAGATCTCCATCAGAATAAAAAGCAATGACTGAATAAACAAAGAGAGATTCAATCAGAATGAATGAAGAGATATTCATATAACCCTTGTGACTGATACAACCCAATTCCCAGAAATAGCTTGTACTTACCCAACACACCAAAGAACAAACCAAAAGAAAGAAGACTGATAAGAGGCTCAGATCGACAAATGGCTCCAGGAACATGCCTCACCATCACTTTAGAGATTCACTCAATGAGAGTTTCATTGTTGTCATTATCCCATTTTGATAAAAAAAAGAATGAATGAATAAAGAGAAAGAGAGAGAGATAAGAGGCAGGAACATGCCTCGCCACCACGCCATTAACCCCCAATTCCTAGAATACCTTACACTTACCCAATACACAAAAGCACAAGCCAAAAGAAAAAAAACTGATAAGAGACTCATATCGACAAATGGCTCCAAGAACATGCCTCGCCATCACAGAATGGTAGAGATTCACTCAATGAGAATTCTCATTATTGTCATTATTCCATTTTTATAGATATTATTAATTAAAAAAGAAAGAATGAATGAATAAAGAAATATTCCATCAGAATGTGGATTTTCAAATCACGTACATCTTGCCAAACTGGCTGCAGCTGAGTCACCATGCCATCGAAAGACAGGAAAAGGAAAGCCAAACCTTATTCTTAAATAGAAATTAGCAAATTGATAAGGATTATCATCGCCTCTTTTAAAAACAGATAGCGCAAATTGATAAGGAACATCATCGCCTCTTTTAAAAACAGATAAGCCAAACCTATTTTAACTCATTTTACATGTCCCTGGGTCGTCTCACGCCCACTCATTTTACAATCAAAAATTTATAGGGGTGCCAAATGTGTAAAACACATGAGCAAAGTAATGACAATCTTTGCAAGGCAAGACTGGAGTCAATGCCAATAGCATTAAAAAAGAATGACAAGCAAACAATCAGAAAGTTGTAAGGGTGCTAAATAGGTAAGACACATTGGCAACACTTTCAGTGAATAGTCAATTTTCATGCTATCAAAATTTAAAGTGGTTAAGCAATAAGAAGACAGTCAACTCTTCAATCAAGATGACAATAATGAACATCCCAATGAAAATATTTGCAAGAAGACTGGAGCAAATGCCAATAGCATTAAAGAGAATGACAAGCAAATAACTAGAAATTTGTAAGGTGGCAAATATGTAAAATACATGGGCAACTTTCAGTAAATAGTCAATTTTCATGTTATCAATATTTATATTAGTAAAGCAATAGGAAGACAGTCGATCAAGATAAAAATAATGAACATCCTCAGCAGGGAACAGTTATAAATATTCAAAACAAAGCGCTGCAACTAAATGAAGGGAGGTAAACTTCTAAAAGTGACTTATAAACCCTCTGCAACAAGCTAATATAAAAATTAATATAAGCACTCGTAGTAAGAAAGCACGAATTTATAGCACTACAAGTAGTTTGTTACTTTTTTCTGTTATGTTCTAGTAAACCAGTTTCGTCCCTAGTAGACTTGTCATTACAAAACCTCATTAACCTAGACACTTATAGAAATGTATTCATCCAAAAATGCATTTTTGACCAAAAAGTTGTTCAATCTCTTCTGACAAAAAAGTTTGTATCTATTAATGATTTGGGATTATCTCAAGGAACTGACACTTGAAAGACTGATATGGTTTAAGTCGCCTCCAATTTTATGTGCGGAAGTTGTTCAATCTCTGGCAAAAAAGATTGATCATAGAAGTCCTGTGGTAAAGGCAGGTCAAATCTTTGAGTGGAACGACAGTCACGTAGTGAGCCTCCAAAGTCAAATAATGTCAGGTGCAGGTTCGGCCTTGGCACAGAGGTGGTTGACAAGAGTGGAAAGAAACGGTTTAACACCCAAAATCGAAAGAAAAAGTCGACTTTCACTTGTTCATATTCAAGAATAATGATGCAGAGTTCATTTAGAAATGAAAAGGTACATGTATCTAATAAAACAAAGAAGGATCTTTTCAAGGATCTAAGTGAGCAATCAAACTTACTAAATCTGGAGAAGCAATTGGAGGTAACTGATCTTGGGAAGGGTGATACATATATGTAGCATTAGTTCATGAATCTACTCTCAATTATGAAATGACTGACAATCATGCGGTAGCTGAAAATTTGGCTAAGACTGTGTGTGAAGGTGCAGCAATGAAAATAACTTCATCACAGAGAACTTTGGTAAGAGATTCAACTTTCTCTACTCCCAACTTAGAAGGCATTTCAACGCAATATAAAAGTAGAATAATACTTCCTACCATATCAAGGATAGGAAGCCCCAGTTCCTAATTGACATCGAGTAATGTAACATGCAAAAAGATACCCTTATAGTTCATGTGTCTTATCCATAACATAGGTCAAAAGATACCCTTATATATCTCAACTTTTTGAAGGTTATTTTTTTTCATTGACGAAATTAAGGTAGAACAATAATGGTGTACTTGATAATGCCACAAGTTGTCCGCAAACAGAAATGCCACAAGGTGCAAATGACAATCACATGCACATAATGCTGATAAAATAGACAATGGCATAGTACCTCTTTATCCCCCAAATTTGACTATCTTAAGCCATTATATTCCATTTATCCATGAGTTTAAGATTTGTCTGTCCAAAGAAATCCCATATACGGTCCTACATAAGAGAAAGGTGAGCAAATCAATAAATTTGTTATACTGCACAGCATTTTGAGAACAATGGCAGAAGCAAATACACGAAAAGCACAAGGGAAAATAGGGATCTAGCACAAAAATATACTATCTCTAAACCACAAGATCCAGTTGAAAAGTGCTAAAAACAAATTTGGACATCCAAATTTAAGGAGTTAGGACTAAAGAAGACATGTCTAACTTTACGAATCTGCTTATTAGCAGCAAATTGTATATCTACCAATAAGATGTTTTTGGATATGGGAATTTTTTCACAAGACCAACATGTAGTTAAATGATATAATCCGTACCTCTAGGTTGTCTCCATATTTTCTACGATTCTCTATAGAATATCATCCATAATTGAAAGCATACATATTCACCTACAAAGAACAAGGCATAGCAGTTCAGCCAATTTATTTTGCATAAATCAGGATACCCATGTACAAAAAGATGCAAGCAAGAGCATGTCTGTGAATGACAAATTAAAGAAATCACTTTTATGTGATTTTACTTGTTATTCGTATACCCATTCTATAATATTAAAAATTCTTCATGTGTTAACTTATAAGGAATCATTGCATGGCAATTTTGCAACAGTCAATGAGACGACGAACAAGTTTATCTTTTTGTTACTGAACGAGAACTACTAGAGTACTTTCCTGAAGGTGTCTACATAAAAAATGGTCAGTAATTTAACTAGTAATGCTATTGCTACACAATCATGGGATTGAGTAGTGACAACATTATTGTTTATAAACAACACATAAACCTGAAATTAACTTCATATTATTTTTATAGCCTAAAAATGCAGGTCCAAATCGGCCACCATGGTCGCTGCCATGACCAACATAACATTTAGAGCACTTGCAAAGACACATTACAATATTGGACTACATGCTTTGTATAATGTGAGTATATAAACTGTAGACGTGTTTTTATTGCCAAATACTCTGTTGGAATTGTTTGGCGAACTCTTGTAACCTCCCTTGCCAAATACTCTCAGACCTTTGGCAACTCTACTATTCTTTTTGTCAAATACCATATGTAGAGGCTAGAAGGTTTACGATGGACCTGAAGTTCAAACTGCAACAAAGGAAATCCCTTCTATGGCGTTTCCTCCATATAACATTGGATAAGTTGACGTATATATAGGAAAAATCTCTCCAAAAACATACTTCAACTTACCTGAATTATCTTACATGTAGATGCGGTGAGTGTTGTGATGCATCAAAACTTCAAACATGAGCATAAGGAAGGCCTTCTATGATGCATGCTCATTATAGTACTTGATAAGGTGATCTACTTATAGAATTCATTTTCCTTAATTAACAAAATATCCACACACAAAAATAGTTTAAAGTGCACATGCATGCACTGTAGGTCTCATGATGTATCAAAGGCTCATACTAGAATAGGGGAATACCTTATATAATGTCTACTTCTTATGATATTGGGTAAGATGGCTTACAATCATCAAGAATCTTTAGGTGATGTACCTGCTATGAGTCTACGAAGTTTCCAAGTATCTAATAGTAATTGATATGGTATGAAACATCCGTTAAAGTATCCTTGAATGATAGGCTCTAAGCCTTTTGAGGACACTTACTTCGTAAAGACTCGACACAAGGTCTGTAAACCAACATACCAAACCTTGTACATAAACCATATGTACAATTTGTTCTACAGCTTTGAGGATTTGGTTAGGTTGAGAATTCTAGACTTAGAGGACATGCACCAAGCCATCTAGCCAAAAATGGCAATTTGGCTTCACACCTAGCCGTTTCAGTTTTTTTGGCTATAACTGCTCAATAGGGCATCATGTAAAACCAAACTTCAATTACCATTGCAAGAAACTAACACTTATAAGAAAGTCAGGATGTTGATTAAGGTTCCGACTCAAAAGAAAGAAGCAAAATAAGTCTTTGACTTTAAACTTGACCTCATAATCTCAGTTTCTCCAGACAGACTCATATTCCAAATTAAATTCCGATAAAATATTCCATCATTCTAACTAGAAAAAATAGAGCAACCACAAATGAACTCACCAGTTTCGGAAGAAAGTCAGAACTCACATGTGAACCATTCCCTTGAGCTTCTCCTCCTCCAGGAACTGGAGAATCAGGAAAACTAGTTCCCTGCTTAAGGAAGCAAGGTCCTCGGGACCCTAGCCACACCCTCGCAAAGATCTGTTGGTAGACCTAAAAAATCAAAATTCCCAGCCCTGAACTGCACTTTCCATCATGAAAATCAACTTCGTCTCCATGATCTGACTCAAGAAGCACATAATTCTTCAAAAGTACCAAAATTCCAACAAATTTTATTAACCGACACGAGATCTAAAGCCCATTCCACCGGGGATTCGAATACTCACCTCGCCTTAAGATTTTAGGTAGCACCTCGTCAAAGTCCTCCCGCCGAGGAATGGCTGAACTCGTGGGCGAGCACCTTTAGCTGGCCCTTCTAGAAATTAGGGCTTTCACAAATTTATGGGGTTGTCGACTCTGCAGTCGGCTCAAGCCGAGGACCGACTGAACTCGTGGGCGAGCACCTTCAGTTGTCCCTACCAGAAATTAGGGCTTTCATAAATTTCTCTGGCTGATGGCCTGTAGTCGGCTCCCGCCAAGGATCGGAAGAAGAAGTGGAGTGTAGGAGGTGGCTCGAAGAGGAGGGGCTGCCAACATGAGATAAGGACGAGGAGGAGAAGATTTGGAAGGAGGAGGAGGATTTGGGGATTGAATAAGAAGAGATGAGGATGAGAGAGAGGGAGCGAAATGGGGGTTTATGTTTGGGAAGAAAAAAAAGTCGAGGCTACCAAAAAATAGAGCGGGCATTCGAAAGCGGGATTCTAATTTTTTACCACTATAACGATTGTGAGTAACAATGGCATATATGTATGAACAATATATAACGCTTACCGCTATAAATCGTTATAATAGACCAAAAATGTTTCAAAACTATCATATTATGTGGTGTTGCTGAATTTATGTAACGTTTATATATGAACCGTTGTAATAGCTTCTTTTAAAGCATCATAACATGGTATTTTTCTTGTAGTGAATAAATATTTCCAAATATTATTTCCAATATTGCTTCTAATAAAACGTAGTTTCTAATATTTTTCTAAAAAGGTTTATTTATTTAAAATGGCTTTTCCTTCGATTTCATTATTCGTGCGTTCAAATTTCGTAACTGTACTCAAATCTCTGCGAACCTATCGGCGATCTATGGATTACCTATTCGGATTCGATCTGTGGACTATTCTATTATTGAACATTGTGGTCTTCGACAACAATGACTTGGAATGATACGATCTTGGGGATATTTTTTGGACTTTAGACTTTGATACTTTTCGTGTCGACACGTTTGTGTCGCACGTTGACGTCAGATACCCGAGGCAAGTACCTACAATGATCACTTTCATTTCCTGATAGTTTCTCTATTCATGATTTAGATGTGCATGCCATGATTAATGTCACGATTATTACACAAGTTTAGTGTTTGTGGATTCTATTTCATGATTACCATAATTCCATGTTTACCGTATTTACAGTATTTCTGTGATTATCTATTTCATGTTCAGTGTCATGATTAGAATCCATGATTACTATTTGACACGAAATACCTTAGTATATATGTGATCAAAACCCCGTACTCCGTGAATACCGTAGCTAATAGCTAATCATACACTTCATGTATGATTGAGCCGTACCAAGTAGATCCCTCAGCCGATCACATATAGACGCGACATTTCAAAAACACTTATTGTAGTTATGACTTATGCATTTCATACTGCTCATGTCACATACTTTGATTTTCTGCTATGATTATCTTTCAAGTTTACATACTTGTCAGTTCATGTTTATAGTATTTACTTTCATGTCACATATGCTACTTCATGCTATATAGTTTCTATCATGTTATGAATAGTATAACATTATTATACTTGCTCCTATCCTGATTGGATAAACATTTTTTTTGTGATGACTTAGAGCATTGGTGTTCCACTTACTATGACGCACCTGAGGCAGATCATGGCTTAGCTGAGGATGCAGGAGAAAATATAGCAGATGTGCCACTTGAAGATGCTTAGCTTAGTTAGTCTTTACTTTATATTGATTAGATTTCTATTACCAGAACATTCGATGAGTTGTACTTCATTTTGTGGATTACTGTATTTGACTCTCTGTGTCGAACTCTATGAACTTGTCATTTCTGTTTCATATCTACCTGTTAGCACTTGTGATTGAGTTAGAATCTGGATGTCCTGATTTTATATTATGTTGATTGGATTGGACATATCTTGACGATTGACAGCTTACTATCGTCGACTCTGCGGCGTAGGCTGAATGTACTCCACGTACTCGTGTTCGAATTTCCGGGAGCGGGTCGTGACACAGGCTAATACAAAAAAGGCTAAATGTAGCATAGACTAGGCAGAATAGCTATGTGGACACCCACCGACGGCTCTTGTGTTCCTAGAAGCCAATCACATGTTTCTGAAAGTAACGCCCATGCCAGGAGCCACCAGATTCTAAGCTAAAGGCAAGCTGAGTCCAAGATTTGTTGGTCCTCTCGAAATACTAAAGCGAGTTGCCCCAGTAGCTTACCAGATTGTATTGCCGTCAGCACTATCAGATGTACACGATATCTTTAACATCTCTCAACTACGAAAATATGTGCATGATTCGAACCACATGGTAGATTTGGATCAGTCAGATTTGAAGGCAGACTTGTCTTATGTAGAAGTGCATATGCAGATCTTGGAGCGTAAGGACAAATTGCTTCAAAATCGTACGATCCCTCTCGTTCGCGTACTCTGGAGGAACCATTCGGTCGAGGAGTCGACCTAGGAACTCGAGTCAGAGATGAAAGAAAAGTTTTGATCTGTATTTTCTTAGAGGTAGGTTCTATTCTTAAGTTTTGAAGATAAAACTTTTTTTAGTTGGTTATGATGTAGTACCTCATTCCAACATACTAGCCTGTTCTCCGTTATGAAATGGAGAACGCGATTATAAGCCAACGATTGGTCAGGACCGGTTGAATCAAGATCCTTTCCTCATCATGGAATGGCTTATTCGGAATCAAGTCCCATATTTAGTGGGTTGTGCCTCGAGGATGGATTCTACGGCTGAGTCAGAAGAGATCTCTCATTGCTTTGTTTTTCATTCTATACTTGCTTCTTTGACTTTGATTTTCTGAATACATTTTCGTGAATATTTTCGATAGATTTTATTGTTTGCATTCTTCGAACTTTATATTTCATGTTTGTTTGCTATGATAAAAGGTTATACGAACTTTTTATATATTAAACATAAAAAAGAGTATAATCAATTCCTAAACATGAGATCTAAGTATAAAATTTTCTAGGGAAGTGTGACGGTAGAGATCGAGCACTGCAGCGGCTTCTTTACTCTGTTGACGATCTGACGATGAGTTGAACTTGCTCTGGCTTTTTGGTGCTTGTGATTGGAACTCTAGGGTTGCCAATCAAGTGGATGCCAAATTTGTGAAGATTTCGAAGCCTCTTTATCGAAGGAAAACTTCTTCTATTTATAAGGAAGCACATATACGATGTGTATAAGGATTTGTGCAGGAACACTGCACGTAGAGATATAAGAGAATCTTGAAGTTGCATGGTGAGGACTGTTGCTGAGCTGATACGTGACAGATGCTGGATTCTCCTTCATTAAGATCTTGGAAGGAAATATCAACATGACCGAATAAATGACACGTGGCATGTGTTTACTGTTGATCGATGAACCTGAGCATATTTTGTTCTTATCCTTGAAGTTAGATTTTTGTCTTATCTTAGGGAGCCATTGGTTTAAACAAACCCATTGGATATGGCCCTCGTCTATAAGAACAAAATTTGTCCTCATCTGTGGCTTAAACAAATCAATAGAATATTGCTTTTATCAACAGAATCAAACTCTATCCTATCTTAAGAGCGGTGGTTTTTAAACAAACCAATCTGAAAAGGACATAAACACCCGTCTGGCTACGTGGAACCATGTCACCCCGTAAGACTGTACTTTTATGTGAGCTGTACTTTTGGCGACGCTTTGAGATCACTGCACTTCTAGGCGATAAGTAGACTGTGCTTCAGGCGATGGAGTCACGGTGCTTTTAGAGAAACGAGTGGACAAGTGCTTCAGGCAACGGAGTCACTGTGCTTTCAGAGCGATGAGTGAACTTGTGCTTTAGGCAACGAAGTCACTGCGCTTTTAGAGCGACGAGGCAATGGAGTTACTGCACTTTTAGAGCGATGATTGGACTTGTGCTTTAGGCAATGGAGTCACTGCACTTTTAGAGTGACGAGTGGACTTATGCTTTGGGCAATGGAGTCACTTTGCTTGAGGGCGTCGAGTAGACTTGTGCTTTGGACAATAAAGTATCAGATGAAGGAGCCTTTGAACGGGCTGTCCCTTTGGATGGGATTAAGGGTGCTGTGCTTCTGGGTTGAAGCGAGGGCATAGTGAACTAGCTGAGCTTCTGAGTCGAAAGAGCTAGTTTCTGTCGAAGTCATAAGAGCAATTAATGACTGCCTTTTTGATGGACGAGTCGGTCATCCTCTTCTTTAATTACCGCCGTCATTTTGGAAATTCAAGAAGTCTGTGGCTTAGGATTTTGTCGAATGAACCTATTAA
The DNA here is from genome assembly GCA_029216955.1 of Iris pallida. NCBI lineage: Eukaryota > Viridiplantae > Streptophyta > Magnoliopsida > Asparagales > Iridaceae > Iris > Iris pallida. The sequence goes on along the minus strand of JANAVB010030019.1, from coordinate 3,078,843 downwards.
ATGAGATTTATTATGTTGAGTCTTAGGTTCATCTCATTAATTTGGGGGTCTTTGACCGAAGGCCATGTGGCATGAGGGTTGGACCACACTCACCCTACATAAAGGAAAGATTTTCTGAAGGGTTGTGTCTTTTGTCTCTTAACATTCCCACCGTCATGCTCGATCCCGACATAGCTTCGAACGGCCGTTGGCCTTGCACAAGTCGACAATTGATTGTGGATCCCTTCGTTCCAAGAAGCTGTGTCCTTGTAGAAGAACTGATGCTGAGTTTTGAGATGCACTTGAGCATTTGGCATAAGGAGTTCGAACCTGAACAATATCTTGGAGGTCTTCAAGATCCAAGCTTTTGGGTTTGGATTGATTGCCAATCCGAAGAGCCACAAGTTGTGCTCTGCCCTGCTCAATGGCAGTGACACAGCCTATGCTATGGATTGAGTTCTTGCTTGGGCCAATAGCTGCTTCAGGAAGTGGCTTACTCTGAAAGTGTTACGCGTCTGGGGGGCTGCGCGTCTGTGAAGATTAACCCCCTTGTAGATTTTTAGGCACTTTAGTTCTTTTTATGGAAAATCTGTAATAGATCCTTGTAGACATGATTTTAATAAAGTTCTTTTCATGTAATCATGACAAATCTGTAATAGATCCTTGTAGACATGATTTTAATAAAGAACTCTTTATGAACCATCGATCATATGTTTGTGTGACTTTGATTATCTGTTTGCACTTTTGGGGTACCTACGCTTTTGTGAAGCCATGTGTAGTGGGGACGCCACCTGCGCTATTGACATGTCTGCACATTTTCATGCTTCTAAGACCCCCCTTCAAAGTATTTCGTACTTGAGTCAAGCTCGGAATACTTTGAACAGAAGCATGACATGTGTCCTTTGCAAGCGAATGCCCAGCACGCTTACTAACAGGCTGTCGTCACGCTTAGTCTTCAGTATTAAATCCCTTGAGCTGTCACTTCATTAAAAGTTGATCACAACTCCTTGTTTCTAGGGAACGGTCATCATGATCTTTACTCTTAATTCCCACATCGTCCGAAGAATTTTCTCCTTCACGAAGCATTTTGTCTTCTTTCGCTGACGTAGCCGTACCCTATAACTAGGGTCTGTTAGGAGAGAGAAAATCTTTCTGTCTTTTTTTCTTCTCACAGAAGCTTTTCATCAGAGTCTTCTTCCTCTTTCAAACCCTAACTTTTCCCGCCATGGCCCCCAAGAAATTAAGAACCCCAAAGGCTCCTGCGGCAAGCTCCAAGAAAGCTAAAGGAAAGTGGCCCGCATCAGATGCCGTTGACGTTGATGACTCGTCGAACGTTGGTGTCGTAGTTTATAGCGACATACGGCCGCCTGTCCCAGGTAATAAACTTTGGTCCTCTGTTTTGCTGATGCACATGAGCGGCTACTCCTTGGAGTATCGTCTCGTAGATTTGCTGAAGCTTTCTTTGTCGATGTGCATGGGCACTTGCTCTTCGGAGGAGTGTCTGTAAATACGCTGAAGCTCCGTTTAACCGATGCACATGGTCGTTTTACTTTCATAAAGTATCGACTGTAAGATGTGCTAAAGTTCTTGCTGACGTAAAGGATTACCATGTAGTACCTACGCGGATGCTCCCTCATTGAAATGCAGCTCCGCTAAGTAATATCAGTGCGGAAGCTAATCTTGCTGAAGTGCAGTATTACCTGGTAGTACCTGCACGGATGTTTGTTTCACTCAAAACAAATCTCAGACTTCTGTTTTTCATTTTTGTATAGATTCCGTGACCACCTCCCTCTTAAATGAAGTACTTTTCGACTTCTCCGTCTGTGTGTCGGGGACAAATGTCGTGCAGGAGCTCGTCGAGCCAGCCAGGAGATCGATCGCCGAAGATCAACCAGAGGGGCAACTGGATGAAATACAGGAGCAACGTTTGGACTATTTTTGTCATATGCTGGATCAGGGTAGGCTGACACCTTCTCTTGATGCCGACGTGGGGATGTTAAAGCCCCAGTTTCTCTTTGGCGATCAGTTGGATCTAAAGGAGACGGACCTCCTTGCACTCAATATATCATGGCATTTTGAGAGAATGGCCTCCCCTTGTATGTCCGGCGTCTGACCGATATTTACTGCTCTCTGTCTTTTCCCGTTTTGTTGAAAAACGACAAATAGAGTGGAACCTGACCCCTTGTCAGGGGGGTCTCATCTCGGGCCGTTTTAAGGTGGACAAGAGTTCAAAGAGGAGGGATACTTTTACGCTTGTCCGGGGTAGTGCATCATATACCTTGTGGTTGCTACTCCCTGGTTATAGGTTCAGTGATCTTCCTGCGGATGTGCATCCCTTTGGCGCTTCTATTTTTGCTAATAGGCTTTTGGCAGCCAGTTGCGCATATCCAATGGACGCCTACCGGGACAAGGGCTGGGTTCACTCTGACAAAAAGTGGGGTGACTTGACCCGATGGGTATTGAGTACTTTCAAGGAAGACCTAAGTGGTACCGTCTTACACGGAGCCATAAAGGCAACTGAGCACGGAATCCCCATCAACCAATCTCTGTCTTTGGCTTTGCTGGAGCTATACAACCACCACACCGGGACTTTTTTCATGCCCCATGGGGAGATGGGATTGGCTCTTCATGAGATGTTCGCCATCTCGAAACTCCCTTGGGGGGAGCACCCATATGAGGAATACTTTCCTAGCCCAGAGGAGCTCGTGGGGTTGGAAAGCAAGCACCCCGAGATGATGGTCATTTATAAGGAAATACTTAGCCATCATCAAGTATGCGTACGCCAAGACTCTGCAAATGGCCAGCCCTACTTCAATGCGTAGAGAATGTATTTCTTTAGCGAGGATCCGTCGGAGCATGGAATGGATCGCTTTACCTCCCGCAGGGCGTATACTACTGTCGAGGTAGAGGGTATGGCGGCGAAGACAAGGGTGTCAGCTCCCCTATTGGATGCTGAGGGAAAGCCCAACTCCACATTCCTTAGTTATTTTTACCAGAACTTAACTCCTATGAGTCGAAAAGCGATGCTAGCTGCTTTTCTGATGATGTGGTTGAGGAAGGCCGTGGTGACAGGAGGCTCAGGCTCCGTGGGGCGGCTTAATAGGGAGCTCATCATGCCAACTATAAGATTAGCCTTCGAGCATTCTCTCGCTTTGCTTCCTGCCATGGTATGTAATACTCTTCGAGGCCTGCGGGAGCTTTCGGAAAAGATAATAGAGTATCGTGGTTGTAATAGCAAATTCCCTCGAGTGGAGTTGCCCTATCACTATCTGATGGCCTGGTTGGCACTGCACCATACTGGTCTAGTTGTTTTCGCCACCATAGACGTATATAGAAAGGGGGACGCGCTTTTGCGTAAGTACCACAAGGCGAAGTGGGTTCATGATGGCATCCCTGCTTGTAGACGGGCCCTGAACCGCTTAGATGGTTATAGCTTCAGCAGGGTCTCGCCTTTCAATGGTGGCTATTAGGAAGGCAATGAGCTGGTTGACATGGCTGAAGAAGGAGACAAGCTAACCACTGGTACTTTTTGTTGGCTGTTATCCATTCGCCCTTCGCACCTGGTATACCGTAGTCAAAACAAGATATACTGGAAACCCTATCTGCCAAGCCGCTTAGCGAGACAGTTTGGCTATGCCAGACTATGTTGAACAATTCAAGCCCGTGTCTCGGCTATGAGGGCAGCTTATTGGACGGCACCCGCGCATGGGGTTACTACAACGCCAAATCTACTAGGGCGGTGTTTACGCTCCCTGAGGTGTATGGGGAACCTCGCATCCTGTATTCTGCGGTAAAGTTTCATTGCATGGTAAAAAACTTCTCGTCAGGTTATGATCGGGGGCGAAGCTTTATTGTGGGTACGAAGTTTGAGAGGCCCCAGCGACGGTCTCAAAAGCTTGAAGTTGCAAGAGATGGGTCTTCGGATGATTCTAGAGCTTCTCGGGAGCAAAGGGAGGACGTAGCGCCCCTGAGTTCCCCATTGAAACATCGTTCTCCTCCGGCAGCAAACCCTCCTCCTGGCAAAAAAGTTAAAAGGATGGTATCCAAGAGTCGTGCTTCCTTACGGCCTAGCGCACCGCCTGTTGCATCGACTTCATAGGTATATTTTAGTTTCCTTTGATTTTACTCGTGGATTTTTATTCATTCTATTTTACTGGTGTAGGCGAAGGAGCATTTGGGGACGTCCGAGGGGGATTATGTTCCTAAGGAGGTCCCTTCACCCGTCTCGTTTTAATATGAGACTCGCGACTTCTCGGAGTTCGTAGCTTCGTATTAAGAAACGATTTCTATGGCTAGACCAGTGGTTTTATCGGGGGTTGGTCTTGCGTTTCATGAAGGCGCAGTCGGGGAGCCTGGGCTTAAGATGGGTCAATCGACCGAGGGTACTAAAGGCGTATCCGCTGGTTCCTTTCGGGAGCCTTCTCCTTGCAGAGGCACCGGAGGACCAATGTTAGAAGATTTAGCCCTGGCGTACATCGTACCTCAACCCTAAGTAGTGGTTGAAGAGAATGTAAAAACTGTTGACGAGCTAGCTGGCTTAGGAGATGCGGCCGCTACCGAGGTTCCAGCCGAGGCGGTCACTAAAATGGCTGTCGACGTTGCTGTTGATGAGCCCGTCAACGAAACCCTTAGGAGCTCGGCCGAGGAGGACGGGAAAGAATCGGTCGAGAAGACTACTGATAAACCTGTTGAAGAATCATCTAACATAGTCGCTCCAGGACCGTCTGAAGAGGTTATCCTCGAGCCACCTACTATGGGCTCGATCGAGAAGACTGTGGACGAATCGGCTATTAAAGCACCGGTTGAGAAGACCAGCGAGGAGTCGATTACAGTGATCGTCGAGAAGTTGACTGCTGAGTTTGCTCAGGTTCTAACTGATGCAGCTTCGATTGCAGATATGGTTGAAGGACCAGTGAGGGAGTTTGCTGAAGAGCCAGCTACATATCAGGCAGTGTTGGCTCACACCTTCCTTATATCGTCGATGTCCTCTGCTGCAGTCATGGTGCCTCCTGCCTCAGCTGCAATGCCTAGGCGTGTGTCGGCTACCGTTGCTACCGTGGGACCTTCTATTACGGCATCTCCGGTGACTCCGATGATTTTGGTGGAAAATGCGTATTACACCAAGCTCATTCTGAGTACCATTCGTCGTGCTTTGAAGCGTGGCATAGAAGGTGTCCTGCAGGATAACCAGTCGCCTAGGCGGGTCCGGTCTATAGTGAGTGCCCAATTGGTGGCCTTACGCGACTATCCGGAGTATGAGGTGACGGCAGACGCGATTGACGATCTGCTGGCCGAGTTGGAAGACACCGCTTCGGAGTTTAAAAATCTTGAGCGCAGTCTCCCGACTCTAGTTGCTGTAGAGCTAGAGAGGATGGCCTCTGAAATGTCCCAGTACGAAAGAGACGTCGGCTTTAAACAACTGACTTGTCGAGGTTGAGGTCACAATTGAGGAGGTGACCGACGCCGAAGAGGCTCATATCTGCTACCGTACAACCACGGAGGAGTAGTGCAAGACCCTCTGGGAGTAGATACGGAGGCTGGAAAAGACTTTGGCCCTTGCGAAGAGCGTTCTGGAGAAGTCGATGGACGAGGAGGAGGCCCTTCATCAGCACTCCGAGATCTTGGCCCAAGAGAATGAAAGTATAGGCGTACGCCAGGCAGAACTGACTCTTGCGCGCTAAAATATGTCATTGGCTGAAGATGAAGTCGCTCGCTGTCAGGAGGTCGAACGTCGAGCACAAGCATCGGTTGGCCCCCAGATTGCTCTTTTGGGGAGTCGACTAGAAGGACTTATGCATCGCTCTTCTCAGTTTTGACCTTCATTTTGTATTCTTGTCTCTAGATTTGGTTTGTGAGAGACTATTTTTGTAAGTAAAGAAAGAAAACCCTTTCATTCTATAAATGAAAATTTGGTTTCGCTTGTCTTTTTGCATTGAGCTTTTCTTGTACAAGAGTGAGAATTCCTTCAGAGGTATTACGACATGAGGGAACGGAGATAACTCTGCTGGGGATAGGGTATTTTTGTCACGATTCGCACCCAGTGTAGGGGCACGAAAAGAGGGTACGTCCAGCCTACGCTGCAGTGTCGGCAGTAGAACACTGTCCTAGGTCACTATCTAATCAACAACTCACGCAATTATATAATGTACCTGTCACAATCTCAACTCTGAATGGAGGACAAGTATAAGATATGATATAACTCAATCACAGTTTAAGCACGATAGGATAACACAAAAGTCTATACTAAACTCAAAGCAATAACTTAAATAACTTCTAAAATAATAATATCTCAAGCAGTCTCAAATACAACTCAAAGCTTCACTTATTACAATACAAGTTCCAACAGAGAAAACTAAAACATAAACTAGTAATCTACTCCAAGCTCTACTGGTCCTCTAGGCTAGCTGTGAATCTCCAGGTTAACTGTAATATTTTCATCAGGTCCAATCAGGACAGGAACGAGCACAATACATCTCACGCAGTTCATATCATGACAGAAAATGTAAGCATGCTATAGAGTAAGATATATAAAACGCTGAAGAATGTACAAGAAGTAAAAGAGATGATTGTAAGGAAATATCTACTATAAGTAAAGAACTATCAGTGGCTAGTGATGTAGAGTACAAGATAGACATGTGAACGGCTTGAATTTGCACATGATTACACTAAAGAGTTTGCACATGATTACACTACTTTGGAATTGTTCACATGACCATTTATACTCTTTCATACCCCAATCAATACACAAGGATCCAGACAAGTTATGTTATTGTATAATATTTCACATGAGGGCCCATAAATGGGTGCACATGAAGGTATACATGAGGGCTCTGTGAACATAAGAGTACATGAATCACAAGAGTATATATGAATAGTAAAAATATAGGAGTACATGATGAAAGTGAAACACACATGACATGATGTACCTGATGCTCCCGAGGGGGATAACATCTCAATGTAAGGATCCATATAGTACCAATCCGTGTTAACAACGTGACAATATCAAGTAAAGTAATCTAGAGCATAGATATAAATCATAACAAGTATGAAACGGTCAGAGAATGTACTCGCCTGATATCCTGAGCAACAGATGTGTACAGATGCTCGAACTGGAGTCACAAGGTCCTATTTAGAGCAATACATGTTACACAATGTTCAATATATAATAAATTAAGTGTACAATGCAATCTACATATTTATAGGTCATTCTACGTCAAAGTCAACTCTGGTCAACTATACAGTCAAACTAGGCCATGTAGAAGGTAACTTGGTCAACAATTGGTTAACTATCTAGATCAACTCTACATCCAACTCATCCTATAGTCTAAGTATATATATATACATACCATATCTCAATTATCTTTATAACCTATATCATGATACTAGCAACTATTACCAATCATCATGCTCATCATACCCCTTTCCATAACATATGTAAACATACACTTAGATGTACCAAAGAACATGGAATGATAAATGGTTCATGAACTACAACAAGGAAGAGAAGGAACTGGGCTGAGCTTAAGATAAGCAATAAAAGGAAAACACCCTCACACATACACTCACCTCACTCTCACTGCTACCTGCTGTATAGGCAACCAGAGCCTCTTCTAACTCTAACACTCTACTTAGGATACTGATACCACCTTTCTTCGACTGAACCTAACATGGGGCAGAGGATTCACCTACTACTGCAGTGATTGAACCTCAAGTCTAAAGGATAATATCTAGTGAAAGTTGACTACCATCTTAACTTTCTACTGACACAAGCTAAGCAAATGGAGGCAGCTATGTTGGTGCCACAAGATGCATACACACACATGAGCAGGGTAGTGCCTAAATTGCTGCTGTGGCTCCCTCTAGTGACTATTCTATAGACAAGAACCTGGGTTTTTCCCATCCCTTGTTCCTAATGACCAGGGATAAGGCGAAGCTACCCCAGGGTAGCTAAACTAAAGGTTTGGATAAATTAAAGGCAAAGGGCTGGAATTTCAAAATGGTATGGGACCAATTAATGAGGATACCTGCTGCCTAATGGCCTAAAGGGGATACCTGGACACAAATTAGGACATGGCACATAACTAAAGATACTTGGGGTCAATATATAAATTGCAGTTGAGTGAAATAGGTACATATGTATAGCTAATCTATGAGCTAAAGTACACTTCTCATTCTCCTTAGCTGGTAAGGGTTAATCCAAGGTCTGAACCTCTAAGAGATGCAAAACTAAGACATTAAACAGGAACCCAAACCAATTGGACTGAACACTACAATGGTTTAACACACCATTTACTAAGGCAGCCCAAAATTGAATATGATGAGGTAAACCCCTCATCCAATACTCATCATGAGATACAAGGAAGATAACCAAGACTGAAATGTAAAGGAGTAGGAAATATGAACTGGTACAAGGAATAAACATTCCTGGACAAAACATGCAGCTATGGTCATTCAAAGTGTTTGCAGGCAGTGCAATGTGAGTAGGTTACATGGTTGGTTAGTTCCTGATGAGTGGTTTGAGAATGTTTGAAAGGTTAAGCATGTTAGGAAGAGCAAAACAGATGGGGCTCGACTGAATGAGAGTTAAAATCCAACTACCTATAGTAAGGTCTGAACTTGAACTACTTGGGCAGAACAGAACATATGAAAAAGGGAAATGTAGTGACAAGATATGTGAATGAAGGTAATGTGTGAAAGAAGCAGTGAATGAATGTGTATGCAATAAGTTATGTATATGTAGTGTATCCTAAATGCAGAACAAGAACTGTTCTGATACATGATATGTATCAGAAAACACTAAATGAGACTGATATTGACTAAAGAGAGACTGGTACATCATTATCTGAATATTATAATAATAGGACTGGTCAAATTGTTCAAATGGACTGAACAATCAACGATTTTGAGATGGAATGAAGCTTAAGATGATGGAGACTGAATCATATACCTAAGGGAGGAGATCCTCATGAATTGATACTAAAGAACCAAGACTAAACATAGCACAAAGGAAGACCGAAACACTAAAATTGGCATTGAACAGTGAGTATGGACAGGGCATCATTAAATGTTTAAATGAACCTTCAAGGATGCAGGACAAGGTGTCAACTGTGCAGTGAACAATGAAATGAGTATAGCTGTGTCAAATGAGTAATACAAAGTGTGCAAGTGATCAGTACAAAGTGAAGAGTGTGTGAATGAACAATGCAGTAGTGTCAAATATCGATTGAGTGTCAAGTGGTGTCAAAGCAAAGCAAGTGTATAAGTGTCTATGAATCAAGTGTCAAGGAGTGATTCAAGTGTACAAGTGTCAAACATGTGCGTGCAATGTAAAGTGTAACAGAGAATGTGTGCAGCAGTGTATACCCGACTGCACAAAGGGAAATCTGTGGCTAATGCCACAGCTCGAGCTTGTTATGGTTTGAAGCCACAAGTCTCAGACCTACTATCAGTCATTGCCCTAACCCAAAAACGTGGTTAGGATGAGAAATCGTGGTGTGTAGAGAGGACAGGGCCCCCAGTAGCATGGGAGCTACTGTAGCCAGTATATACCTTGGTCGCGTGTCCCCATGTCCATAAAACACTATCAAACTACCTAAATTCCAACTCAGACAAACACAAATGCAATCCACAGTATATTAGCTACCTAAAAAGATAATTACATCAGAATTTGGTGATCAAAACATCCTATGGGGTATTTCATCGAACACTTGAGATACATTCCGATACTCTAGCGATATGCACCTCAAATGAGTTCAAATTCGAACCAAACTTAACCTAATGCTAGGGGAACCCTAAATAAATGCATCTATAATAAGAAATCTTGAATTTAATAGGTTTAGAGGCCCTTACCAATTGGGAGTTGGAATCCTAATAAAAATCCTCTTACAAAGCTCTCCTACCATATCTAATGGTCAAATTGTTCCAAATCCTTCCTACTAGCCAATAGAGACCTTCTCGACTCAAGGGGAGTAGTTTGCAATTGGTTTGGATAAATTTGGAGTTGATTTGAGGAATGGAGGAAAATTTAGGGAAGAGCACCAAAACTAGGGTTCGGGTTTCAATGAAAGAGGAGGGAAGCGGGCTAATGATGACTTATATAGTGGGGTAGGGCTGTTGTGGCCGGCTATGATGGTGTGGGCTAGGGTTTGGTCAAGTTTCATTAGCTACAAGTCTTCCTATTGTCATTTAGAGGCCACTTTTGAGAAAAGGCCCAAAGTGGTTTGTCATTCTAAGTCAATTCTAGCCTATTCATGCTATTCTAACATAATTAGAACCCAACTAAGCAAGTCTAAGTCCACTAGCTAGATTCTATGGTCATGGTTAGCCTCTAGTCAAAGTAGTTCTAAGGTTTCACTAGCAAAAGACCAAAGTCACAATACACCAAATTAATTAATAAAATAATTCAAAAGAAACCACACCCTTATGCCAAAGTAGAAATAAATTATCCTAATCACATGGTTAGGCTCTAGGTCAAGTAGTCTCTAGGGTTACACTAACAGAACACCAAAATCACATTTTACAGAATTAAATAGTTTTTAAAAGAATTAAAAATTACCAAAAATTATAACATAATTTAAATCTCATTATTAAAAGACTAAAATTACAAAAGTTCAAAATTACCCTCATTTTAGAAAAGTGGGTGTTACAGTTTTACTCAGAGGTAATACGGACATGGTAAACACAAAATTTTTGGTGGTAGGATCTTTCTTACTTAGAGGTAATATGGACATGGCAAGGATAGACTCTACGGGTGTGTAGAACGATTCAGAGGTAGTATGTACGTGAAAGGTTCTATGGATAGTTATGAAAATCACGGGGTATTGTCATGGAAGAGATGTCTACTCAGAGGTGTTATGGACATGGTAGGCACAATCTTCGCTAGGGTGTAGAATAACAATTCAGAGGTAGTATGGCCGTGAAAGGTTTACTGGATAGCTGTGACAACACAAGATTATCATGGAAGGGACGACTCTTAGAGGTAATATATACGTGGTAGACACGAACTTTATTAGGGTATCGACTAACAATTTAGAGGTAATATGGACGTAAAAGGTTTTCTACTGGGGGAGTTATGAAAGAGGTGAACTAGGTAATAGAATTCACGGATGCGGGAACCTATGCTGATTTGTACTTCAGACATAGTATTTCTTCAGGAACTTGTCATTGATTGGCATCATTAGCAAGTCGCCGTTAGGTTTGGCCAATCGGTAGGCCCCATTAGAGTAGACCGTCTCTATGATGAACGGTCCTTCCCGCTTGGGTTTGAACTTTCCAGCTATCTTATGAGTCCTCACATCGATCTTCGAACTGATAAGACAAGGTCACCCACTTGGTATGTCATTTCTCGAACCTTTTTGTTGAAGGCCCCAGAAATCCAAGCTTGGTAAAGCTCGATTCGTTGTTGAGCTAGCAGACATTTTTCATCTAATTTCTATAACTTCTGTTGCCGCTGGTGTTGATTGTCTTCATCAGTCAGCTGGTTGGTGATGGCTACCTGTAGAGATGGTAACCCACAGACATTCGCCCAGCTTTTCATCCCAGTTGCGCTTATTAAAAGATATAACTTTCTTGAGCAGCTTGAGAATAGTCATGTTGAATGCTTCAGCTAGTCTATTTGCTGCAAGATTATAAGTTGTTGATGCCACATTCTGTATCTGATTCTTATCACACAATCGATGGAATGCGTGCTCACGAACTGAGGACCATTTTCGTGGATAATCCTTCTGGGAATCCCGAAGCGGTATATGACATGATGCTTGACAAAATTGATCACATTCGAGATTTTTACCTCGGCCAGAGGTACTGCCTCTGCCTACTTAGAAAAGTAGTAGGTGATGGCGAGTATGAACCGGTATCCTTTGGAGGACAGTGGATTGATCGGCCCAGTAATATCTATTCCCCATGCTTCAAATTGCCAGGAGACCGCTGTGGATGTAGAAACTCAGAAGGTTGGTAGATAAAGTCAGCATACAACTGACATACAGACACTTTTTTGTATAATCAACGGCCTCCGCCATCATAATGGGCCAGTAGTAACCAATGCGACGCAATCGATCATGTAACTTAGGACCAGGCTGATGGGCTCCGCAGGTGCCATCGTGCTCCTTCCGAAGTGCCTTTTACGCTTCTGTCTTGGATAAACATCGTTGGAGAAGCCCGTCGTATGAACGATGATACAGCATTTTGGTAGCTGTATCATAGAAGAATTGGATATAACGTCTCATGACAGAAGTAGCTTCCTTCAGGTCTTCAGGTCTTCCGGTAGGATTTTAAAGATTGCGTTGTCTATAAACTGGAATCACTAGTCCCGAACGTCACTATTAGTGTCTGTTTGTACCGAATAACTCAAACACGTATGTAGATTATTCTTTAGGCAAACTAGCTCTCGCTCCATTAGTATGACGGTATATTAGGTTCCAACAGGAGCTGCCAGAGAAGCTGCGAGACCAACGAGTGCGTCGGCCTCCAAGTTTTGCAATCGAGGGTACATGTTCTATAAAGAACCTTATGAAGGTAGAAATGTTATCGATTGCTGCCTGGTGGTAAGGAATCAGATATTCATGACGGACCTTGTATTATCCTCAAACCTGGTTAATGATCAGTTTCGAGTCACCATATGCCTCAATGTAGTCAACCCCTAACTGTTTAGCAAGCTGGAGTCCAATGATGAGAGCGTTATACTTAGCAATATTATTGGTGCACGACTCTATGAGAGAATATGCACGGTAGATGACCAGGCCATCGGGAGTGATGGGAACGATTCCAACCCTTCCGATAATCTTGCCTTTGGGTTCTGTTCTTGAAGCACCATCAAAGAACATGGGCCAAACCGAGTTATCTGAGATGGCATTGGACTCTAAGACTTCATCGGGAATGTCGTCATAGAGCTTCGATGTCTTTGGCACAGGATGTGTCGCCAAGAAGTCAGCCAATGCTTGGCCTTTGACTGCCTTTTGTGGGATAAATACTATGTCATAAGGAGTCAAATGTATTGCCCATGTGGCCAATCGTGAGTTTAAGGCCCCAGGCTTGGTCATAACAACCCTGAGGGGGTTGACTCGAGAGATGACATGGATTGTCTGTCCGGCCACATAATGTTATGTCTTCTGGATAGCGAAGAGCTGAGCAAGACACTCCTTCTCTACATGATTATACCGATGCTGGAGTATGCTTTGTATGTATGCAGCTAACATGTCTACGTACTTGGTCCTAAGTATTTTGGGACTGGGGCATTACAGAAAGTTTTTCGAGAACAGAGGTTCAAGACTGCGTAGTCCCTATCCCGAGAACAATGATGGAAGTAGTCAATCTTCTACCGGTCCGTGATAATGCTCAAGGCCTTATCCCATTTACAACACATTGAGGTGAAGTGATGTGGATCTATCCTAATCTCGTCCCAGACATAATGGTGCCTGCAATGTACTCTGTCAAGGGAAAGAAAGTCAAGTTATGTCATATGGTCTCTATATCGACTGATGACACTCTGGTTACCACTCGATCGGCTCACCAGCGAAAAGAAAATCAGGCTTCAGAAGAGAAAACATCTTCCCCTGTTGTGGCCACTGCCCCTGATACATCGAAAGCTGGTCCATCTCAAGCCCCTGTCGCAGACAAGCAAAGGTAGAAGGAGGTTTGCTTTGACAACCTCTGAGAAAAGACTCGACAGTAGGACCAGTCAAGCCCTACAACTTTGACATATTGGCACAGCTGGCCAATACCTCGGCTCGACTATCACTCTTCGAGCTCCTCCGTCTCCCCAAAGAGAGTCGAGACGCCCTCATCAAAGCTTTGTAGAACGCTGACTCCTTCCTCACTTAGGTGCAACCTCCCAGGGAAGACCCTGTTGTATGCCCATATTGTCACAGTTTGGTCGAGGTGATTCCTAACGTCACTTTCATCCAGCAAGACATGTTGTTGAAGAACAACCAGCACAATAGGCCCTTGTACTACACAGGATATGTTGGTGCGATTAAGGTCGATCACATCCACATCGACCATAGATCTTCTTTTGGTATCATCCATCGGAGTTTACTCCAAGCTTTCGGGATCCCAATGCATCGACTGACTGCATCAAGCACTACAATCAGCGGCTTTTACACTGAAAATGTGAGCCCCTGGACAAGATTTGTCTGAAATGCCAAATAGGTGATCTCCAGACTGACGTAACTTGCTACGTCATTGACACCGATATAAACTACAACATACTATTGGGACGACCATGGATCCACGAGTATATGATCGTGCCCTCCACTCTCCATCAATGCATAAAGTACGTGGCTAGCGACGGGACCATCAAAATCGAGTTCGCTGATATCGACCCATTTCGAGGACTCAAAGCATACTGTACAAATGCTGAGCTATACAAGTTAGTCCTATAGGACGATGATGCCAATGATGCCGACAATGAGGCAGCTATTGTATTAGAAAGCACAGCTGTCGTGGAAGAATTTCTAGAACATCAGCTCCTCTCATCATCAAGCTTCGAGGCAAGGCTCCGGCTCGGTCACTCTCGACAATGTCATCTGCTAGCCAGGAGCCTATGCAAATAAGGCTTCCCCGGAAGGCACTAAGGCCAACTCTGAAGTCGCAAGAACCTCTGACATCAACCCCCTTGGTAGTCAAGTTGAAGGGAAAACCGCCTCCACCTTCTCCTATGACAGCCCTATTGCTCACATATAAAGAATTGGGAGACTACGTGTGTGCCAATACTGAGGTGCACTCTTTAGATGATGTAATTCCTTGGGATAAAATTTTATATTTTATTAATAGGAAGTTGTCTTTGAATTACTCTTGTGCGCATTAGAACACTAGTTATTTCTTAGACAACGCTCTCTATATGTTACAAACACAAGTGATAACCGAAGCCTCGCAAGCCGAGTTGTCCCTTCCTAAGGTGCCTACTTCTTGGTTCCAGCAAGGAAGAAGAAGGAGGAACCCATCATCTTCGCTCGATTGGAGCATCCTCAGCGACTGGCTCCGGCAGAACCAGAACCCGATAACGGCAAGTGCAACTCTACCGTTATACTACTCAAGCCAAACATCTTATCCAGAAAATAGGCTACGACTTGAACAACAACAGAGGGATGAACTATCGCAAAGGCTAACGCCTTCCCTTATGACTTCGTGCTCCAAGGGACTCTGATACCTGTATCGGCCGAGCCTTCAAGCAGATATTATCTGTCAATATGGTCTCTGCAGATCCCTCGATCGAGAAAGAAGATCAAATACTTGAATTCTTTGAAGATGAACCGGTTCAATGCCTGGGATCCCAATGGGAATGGCGCTTCAAACAGTGCAAACCTTCCACTAAAAATGAAGTCGAGCTAAGAGACGAGGCTTCTCCAAAACCCATCTTCATCAGCAAAAGCTTGACGGAAGAAGACAAGGAATCTCTGTTACAGCTTATCCGAGAATACATTGATGTCTTTGTTTGGAGCTAGGAGGACATGCCAGATCTAGATCCACAAGTCTCTATGTACCATCTTAACATCTTACCCGACGCTAAGCCGGTCAAACAACAATAGCGTCGTTACTGTCCCAACGTCATGGATGTTATGAGAAAGAAGTCGATAAACTCATATAGAGTGGCTTCATTCGCGAAAAGTAACACCCGGACTGGGTGGCCAATATTGTCCCAGTCATGAAGAAAAACAGAAAAATTTGGGTCTGTATAGACTTCATGGATCTCAACTCGGCATGTCCAACAAATGAGTTTTTCCTCCCGATCACCAACGTGATGATCGACAACACGTGTGGCTTCGAGCGCATGTCCTTCATGGATGGTTTCTCAGGCTACAACCAGATAAAAATTTTCTTTGAAGATAAGAAGCATACTTTACTCTGGACTCCAAAAGGGGTATACTATTACACAGTGATGCCTTTCGGGTTGAAGCATACAGGAACAACATACCAGCGGGCTATGAGCACCATATTCTGCATGCACCTCCGAAGGATGGTAGAATGTTACGTTGATGATATTGCCGTCAAGAGAAAAAAGAAATCCAGTCATTTAGATGACCTAAGGACGATATTCGACTTAATGCGGATACATCGACTAAAGATGAACCCGACTAAGTCTTTCCTAGGGGTTTCCAATAGCAAGTTCCTGGGCTTTATTGTCACAGCCAAGGGTATTCATATTGACCCTGAAAAGACTAAGAAAATCTTGGACATGGCTCCCCTGAAGTATCTACGTGAGCTTCGAGGCCTACAAGGACGTCTGGCGTACATCAGAAGATTTATAGCAAATCTCTTTGGTTGATGTCAACCCTTCACCACACTGATGAAGAAAGGGGTTTCTTATGTATGGAATGAAGAATGCCAGTGTGCATTCGACAACATCAAGAAGAACCTTACTATTCCTCCAGTACTAGTAGCACCGATTGTGGAAAGACACTTCCTGCTATACATCCGAGCTATGGACCATTCTTTCGGTGCTTTGCTAGCCCAGAAAAGCAATAAAGGCCACCAACAGGAGATCTACTATCTCAGAAGGACCATGTTGGGGGCCGCAAAAATCTTATATATATACATAAGCTGTAAAATGCAGTAACCATAAAACTAATCTCATCCACAAACCAATATATCATAAAATCAACTTATTAAAGTCGTTTGTACAAAACGTTGGGCGGAGACAAATCCACTACCAACAAAAAGAGAATATACATAGCAATGATGGAAGAGTCAAGCGAAGCGAAAGACGATCCAAAAGCTAGCATCGCGAAGGTAGATTATAAACTATGTCCTTGGCTAGAGCACCTGCAAAAATCATAACACACCTGGAGAAATCACCAGGTCCTCAGAGGGACGTAACAAGATACATGAAGAACATGCTAATATGTACTGTCAGAATAATAAAATAATATACAAAAGACTATCCTAGACACTAACATGCAAAGGAAGTTCTAACCATATAATGTGCAATTTAGAGGACAACTTTCATTGCGCATGGATGAAATTTATGCTATAAGTACGTAACTGGCATCCAGTCATCCGTATCCGGCCATAACGTCCAAAACGTCAGAGGGTATCTGTAAATATAATCTCGCCATAGTTCCTTTCCAAAACTATGGTTTATCTGTTTGGCTTTCCATACGCACTAGTGACTGTCCTCCCCCAATATTTCTCACACTAACCAAGTCATGTCCATGATCCGCCCAGTTTTATAACTGCTCGAGTCTCTATACCTTAATCGTAGCAGTTATGATCATCTATCCGTCATACGACTATAGAGATGACCAATCAATATGCAAGCCGTGCCCCTAGCAAATATCTCAAACCGTGTAGTAAGAGTGTTATGGCCGAAGGGAATATAAGGATATCCCACAACAATAAGGTAGTCCGCTAAAACTAAGTCAACGTGCATCAAATAAAACTAAAGCAATGGAAAATGACTAATAGAGTCGCTTGCACCCAAGTATGGCTTGGACGCACAGTTTATAACAAAAAAAACTAACAAAATAAATAAATACTGAAAATAAATAATATGACAGTAAATATAGCAAGGTATACTTGCCTGGTGGTGTGCGATTATCTGGTATGTCTCCTAGTATGGTGCGTTGTTCAGTCATGTTCGAATTTGTCCAAACTCCATGTTCGATGTGTAGCGGTCCGAGGTCGCGGGAAAAAGAATTATGGAATTAGTCACGATTGATCAACAATATAATCGAAGAGAAATTTGTGAAAATAATTGTATATACTATTTTTAGAAAATACTCATTATTTAGAAAACTATATTTGAAAATTTGTTAAATTAAAAAAAACTAGGTTTTAGTTTATTCAAAAATATTATAATAAAAACTTGGAAAACAAGTTAGGCAAAAATAATAATTTATATCAAATATAATTTTTAAACTTCTAAAGCCATAACTAATACAAAATAATATAACACTATTTTAGGACTTATAACCCAAACTAAAAATAAGGTAGGACTGGCCTAATATAATATTTTGTGACCAAATTAATTTAGAAATATTACTATATAATTATTTAACAAAACATAATAATAATAATAATAATAATAATAATAATAATAATAATAATAATAATAATAAAAGTAAATGATAATGATAATATACTAATAAAAATTACTAAATACTTGTTAATGTATATCAACTAACAATAAAATACTAAAACTTACAAAGAAACAAACAACACAGCAAGTTGATGTATTCTCTTCCTTGGGTGGAGGGAAAATAATAGAAGAGAGAGGTAGATGAAGAGAATGGAAGGAGAGGGGGAGAAGAGGGAAGGAGGAGCGGAGGACTTACAGCGGGTGGCTCGACATTGGACAGAGGGGGACAGCGCCAGCCCTGGCCGTGGGGTCGAAGAGGCGTCAGGTGGCCGGATCTAGCGAGGTCGGGGCACGAAAACGGCAGAGAGTACAACGGTGAGGGCGCGACCGCTCCGCACGAGGGGACCACACTAGCAGAGGCTATGGAAGGCTCGTCGGTCGCCGGCTCGAGGGTTCGGTGGCGACCGTACCTCTGGAGTTTGGCGACGGAGGGGCGAGGAGCATTCAGCGGCGCTGGACTCTCACACGGTGGTCCCAGAACCCCAGATCCGGGGCGTCGCTAAAGGCAGCCAGTGGTGGCTAGGATTTCCGGAGCCGAGCTTCGGGTCGAGGTAACAATTGGTTTTTATTTGAAGATTATTTGGGTGTTCCTTGGTGGTATGGCTGTGTGCTGAGGTGGCCGGGATGGTGGTGGTAGAGAGGGACGGACTGGTGGTGGTGGTGTGATTGTTCGGGAAGGAGACTGGAAGTTGGGGTCGAAGGGACGACTCTGGAGGCAATGGTTGATTTTGCCCCTGCAATGGTGGCAATGGTCGGTAGGGGACCAAGGCCAGGGTGGTGGTTGTAGTTGAGGCCAAGGCGACAGTATGGTACGGGTGTGGATGGCCAGAAGTAGATGGCCGAAGGTCAGGGGGTCGGGTTGCGGCAAGGAGGAGATGATGGCGATAGTGATGCCATAGGTGGTGGTGATGTCAAGACGACGGCGGGGCATCCAGTTTTTGCTAGGGTTAGGATTAGGGGTAGAGGGGTCAAATATGTCAGATGTGTCATGCGAGACACGGGCGAGTGTCGAGGCCCGGGATTGTCGGACATCGAAAGATACTTGTATTTGTAATAGAAGAAAATAGTGGTTGGGAAGGAGGATACGGCACGGACACCATGCACAATTTATGGTGAAAAAAATTAGGTTATAGAATTTATGGAAAAAGGAGCAATGGGGGTTCTCCTTATATAGGAGGTAGAAGCCCTATTTTGATAAGGATTAGGATTGTTTAAACCCTCATAGATAAATCATCATTAGATTCAAATCAAATTAAAACTCGTTTATTCCAATCCAAATTCAATCTAGATAAAACTATCTTCAAATTAAAATATCAATAACAATCTCATTCAAATTTGATCTCCATATTTAAATTTAAACCAAACATTATTTTCAAAATATATTTTCCAATAATAAAATATTAATATTAAATAAATTTCAAAAATTACAATTTAAAATCTATATATGATATAGCTTCATGTATGCAAATATTTACAATACCCTTGTTTTCTAAATTACTACTTATATTGAAATAAATACCCTCTTCAAAACATGGAAATTCTCCATGTGACGTTTTTACAACCTTAAGTAATTAAAATATTTATCACGTATTATTTTGAAAACTAAAAATTCTTTTATATAAATAAATTTCCAATATTTTACAAAAATATGTACCTCGCACATATTCGTACTCGACGAACAAATACGAAAATACAAGTTCGCATGTGACGTACAAATTATGAGAACGCAAATTTGTACGCGACGTATAAATATGAAGTACAAAGCAAATATTAAAAATAAAATAAAAAAATCGTAGTAGAAATTTTAGGGGGTTTACACTTCTGAACTGGAGTAGTCAAGCGAAATGACCTTGTATCAATGAGACGCTGGATCTGTCTTTTCAATACATAGTAGTCACATGTCGAATGGTGAACATACTAGTCGTAGTGGCAGTATTTTAGATTGTCCACCTTTTCCACTTCATCGGGATCCTTAGGAGGCGGGAGCTGAAGCTTGCCACCCTTCGTTAGCATGTCGATGTGTTCTAGTGTGTCTTCGTCGTTGAAGGAGTAGGTCTCTTTCGGCCTCTGCGCTTCGGCCAGCTTATGGTTCATTGTTACTGAACCCTTGGAGATGTTGACGGTCATGGCTTGTTTCCTTTTACCGTCCTTGGGAGCGTGATTGTTGCTAGATGAGCACCTTCCTTTGTCTTCGAGCGATGGGAAACTCAGCCCCAATAGCTGCGCGTCTCGAGCTTTCCTTTTCGCCATGTCTGCCTCTGTAACGAAGGATGTCCACTCTATACAAGGAGCACTGTGCCACAATTTAAT
Source organism: Iris pallida (assembly GCA_029216955.1). Lineage (NCBI taxonomy): Eukaryota > Viridiplantae > Streptophyta > Magnoliopsida > Asparagales > Iridaceae > Iris > Iris pallida. The sequence goes on along the minus strand of JANAVB010030019.1, from coordinate 3,058,481 downwards.
TGTGGGAAGCATGTTTTTGCGGCAAGAGTCTATAAGCATGGGCTCTGGTATACCAGGGGGTAATCTCAGAGCGGCCTGGCGGAAGCGCTCAATATATGCGCGTACGGGTTCCTTCTTCTTCTGGACAATGTCCATAAGAGTCGACATTGTCATGTCCATTCCCCCTTCATAGAATCGATTGAGGAATAGGTACTTCAAGTCTTCGAACAATGAAATACAGTTGTCCGGGAGGCTAAAAAATCATTCGTAGGCCACCTCCTGTAGTGCTCATACGAATATGTTAGTAAGGAGATCGTCGTCTTTTGGTAGATGTCCTGTTACTAAAGCAAAGTACCTCAAGTATCGACGGAAAGACTCCTTCACATCGAACGACGTAAGCGTCTGCGGATTGTATTTGGGAGGATAGGTCACAATATCCCATTCGATAGAATATAGTTTCCGAATCCCTATCTTTTGGAGTGATTCTTATTTTTTTAGCATCGTGGCAAGCGTACAACTCTTTGAGGGCCTGCTGTACTTCACTCGACATTGTAGGTCCTGTTATTAATGGAGTAGATGACTGGAGCGCTACTTGGCTCAGGATATGAGGCACATTGGACCTGCTGTTAGTCCCTGTGTCTTGGTTCGCAGGAGCGGAGACATGGGTGTCAATTTCTTCTCGATCTCTAAGATGATGAAAGCCAAGGACTTTATAGTATCGTTCAACGTATTTAGGCCCGTCTCAAGGGCTTCTATACATTTCTACTGACTAGATCTTTCGTTGCTGTCCAGTTGTCGCCTTCGGCCATGAATACGGACATCATGTGCAGATAAATAGAAGGGACGGTGGATCTTTCGCTTTCTGGTACAGACGCCTGAGTCCCGTCATCTTGAGGATAAACTGAATGGTTGCAATCATCCTCAGATTCGTTGTAATTGCTACTACTAGCTTTTTGGCTACCTGCGCCTACGGAGGTATCTGTGTCATACAGTCCCACATTGGTTTGAAAGGAGGGATTGTAATGAATGGTGGATGGCTGGCCACCCCTAGATAATGTTGCATCCGTAGCATCATTTCCTTGCACCAAGGATCCAGATTTGGCCCGTGTGCCTTGGAATACACCCATATTGGGTACTACTGTCTTGCTACCCCCATGCTCATTTTTGGGCTTATTGGCTGACACTGGAGGATTCTTAGAAAGATTCTTGAGAGACGAAGAAGCCCGCTCCGCGTTGCATAAAGTAACACGGAGTTTATCTTTTTTCCACCAGATACCATCGGTTGCAGTCTTTGGAAGACGGACCATCTCTTTGGTGGCGACGCAGCTATTTGGTGACAGCAGCAATTGATGGTGATCTGGGTGCAGTTGTGCCTTGGTTTAGACACGCCTTGCACCGCAGATCCCTCCCTAGATTTACGTTTGTGGAAAGTTGTTGAGGTCTCCACTCCTGTACTCCTTTCATGCACAAGGAAGCTATATGCAGGAGTAAGGATGTGGAGATAGCTTCTCTCTTCTTAGTTCCTGTGTGTGAGACACGCTTAGGTCCAGATTAGAGAGTTGCTGATAAGGTAGACTCCTTCCATGCTTATAGGAATACTGTTCGCACGAATCTATCTCGATAGTAGGTACCCCCTGGCTTGAATTGTGCACATGAACGCTCAAGTGACAGTAGGGTTTCACCGGTCGAGGCATCGAAGCACTCGAACCAGTTTTGTATAGCTTTCCATTGGTTGCACGCGTGACCGTCAACGCAGGCCTATGGTCTGCCATCGGCATAGCACTTTGATTGTGCGAAGGTCGTGCTGCCTTATATTTATTCCTACTACCTCTATAAGGTACGTATTATTAAGAGTCCAACAGAGTGGTTGGCATAGCACTTTGGCCATGTAAGGCACGTACCGTCTTGGACTTCTTTGTGTTACTCATAGAAGGTACGTAACGCTCAGAATCCAACGTAGCCTTTCCCGATGGATAAAAAAATTCTGTCAAAGACAGAAGTTCTCGCCTGTGCAGCCTCCTCCGTCCGTGGTGGACCACGACACGCTTCTTTCGATGTTGCACCTTTGTCAGACCCACCGTAGGGGAGCCATACTCCTTGCTGTGTTTTCTCGAAGTAGGAACTGAACGAGGCGGTCTTTCAGCAGCAACCAAAATCTTCTTCTGGTCTTCATCATTTAGGGGGTTCTAGAGCGCAGTCCCCTTTGTCGTGCTGCTCGTTGTAGTCGCCTTCAGCACCCAAGTGCGTCGAGTCTTATTCGGTTTTACGAACCGCTTCGAAGGACTCCACTTCTCCTCGAAAAGGAGATCTTCGAAAGATTGTTGGTCAAAACATATGACCAATGTCTTCTGACAAGATCCCAGCAAGTTGTCATCTGATTGCGCCACCACCTTCTCTTTGGAGGAGAAGGAAGTCCCCAGCAGAGTTGCCATTTTGTTTGCCATGATAAAAGGTTATACGAACTTTTTGTATATTAAACGTAAAAAAGAGTACAATCGAGTCCTAAACAGGAGATCAAAGTACAAAGTTTTCTAGGAAAGTGTGGTGGTGGAGATCGAGCACTACAACGGCTCCTTTACTCCGTTGATAATCTGACGACGAGTTGAACTTGCTCTGGATTTCTGGTGCTTGTGATTGGAACTCTGGGGTTGTCAATAAAAAAGATGCCGAATTTGTAAAGATTTCGAAGCCTCTTTATCGAAGGAAAACTCCTTTTATTTATAGGGAACATATATACGATGTGCACAAGAATTTGTGCAGAAATACTGCACGTAGAGATATGAGAGAATCTCAAAGTTGTGCAGTGAGGGCTGCTGCTATAATGGCACGTGGCAGATGCTGGAATTCTCCTTTATCAAGATCTTGGAGGGAATTATCAACATGACTGAATAAACGATACGTGGCATGTGTTTACAGTTGATCGGATGAACCTGAGCAGATTCTGTTCCTATCCCTGAAGTTATATTTTGACTTATCTTAAGGGGCCATTGGTTTAAACAAACTAATTGGATATGGCCCTCGTCTATAAGAACAAATATTGTCCTTATCTGTGATTTAAACAAACTGATAGGATATTGCTCTTATCAACAGAATCAAACTATGTCCTATCTTAAGAGCGGTGGTTTTTAAACAAACAAATCTGAAAATGACATAAACACCCGTCTGGCCATGTGGAACCACGTCACCCCGTAAGACTGTGCTTTTATGCGAGCTGAGCTTCTGGCGAGGCTTTGAGATCACTATGCTTCTAAGCGATAAGTAGACTGTGCTTCAAGCGACGGAGTCACTACGCTTTTAGAGCGACGAGTGGACAAGTGCTTCAGGCAACAGAGTCACCGCATTTTTAGAGCGACGAGTGGACTTGTGCTTTAGAAAACAGAGTTACTGCACTTTTAGAGCGACGTGTGGACTTATGCTTTAGGAAACAGAGTTGTTGCGATTTTAGAGTGACGAGTGGACTTGTGCTTTGGGCAACAGAGTCACAGTGCTTGAGGGCATTGAGTAGACTTGTGCTTTGGACAACAAAGTATCAGATGAAGGAGCCTTTGAATGGGTTACACTTTTGGATGAGATAGAGGGTGCTGTGCTTCTGGGTTGAAGTGAGGGCGCAGTGAACTGGCCGCGCTTCTGAGTCGAAGGAGCTAGTTTCTGTCGAAGTCATAAGAGCAATTAAAGACTGCTCTTTTGATGGATGAGTCGGTCATCCTATTCTTTAATTACCGCCATCATTTGGAGAATTCAAGAAGTCTGTGGCCTAGGATTCAGTCGAATGAACCTACTAAATGAGATTCATTGTGCTGAGTCTTAGGTTCATCCCATTAATTTGGGAGTCTTTGACCGACGTCCACATGGCATGTGGGTTGGACCACACTCACCTTACATAAAGAGAAGCTTTTCTGAAGGGTTGTGTCTTTTATCTCTTAACATTCCTACTATCATGCGCAATCCCGACTTAGCTTCGAATGGCCGTTGGCCTTGCACAAGTCGACTGTTGGTTGTGGATCCCTTCGTTACAAGAAGCTGTGTCCTTGTAGAAGAACTGTTGCTGAGTTTTGACATGCACTTGAGCGTTTAGCGTAAGGAGTTCGAACCTGAAGAACATCTTGGAGGTCTTCGAGATCCAAGCTTTTGGGTTTGGATTGATTTCCAATCCAAAGAGCCACAGATTGTGCTCTGCCCTGCTCAATGGCGGTGGCATAGCCCGTACTGTGGACTGAGTTCTTGTTCGGGCCAATAGCTGCTTCAGGAAGTGGCTCTCTCTGACAGTGCTGCGCGTCTAAGGGCTGCACATTTGTGAAGATTAACTTCCTTATAGATTTTCAGTCGCTTTAGTTCTTTTCATGACGAATCTGTGATAGATCCTTGTAGACATAATTTTAATAAAGAAGTTCTTTTTATGTAATCATGACGAATCTGTAATAGATCCTTCTAGACATGATTTAATAAAGAACTCTTTATGAACCATTTGTTGTATGTCTATGTGACTTTGATTATCTGTCTGCGCTTTTGGGGTACCTGCGCTTTTGTGAAGCCATGTGTAGTGGGGACGCCACCTGCACTTTTGATATGTCTGCGCTTTTTCATGCTTCTACAATTTTGAACTCGAAATAGAAGGGTAGAGTACTGATCTGTTGCTTATGCGATTTCAAGTGATCGCATAGGTGTTGTCTAGCGCAACCAACCTTTTCCTCTCGCCTCAAGTAAATTAAGGCGAGTGGCTTGACCCCTCTTCCCCTTGACCCTATTCTTCTCTGAATAATCGACGATACCAAAACATATATAAATATTAGATGAAGATGCAAGGATACAAATGCTTAATTCAAATGAACTGCTGCACAATTTTTCATGTAAACTTGCTATAGAACTGATATGCCATGATTTCTTACATGTTTGCTTATGTTACACTTATTATAGAACTGTGTTATGCCATGATGAATCAATGAATATTACCACGATAAGGCAGAACATACTGAAGTCGTAGGCTATGCCTGAATAACTAGATTAGTCTAGAGCAGTCATTGGACAACTTATGCACACAGGATAGTTTCCTCGAATGGTAAATCGGAGGGCACGGAATATGGAGAAATGATATAGTTGTGCTGAATCCTGGCACGAGCGATTCGAAAACTTTCAAGGGGCATACAATTGCTCTGAAAGGATCATCGTCTAACTAAGGGTATAGTCCAGGATTGTTTGTTATGCTAGTGACCATCACATAAATATATATTGTATTAGTGATTGATATATTAAACAGGGAAGAACATGGTACATTTGTACATCAACGACACGCTCTGCTGAAGGTAAGTTGTAACGTAGTTATGTTATTATGCTTATCGAATGTTTACATGCAAATTAACTAGGATGGCTGAAAAGATCACACAAATTATTGCATGCTTTAACATATCTTCTTGAACCAAATGATATCACAAAATTTAATTAGCTACCCAACATTACACAACCTGATCCTCGCTCTCCACAGGTGCTCCGAAACAAGAAAGCGTGCCTACGAACTGAAGACGACGCTTGAAATATTTTGAAGCCTTGCTCGTGTGCTTGGAGGCTTGATTCTCCTCTTTTGAAGACTCTACACCAGTCCAACGAAATATGGCTTGACTTCCCTCGATACCAGGTGGTTTGTAATATTTTGGTTGTAAAAGGAGGATGTAATTTATGGAACGACTATCTCATCAACATTCATTTTGTAATCAATCAAGTTGTAAGCCCGCAAGGCAACTATTGGAATAAAGTCCTGTAAATAATGTTCATTATCAATGAAGTTAAGTTTTCTTCTATTTCAAATGTGTTGCCAACTTCTCTGTGTACTCTAATAGATGTTGTGTTTCGGATAACCTTATGATATTGCCTTGTGGGAGTGCAACTTAGGATCACACGGCATCACGTCCTGGGACGACTATCGATTCTTCGGAATCGGACGTGACACAACTTAGCCCTATTGGGCTCAGCCTAAGCCCATCCCTTATTTATTTCTCTCTTTTTCTTTTTTTCCTTTTTCTTTCTTTGCTTGCAGCCCACAATCCCTATAGCTCATGGTCACTCGGCCCAGGCTTCTTTCTTAATCCTTTTTCCTTCCCAATCCTTTCATTTTTCTCTCTTCCCTCAATTCTTCCAAAAGAATAGAAGAGAAGAAATGTGTAGAAGAAAAATAATAAGAAAGAAGGAATAGAAGAAGAAGAAGAAGCTGATAGAGGTGGTGAAGTCACCTCGACAGTAACTCTAGGAAGGAGCAGCGACAACTCGACCAAGCGACTAGATCTGGTGGGAACGGTCGAGGCATCGAATATGACTTTAGATCCGGTTGGGGATACGACGGATGAGGAGATCCGGGAATAGACGGTCGTCGCTTGGATCCATATGGTGGACGCAATAACCGAGAATTTGGTGATGATGATCATGATGGAGGCCGATCGGGTGACCGAGAAGGTTGTAGTGGTGGTGGATCAAGATTGTGGTTGATGAGATGCAGAAGCCGAATATGACAACCCTGATCGGTGACCACCGGATACAACGGTCGACGGCGGTGGACGGGAGGATCGAACGGTTCTAGAAGATTGGCATAGATCCAATGGAGCACTCGGGGAGGCGGCGGTCTGGAAAGAAAAAAAGATGATGAACTGGAAAAGGGGAAAGCGGTGGACCAAAACGAAGCTCCGACGAGGTGGCCGACTAAAGCAGAATTAGGGTTGGGGTTTTGATGTCTGTATCATGTCCTAAGGACACAGAAAAATAGGACACAATGTCTGGGAGTGGGAATTGGAGTCAGTGTATGGAAGTGTCTATGTCCTCGGAGTCGGACCCGGAGACACGAATGAGTGGTGGATCACGTCGGATCGGACACGGTGATTTTTGTAATTGCAATAGCTAGAGCTTAATGAAATAAAAATGAACACCGACACAATTAGGATTATTAGAACCACGTAGAAAAAATTGGAAATTCTAATCCACTAATTAATTAGGTTATTCATAGAAATAATTAGGAATATCCTAGAATCTTAGGCACAAGGGTTAAGAGGAAATATTTTAAGGAATATGCTAGATTCCAAGAAGTATTTCTTTACATTAATTAGCACTAATCCCAAATAAATTAAGGGATTCTAGAATGTTTCCACGTAATACTAGTGTTTAAGCATGCCATCATGGACTACCAAAAATTAGTAACATAGGAATCATATTTTCCAATATTTACAACTATGTCATTCCTTTAAATGAAGGATGCTAATCATATTACCGAATTGCCTTTAAAACTATGGACAAAAATATTGTTGGAAAAAGGAATTAAGCTTTATTCAAAAATTTTTGAAAATCAACAACAGGGGATTACATATCTATCCACCTTAGAAAAAAAATTCTCAAAATTTCAAATGACACGACTAGGCTAAACTGAGAATAATGATCAAAACTAGTTGTAGACGATCGTGTAACACCCACTTTTCTAAATGAGGATAATTTTGAACTTTTGTAATTTTAATCTTTTAATAATGAGATTTAAATCATGTTATGATTTTTGGTGATTTTTAATTCTTTTAAAACTATTTTAATTGGTGATTTGTGATTTTGGTGTTTTGCTAGTGAAACCTTAAAATTACTTTGTCTAGAGGCGTACCATGACCATAGAATCTAGCTAGTAGACTTAGACTTGATTAGTTGGGTTATAATTATTTTAGAATAGAATGAATAGGCTAGAATTGACTTAGAATGACAAACCACTTTGGGCCTTTTCTTAAAAAGGGCCTCTAAATGACAATAAGAAGACTTGTAGCTAATGCAACTTGACAAAACCCTAGCCCACACCATCATGGCCGGCTACAAGAGCCCTACCCCACTATATAAGTCATCATTAGCCCCATTCCTTCCTCTTTCATTGAAACCCTAACCCTAGTTTTGGTGTTCTTCCCCAAATTTTGCCCATTCCTCAAATCAACTCCAAATTCATCCAAACCAATTGCAAACTCTTCCCATTGAAGATAGGAGGTCTCTATTAGCTAGCTAGGAAGGATTTGGAGCAATTGGGCCATTGGAACTTGGTGGGAGATCTATTCTAGGGATTTTCATTGGGATTCCAACTCCCAATTGGTAAGATCCTCTAAACCTATTAAATTTCTGATTTCTTGTTGTAGATGCATCCATTTAGGGTCCCCCAAGCCCTAGGAATGATTTGAGTCCAATTCGAGTCCATTTGAGGTACGTATCATGAGTGTATCGCTCCGTATCGAATACGAATCTCTAGTGTTCGACGGAATGCCCTATAGGATATTTTGTTCACCAATTTCAGAATAAATTATATATTTAGGTTGCCTATTATATGTAGATTACATTTGTAGCTGACTGAGTTTGTTTTCATGACGTTTGCCGTGTCAAAATGGACACGGGGATGTGTGTTTGGCACTGGGCAGCTACTGTAGCAGTCCCCTCCTACTGTTGTGTTCGTGCGCACTGGACACGATGTGAATTCCTTTGTTAGTGGCATGTTTAGGCAGCCCCCATGACTGACACCTAGACTACGGAGTTGGACTAGGATTGGTGGTGAATTCGAACTGTGGTTTTGGCCACAGATTTGGGTTCGAGCTAGTCGAACACTGCATGTTTCTATAACTTTTGACACCCTATGTTCTGGACACGTTGACACATCCATGGACACATAGACACATGATTGACACACTCTATGACACCAGGACACAGATACTTGTGGACACATGTTTGTACACAACTAGCACTCTAATACATCACTGTATTACTTTCTGTCACTTAAATACTCTGTTGGACACAAGTTAGACACACATGGTTGACACCCTCATTTCACATAACACTTGACATATGGACACCATGACACTCTGACATATGGACACTAGTATGTGACACTCACTTCAAACATTGTTAAATTCACATGTTACACTCGAATACATGTTCTGAATATAGTAACTCTGATAACAAGTTGACACAATCACTTTGCTTTACACTTGATTTCCTTCGTCTGCACACCTTTGCATTGACACTTGATTCACACCCTTCCTGCACACACTTCCCATTACTCTGCCACACACCTACACATGGCTGGATACATCAGCATCCTCTGATACTTGATGTATCAGAGACATCCTAACATAACCTCTTCACTGTATATCCCAATTCACCCTCTGTTGCATTGCAATTTATATTTACTGTTGTGACACACATGTACTGCATAGCCTAGGCTAGTACTTAACCCCTCTCTCACTGCATTACATTTATCAAGTGACACTCGAACACACTGCTCACATGCCACTACACTTGCCTGCATATTTTACTAACCCATTTGCATTACCTGCAATGCATCAAACCACCTGTTAGGATCAACTACAACATTCATTGCATTCCTTCATTTGGAACATACCTTTAATCTGCATAACAGGGCTCCACCCTTGTATTTCTCTGATACCTATCATGGTATCAGAACATGGTCGATATTCTGCATATACCCTCCATTTTGTAGCAAGTATCCTAAAATCATTCACTGCATTCCTCATTTAGCCTTCACATTAGACTGTCATGCATATTAACATTTAATCTTTGCAAATACGATAATATGCATATCCATTTTGTACCACACTCAAGCCAGGTATTGAGTATCAGACCCTACTGGTTCTGAACACTCTGATACTCATCAGAGCATGAGTATTCACTATAATCACTTGGGTGTCATGCATGTTCCTTGTCCAATGACCACTTAGGCTTCACATTGGCACTCTCATTCCCATCCAGTCCATATGGAACTTGGGGTTCAATCTTCACCATGATCATTGTCCTGCCTTGGGTAAATTACTTAGGCCATGTTCTGTCCAAAGTAGGTCCATAGTTGCCATGGTCGACCCAATCCACTGTTCAGTCCTAATATCTAAATCCAGATATCCTTTTCCCTTGTTTCAGACCTGAGTAGCTAGCCACTTTATCCATGTATGGGTACCAGTCCATTTTTGTCTACTGTACTGCCACAGGACATGACTTGTCTTGTCCCCTTGCATTTCATTCACAACATTTTCATTTCTGCATTCTTAGATAGACTAGACTGCATACTACCATTTTTGCATTTCATTCCTGTATTCCTCTTTGATTCATTTGTTAGATATGTAAATAGTATATATATAGGTGAGATATGAGGGTTCCCATATTTGTGACACATGTATAGGTATACTATATATATATGTAGTAATGATTTATATGTGTTATATATAGAGGTGATAGAGTTGGGCTTGATTTCTATGTAATGTATGAAACATAAGCATGCATGAATGTATACATGTATGTTATGTATCCATGTATGTAATGTGTAGATACATGAATGCAATGTATGTATAAATACATGAATGCAAATATATATATATATATATATATATATATATATATATATATATATATATATATATATATATATATATATCAATGAATGTATGAATGCAAACATGTATGTATGCATGTATGTACTTATGAATTGTATATAGGCCTAGTGTACAGTGTAGCCCTATAGGCTATGTTATGAGGTTGTAAATGTTTATGTATATAGCATAGATACTGTTTAGACCTAGAATAGACTAACCTAGATAGTTTGACCACAGTTGACTATAGTTGACCTAGTTTGACTGTATAGTTGACCAAAGTTGAACAAGAGTTGACTTTGGCCCAGATTGACCTAGAATCATGTAGGATGCATTAAAATCTATAGTTTTACCTTATTGGACATGTTGTGACCTGTGTTGCTGTAAATATGATTCATTTACTCTGATCTGGACATCTATTCTCATTGGACATAGAGGATATCAGGCGAGTACATTCTTTGATAATTTCATACTTGTTATGATTTATATTCTTGCTCTAGATTACTTTACTTAATGTTGTCACGTTGTTAACACGGATTGGTACTATATGGATCTTTACATTGAGATGTTATCTCCCTCGGGAGCATCGGGTACATCATGTCATGTGCGATTCACTTTCATCATGTATTCCTGTGCTTTCACTATTCATATATACTCTTGTGATTCATGTACTCTCATGTTCACAGAGCCCTCATGTATAACTTTGTGTGCACCCATTTATGGGCCCCCATGTGAAATATTGTACAATAACATAACTTGTCTGGATCCTTGTGTATTGATTGGGGTACGAGGGAGTAGAAGATGTCATGTGAACAATTCTAAAGTAGTATAATTATGTGCAAAATCTTTAATGTAATCATGCAGAAATTTAAGTCGTTCATATGTCTATCTTGTACTCTACATCACTAGTCACTGATAGTTCTCTACTTATAGTAGCTATTTACATTACAGTTCTCTCTCTCTCTCTTTTACATGTACTTTCCTTCAGCGTTTTATGTATTTTACTCAATTGCATGCTTTACAATCCTGTCTTGATATGAACTATTGAGATTTTGTGCTCGTTCTTGTCCTGACTGGACATGTTAAAAATATTACAGAGGATGACGAGGATCTTTGCCCTACCTATTATGGAGCTGCCATAGATGACACCTGCGACTTGGACCTTCAGCAGGATCCATCGGCAGTAGAGGATGTCACCCCTATAGTTTAGGCTAGTTAGCTTAGACTTTTATCTTATTTTGATGTCTTGTCTCATTAGGATACATTGATGTATATATTTTGGGATCTTGTTGTTATTCTGGATGTTTTGTGGAGATGTTATCTTAGACACTTAGACTTCTTCTCTTGTTTTTATTTCATTTGGTGCTCTTCATATCATATCTTATCTATCTTATCGTACTTCTACCTTAGTTGTGATTGAGCTGTACATTTCTGTATTATCCTCCGATTGGAGAGTATACACTATACAGGTACCTTATCATGTTAGATGTATGTGACCTAGGACAGTGTTCTACCGCCGACACTGCGGCGTAGGATGGACGTACCCACTTCTCGTGCCCCTACACTGGGTGTGGGTCGTGACACGTTTTTAGTAGTGGCCCATGCAGGTCCAGTTTATGTAGAGGTATTCGAACTAGAGTAACACTACAACCTGCAGTAGGATGTAGGATATTGTTTTGAAGGTACTCAATCACACCTAGGAAAACTCTTATCTAATTCTTGCTACAAATTGCCTTCTTTTGAAATAACTGTCCTCCTTTGATTATATCGCTTCATTCTCAGTAATTGATTTCTTGTTGATCTGTCTTTAGGATGGTGCAGACACGATCCTATCGTTCCGGCCAGAGGGATACTACTGAGAGGTCTGCCATCTCTCATCCGACTCAGCCCGGTCAGGCAGTTCCCGTGGTACCTTCTCATATCGAAGCATCTGCCGCATTCAGGGGTGCACCTCCGCCTGTACAGAGACCTTCCCCATCATTCCTGATTTCTTCCAGCAGCAGCCGCCTTCAGGATCAGTTGACACAGCGCAGTTGTTCGCCTTCTTTCAGAGGATGATGGAGGACCAGCAGCAGTAGTCCGCTCATTTTCAGCAGGGCATAGAGAATGTCCATCAGCTTTCCCTGACAACGGTGGAGAGAGTCATTGTGCAGCCCCAGACAGGTCAGATACAGCAGTATCAGCCGAGGACACTAGGGATCCAGGAGTTTCAGAAGATGCGTCCGCGGGACTTCCACGACACAGAGGGGATTCTGTATGCGGATGACTAGATAGAGCACATCGAGAAGATCTTTCGGCTGGCGGAGATTCTAGCCCGATTGCAGATTGAGGCGGCAGGTAGCCAGATGTAGGACCTGGCTCGCACTTGGTACCAGACGGACCCTAGGGTGGGTACCGAACGACAAACTTGGGCAGTCTTCAAAAAGTTGTTCAAGGAGAAGTTTTTTCCCTGACACAGCTCTTGGCGCCCTGGAGACGCAGTTTGAGAGCTTAGTTCAGGGCAATCAGATTGTCGAGGAGTACGTTGGAGAGTTCTGCCATCTGGGCAGATTTTTTGAGGGACTCAGTGAGACAGCGAAGGTCCGGAGGTTCCGGAAGGGGTTAGTCAAGGAGGTCAAGTCCTTGACCAAGAGCGATAGTGATGCTACTTTTGAGGAGATTCTGGTGGGTGTCTTGGCAGCAGAGGATGATCTTGAGCTGAAGCTCAAGAGAGGACGGGACACCCATGGAGCCAGCAGCAGCTGAGGCCAGGCCAAGAGGCCTCACGTACAAATTTAGCAGCAGCAGCAGCCGAGGCCTGTTTAGTAGCAGTTTCAGGGCCAGGGACATACACTTTACCAACAGGCACCCAGGCAGCAGCCCATTAGTTGTACTTTCTGTAATAAGCCGGGTCATGGATGGAATGACTGCAGGAAGAGACTAGGCATGTGTTTACTTTGTGGTTCAGTGGAACATCAGTGTAGGGAGTGTCGTAAGAACCAGACACCATTGACTCAGGCAGCAGCAGGAGCTAGGGCTCCGACAGGACAGCAGAGGGGACTACTATTACAGATTCAGCAGCAGAGGTTTGTCCAGTATCAGTAGCAGGCCAGAAGAGGAGGCCAGCATGGGCAAGCTTTCGCCATGACAGTTGAGGATGCACAGGCAGTAGGAGGGATACTTGCAGGTTCTGTTCTTCTCAATTACATTCCCACTTTTGCCTTATAATAACTATCTTGAACTTCAATTCCGACAGTTTTTTCTATCTCCTTGTTCATCGATAAATTTGATTCTTAGTATTCTGTGTTGATTTGATTTTGACTTTTCCAATATAAGTCGTATGGGCTAGGTCACCTCAGTTATGAAATCTAAAATCTTCTACAGCCATATTAGCTAGCATAATGAGGACATATAGTCTGATTTTGGACGTATTTCTTGGGTGTGGAAATTTAAGGTTTTTGCGGCCAAGTATGCGACAATGCAAAAATTTTAAATATCATGATTCTGGAGGTATGTACCTTAGTTGAGGTCTCTATGATTATCGTAGCCTTGCTTATTAGAATGACAAATATTCTGAGTATCATGATTTTGGACAGACGTATATGATTATTGAATTGTATGATTAGAGACTTTGATTGATTGGGGGTTTGACCTAGAAAGAGTACGACCATCTTAATTTCGAGGACGAAATTCTTCTAAGGAGGGTAGACTTGTTGTCACACCCAGAACCAGAATACTAGAGAGCGGGGGAGGACATAGCCAGCTACGTATATTGAAGTGCAACCCACCTCGCTATACGGTCATGATTGTCTAGATACATGAGGGTTTAACTACAACCCATCAGTCTCCTATGGTCAAGAACAAGCCTATTGTCTCAATCACATGCAAGTAAGTAAAAGTTACAAGATGCAAGATCACCAAATATTATACAAACATAAGACGTCCTAAACATTACATATTCAGCTGATCATGAAGCTAGTCGTACAAAATATGAGGACTAGCAAGAGTTTATTCATACATGATCAACCCTAGGATCTGTCAATCATGTTACAGCCCGTAGGCAGACAGTAAATAAAGATGCAATACGAGCTAACACGTGCTCGTCGGCTAAACGTCACAAAAGAATAATTTTACAAATAAGTGGAAGGACAAAAGAAATCCACTCATTGCCAGGGTTACGCCTGGTGGTCACCATCTGGCTGGAAGACATGTGGATCCTCTAGGGCTGCTCCGATATCTGGCCGCACAAAACCAGCTGGATCAGACCCCAGAAAGAGCAAGTACCACAAAGGAGGCTTCACTTAGGAACTAAAACCAGTATATCACAATAGAATACTAAAGACAATAAATAAGAACTGATAAGAATAGAAATAACAACAGTAAACTGAGTACGAGAAAACCATTCAAGTAGCCAGGTCACAACCCTTAAACCAAATAAGGACCGGGGTTGTTACCCTTCACCTGAATAGAAATCCGTCTCAAATACTATTGGTAAGGTAACAAGACAATAAAAGAAGAGAGGACACAGAACTGCTCTGGGAGCCAGGTTACAACCCTTAAACCAAACAAGGACCGGGGTTGTAACCCCTCGCCTGAACCGAACTGGACCCCTGATCTTTATTGTTAAGGCCAGTATAAATAATCATGATATTTGAAGTAAGATAAAACATGATGAGCATGGCCTGGGGTTACAATAAGACAATAAACGAAAAGAGGACACAGAACTGCTTCGGAAGCCAGGTTACAACCCTTAAACCAAACAAGGACCGGGGTTGTAACCCTTCGCCTAAACCGAACTGGACTCCCGATCGTTATTGTTAAGGCAAGCATCAATAATCATGTCATGTCACGATCTTGTACAGGATCAAGACAAGACTAAGCTGAGCTAGATTCCATCCAATCAATCACGGCCAAGCAAAGAGTACGGCTTGATACTTTAACTAACTAGGGTTATTACAGGCCTAGTTACTAGCAAGATGCAATAAGATTATCCCAACAGCCACAAGCCCTGCAGACCATCTCGTTATCCAGGTCGAATGTCTATTTTTGCAGGCCACGTGGCTCATCTCCGAGCCGCATAGAACTTGTTTGAGCCGCATGGATCCTTGATCCGCATGGATCCTTGAGCCGCATGAACTCTCTGAGCCGCATGGGGCTCCCTGGCCGCATGGATCTTTCTTTATTCTTTTCCATGCTTCTACAAGACCTCCTTCAAAGTTTTCAATTTGCAAAATTGAAATACTTTGAATAAGCAGCATGGTCATGTATAAATTCTTCTGGCCGTATATGATGTCTTGGCCGCATGGATGTCTCGGCCGCATGGATGTCTCGACCGCATGGATGTCTCAGCTGTATTGGGTCAATCCGCCGCAGGGACTTTCGGGCTGCATAGCTTCTTGCCACGTTTGTGCGTCATTAATTGTCTTAAATTCGTTTTAGTGCCGCCTTTTGGGGAAATCTCAAGGGTCGGCTCATTAAATCTTTGGATTTTATGCCCTCGGTGAATCTCCTTTATGAGAGAGGGGACAAAATCCGAGGAGTCGATTTCGTCTTTTCCGAGGCGGTTATTAGTCTACGTGTTCCCCCCCTCTCTTGTCCTCCTATAAATAAGAGGAGTTTAAGAGAGAAAACTTCTTTACTTTCTCTTTTACTTCGAACTTTTCCTACCCCATTGTCATCCTCTTCTTCAATCACCAATGGCTCCCAAGAAGGCCGTTGCGGCGAAGGCCAAGAAGGCGGCGTCTTCGTCGTCTGCGACGACGAAGGTCAAGACAACTGCCTCTACTTCGACCGCGGCTGCTCCTCCGCCGGTCTTCGTGCCCGCAGCTCACCCTGACGTTCATCCCCCTATTGCTGGTAAGGACTTTGTGTGGGTTTAAAGAACCCTAACTGCTATGGCTACGTCGCATGCTTTATGTACGAGCCTTTATTTTCATGTGAGCTGCATGTTCGTCCTATGGCCGAGCCGCGAGCCGCATAAGAATAGCCACTGTGGCCGCTTACGTGCTTTGCCAACGAAGCCACATAAGCTACACTGAGCCGCATAGATTTGCACGCGTTTGTCTGTCACGTGGTCTGCACGAACTTATCTGATCCCTGCGGGCCCTATGTAAGCACTGCCGTATGACCCTTCACTAAATGGAGCCGCATGAATGTTTTTCTGAGCTTGAGCCGCATAAGACTTCGTTGAGTTGGAACCGCATAAGCTCGAAAGCACCCATTAGTTCCTTTTTTGTCCATCTTTTTAACTTATCTTTTTCTGTTTTCTTCTCAGTGAATTTGTCGGTTAATGCTGCTGGAGAGCTCCTGGTAGGCAGTGCCCAAGCTGCTCTGGGCTATAGGTACGACCATATAGTTCAGCATATGGCGGACCAGTTTTCGAGTGACGAGCCTCCGGCGAGATTGAATGCCCTCAAGAACCAGCCTTTCTATTTTCTTAATGCTATGATGAACTCGGGGAAATTAGAAGGGGAATACTTGAAGCCCGCGTTCTTCTTTGGAGACGCCTTGACTGTGAAGAACAGTCAGATTCTGGAGGTGTCAGAGAACTGGAGTTTTGTTTCTAACAGGATGGCGATCTGCATCCCCCAGATGGAGCGTCACTTCCCTTTATTTTGGTTCAATATGCTCCCACCGGAAGTTGGAAGATTCTTTAACTCCTACCCGAAGTGGGATGTTGGTGGGAGACATCCATTATAACAACAGCCTAAAGTCAGTGTGTGTGGGCAAGGTGCACACCAGCCGTTCTGTAATGGGATTGGCCCCGGGTACTTTCTTGAATGTGACGGGTCCTAATTTTACGTTTTCTACAGCCGACACTTTTATGAACCAACTTGCTCGAAAGGGCTCCTATCACATTGGTCGGTTGATGCTCCCTAGCTGGATACATCCCATTCCCTCGTGGACCAATCTGTCTATGTGGATTTTGCAAAAGTATGAGGCCTTTTTGTGTGAGATTGGTCTTTACCATGCTATTCAGGGTACCAGCCATGGCTTGCCTATAAACAAGAGATTATTTATATCTCTGCTGGAGATGTATAACCGCCGTACGGGAACCTTCTATACACCCGTAGGGGAAATGGGACTTGCGCTCCACGAAATGCATGCGATCTCCAAGCTTCCTTGGGGGGACGAAGCTTTTGAGGCGTATACTCCTACGAATGAGGAGTTTGAAGAGTTGGAAAGACGGTATCCAGGCTTCGTAGCTCTTTATCAAGAGATATTGTTCCATTATAGCATATGTCATCAAATAGCCAAAAAGGAGAGCAACTCGGAAGGGAATGCCCCTCATACCAAGGACTGGGCGCGCTATCTCTTCACGACGGATGCCTCAGGTCAAGTTACTCCCCGACGTCCTCAATTCCGGGAGGCGGTTAAAGCCTTAGTGTCGTCAGCTAAGAGGGTGGCCACCACCAGCGACAGATTCGGGAGTCAGACCGACTCTTTCGGTTATTTCTATCAGGACACCCAAGAGTTGTCAGAGAAGGCGCTCCTGGCAGGATTCTTGATGATATGGCTGCAAAATTGTGTAGTCTCGGGAGGAGCAGGTTCTATCGAGAGGATCAGTCGCAATTTTATCCTTCCGGCTGTGAAGTTAGTTTTGCGAGTCCGGCTAGCTCTCCTCCCAGCTATGGTGTACAGCATACACCGTGGCCTTCGTACTTTCACATCCAAGGTCATTGCCTGCGATGTGACAAAAGATTTTGAACGGACCGAGCTGTCCTATCATTATTTGATGGGGTGGCTGTTGATGCATTATCCGTCTTTGATGAGACCGGGATCTGAAGACGGCGTAACTGATGACGACGCTTTTATCTTCCGCTATCGTAATGAGTCTTAGGAATTCGAGACCATGCGTGCTTGCCGGATGGTACTGGCGAGGGCAGACATGTACAATATTTTTGTATCTGTTCCTCATTTTACTGATGAGGAAATAGCGGCTGTCCATCTCGACGGTATTGGGCCCCCTCAACTTCTGGACGGCCAGATACTTCTGTGGCTGCGTAACATCCGCCCTGCTCATCTGGTGTATCGCAACCGTAACACTGTCTTCCTGGAGCCTTATCTGCCTAGCAGGTTCGCCCGGCAATTTGGTATAATCAGTTTTTTCTAGACAGCCCCAGCTCTTGTCTAGGTTTTGAAGGTAGCCTTCTTAACGGCATCAGAGCCTGGCATTACTATGACACATTCCATACCCGTATCGTTTTCTCAGTTCCTGCTATCAAGGCGTCGGTAGAGATCTTGTATATGGCGGCTCTGTACCATGTCATGGCGAACAAGCCCCCTGTCGATTTTAACCCGGGTACCAGTTTCATCGTTGGTACCGGCCTGGATGAAGGTTCCCAAGGGGCCAAGACAAGGAAGAGGAAGAACAGAGTCGAAGTGCCGGATTCGGACTCCGTCTGTTTTGCCAGATGAGATGGTGGTAAATCAGCCATCCGTTGCACCCGGCCCTGCACGAAAGCATAGCAGGCAACTTTCTTCTGTTGGCGGCATTCTTCGCTCTCGGAAACTGGCTGTGACCAGACACCGCGGGCTATCTATAAAGGAAAGAGGCAAAGAAGTTGACCCCACATCAGAGGTAAATAAGTTACTTTCGGTCCTTTCTTTCTTCTAGCTTTGATTTTAATCATCTTCCTTCCCTCTTGTAGGCGTCAGAAGAAGAGGACACTCGAGTTGCCGAGGTCGTAACTCGGGATGACGGGGGCTCCGGTGAGCCTGCCCCTGAAATTGCTGAATTCCGTCAAGATGATGCTGATCGAGTTTCCTTTCCCTCCGAGGTGGCTGGGTCAAAGGAGCCGACCAAATTTAATTTGGAGATTGCGGGTAAGGAGACCCTGCCAGCTGCGAACGAGCTGCAGCCTCCATGCTTCTCTCCTGGTAAGATAAGCTAAATCTTAACTTGCGAGGAGGCCTATCTGCTCTATCATCACATCCTTCGGGTCACGTCGATTGATCATTGTCATGGACATGCAGGTCCTGCCTCTCCAGTGCCGAGGATGGACATTGTTGAGACAGACTCTGCCGAAGGGGCACTGGCGGAGAGGAGCATACCTCCTCCCCTTCCGGCTTGTCTTGATGGGCCTCCTGCGGGCTCGAGTTCGGCAAGTCCGGTGATGGGGCACCCGGGGCAGGGGATGATGGTCCTTGTGTCTTCCTCTGCTCGGGCGGCCCCGAGAGTCGACCTTTCTGCCCTGCCAAGTGTCCAGGCTCTTCGGGTGGCAGAGGAAGAGTTAGCCGCCATCCGTGCATCGTTCTGCTCTGAAGTTGCCCCCCTGGTGGCAAGTTCTAGTACCACTCCTTCGATACTGCCGGCCATGCTTCTTCTAACGCCGTCCTCTACAGAGGTACTGGACGAAGCGTTATTGGACGTGGTCGACAGCTTTTATCGTCACTTAAAAAGGGGGATAGAAGCTGCTGTGGAGAGAGGGACCTCTTTCGTCTTGGCCCGGCAATGCGTCCAGGGTCAAATTGATATCCTTAAGGCCCTTCCTGGTGGGGCAGGGGTGGCTGCACTTCTGGAGGCGAAGTTGTTGGAGACTGATCAGTTGGTGGCCTAGCTTCAGGTACTGCGACAGGTTGATCTATCTGCCGCTATAGATCAGGAGCATGGCTCCCTCACAACTGCTATAGAGAAGGAGAGGGCTGCTCAGGATAAAACCAGGCTGGCCATATTGAAGGATCTCTGCACTCTGTCTGATCGATATGATCAATTGAGCCATGAGAGTGAAGATGTTACGGCCCGGGAAGCGATTGCCTCCCACGGGATTACTGACACGCGGGAGCAGATCTTTGAGCTTCAGAGGAAGTTAGCTTTCTTTGAGTCTGAGCTTGAGGCTGCCCGGATCGACAGAGGGCTAATTATCCAGGAGGCTGACAAAGTCAATAAAGCTTCGGCTGACTTGGAAGTGGCTATGAAGAGGTTGGACAACGACTGGCGGACACTCATGGACCTGGATAATGGGGAGCGGTTGTCCCAGGAGGCTGAGCGCAGGGCTAGACAGAGGCTTGAGCGGGGTACTGCCTTGGTGAGAAACCGCCTCTTGGAGTTGTGTAATGCCGAACTATAGTCGGCTTTTTCTTCTTTTGTTCATATTTTCCTTTTTTTTCTTTTTGAGAGGGACATGGTCCCCACCATATGTAATGCTTTTTCGTCTTTCAAATAAAAAGTACTTTCCATTCTATCCTTCATTTGTATTGCTTGTTGTGCCTGCGGTATTGTGGTGATGTTTGCCCCGCATGGGGGACTTGTTTGTGGACTTGTTACCCCTGGCATACCTTGGTTTTAGGTACGGGTAACAAGTTTGATTGGGGATGCTTAGAACGGTTCACAGTAATGGTGTCGTGGACGTTCCGAGTATCGGAAGAAGGAATGCCATGGAGCAGCTGGGCTCCCGGGGCATGATGAGGAATGGTGGGCCTGTACTAAGAGACTTAGCAAAGGACATTTATGGGCCTATTATCCTTGGCGTACCCCAACTTAGGACACGGATAATAGGATGAAGGACAACCAACATACTTACTCAGAGATAATGAGGACATGGCAAGTATGAGGGTTTTACCGTGGAGTCTTCCTACTCAGAGGTAATGAGGACAGGGCAGGAGTGGACTCAACGGAGGATATTTGTGGTCAACAGAGGACATTTGTGGGTCTATTACCCTTGGCGTACCCTGGTTCAGGGTACGGATAACAAGATGAGAGAGAACCAATATACTTACTCAGAGGTAATGAGGATATGGTAAGTACGGAGGTTTTACCGTGGAGTCTTCCTACTCAGAGGTAATGAGGACATGGCAGGAGTGGACTCAGCAGAGAATATTTGTGGACCTATTATCCTTGGCGTACTCCGGTTGTGGGTACAGATAATAAGTCGAAAGGGAATCATCATACTTACTCAGAGGTAATGAGGACGTGGCAAGCATGAAGGTTTCTTCGACGGAGCCTTCCCACTCAGAGGTGATGAGGACATGGCAGGAGTGGGCTCAATGAAGGAGGGTACATAGAACGACTCAGAGGTAATGAGGACATGGAAGTTCTATGTAAAGGGGTGATTTATTTTTGGCGGAAGTGAAACGACTCAGAGGTAATGAGGACATGGCCGTTTTGGAAATTTGTGGATCTGTTACCCTTTTTATGCACTGGAAGTACGGGTAGTGGATCATGAGGGAGGATCTCCTTCAGAAAAAAAGTTCAGAGGTATGGTCATTCATGAGTTACTATCTGAAAGAGTGACCGGGATGTGAGTTCAGAGGCACCTGCGGGTGCATGACTCGATAATCTGGAATATTGTGGATATGAATTTAGCGGCACCAGCGGGTATATAACTCAATGATCTGGAATGTTGTGGGTGTGAGTTCAGCGGTACCAGCGGGTACATAACTCAATGATCTGGAATGTTGTGGATGTGAGTTCAGCGGCACCAGCGGGTACATAACTCAATGATCTGGAAAATGTTGTGGATGTGAGTTCAGCGGTACCAGCGGGTACATAACTCAATGGTCTGGAATGTGTCGTTTAGACATAATATTTCTTCAGGAACTTACCGTTGACGGGCAACATGAGCAAGTCTCCATTTTGTTTTGCGAGGCGGTAAGCACCATTGGAGAACACAGCCTCAATGATAAATAGACCTTTCCATTTTGGCTGGAACTTGCCGACGGTCTTGTGAGTCATGACCATCGGCCTCCGGACTGCCAGAACGAGATCGTCCACTTGGAATGTTCTGATTTTAACCTTCTTGTTGAAGGCTCCGGAGATGCGTGTTTGGTATAGTTCGATCCGTTGCTGAGCCAGGAGGCGCTTTTCATCTAAGGCCTCTAACTCTTGTAGCCGGCGACGGTAGTTATCGTCCGTCGTTAATTGATACGTGAGAGCGACACGGAACGAGGGTATTTGAATCTCCAATGGGAGAATTGCCTCACTCCCATACACCAGGAAGAATGGTGTGTTCCCTGTGGCCGTTCGGACTGTGGTACGGTACGCCCATAGGCATTCACCATGCTTCTCGTTCCAGTCACGTTTGTTGGACGACACGAACTTCTTGAGTAATTTGATGATGGTTTTGTTGAATGCTTCTGCCAACCCATTCGCTGCTGGATTGTATGGCGTCGAAGCAATATTCTGGATGCGGTGCTTGTCGCAGAACCAATAGAAGGCGTAGCTTCCAAACTGCGGACCATTATCGTGGATGATCCTTCGGGGCAGTCCAAAGCGATAGATGACGTGATGCTTGAGGAAGCTGATCACGTTTGAAGTCTTTACTTCTGCAAGCAGGACAGCTTCCACCCATTTAGAGAAGTAATCTGTGATTGCGAGTATGAAACGATGTCCTCGGGAGGAAGGTAGAGTAATCGGACCGATGATATCCATTCCCTATGCTTCAAACGGCCAGGACGCCACTGTCGGATGTAGAAACTCGGATAGTTCGTGGATGAAGTCCACATGGACTTGGCAAGCTTTGCACTTTCTTGTATAATCTATTACATCTGCTACCATCGTGGGCCAGTAGTAGCCCATTCGGCAGAGACGGTCTTACAATTTAGGGCCAGGCTGATGGGCCCCACAGATACCGTCGTGAGCTTCGCGTACGGCTTCTTTTGCTTCTGCATTTGACAGACATCGAAGCAATAATCCATCATAGGATCGCCGATACAGCATTTTCGTTTCTGTATCGTAGAAGAATCGGAGAGAACGCCTTTTGATGGAAGTGGCTTCCTTTGGGTTCTCGGGCAGGATGTCGTAGACTACGAAGTCAATGAATGGTTGTCTCCAGTCCGGGACTTCGTCGATCGTCTGAGCGGAATAACTTGCCACGAATTGAACGTTGTTCTTGGGACAGACCAGTTCGTGGCCTATCATATCGACCGATTGGCGAGCATAGTTCGGAATCGCTAGGGAAGCGGAAAGGCCAGCTAGGGCATCGGCTTCGATGTTTTGGAGTCTGGGAACGTGTTTGATGAAGAACCCCTCGAACGACGAGATGATGTTGATCGCTATTTGGTAATAGGGGATCATGTCTTCATGGTGAACTTCGTATGAGCCCCGGATCTGATTGACGATTAACTGCGAATCGCCGTATGCTTCAAGATATTCTACCTCCAGCTCTTTTGCAAGTTGGAGGCCAATGACCAAAGCGTTGTACTCGGCCACATTGTTAGAGCAGGCCTCTGTGAGAGAGTAAGTACAGTTGATCACCAATCCGGAAGGAGAAACCAGCACCACCCCGACTCCGACGACGATGTTGCCCTTAGGTCCGGTCCTTGAGGCGCCGTCGAAGAACATTCGCCATATATCATCATGAGAGGTTGCATGCGAGTCGACAACCTCATCTGAGATTTCTTCATATATTCTGGACGACTCCGAGCCCGGGTGGGCTGCCAAAAAGTCTGCCAGAGCTTGACCTTTAACAGCCTTTTGCGGGACGGAGATCATATGATAGGGGGACAGCAATATTACCCAAGTAGCGAGGCGAGAGCTGAGTGCCCCTGGTTTAGTCATGAGGACTCTGAGAGGGTTGACTCGTGAGATCACATGTATGGTTTGTCCAGTGACATAGTACCGCATCTTCTGAATGGCGAATACCAGGGCGAGGCATTCCTTTTCCACTGCGGTGTATCGGTGTTCTGGCCCAATCATCATTCGACTGAGGTAATATATGGCTTGTTCATGACATGCATTGTTGTTTTGTGCTAGCAGGGCACCAAAGGAATGCTCCATTGCGCGTACATAGAGCAGGAATAGTTTTCCAGCAACCGGGGCCACCAGGACTGGAGGGTTCGACAAATATTCTTTAATGTTGTCGAAGGCACGCTGACATTCTTCGTCCCATACGAATGAGACGCCCTTCTTCATGAGATGGGTGAATGGCTGACAATGCCCAGAGAGGTTGGAAATGAACCTCCTAATGTAAGCTAGCCTCCCTTGGAGGCCTCGAAGTTCTCGGAGATTTCTCTGGGGACCCATCTCCATGATTGCCTTTGTCTTCTCAGGGTCTACATGGATACCCTGGGCGGTGACGATAAAACCCAAGAACTTTCCGCTGGATACGCCCAAGAAGGATTTTGTAGGATTCATCTTCAGATTGTGCGCTCGTATGAGGTCGAATACCGTCCTCAGATCCTGCAGATGGTCTCCCTTATAACGACTCTTGACGGCGATGTCATCAACATAGCACTCCATCGTCTTGCGTAAGTGGTCTCTGAAGATGATACTCATGTCTCTTTAATATGTGGCACCGGCATTCTTCAAACCGAAAGGCATGGAACTGTGTAGCAGTATGTGCCAATCGGTGTTCGAAATGATGTATGCTTTTTGTCGTCAGGAGACATCTTGATTTGGTTGTACCCCGAGAAGCCATCCATAAATGACATACGTTCGAAGCCGTAGGTGTTGTCAATCATGATGTCTGTGATAGGGTGGGAGAATTCATCTTTGGGATATGCCTCGTTCAGATTGCAGAAGTCGATGCAGATTCGAATCTTTCCATTCTTATTGAGGACAGGTACTATGTTGGCGACCCAGTCGGGATGTTGCTCTTCACGTATGAAGCCGCTGGCTATCAGTTTGTTGACCTCGGCTTCGATCGCATCCATGATGCTCGGGCGGAAGCGTCGTTGTTGTTGCTTGACTGGCTTTGCATCAGGCCGAATGTTGAGTTTGTGAAGAACAATATCGGGATTTAACCCTGGCATGTCTTCATAGCTCCAGGCGAACACATCAATATATTCTTTGACAAGTTCCAGGAGCGATTCTCGCTCTTTGTCTGTTAGGCTTTACTGACGAAGATTGGTTTTGGAGAAGATTCGCTGCCGAGATCCACTTGTATGACCTCATCTTCAGTAGGAGGTTCCCTTTGTTCGAACCGCTTTTCCCATTGTGTATCCAATTGTTGGGCCCACGGCTCTAACTCGAGGATTTCAGGAATGTCTTCATCTTCTTCATAAGCGTCGGCGAATGCCATGTTTACTGACAGGACTTGTCTGAATACGTCTCCGATGCTGGTATCTGAGTCAGAAGTTGGTGACCCGGTTGAATGTGAATGCCAGTCACATTTTTTATCTGAACTTTCAGGGGTCGTTGTGGGTGTTACATACCCTAATCCACATCAAGTTTTGCTATAGTAGTCCTGTGGTTTGCCAGCCGGGACCGATGTCTTTAGAGATAATCGTCGCCCGGTGCCGTAGTTCAAGCCTGGCGTAGTCTCCAGATCATACTCCTGTTTTTGCATGAGATAGTTGGATTGGGGGCTATAAAGATACAGAGGCAGTCTCCCGGCATCTGATTCAAGGTCGACTTCTTCTATGGTGAAGGGCTGCGGATCGTCCTTTCGGCCGAAGATGATTGGATGGTCCCCTTCCTCGATTATGCGGTAAGCACCTTCCACTGGAGTAAGCTGGTTTGCGGTGTACACATTTGTCACCTGTGTGTGTAGGTGAGTGCCTATACCGTGTTCCATAGCATACATTGTACAAAGCTTATTAAGCTCGAGGTAGTTCAAAGATAGCCCTTTATTGATGAAGTAAGGTATCTTTTTTAGCGGGATTACATCATCTACGGAGGAAACATCAGTGTGGGCAGCCACATACTTGGCTAGCTCCGGTTCCTCTTCGGCTACCCCCTGTATAAACGAAGACTAAGAGGACGACCTTGGCAGCTTGATCGTCAAGGGTTCAGCTGGTGGAGCAGAGCGTGGAGTTGTTGGCAGACTAGCGACCCCCAGTTTGGTACTCGATGCTGGGCGGGGAGTGGCTGGTTCGCTAGAAGTGCCAGACCTTGCATCGGGGTGACAACCCTTCTTGGGAAGGCGTATCGTCATTGGCTTGTCGGAGGGATTGAGCTTCTCCGTTTGCGGCTGGCCGACTCTCGGCAGCCTGATTGTCAATGGCTTCGTTGTGGGCCTGGCACTTGGCCGGACCTTGGCAGCCGGATTACCACTTGCTTTTCTTGTGCCGAAAGGATGATTGCGTCCTTACGCAGAGTGGCTGTAAGGGGTGCGGACTTGCCAGGTTTGCGAGCTTGGAGGTGGATCGTTAGGGGTTCTTCTAATCCTGTGGCTGTCTCGGTACGAGCTTGCATATCTCCTTCACCAAGGTGCCTCTTCGACTTTTCGTACAGACAGGAGTCTGAGTAGTAGGATTCGACCCCCTTGAAGGGATCGATGTCGGCAAATTCTGTCCTCACGAAGCCGTATTTGTCGACATATTTGAAGCATTGGTGTAGCGTGGAAGGCACAATCATATAATCGTGTATCCATGGGCACCCCAGGAGGATGTTGTAAGAAGTGTCTGCATCTATGACGTAACAGGTGACTTCCGACTGGAGATCGCCAATTTGACACTTCATACGAATCTTTCCAATTGGGTAGCTCCTGCCCGAATTAAAACCACTGATGGCGGTGCTTGTTGGCGTCAGGCGATGCATAGGAATACGGAGATGATGTAACAGACCCTTCGGGATAATGCTTATGGAAGAGCCAGGATCAATGTGCATCCGATCCACCTTTACGTCACCGATGTATCCAGTGTAGTATAACGGGCGATCGTGTAGGTTGGTTTTGATGAGCATATCCTGCGGAACGAAGACAATGTTGGGCATCGCTCCTGTGCAAGCGCTGTCTTGGAAATCTGTAGGCGGGCTCTCTCCCGTGAGGTTGACCTGAGCCAGGTACGCGTCGGCATTTTGGAGTGCATCACTCAATGCCGCGCGAACATCCTTTGAGGGTCTCAGAAGCTCGTATAATGACAGCTTGGCCGGTGTATTGGCCAATTGCGCCAAGATGTCGAAGTTGTAGGGCTTCTCCAGCCCCTGTGGTGCATCTTTTCGGAGGGATTTATTAAAGCGAGTCTCCTTCGGCCTAGGCTTGTCGGTCGTCGGAGGCTGAGCAGGTCCCGGAGCGTCAGTAGTAGCGGGCTGATGATCTTCAGCTGAGTTATCAGCCACGAGTTGGGATTGTGCCCCAGACCGCGTGACGACGGCTGTAGCTTCTTCGGTATCTGCCGAGATTGTGCGACAGGACCTGACTTTTTCACCCTTCTTCTTGCAAATGGAAGATGGTGTGGGCTGCGTCACCTCTGATACCAAGTCTAGGTGGACCCACATGACCCCTCCTCGTGATGTGGTGAGGGGCACTAGACCAGCAGCCTGATCTCGGGAAGGTGGAAGATTAGCAATCTCCATTGTCGCCAGAGGGATGGGGACCACACCGTCTTGAGTTTCTGTTGGGGGGAAGCTACCAAATTGTACTGACACCATATTGGCTGCCATAGTTACCTCTTCGAAATCGATGGCCAGAGCGTTCGATTCGATGAGATTTTGGATGTACCGTTTTAGCTGGTAGCAGTCGTGTGTAGCATGGTAGACGTAGCGGTGGTAATGGTAGTACTTTGGGTTCTCTATTTCTGCCGGCCGAGGTTCCCGTCTTGGTGGAGGAAGCTGAATTCTGTCTCCTTGTATGAGCATGTCCAAGATGGGCTTGACGTGGCTGTCTTCGAAGGAGTAGGTAATTTGCGGCCATTGTTTGTCTGCCGGTTTTGAGTCAAGTTTCTGGGCTGTGTTGGCCACCATAGCCTTCTTACCACTGCTGTCCCGATTGTTGGAGGGGCTACCCCCATTGTTGTTGTTGGTATTAGGACGCTTGCCCTTGTTCTCTCCGTCCGAGATGTGCAATCCCAATTGGCGAGCCTTCTTCAACCGTTCTTCGGCACTTGTGGCACTGATGATAAACATCTTTCAGTCCTTGAATTGACTTTCGCCCATCCAGAGACTGATTGTTGGGAGCAATCTCTTTTGGCAAATTTCAATCAAGGAGGAATCAGGATTTCCAGACGGCAACTTCATTGCGGTTTGGCGGAACCGCTCGATATAATTCCTTGTCAGCTCTTCCTCTCCTTGGACGACGTCCATGAGGGTGGACATTGTGATGTCCTGCCCTACTTCATAGAATCTCTCCAAGAACATGCGCCTGAAGCCGGTGAAGTAGTGGATGCAGTTGTCTGGCAGGTTGCGATACCAGTCGAAGGCGACTCCTTCCAATGCCCCAATGAATAATCGTGTGAGGATGGCATCGTCATGGGGCAGTTGGTCGGTGGTGACTTCGAAGTAAGTGATGTATCGACTTGCGGAGGTCTTGCCATCATACGGGTTGATGTTGAACGGCTTATATCTTGGCGGGAAGGGAACATCCCTCCATGCAGCAGGGTATGGTTGCCGTATTCTGAGGTCTTGAGAATTTTCTCGAGCGTGAAACATGGCTCGGAGCACCTGGACCTCTCTTCTCGCTTCTCGGGCCTCATCCACAGCGGTGGGGGCCGTTACTTCGGGAGGATTGTTGCCCGGATTCGGTGCCGCTGAATTCGAGTCCGCATTGACCGCGGGACCCACACTTGTTTGGCCAGGCGTCCCTCCTTGCAGAGTTGGAAGGGTCGCTTTGATCTCGTCCACAGACTTGACCAAGGCATGCAGTATGGCCTCCAGAGCGTCGATGCGTTGGCGATCACTGGAACCACCTTGGTTGCTGTCCGTCATGAACACCGTCTTTACATGAGGAGAGATGGAAGGAACGGTGGAGGGCGAGCCCTCCGAATCATACCCCTATAGTGAGAAGTCATCGGGATATGTAGGAATGTCTTCCTCTGGTTCGGACTCAGAAGGAACAGTACCCCCAGTTTTCGAGTTTGCCTCGTCTTGGAAGTTATGGACGTCCTCGGGGACGTCAGCCCTTGCTGCATCTGATGGGAGAGTTGTTTCCTCTGGCTCATCTCCTTGGAACATCGGATTATCGTGGATGTTCTGAAGAGTGCTACCCCCAGTCCCAGCAACCCCAGTGTTGTGGATGATGAATCTTCCACTGTAGCAGATTTCGTCTTTGAACGGGTACCTTGGAAAGCTCCGATGGTGGGCACCCATTTAGATGACAGTCTCTTAGTCATAGTAGTTGAAATCTTCGGGCTGGGAGCATTGGTCTTCTTTCCTCTCCCATCGGCAGGGATTTTCTGAGTAGAGTTGCAGGAGACGACGGGAGGTGCCTCATCTTTTGAACATGTTTGTTGCAGTCTTTGGAAGACGGACTGCCGGTCTTCTCGTACCATCGCGTTGTTGCAACAACAGTTGACGATGATTTGGGTGTAGTGACGTCCGTGGGAGGACTCTTTGCACCCCGAGGCACCTTCTCTTTCCTTACGTTTGTGGAGGATGACCTCACGCAAGTCAGATGGGTCCGGATCGACCATGTTTGCTCCCTGGATTTTGGAAGACTTTCGGGAACCTTTCTGTCCGTTTGCCGCCGGGGGCTGGACTCGAGTGGTTCTGTACAACTTTCCATCAGAGGCCCGTATAACAGTATGTAGGATGCTCGTATGGTCAGAGGTCAGATCAGTGGACCGAGCTTGTCAAGCTCGTGCTGCCCTAGACTTCTTCACTCTAGTGCGTGAGGGCACATAGTAGGAAGAGTCTAGGTGGTGCTGGAGAGAGTTAGACATGTCTTCTTGGGAGCACAAGAGATCAGGACCATAGGAGAGGCGGTCGAAGACAGAGCCACGTGGAATGTGGCTGGAATCAATAGTCTCCATGCGGCTGGCAGTCGTAGCCGCATGGGCTTTCTTCATGCGGCTGAAAGTCTCAGCCGCATAGGTCTTCTCCATGCGGCTGGAAATCCTGGCCGCATGAGTATTGTGCCTTTGGCTAGTAGTCTCAGCCGCATGGACATCATTCATGCGGCTGGCAATCTTGGCCGCATGAGTCTTCGTTTGGCGGCTAGTACCCTTGTTCGATTTCTTCCTGGAGCACATAGAATCGCTCTTTGCCCCTGCAAGTCCAGCATCATAGTGCTTTCCTCTGCCGGACTTGGGGATAGCAGAGTCCTCTATGGCTTGAAGTGGGGCCGCGCGAGATTCGCCTTCGCCGTCTTGGGCAGCAGAGAGTACTCCGTCCAGAGCTTGGGAGGAGCAAATGATTTTGGCCTCCACTCGCTGCTAGCTTTCTTTGTGCGGGTTCGCTTCTGGACCGGGCCAGCACTTCCCTCGGAGAGCATTTTTCAAACGCCTGTTGGTCGAAGCGGACGACCATCTTCTGTTGCATGGAGCCAAGCTTGGCTGCATCCGATTGCGTCACCAACTCCTCAGCCGTGGAGAAGTTTGTTCCCAGCAGAGTCGCCATCTTGTTTGCCATTGATTGTAAAAGAACAGAACAATTATCGGAGGACTGAACTTAGACTCACAATGCAAACTCGCTTGTACAAAGAAAGCCTAGGGACGAAAACCTAGGTACAGCAATCTAAGTACAATTGTTTATTTTAGATTCTGGGGGATGACGATAGAGGCTCGGGAAAGCGACGGCAGCTCTGCCTTACTCCTTGGACGATCGGGTGCAGCCTTGGCTCTGTAGAAGAACTGCTCGGCGTTGATGAAGAAATGCTCTCCTCTCGCTCTCTGTATATCCTCTCTTTGGCTCTCTGGATCTCTGTGTCTTCTCTCTCTTTTTTTTATCTGAGAATCTCCTCTCTCTGTATATCTCTCTGTATGTGTATGTCTGTATATCCTCGCAAGGGAATGGCACCTTGCTATTTATAAGAGTAGGGGGCATCATTAGGGTTTGCAATGATTGCCCATTCTTAAAAGTCGGCGGCTAAGGATCACTGGATCTGGGCCGTTCATCGAGATTTGAGCAATAAATGTGATTGCATAAAATCTTTTGTGGGTAATTAATGATGATTGACATAAATCCTCCTGATTTGTCATGCCAATCTCGAATTTTTTGACACGTGTCATTAATTTGCGTATTTGCAAATGATCTGATTTGATCCCAACATTTTATTGGAATTTGTTGAGGGATTTCGATCAATTTGATACCACGTGTCCCGCTATCATGCCACGTGTCTTAACCGCGAGTCATTGCAGAAATCTGAGCCGCAGGAGGGTTGCTCCTCATTGAACCGCATAAGGCTGGCCACGTGTCAAGACTGCTTGAGAGTGGCCCCCTGAACATTTGGACCGCATGGTAATGATTTGAGCCGCATGAGTGTGGATGACCGCATGATGGGTGCCTTCTTCGTGAACCGCATGAAGATAGTCTTCGTGAGCCGCATGGGGATAGTCTTCGTGAGCCGCATGGGGCTAGTCTTCGTGAGCCGCATGGGACAGCTTCGGCCTGAGCCGCATGGGGTGGTCTCTACTTGAGCCGCATGCGACTGTCCACGTGTCAAGGCCGCATAACAGTTTCAGGATCTCGGGGGATCATGTCAGAGATTTTTTTGTTTCCCTAGGAGTCTGCCATTATGACAGAGTCGTAATTGTATTTTTGTGTCAGGGCTGTCATATGTCAGAGCTGTCAGCCGTCAAAGCATTTAATGTAGTAAAGGACAAACGGAAGAGCTGTTTGCAGGCCACGTGGCTCCTCTTCGAGCCGCATAGAACTTGTTTGAGCCGCATAGATCCTTGATCCGCATGGATCTTTGAGCCGCATGAACTCTCTGAGCCGCATGGGACTCCCTGGCCGCATGGATCTTTCTTTATTCTTTTCCATGCTTCTACAAGCATGTCGAGATATACCATGTCAGTTTACTTGTCAAGAGTGTGCCACAGCGGGCCACTATAGTGTTCTATTCTTACATTATCATGAATGCGAGAAACTTGCACAAAATAACTAGTGACATATTCTTGAAGCCAAGGAAAACATCTACAGCTTTCATGTTTTGAGTTTTTCAAGATTTTAGCTACAAAACAGCTCAAAGAAGCAAAAACAGTCATTTGGAGTGACCTGCGCGCAAGTTGAGCGCAAGCACGGTGCGCGCCGCGCGGCAAAGAAGTGCGCGGGCACGCGGCGCGCGACCTGCGCATTGCGTGCGGGCAAAATCGTCCACGGCACACGTTGCGCACAAGCACGGTGCGCAGGCGCACGACCGCGCAAGTTGCGCATTGCGCGCGGGCAAAGTCGCCCACGGCGCACGTTGCGCGCAAGTGCGGCGCGCGGGCGTGCGGCAGAGAAGTGCGCGGGCGCGCGGGCAAAATCGCCCACGGCGTACGTTGCGCGCAAGCGCGGCACGCGGGCGCGCGGCAGAGAAGTACGCGGATGCGCGGCAGAAAAGTGCGCGGGCGCGCGGCGCGCAACCTGCGCATTGCGTGCGGGCAAAATCGTCCACGGCGCACGTTGCGCGCAAGAACGGCACGCGGCAGCGAATACACTGCGCGCAGCACTGTTCATCGTCCCAACAGCACCAAAAGGTGTGGGGAACCCATGAACATGAAAATGGCATAACTTTCACGTACGAAGTCGAAATCAAGCGGTTCAAAAGTCAAAATTGGGTAGAATTGAATTTCCTACAATATGGAACTATTAGATTTTGAAAATAACCAAGTTTTAGAGATCAAAATCAAGAAAAAACTGAAAAGATTACAACTTAGATCTGTAAGAATCCATCCATCAAATCCAAAAATGTCAAGTTCTAAAGAGGCTTAGAATGAAGTAAGGGAGGGAATGGCATAATAAAACTAGAGATCCATTCTGAAGCAAGTTGCACTTGCCTAGGCTTGGTAGGTGGGAGGAGTAATTGAAGAAGATGAAGAAGTAAATGCAAATAATGGAGGAGAGAGAAGAAGTTGACTTATATAGCAACCCCTCTCATCTCAATCCAATATAAACCAAACCAAGCCAAGCCGAACCAATCCCAAGGTGAACCAAGCAATAAAAATGCCAAATAAACCAAGCAGGGAGACATACAATACGAGTCAAAATACGTACACGTATACCAAGATACGTAATACGAACCACATGTATTACAACTCTACCCACCTTAAAAGAATTCTGTCCTCAAAATTTAATCAAGAGGCTAGAGGTGTCAGGACCAGCTATATTAATCATAAGAAAGCTACGACTAGCAGTTAATCAAGCAATCATTCATGCAAGCAAGGAAGTAAAAGTAAAAGCATAAGGCATAAGAAAGACATTATACCTTATGAGTCAAACAGGTGTGGATATCGCGAGCGGATATCATCCTCACGCTCCCACGTTGACTCACCCAAGGAGTGATGACCCCAAGTAACACGGACTAAATTAATAGTCTTGTTCTTGAGTATCTTCTCTCTTCGGTCCAATATGGATACGGGCCTTTCCTCATACGAAAGGTT
This sequence comes from Iris pallida, assembly GCA_029216955.1. Classification (NCBI taxonomy): domain Eukaryota; kingdom Viridiplantae; phylum Streptophyta; class Magnoliopsida; order Asparagales; family Iridaceae; genus Iris; species Iris pallida. Next base: position 3,025,038 of record JANAVB010030019.1, on the reverse strand, counting down.
GGTACCAACAACCAATTTCGAATGATCAAGGATATGGCTCGGATTCGAAATATACCGTTGTAATTGGGATACATGAAAGACATCATGCACCTCACATAACGACGGCGGAAGAGCGAGACGATAGGACACATCACCTACTCGCTCTAGAAAGTCGAATGGCCCTATATACCTAGGACTAGGTTTTCTCCGTACGCCGAATCGAATAACGCCATGGGTAGGCGAGATCCTAAGTACCGACAGAAAACTCAAGGGGGACGCCAATAAGAATCAGCCCAATGGCGCTGACGATCTTGGACAACTCGAAGATGATCTCTGACTTGTCTGACCACCTCGATTGTCTGCGTAATCATCTCTGGACCAAGCATCTGTCTCTCACCGACATCATTCCAAGCTAAAGGTGATCTGCACTTCCTGCCATACAGCGCTTCAAAGGGTGCCATCTGGATACTGGCCTGGAAACTGTTGTTATAGGAGAACTCCACGAGATGCAGGTGATCTTCCCACGAACCACCGAAGTCGAGTGTACATGACCGTAACATATCTTCAAGAGTCTGGATCGTGCGTTCTGACTGACCATCTGTCTACGGATGATAAGCTGAACTGAACTTGAGACGAGTCCCCAAACTCTTCTGAAGACTCCGCCAAAAGTGCGACGTAAATCTTGAATCTCTGTCGGACACGATACTGACTGGCACTCCGTGTAATATGACTATCTGCCTGAGGTACATCTCCGTAAGCTGATCTGTCGACTGACTAATTCTGAAGGGAAGAAAATGAGCTACCTTCATGAGCCTGTCTATAATAACCCAAATAGCATCTCTGCCAGCCGAGGATCTAGGTAATCAAATCACGAAATCTATGTTTATATGCTCCCACTTCCATTCTGGAATTGGCAAGGGCTGAAGAAGTCCAGCTGGCCTCTGATGTTCAGCTTTAACTTGTTGGCAAACCAAACATCGAGAGACAAACCGGGCTATCTCCCTCTTCATGTCATTCCACAAAAAGTGCTGATAGATATCACGGTACATCTTTGTACCGCCGGGATGGATGGAATATTGAGAACTGTGAGCTTCTGCCATGATCTCTTGTCTGATATCTCCACTGGGTACACAAAGACACTTCCTATGTCGAAGTGTACCATCTTCATGAATGCATAACTCCGGTCTTCGTCCTGTCTCACACTCTGCTCTGAGTCGCTGAAGCTTGGAATCTGCTGACTGCACCATCCGAATCCTCTCAATTATAGTGGACTGAACTTGCATGCTGGCCATCAATGCCACACTGGTAGGAAAAACAACTTCTATTCCTATTTTTTTGAAGATCTGCTAACAGCTCTGGTTGTGCTGTTAGGAAATAAACTCCGGCTCTCCTGCTCAATGCATCTGCAACAATATTGGCCTTCCCAGGATGATACTGCAGGTTGACATCATAATCCACAAGTAGCTCCAGCCACCTCTTCTGACGCATGTTAAGATCCTTCTGGGCGAAAACATACTTCAGGCTCTTGTGGTCGGTAAAAATCTCCACCCTATCTCTATATAGGTAGTGCCTCCATAACTTAAGTGCAAATACTACTGCTGCCAGCTCCAAGTCATAGGTTGGGTAATTCTTCCATGATCACGAAGTTGACATGGCGCATAAGCTATTACCTTCCCATGCTGCATTAGAACAAATCCTAAGCCTCTGCCTGAAGCATCACAATATACTGAGAATCCTCCGGTTCCATCTGGAAGCGTGGGAATGGGTGCCGTCATCAAGCCTCGCTTCAACTTCTCAAAAGAATCATGGCACTCTGCTGTCCAAGTAAACTGCACATCCTTGCGGGTCAACTGGGTCAATGGCGCTGAGATTCGAGCAAAGTTCGAAATAAATCGCCGATAGTAGCCGGCCAATCCAAGAAAATTGCGAACTTCTGCAACCGTACTGGGCACTAGCCATGTCTCAATGGCCACAATCTTCTGGGGATCCACTTCAACTCCTCCTCTGGTGATGATATGGCCCAAGTACGAAATATGATCGAGTCAGAACTCGTATTTACTAAACTTGGCATACAATTGGTGCTCTCTGAGAATCTGGAGGACAAATCGAAGATGCTGCTCAAGCTCCGCTTCACTCTTGCTGTAGACCAGGATGTCGTCTAGGAACACAATCACGAACTGATCCAAATAAGGCATGAAGATACGATTCATGAGGTCCATGAATACAGCCGGCGTATTGGTTGCTCCAAATGGCATAACAAGGAACTCCCAATGCCCATACCTAGATCTGAAAGCTGTCTTCGGGATATCCTGCTCTCTGACTCTGATCTGATGATATCTTGACCGTTAGTCAATCTTCGAGAATACTGCTGCCCCCTTGAGTTGATCAAACAAGTCATCTATCCTCGGGAGAGGGTATCTGTTCTTGATTGTCACTGAGTTCAAGGTACGATAATCTACACATAATCTAGACGTACCATCCTTCTTTTTCACAAGAAGCATCGGAGCTCCCCAAGGCGATCCACTAGCACGAATGAATCCCTTGGTTCTAAGTTCTTCAATCATTTTGTACAATATCTCTAGCTCTGACGGTGCCATCCTGTAGACTCTCTCTGACACTAGGGCTGTCCCGGGAATCAAGTCGATGGTAAACTCGATGTCCCGCTCTGGCGGCATCCCTGAAAGCTCTTCTGGAAAAACATCTAGAAACTCCTCGACTACTCTGGGAAATTGAACTACTTCTGCTACTGCCATCCGCAATACTGGTGGAGAAGGTTCAACTTCGCCTCGGAAGAAGGAAAACTCCGGCTCGCCTGGAATGCTAAAAATAACCCTGCCAATATGGCAGTCTATCCTAGCATACTGGTCCCTCAACCAATCCATCCCTAAGACCACATCATAATAGGCCATCGGAAACTCTATCAATCTAGCAGAGAATTCTCTACCGCTAACTTCGATCCGACACGAAGAAAATACTCTATCTACTCCCACAAGTCCATTACCAGTAAGTATATTGAGCATTACTGATAATGACTCAGGCTCCAGTCTTATCCGCGTCGCGAATCGTGCTGACATAAATGAATGCGAGGCACCAGAATCAAATAATACTGAAGCTGGAAAGGTGTTGACGAGAATAGTACCTGCCACCACCTCACCTGGTGCAATTCCTTCCTCTCCCATGGTCAAAGCCAGCACTTGATCATGCCCTTTAGGTGCGGATCCCCTCTGCTGAAAATACCTCTGCCTGCTCTGAATCAGGGCTTGGGCATACTGCTGCGATCTCTGCTACTCGAATGCCTGGGCCTGCGTCGACAATGGCCTCGAAAACGGGTTCTGCAGCTGTTGCTGCTGCTGGACCAGTGCTGGTCCTCTAACTGAAGGACTAGAGAAGGCCGATGAACTCCTCCTGTTCGGGCAGTTCCCAACCCTGTGGTTCGGGGTACCACAAACCAAGCACAAACCCTGTGCTCTGCGACACTCTGATACCACATGCCCTGGCTTTCCGCAGTGTGAACATCCCACTGCGGAAGCCTGCTTCTGCTTTTGCTGCTGAGGGTGTGTCGGGGTGGAATGCTGAATCGATGTCACTGAGGCCGCCCGCCTCGGAGCTCCAATGGTCAAAGTCCTGGCTGCCGGGGCTGGTGCTGATGACTGATTCATCTGACCGTGGGATCGCTTCCGACCTCCGGTCCTATCTACGATCCTCTGGGAGGTATATTCATGCCTCCCGACTGCCCTCAGTACCGCATCAAAGGTCTGATGCTCAAACTGCTCCACTGCCAATAGAATCTCTAAATGAAGCCTTTGCTGGAACCGCTGGGCTCTATCGAACTCGGTTGCTACCAAGGTGGGAGCAAACCGACTAAGTCTCGAAAACTCGGCCGCATATCCGTCGACCGTCCTGCCCATCTGCTTCAGATTGGTGAACCTCGTCTGTAGGTCGTACCGAGCTACAGCATCGAAATACTTGGTCTGGAATCTCTTCCTGAATACTGCCCAGGCAATAGGGGCCACTAATCCAACGGCCTGCGCCGCCCACCAGCTGCGGGCAAGATCCAATAGCTATAGGCGCACCACGACCACCTTTTCGTTCTCTGGAGTCCTGGCTGCTTCTAGAATCACCTTTGTGTCCTGAAGCCATGTATCTGCAGCGATCGTATCTTCACTGCCGTCGAAGAAGGAAAGGGTTTAAGCGCTTGAAGCTGTTGGTCGCGCTATTACCCTGATGACCTCCTCTGGTCAAAGCTCTGCCACCGTCTGGTGCAAAGCATCTCCTCGACGATCCTGGGAGGCTAATAGTGACCTGATGAGACCTACCAAAGTGCCATCATCAGGCTCTGCAGGCTTGACGGGCTGAACTGGTGGCTCTCCTCCAGTAGGCATGACTCTGGAGGCTACTCCTGAATGCTGGACTTGATCTCCAGGTTGCTACTGGTCCACGGGAGGTACTCCGCTTTGCTGATCGACAGGTCCAGAAATAATGCCGCTGAAGAAGACGACATAGAGAACAATAAGGAAGGACCAGGAAAGATCAACGATACAAACAGGTGATCAGGTCAAGATTACAGGGATTCAGAAGATACGAACAGAGATCAAGGGCGAGTACTGATTGAGACATCTATTCGGTAAACCCTCACATATCTTGATTTACAAGACCTGCATGGGCCACCACTTAAACCATGTCACGTCCCAGAACCAGAATACTAGAGAGCGGGGACGGACATAGCCAGCTACGTATATTGAAGTGCAACCCACCTCACTATACGGTCACGGCTGTCTAGATACATGAGGTTTAACTACAAGCCATCAGTCTCCTATGGTCAAGAACAAGCCTATTGTCTCAATCACAAGCAAGTAAGTAAAAGTCACAAGATGCAAGATCACCAAATATACAAACGTAAGGCGTCCCAAACATTACATATTCAGCTGACCATGAAGCTAGTCGTACAAAATATGAGGACTAGCAAGAGTTTAGTCGTACATAATCAACCCTAGGATCTGTCAATCATGTTACAGCCCGTAGGCAGACAGTAAATAAAGATATAATACGATCTAACACGTGCTCGTCGGCTAAACGCCTCAAAAGAACAATTTTACAAATAAGTGGGAGGACAAAACAAACCCACTCGTTGTCAGGGTTACGCCTGGTGGCACCATCTGGCTGGAAGACAGGTGGATCCTCTGGGACTGCTCCGATATCTGGCCACACAAAACCAGCTGGGTCAGAACCCAGAAAGAGCAAGTGCCACAAAGGAGGCTTCACTTAGGAACTAAAACCAGCATATCACAATAGAATACTAAAGACAATAAATAAGAACTGATAAGAATAGAAATAACAACAGTAAACTGAGTACGAGAAAACCATTCAAGTAGCCAGGTCACAACCCTTAAACCAAACAATGACCGGGGTTGTTACCCTTCACCTGAATAAAAACCCGTCTTAAATACTATTGGTAAGGTAACAAGACAATAAACAAAGAGAGGACATAGAACTGCTCCGGAAGCTAGGTTACAACCCTTAAACCAAACAAGGACCGGGGTTGTAACCTTCGCCTGAACCGAAATGGACCCCTGATCTTTATTGTTAAGGCCAGTATAAATAATCATGATATTTGAAGTAAGATAAAACATGAAGAGCATGGCCTGGGGTTACAATAAGACAATAAACGAAGAGAGGACACAAAACTACTCTGGGAGCCAGGTTACAACCCTTAACCCAAACAAGGACCGGGATTGTAACCCTTCGTCTGAATCGAACTGGACCCCCGATCGTTATTTTTAAGGCAAGCATCAATAATCATGTCATGTCACGATCTTGTACAGGATCAGGACAAGACTAAGCTGAGCTAGATTCCATCCAATCAATCACGGCCAAGCAAAGAGTACGGCTTGATACTTTAACTAACTAGGGTTATCACAGGCCTAGTTACTAGCAAGATGCAATGAGATTATCCCAACACCCACAAGCCCTACAGACCATCCAGTTATCCAGGTCGAATGTTTGTTTATGAAGAATACAACACATGACTGTGTGCTGGAAATGTGCCCTACTTGTCGGTAGGCTACAAGTCCACTTAATGCGCCCAGATAACAGGATTGTCTGTAGCTGGAAATCTCTTCATGTCTACTGAATTATCCTAGTTTATTAGCCTTAGTCAATTACTGTAGGTATCCCTGACCGCGGTACTCAGGGATCCCTATCCTAGACATGATGTAAGACAGTACTGGTTTATTTATACAAACACAATCACCCACGGTGTCCAGGTCTTCCATACTTGTCATGTCATGCTAGTTGTCATAACAGCATGTCGAGATATACCATGTCAGTTTACTTGTCAAGAGTGCGCCACAGCGGGCCACTATCGTGTTCTATTCTTACATTATCATGAATGCGAGAAACTTGTACAAAATAATTCGTGACATATTCTTGAAGCCAAAAAAAAGATCTACAACTTTCATGTTTTGAGTTTTTCAAGATTCTAGCCACAAAACAGCTCAAAGAAGCAAAAATAGTCATTTGGAGTGACCTACGCACAAGCTGTGCGCAAGCACGGCACGCGGCAGAGAAGTGCGCGGGCGCGCGGCCGCACAAGTTGCGCATTGCGCGCGGGTAAAGTCGCCCACGGCGCACGTTGCGCGCAAGCGCGGCACGCGGACGCACAGCAGAGAAGTGCGCGGGCGCGCGGAGCACAACCTGCGCATTGCGCGCGGGCAAAATCGCCTACGGCTCACGTTGCACGCAAGCTCGGTGCGCGGGCGCGCGACAGAGAAGTACGCGGGCGCACGGCGCGCAACCTGCACATTGTGCGCGGGCAAAATCGCCTACGGCGTGCGGCGCGCGGCAGCGAATACACTGCGCGCGGCACTGTTCATCGTCCCAACAGCACCAAAAGGTGTGGGGAACCCATGAACATAAAAATGGCATAACTTTCACATGCGAAGTCGAAATCAAGCGGTTCAAAAGCCAAAATTGGGTAGAATTGAATTTTCTACAACATGGAACTATTAGATTTTGAAAATAACCAAGTTTTAGACTTGTAACACCTACTTTTCTAAATTAGGGTAATTTAAACTTTTGTTATTTTAATCTTTTAATAATGAGATTTAAACTATATTATGATTTTTGGTGATTTTTAATTCTTTTAAAACCATTTTAATTGGTGATTTGTGATTTTGGTGTTTTTCTAGTAAAATCTTAGAACTACTTTGACTAGAGGCTAACCATGACCAGAGATTCTAGCTAGTAGATTTAGACTTGATTAGTTGGGTTCTAATTATGTTAGAATAGCATGAATAGGCTAGAATTGACTTAGAATGACAAACCACTTTGGGCATTTTCTCAAAAAGGGCCTCTAAATGATAATAGGAAGACTTGTAGCTAATGCAACTTGACAAAACCCTAGCCCACACCATCATGGCCGGCCACAAGAGTCCCACCCCACTATATAAGTCATCATTAGCCCCCTTCCTTCCTCTTTCATTGAAACCCTAACCCTAGTTTTGGTGTTCTTCCCCAAATTTCCTCCATTCCTCAAATCAACTCCAAATTCATCCAAACCAATTGCAAACTCTTCCCATTGAAGATAGGAGGTCTCTATTAGCTAGCTAGGAATGATTTGGAGCAATTTGGCCATTAGAACTTGGTGGGAGATCTATTATAGGGATTTTCATTGGGATTCCAGCTCCCAATTGGTAAGAGCCTCTAAACCTATTAAAATTTTGATTTTTTGTTGTAGATGCATCCATTTAGGGTCCTCCTAGCCCTAGGAATGATTTGAGTCCACTTCGAGTCCATTTGAGGTACGTATCATGAGCTATCGCTCCGTATCGAATACGTATCTCTAGTGTTCGACGGAATGCCCCATAGGATATTTTATTCACCATTTTTAGAATAAATTATATATTTAATTTAGGTAGCCTATTATATGTAGATTACATTTGTAGCTGACTGAGTTTGTTTTTGTGACATTTGCCATGTCGAAATGGACACGGGGATGTGTGTTTGGCACTGCACAGCTACTGTAGCAGTCCCCTCCTACTGCTGTGTCCGTACGTACTGGACACGACACGAATTCCTTTGCTAGTGGCATGTTTAGGCAGCCCCCATGACTGACACCTAGACTAGGGAGTGGGACTTGGATTGGTGGTGAATTCGAACTGTGGTTTTGGCAACAGATTTTGGTTCGAGCTAGTCGAACACTGCATGTTTCTATCACTTTTGACACCCAATGTTCTGGACACGTTGACAAATCCATGGACTCATAGACATATGATTGACACACTCTATGACACCAGGACACACTTATATACTTGTGGACACATATTTGTGTACAACTAGCACTCTAATACATCACTGTATTACTTTTTGTCACTTAAACACTCTGTTGGACACAAGTTAGACACACATGGTTGACACCCTCGTTTCACATAACACTGGACACATATTGACACCATGACACTCTAACACATGGACACTGGTATGTGACACTCACTTCACACATTGTTACATTCACATGTTATACTCGAATACATGTTCTAAATACAGTAACTCTGATAACTAGTTGACACAATCACTTTGTTGCACACTTGATTTCCTTCGTCTGCACACCTTTGTATTGATACTTGATTCACACCCTCGCCCGCACACACTTCCCATTGCTCTGCCACACAACCACACATAGCTGGATACATCAGCATCATCTGATACTTGATGTATCAGAGACATCCTAACATAACCTCCTGTACTGCATATCCCAATTCACCCTCTGTTGCATTGCATTTTACATTTACTGCTGTGACACACATGTATTGCATAGCCTAGGCTAGCACTTAACCCCTCTCTCATGCATTACATTCATCAAGTGACACTCGAACACACTGTTCACATGCCACTGTACTTGCCTGCATATTTCACTAACCCATTTGCATTACCTGCAATGCATCAAACTACCTGTTAGGATCTACTACAACATTCATTGCATTCCTTTATTTAGAATATACATTTAATCTGCATAACAGGGCTCCACCCTTGTATTTCTCTGATACCTATCATGGTATCAGAACATGGTCGATATTCTGCATATACCCTCCACTTTGTAGCAAGTATCCTAAAATCATTCACTGCATTCCTCATTTAGCCTTCACATTAGACTGTTCTGCATATTAACATTTAACCTCTGCAAACACGACAGTATGTATATCCATTTTGTACCGTACTCGTGCCGGGTATTGAGTGTCAGACCCTACTGGTTCTGAACACTCTGATACTCATCAGAGCATAAGTATTCACTACAATCACTTGGGTGTCATGCATGTTCCTTGTCCAATGACCACTTAAGCTTCACATTGGCACTCCCATTCCCATCCAATCCATATGCAACTTGGGGTTCAAACTTCACCATGATCATTATCCTACCTTGGGTAAATTATTTAGGCCATGTTCTGTCCAAAGTAGGTCCATAGTTGCCATGGTTGACCCAATCCACTGTTCAGTCCTAATATCTAAATCCAGATATCCCTTTCCCTTGTTTCTGACCTCGAGTAGCCAGCCACTTTATCCATGTATGGGTACCAGTCCGTTTTTGTCTACTGTACTGCCACATGACATGACTTCTATCTTATTTTGATGTCACCCCTATAGTTTAGGCTAGTTAGCTTAGACTTCTATTTTATTTTGATGTCTTGTCTCATTAAGATACATTGATGTATATATTTTGGGATCTTGTTGTTATTCTGGATATTTTGTAGAGATGTTATCTTAGACACTTAGACTTCTTCTCATGTTTGTATTTCATTTGGTGATCTTCATATCATATCTTACGTACTTCTACCTTAGTTATGATTGAGCGGTACATTTCTGTATTGTCCTCTGATTGGAGAGTATACACTGTACAGGTACCTTATCATGTTAGATGTATGTGACCTAGGACAACGTTCTACCATCGACACTGCGGCGTAGGTTGGACGTAGCCACTTTTCGTGCCCCTACACTGGGTGCGGGTCGTGACAGATCGTGAATAGAATCAAAAGACACGATTTGGCACGTTCAGAAATAGAGTCAAAATGTATAGTCATGGTCAAAATCAAATCTAAATATTTTTCAGTTACGATAAAACACCTAGGCACGATCAACTATAGAAATGACGTTATTGAGCATGTCTAAGAATAATTAAAATCTAATCATGATCATCTACATGCAATCAAAGAAATTCTTTAGTTACGATAAAAAATTACTTAGCCACGATCAAACCAGAATCTATGTCATCTAGGAACGATCACAACATGATTTGATACGCGTAAGAATATTCAAATACATGAATTTAAAATGGAGCTAATTTGGAATGATTAAGAATCAAATCTAGGAACAAGCAAAAATAGAATCAAATTCTAGAATGGATCAAATCGTTTAGGCAGAATCATGATTAGAATCAAAATCACTCAGGCACGATTCAGTAAAAAATACGAAATTATAATCATCTTGGCACGATCAATGTGCAGATTTAAAATCATATAGGAACGATCAAATCAAAAAATTTGATATGATCAAATTATGATCAAAATATTTAGGTACGATCATAGATAGAGTTGAAGTCTACTTGGAAAATCGTATAAGTATGATCAAAAGTCATCTAGATATGATCAAAAAATCAAAATCTAGGCATGATAATCAAAATCATATAGTCATGATCGAAACACGTTGAAACTGAATGATAATCAAGTGGCGATTGTAAAAAAGAAAATCCAGTCACTAATACAATATAGGAAAATCAAACTACAATTTTCAAAATAGGATATGTAGAAAGGAAAAAAGAAACCACAAGGTAATCCTCTCATTAATAGCACCTCGTGCAGAGTCAATCTTCCAAACTCTCTAAATTAGTTAAAACTCACATCACCAAGGAACCCATGGAGAACTAAGCCAACTACCCAAACATTATAACTAATTCTATTCTGAACTAAAAGGAATATATCCAAAATCGACTAAATCAAATTTTCATCAAGCCACCTCATGTCATTCGTCTGTTATTACCAATTTATTTTAAATTCCAACCATTCCCAAGACATCGAACCAATCTTCTAAATATGACTACATCAAATCACAATCATAATTGTCGATTAATATCCAATTAGCAAATCCTCAGAAATTTTTATTGGGTCGATCCATGATCTATATTTCTATTTCATGATTTTCTCAGTCCAGAAATCAACCGAAGAAATTTGAATCACTGCTCAAATTGAATCCCTCATTTTGTATCTGCAATGATAGAATATAAAATATCTTCAAATCTCAATTAGGTATAAAATCATTCGACTCTTAAGGGTCGATCAAATACCATAACTAGCTAGCATAAATCTATCCTACACTACTACAACGTCTACCCTTATTTTAAAGAATGTTACTGCTCTTCAATTATGCTTCTATGGCACTAATAGAATCATTAATCTATCACTCCATGAAGACCACTCCCTATCTTTCTAATATTTCCTTAGTAACGACCGAAAAAAAAATTAAACTTCTCCCTTGTCAGATCAAGCTTCCAGCCAGGTTATAGCTAAATCAAGAAATTACGGTCCATCGAAAAATTGTACAACCCGCAGACCCCTTTCTTTATCTTCTTTACCTCAAATAAGTCATGAGCTTAACAGCTATAACTCTCTTAAGACTTATCATCAAACTTGCTTATCCAAGGTCTTGTTCTACTACCTTTTTCTATCCTTAGCTTGTATACCCTATAACTATCTAACCTTATTGGAAAATTATTGATCCTAAGGATGCTCTAACTAGAATTGATCTACGCAGGGTAGTTAGGTATCTTAGTCCATATATATATATATATATATATATATATATATATATATATATATATATATATATATATATATATATATATTTCAAATACATACACCCGTCCGATGCGGATTTCAACTGTAGATCCTCCGCGTCTTGGCAGCGTATCCTTAAGGGGAGGAACCTTGTTGAACCTCTGATCCGTCTTAAGCTGGGCTCGGGCGAATCATCCTTATTCTTCGAATGGTGGTCAGGAGACAATCTCCTCCCCAAGTCACCGATGACGCCTCCTAACTGTACCATTAGAGATTTATGGGATTCCTCGGGTAATTGGAATTGGGAGACGGTTCGAGATTGGAGTGGAGAAGAAGCCGCTGCTTAGCTCCTCGACGCTGGGCTTCAGATCAGGGCAGAACCCGATGTCATGCAGTGGTCTATCTCGGCTAACGGATCCTTCTTGGTTGCTTCAGCCAGAGGGGTAGTCAGGGGCATTGGGGTGCCTTCCCCTATCATCAGGTCTTTCTGGCATTCTTGCATAGCTAAAAAATAGTCCTTCCTGATGTAGAGAGCGTTTCGCAAGAAACATACCACCGACGACACTCTCAATACCATAGGATTTAATCTGGCCTCTGCATGTCATTGTTGTACGACGAGAGAGCCCGAAATAGTCGACTAAATTTTGTAATCAGGAGAATCGCCCTCGAGGTTCTGGAACGCCCAATCTTATCGTTGCAGAAAGATTCAGGATCGTGGGAGCTTCAACGATCTTCTGGCCACCTGGAGTAGCACCTCTCACGGCCACCAGATCGTTGCAGCCACCATTACGTGGGTCATGTGGAAGAATTGTAACAAATTTGGATATGAAGGTCACCAATACTCATCCGACCAACTTATCCGGGAGGTTCTCCGTCGAACTCACAAAATCAGCAGGCACTACAATCACGGTATCAAGGACTTCTGGCAGTCCGTGCTATCCTGATCCTAGTAGTACGGGACACCTTTGTTAGTGTTCTTTTGCGTCTTCTTTTTGCGCTTACTTGTAAAGGGTTCGACATTTTGCGCCTTGGTATGAATAATATGGGAGGTTTTCGATTATATATATATATATATATATATATATATATATATATATATATATATATATATATATATATATATATATATATATAGGGGGAGCTGGCCCTAAACTTTCCTTTCTTTCCTTCCCATGATAGCGCTCGGCCTATGGCCGGGTGCGGCTTGTCTGCCCCCTCCCCCATTCTCCTCCGTCGCCGCATCATTGTCACCTCCTCCAGATGCAGGCCTGGTCTCCCCTTTCTTCCCTTCGCGGATGCCCGACGGGGATCTCTTTATTTCTCCCGCATATCCAAGGGGGTTTCGATCTGCGCCCGCACTCCGGCACCTCCACCATTGGCTGGCATTGGTTCATCTGTGGCCGCTCCGACTTTCGTCGACACTGTGATCTTTCCGTCGACTACTCCTACGAGAGCTCCTGCGAGTCCAGTCTCTTTCGCTCATGCCGTCCACGGGGTTCTGCTATGCCCCACCTCGACGGCTGTTTCGGTGATGTCCCCGGAGCTTTACAGGGGAGAGTCGGTCGTGACGTTCTTCGACGATGATGAACATCTCCTCGTCGGCCTGCTCTCTCTAGGATTGATCACGAAGTTCATGCATAAGTGCCCCCTGTTGACGTCATGAGGTGTACATTCTCTACATTTGGGTTCGAAGGCTTCTACCGAATCGGGGTCATTGATCACAAGCACATCCTCATCCTTCCCATATTTCTTTTTTCTTCTTCTTTTCTTTCTTTTTCCTTCTCCTTTCTTTTCTTGTAGCCCACAATCCTTGGCCCATGGCCACCAGGCTTATTCCTTAATCCTTTCCACTCTTCACTGGATTCTTCCAGAAGAATGAAAGAGAAGAAGAGTGTAGAAGAAGAATAAGAAGGAAAAAGAAAGAGAAGATGAAGATGTAGTAGTAATAGAAGAAGAAGAAGAAGAAGAAGAAGAAGAAGAAGAAGAAGAAGAAGAGAATAAGATGATGGAGGTGGTGAACTCACCTCTGTAGCGGCTGTAGGAGGGAGCGACGATAACTCAGCCAAGCAACTAGATCTGGTGGCATGGTGGGGACGGTCGAGGCGTCGAGATGACTTCAGACCTGATCGGGGATACGACGAAGGAGCAGATCTGGGAAGAGGCAGTCGTCGGTTGGATCCACATGGTATAGAAGATGACTGGGAATATGGTGGTGATGATGATGATGGAGACCGGCTGAGTGATCGAGATGGTTGTAGTGGTGGTGGTAGTGGATTAGATTATGGTTGATGAGGCACAAAAGTCGGACACGACAGCCCCAAGTTGGTGACCAGCAGATATAGTAGTCAATAGTAGTGGACAGAAGGATCGAACAGATCCAGAAGGTCGGCAAAGCTCCGACGGAGCAATCGGAAAGAAGGCGGCCTTGAAAGAAAGAAGACTACGAACTGGAAAAAAGGGAAGCAGTGGACCAAGGAAGAGCTCCGACAAGGTGGCCGACTGAGCAGAATTAGGATTAGGGTTTTGATGTCTGTATCGTATACTGTGGACATGGAAAAACAGGGCACAATATTTGGGAGTGGGAATTCGAGTTTGTGTATGGAAGTGTCTGTGTCCTCGTGGTTGAACCCGGGGACACGAGAATGGTTCATCATGTCAGATCGAACATGAAATTTTTTGTAAATATAATAGGTAGAGCTTAATAAAATATAAACACACATCGACACAATTAGGACACAATCATTAGGACCACCACTACAAGAAAATGTTGTATTTATGGCGTGCAGTTACTGCGTGTTGTAAATGACACTCTTTTACATCGTGCAAATTATAGGATCAATTGGTATGATCAAGCAAGACTTATATAAAGAGAACCCGCTTTGATACCAATTGTAGGAACGAATTGTAAAGCGCAATACTCTAGAGGGGGTTGAATAGAGTAGGTAGCATAATTTAGCTAATTAAAAATGTTAGCAGCAAGATCACAGAATATATATCACAGATAAGTAAATGAAAAGGAGAGAGCAGAAAGCAAACGCAAACACAAAGATGTATACTGGTTTCCCTCTTGTGAGGACTAGTCCAGTCGGAAGAACTCTATCTTCCAGTTGAATCCACTATGGAAAATCATCACAAGTTTTCATCCGAAGTTCTTACAACTTCTACAATGCGAGCTTTGATCCGAAGTACTCGACCAAATTCAATTGTGAAGTATTTTTCTTTAATCAAGCCTCTGATTACAATCACTCTGAAACTTCTAGACCATACCGCATTGGCAAATCGACTAGAGGATTGTAACTGGCTTGGGATTTAAAATGAAAGCTTTGGAAGAAGTAGTAGGCTTATAGAGAGGAGATATGAAAATGAATTGGTGTGTTGAAATAATCGAAATTCTTCTCTATTTATAGTTTTTTCAAAGGCAGAACTTTGTCAGAATTCGGGCAGAACTCTATGAGAAAATCTCGGCAAGATCCGTAACTGCAGGAGGACCAAGTTCAAAATCCAACGTCCACTAACCGAACACTGGCCAAACTCGGGTTGAATTCTGTTAGAGTTCTATCAGAGTTTTTACAAATTAGTTTTTGGGATTTTTGAAAAGATCAAGCAGTTAGGAAGTAGTTTGGGCTTTTGTAAGTGGGTTTGTTTTCAAAATGAAAGGATATTTTGAAAACGTTTCTTGGATAGCCTATTTGCCAGTACGATGCAGTTTATATCGTATTCTTAGACTCAATAAATATAAAAAATATATTGTTCAAATAGGAAAATCAATAGCCCATTGGTGACGCCTTCCTTTTGAAATTTGAGCAAACTTGAAGACGCTTCCTTGACGGCAGTCATCCAAAGATAAACAAATCTAGAAATCTGAATACCTTTCGGGGGCTTCGCCCCTGAACCCCTACGGGTGGTGCTGCCCCCTCGACTCCTGTCCGCTGACCGGGCAGCGGAACCCCCGATGTGAGGCCCCGGATAGGTCGTTGGACGGTTCGAAGAAATCTTCTTGTATAACGCCGTCTTTGGCCCATTAATAATTCTCCATTGCATATGTCCTGGTTTGATCATGCTTACTGCATGTCTGTAAATCAATGTTTGGCAAACAAAATAGTATGATGTATTATGATACAAACATAGATATATGATATAGAACATTAGGACAATGTTAAGTTTATGTAGCAACATGATAGTGATTACATGAATATTAGTGATGTCATTATGGTAAACTTAATTGATTAGCCATATTCAAAAACATGATATAATTATTAGGGTAACACAAATATGTGTGCTATAAAAGAGGTATTTTTTTTGTCTTTTTTACAGCGTGTTTGACATGCACGCCATAATTGAAGACTCATTTACGGCATGCATTTTTTACATGTTGTAATTGAAGGCTTATTTATGGCATACATTTTTGCGTGTTGTAACTGAAGGCTCATTTACGGCACAAAATTTTGTGCGTTGTAATTGAAGACTCATTTACAACATATTTTCTATGTATGTTGTAATTGTACTTATTAAAGTAACTTCTCATTATATTTTTTTCTTCTCAAAATTCTTTCTCTAAATCCCTCCCCCCTTACGTTTTTATTTCCTACCGAATAGAAAAGTTTTCTACAGGTTGCCCCCCTAATTTCATTTCCAATAAACTTTCCCTCCTAGCTAGGTTTTCATTTCCCCAAATTTTTAACCCCCCTCCCTTTAGGTTTTCATCTCCCCTTTAGGTTTTCATCTCCCACAATTCTCCGATTGGGGATATGATCGATCAAAGGCTTTTGGAGAGAAGAGTAGAAGAGGGGAGAAGGTTGTCACGCCTCCGAACCAGAATACTGGAGAGTGGGGGACAGACGCAGCCAGCTACGTACATTAAAGTGCAACCCACCTCGCAATACGGTCACGGCTGTCTAGATGAATGAGGATTTATCTAAAAGCCATTAGTCTCTTATGGTCAAGAACAAGCCTAGTGTCTCAATCTTAAGCAAGCAAGTAAATGTAAAAAGATGGTAGATCATCAGACATACAAGGTAAGGCGTCCCAAATATTACATATTCAGATGATCATGAAGCTAGTCATACAAAATGCGAAGACTTACAAGATATAAAGTCATACATGATCAACCCTAGGATTTGTCAATTATGTAACAGCCCTTAGGCAGACAGGAATATAAGCTTTCAACACAAGCTAACACTTGCTCGGCGGCTAAACGCCTCAAAAGAATAATTTACAATAGAGTGGAAGAGCAAAATAAAATCCACTCGTTGCCAGGGTTGCGTCTAGTGTTCACCATCTGGCTGGAAGGCTGGAAGATCCTCGGGAGCTACTCCAAAATCTTGCCATACAAAACCAGCTGGGTCAGACCCCAGAAAGAGCAAGTGCCACAAGGGAGGCTTCACTTAAGAACTAAAACCAGCATGTTAGAACACAAGACATAAATAATAACAAAAAAACAAGAGTTATGAGAGTAGGGTGATAAACGATAAGATAACTAAGAAAATGTTCCGGTAACCAAGTTACAACCCGTAAACCAAACAAGGACCGGGGTTGTAACCCTTCACCTGAACAAAACTTAGTCTCTAACCAATTATCGATAAAGTAAAGCATAAACAGTAACGTGCGGAAGTAACCATGTACTGGCCTTGTCTATAGAAGACTAAACTAGTTTTCATTCATCAATTATGGCCAAGCAAGGAGTACGGCTTAATACTTTAACTAACTAGGGCTATCACAAGCCTAGTTACTACAAGATGCAATGAGATATTCCAGCAGTCACAAGCCCCAGCTATCCAGGTTATCCAGGCGAGGTTGCTTAGAGTTACCAAGAGCTAGAGAATCATTAGGTGACTTGGAGTGCAACACATGACAGTGTGCTATAGTATTTATAATTTCAAGAAGTGCCCCACATGACAGTATGCTAGAAATATGCCCTACTCGTCGGCAGGCTACAAGTCCACTCAGGTGCGGTCGGGATAACGGAATCGCCTGTAACTAGGGAAATCTTTCTATATGAACTACTTGATCAATCTAGTCATTAACCTAGTCATATTCATTATGAATCCCCGACCATGGTAACCAGGAATCCATGTCCTAGACATGATGCAAGACGAGACAGGTAGCTTGTACAATCACAATCAGAAAAAATCAACCACGGTATCAAGACAAGGGTTACTTAGCAAGTCAGGATAGCTGTTGCAACAGCCTTTCAAGAATATCATGTTAGGTTACTTATCAAGATTACTTGTCAAGAGTGTGCCTCGACGGGCCACTATCAAGATTATTCATGTCAAGTTATTACTTATCATATCAAGTTACTTGTCAAGAGTGCACCACGACGGATCACTATCAAGAGTTATCATGTAAAGCCATGTTGTCATGTCGTGTTCATGTTAAGGGTACTTGTATACCAAGAATTCATTTGGTCAAGAGTGCGCCACGGTAGGCCACTAAAAGAGTTATCAGAGAGTGTACATGCCATGCTGAGATCGTGCTTAAGCTCAAAGCACGCACGTGGCACATATAATAACATTATACCAGGCTATCATGGGAGTATGCCCATCATGCTCAAGGGTCACAACTTACGCTATGGACCATGGGGACAAGCAGGGATAAATGCAACAAGAATTCCCTGGCCAGAAATGGCACCAAAGGGTCAATGGGGTGCCATGGATAGCATGCGCCTAAGATCAACATGGTCCAAGGATAGCATGCGCCAAAGGTCAACATATACAGGGAATGGCATGCGCCCAAGATTATGCGCCTATGGCTGGTTATATTATGGAGAGTCATGCATTAGGGAAGGCATGCACCCAGGGCTGTATGCGCCTAAGAGCATGCGCCCACAAGAGGGAGACAGGGTGCACTTTGAAAGAAGCCAGGAGACTATCTTCCATGGCATGTGGGTGCATAATAAGGGCTATGTGCCCAAGCAGGGGAAACAGGGTACACTTGGCCGTATATAAATGCTATGCGCCTGGCAGGAGAGGCTTTGGGCCTTAGACTCATGCCAGAGCCTATGCACTTAAGCAGGGGGAAGTGTGGCTTGGGTGCATATAAATGACTGTGCGCCCAACACTGCTCATCTTCTCCAATCCGAGAACATGAGTTCATGGAACCCATGAACTTCCCAAGTTCAAAAATTACTCTAAACAAATCGAAATCCGGGTTTTCAAAGGTCCATTTTGAGTAAAATCAAATTTTCTACAACATGGAACAATCAAAACTTGAAAATAATGAAGTTTGGTAGATCAAAATCCAAGAAAACCAAGATTTGAGTAAACTTAGATCTACAAGAAATTATCCACCAAAATCAAAAATGCTAAGTACTAAAGAGTCTTAGAAACTTGTAGGAAAGACAATGGAACAATAAAAATGAGGTTCCTCCATGAAGCAAGTTGCACTTGCCTAAGGTGGGTGGAGAGGTTTAATGGAGGAAGAGGAGTAAATGAAGAAGTAATGAGGAAAGAGAGGAAAGTTGATATTTATATCAACCCTTTCCATCTCCAACCAAAATCTAAAACAAACCAAAATAAACCAAGCCAAGCTAAATCAAGACCAAACCAAGCCAAGCCATGTTAGAAAAGTCAAGATACGGGTCGAGAATCCATACACGTATACTGAAAATATGTATAACGGAAAACGGAAGTGACAACTCTACCCACCTTAAAGGAATTCCGTCCTCGAAATTTAATCAAGAGGCTAGAGATGTCCGGACAAGCTATACTAATCAGGAGGAATGTACGACTAGCTGTCAATCAAGCAATTATTCATACAAGCAAGGAATTAAAAGCATAAGGCATAAGGAAGATATTATACCTTATGAGTCAAACAGGTGTGGATATCGCGATCGGATATGATCCTCACGTTCCTACGTTGACTCACCCAAAGAGTGATGACCCCAAGCAACACGGACTAAACTAATAGTCTTGTTCTTGAGTATCTTCTCTCTCCGGTCCAATATGGATACGGGTCTTTCCTCATACGAAAGGTTGGCACCAACAACCAATTCCGAATGATCAAGGACATAACTCGGATCTAGGATATACCATCGTAATTGGGATACACGGAATACGTCATGTACCTCACGTAACGACGGCGAAAGAGCGAGACGATAGGACACATCACCTACTCGCTCAAGAATATCGAACGGTCCTATATACCTAGGATTGAGCTTTCTCCACACACCGAATCGAATGACGCCACGGGTAGGCGAGATCCTAAGGAATACGTGGTCACCGATAAAAAAAAAATTCAAAGGGACGCCGATGAGAATCGGCCCAATGACGCTGGCGATCTTGTGCAACTCGAAGATGATCTCTAACTTGTCTGACCACCTCGATAGTCTGCGTAATCATCTCTGGACCAAGCATCTGTCTCTCGCCTACATCATCCCAGGCTAAAGGTGATCTGCACTTTCTTCCATACGGGGCCTCAAAGGGTGCCATCTGGATACTGGCCTGGAAACTGTTGTTATAGGAGAACTCTACTAGATGCAGGTGATCATCCCATGAACCACCGATGTCAAGCTTACAAGACTGCAACATATCTTCAAGAGTCTGGATCGTACATTCTGACTGACCATTTGTCTGCGGATGATAAGCTAAACTAAACTTGAGACGAGTCCCCAAGCTCTCTTGAAGACTCTGCCAAAAGTGCAACGTATATCTTGAATCTCTGTCCGATACAATACTGACTGGTACTCCATGCAAACTGACTATCTGTCTGAGGTACATCTCTACTAGCTGATCCGTCGACTGGCCAATTCTAAAAGGGAGAAAATGAGCTACGTTGGTGAGTCTGTCAACTATAACCAAGATAGCATCTCTCCCAGCTGGGAATTTATGTAACCCAGTTACAAAATCCATAGTAATGTGCTCCCATTTCCATTCTGGAATCGGTAAGGGTTGAAGAAGTCCAGCTGGTCTCTGATGTACAGCTTAAACTAGCTGACAAACTAAAGAACGAGAGACGAACCGGGCTATCTCCCTCTTCATGCCATTCTACCAGAAATGTTGACGGATATCACGATACATCTTCGTACCACCAGGATGAATCGAATACTGTGAACTATGAGCCTCTGCCATAATCTTTTTCCTGATGTCACCACTAGGTACACAAAGATGCCTCCCATGTCGAAGTGTACCATCCTCATGAATACATAACTTTGCTCTTCGTCCTGCTACACATTCTTTCCTAAGCTGCTGAAGCTTAGAATCCGTCGACTGAGCTAACTTAATCCTCTCAACTATACTGGACTGAACTTACATAATGGCCATCAATGCCACATTGGTGGAAAGATGTCACGCCCCAGAACCAGAATACTGGAGAGCGAGAGAATGACTCAGCCAGCTACGTATTACGGGTAGATGAATACCGTATAATACGATCAATGCTGTCTACAAGACGAGGGGGTGCATACTACATGAAAGTCTCCTTATGGTCACTTTACTTCTATTGTCTCAATCATTCAAATAAGAAACAGAAATAGAGAACATGTGAGATAAAGCAGTAAGGCGTCCCAAACGCTCAGTCAAAATGTTCTTGATATCTGGCTTTACAAAATACAGCCAGATGATGTAGTAAGTATACACAATTGTTAGCAGCTGCAGCCTGACTTAGTTACAATTATGCAAAAGTAGGTACAACACAATTCGACTAACATGTCGGTGCCAAACGGCAAAGTATAAAGTAGATAACAAAACGGGCGGGGAAGTAAGAAACCCACTCGAGTCCTCCTGCGATCATCCCTCTAGTGTTGACCATCTTGGAGGTAGAAGTAAGCTGGATCCTCAGGGACCGGCTCTAAATCTGGCCATACAAAACCAGAGAGGTTAGACCTCTAATAGCAAGTACCGCAAGGGAGCACGATATGAGGAATGAAGCCAGTAATAAGAGAATATGATAATAGATCTCTGCTATCTACTAGGACTCACACAACATCACGACACTTCGAACCAACCTCCCAACCAAACAAGGACAGAAGTTGGCCCGTCATGTCCTGACATTCTGATCATCTCAGTTAAGTAACAGAGTAGGTACAGTACACAAACAAATCAATTTAAACGGCCAGACAACTACTACGGCTTGCTATTGTGAGTCCCAAGTTATCTTGGAATTATGCAATAAAGGATTTCTCAGTTCTTACTATGCGCAAGCAAGGCTAGTTTACCCAGTCAATCAATTGCGCCAATCATGAATTAGACGAGTCCCAGCGGGACGCTCGTCATTAATATACAATATTCAATAGATAATATAACCAGATACCGCTCCCTGCCGGTGTGGCAGATTTACAGTATCTGTGGGGACCAACCGGCCTGTCGGGCACTACTAGTCCCAAGAGGGCTGCCATGTAAGAACTCGGGAATACATTCTCTCCATGCAATCATTATTTTATTTAACTTAATAGTCTCTACGTTGAGTGAAGTACCATGCCGTGGATCATGGTCATTCAGAATGAGTACTTTCGTACGGGATACGATATGCACAACTCTACAATGATACCAGTGCGGTCAGGTTGTAGGTCTTACATAGCGTAATGCATCAATCAAAACTAACCATGGAGTAATCATGCCTTGACCATAAAGTACACATACTTCTTTGGTAAGATAAATAAATAATAAATGAATTGAAGCCTGCATGTGCCTGTATGCCAATATTCGGGATTAGCCAGTCGATTTCAATAGTTCATAATTAATATGAACGTGTCTCATTCATTCAATTCAAAAAGACGACTAGCCAGTCTCTTAGTTCCAACTAGGAACACATGATCAATTATTAGTCAAGGTCACAATCATTATCAATGGTGACAAGGCATGAAAGTCAACTAGTATTCAGTGGGGTCGAGTCTACAACTCTCAGGGTTTAATTCCAGTCAATCGGGGTATCTATAACTCAATTCACGACACATGGTACATCCCACGTAACAATCTATATTTAACAGAAATATTAACATATCATGATTATATCAAGTTTATGCCAAAAGGCGTAAGAATATTTTAAGAGTGTCATGCATGCCAAAGGGATACACTCAAATAAAGTTGCGCGCGTAAAAAACTCGTTTTACGCCGAGCCAAGAAGTACGCATAAAAGAATATATTTTTACGCAAGAAACACTGTGCGCGTAAAACATTGCATGCATAAAGGTAGCTCGTGTAAAGGGTCAAGTTACGCCCGAAACGCTGTGCGCGTAAAAGAATACGCTAGGTCAAGTAGACTAGCGTAAAATAGTTTTACGCTGCCACGAGCGATCTTTCTAATTGAATTCCTACATTCTCCGTCTCTACGCGGACACGTATAACGTGAGCGTAAAAACTCAATATTACGCTGGCATGTACAACATGAGCGTAAAACTCAATACTACGCTGACACGTACAACGTGAGCGTAAAGTTAATACTACGCTGGCACGTACAACGTGAGCGTAAAGTTAATACTACGCTGGCACGTACAACGTGAGCGTAAAGTTAATACTACGCTGGCACGTACAACATGAGCGTAAAGTTAATACTACGCTGGCACGTACAACGTGAGCGTAAAGTTCACCCTGAACTCCAATTCTCATGGAGCCTTCGTTCCAAGCCAGAAATGGGGTTCCTATGGGTCAAATGGCATAAAACACAACCTCAACAATCTAGTATGAACAAAACTTGGAAATAAGGAAGTTTTGACAGATCCAAACTACTGAAAACCAAAAAAATATGAATTTCTAGATCTACTAAAAATAAAACTTCAAAACGAAAAATGCCAAGTTCTAAACTCTCTTATAATCACAAGGAAAAGAGAATGGAACCATAAAAATGGGTTTTCATGTGGAAGCAAGATGTACTTGCCTACGATTTGGTAGGTAGAGGGAGTTATGAAGAAGAAGAAGAGTAAATGAGAAGGAGAAGTAATGAAGAGAGAGAGAAAGGATTGGGGCTTTAAATGGTGATGGTGGGTTCGGTTCATGATGAACCACCATAACCCGAAAATAAACCAACCTTACCAAACCTAAGGTAAGCTAAAGCAGAGAATAAAAGCAAAAGTAAAATACAAAAAATTAGTTGCAGGAAATTAATTAACATGAATTTAAAGAGATTTAAATACAAAACAATACATGATAAATATTTAAATAAATATATTAAAGCAGTACATGTATTAAAAATACGTATTCTGGGAACGGGGAGTGACAAAAGAACAACTTCAATACCTATCTTCTGCAGGTCTGCTAACAACTATGGCTGTGCTGTTAGAAAATAAACTTCGGCTCTTCTATTCAATACATCTGCAACAACGTTGGCCTTCCCAAGATGATATTGCAGGTTGATGTCATAATCCACAAGTAGCTCTAGCCATCTCCTCTGATGCATGTTAAGATCCTTCTGGGTAAACACTTACTTAAGACTCTTGTGGTCGGTAAAAATCTCCACCCGATCTTCATACAAATAATGCCTCCACAACTTAAGTGCGAAAGCCACCGCTGCTAATTCCAAGTCGTGAGTTGGATAATTCCTCTCATGATCACGAAGTTGACGTGACACATAAGCTACTACATTACCATGCTGCATCAAGACGCATCCCAATCCTCTGCCGAAAGCATCACAATAAACCAAAAATCCTCTAGTCCCATCTGGAAGCGTAAGAATGGGGGCCGTCATCAATCCTTAATTCTACTTCTCGAATAAACTCTGACACTCTGCTGTCCAAACAAACTGCACATCCTTGCAGGATAACTGTGTCAATGGTGTTGAAATCCGAGCAAAGTCTGATACAAACCGTCGGTAATAGCTGGCCAATCCTAGGAAACTCTGAACTTCTACGACGGTTCTGGGTACTGGTCATGTCTCTATAGCCACTATCTTCTGGGGGTCCACTTCCACTCCACCTCTGGTGATGATATGACCAAAGTACGAAATGCGATCAAGCCAAAATTTGTACTTACAGAACTTCGCGTACAACTGGTGCACCTTGAGAATCTGAAGAACTATACGGAGATGCTGTCACAACCCGCACCCAGTGTAGGGGCACGAGAAATGGGTACGTCCAGCCTACGCCGCAGTGTCACCGGTAGAATGTTGTCCTAGGTCACATATATATCTAACAATTATAAGGTACATGTACAATATATACTCTCCGAATTGAAGACAATACAGAACTGTACAACTCAATCACAGCTAAGGTAGAAGTACGATAAGATAGATAGATAGATAGATAAGAAAGATATGAAAGTCACCAAATGAAATACAATAGGAGAAGAAGTCTAAGTATCTAAGATAACATCTCCACAACATCCAGAATAACAACAGTATCCCAAATAAATACATAATGTATCCAAAATAAGACAAGACAATAAAGTAAGATAACTAGTCTAGCTAACTAGCCTAGACTACTGGGATAATATCCTCTGCAAGGACTGAGTCCTCCTAGGAGTCCAACTCGCAGGTGTCATCTAGGCCTGCTCCGTAGTACTTAGGACAGAGCTCCTCAATATCATCTGTAATATTTCAACAGGTCTAGTCAGGACATGAATGAGCACAATACATCTCACGCAGTTCATATGATGACAGAAAATATAAGCATGCTATAGAGTAAGATACATAAAACGCTGAAGAATATATATAAAGTAAAAGAGATGACTGTAAGGAAATATCTATTATAAGTAAAAAACTATCAGTGGCTAGTGATGTAGAGTACAAGATAGACATGTGGACGGCTTGAATTTGCACATGATTATACTAAAGAGTTTGCACATGATTACACTACTTTGGAATTGTTCACATGACCATTTATACTCCTCCGTACCTAATCAATACACAAGGATCCAGACAAGTTATGTTATTGTACATGATTTCACATGGGGGCCCATAAATGGGTGCACATGAAGTATACATGAGGGGCTCTGTGAACATGAGAGTACATGAATAACAAGAGTGCACATGAATGATAAAAGCACATGAATACATGATGTACGTGAAAAGCACATGACATAACGTATCCCCATGCTCCTGAGGGGGATAACATCTCATGAAGGGATCCATATAGTACCAATCCGTGTTAACAACGTGACAGCATCAAGTAAAGTAATCTAGAGCATAAATATAAATCCTACCAAGTATAAAATGGTCAAAAAATGTACTCGCTTGATATCCTGAGTATCTGGTAAGTGTAGATGTCCAGACAGAGTAGACGAGTCCTATTTAGAGTAACACAGGTCACAACATGTCCAGAATGGTAATATTGAACTTTACAATACATTCTATATGATTTCTAGGTCATTATAGAGTAAAGTCAACTCTTGGTTAACTCTAGTCAACTACACTAGTCAAACTAGGTCAACTAAACCATACTAGGTCCAATCCTAGTCTAACAATTCATTCTAGGCCTAACCAAGCCTATACTAGCAATCAAACACATTACCAAGTCAAGGTGAACCACACAAGTCTATACTATACCTAAATACATGTATATATACATACATTACATGTATTCTTACATTACATCTATACATTACATACATTACATTGTTCATGCATTCATGCGTTACATTATATATATATATATATATATATATATATATATATATATATATATATATATATATATATATATATATATATATATATATATATATATATATATATCACATATGTATAGTTTACATTATACATTGCATTATATTATATCCATCTATCTATACATATTACATTCATTCATGCATTTACATTATATACATGGAGAGAAAAGTGTGTGTGCGAGCATGATAAATTGTGTGTCACATGGCAGTTGTGGGTGTGTGTGTGTGTGGTTGTGTGGACAGTGAGTGGTAGGGGGGGTGTGTGTGTGGACAGTGAGGGGTTTATGTTTCTCAGGTTCATGGCATATATAGGGTTTAATTCTCAGGTTCATGGCATAGGCTAGCAGTGAATACATTCTCAGGTTCATACATGTACTATACCTACACATATTTACCAATATCTGAGAACTAAATCTCAACTCAGAGAACTGAGTTCAAACCCAAACTCAAAGCATAGCTTGATAACTCACCTCACAAAACCCAAATGCGTATAAATCCCCAAATGCAATTACAAATTCAAACTCAACAGGGGGGGTGTGAAAGAGTGTATGTAAAGAGTGAAAGTGAGTAAATGAGTGTCTGTGCACAGGTGTCACAGTGTCGAGGGTTCACAGAGAGGTATCAGAATAATGTGAAAGAGTGAGCGAGTGAGGGTGTTAAGTATGTAGTGGTATATTCGAGTGTCAAATGAAAAGCGAATACAAGTGTGTGTGTGTGTGTGTGTCGAAACTAGTTGTCACATATGTGTCAAACATGTGTCCATACAACAGTGTCTAAACGTGTCCTAGTTCGTGTCCAAACAAGTGGACATGAATGTGTCCAAAACAGAAAATACTAAAGTATCAGAAAACAGTGTACAGATTGTGCTCGTGCAGCGTGTTCGAGCTCAACTGGGCTCGACACAAGACACGAGTGTTGTGCTTGTGTCCACACCTAGCCCAGGTGTAGGGCTATACGTTCGACACCCTGACACGTCACTATGACGTGTACAGGGGCGACCCGAAACTCGTGTCAGTGCAAGAATTCTGCCCGTGCACAGTGTGTGTAAAATCCATGCTCGTGCGATTTCTCCCAAACCAGAGCACGAAACTTGATAAAACTTTGGGGGCATGCTCGCAGACATTTCCCCCACGTGCTCACCAAGTTTTGTGTCAAACCACACCGTGTCGTATCCTACAGGATACTCGAGCAGCCGGGCACTGAGACACTATTTTGTGCACGGGTTTGTGTCCGATTTTGGACACGAAAACCGACACGATTCATGCTCAGTCCTCACAAAAATTAAAGTACACATGAACATCTACAAAATTGTTCAAATACAATTTGAAAATAACAAAATAAAATTCATTGTGGCATTCCATCGAACACCTATGCATACACACTGATACGTATCCGATACGGACACCAAATCAATACAAATTCTCACCAAACTCACTCTACAGCTAGGGACACCTAGATGGATGTATCTATGGAAAGAAAACATAAATTAAATAGGATTTAGGGCATTTACCTATTGGGAGAGATTCAATCGAAAAGCCCTAAAATGAGAAGTCCTCCTCCAATGGCCAAGTGAGCTCCAAACCTAGCAAGCAAGCTCCCTTCAGCCTCTACTCCAGAAATGACCTCCAATGCAAGTGAGTGGGATCAATTGGGTGTAGGAATGGTGAGATTTGATGATTTGGGGAAGAACTATTTGGGTTTCTGAAGGAGGATTTCTAAAAGAGGCAAGTGATAGTTAAGAGACATTATATAGAGTGGAATTAGGTCACACTTGGGCTGTTGTGGCCGGCCATGTAGAGAATTAGGGTTAGGGTTTTATATGAATGGGCTTTGGGCCAAGATCATTAGCTAGCTAGCTCAACCTCTTAGCCAAAAGTCCAAATGCAATAAACACCCAATCTCTTCATAAAACCTAGCCATACTCAAGTTAACTAGGTCAACTTAAGTTAGATAAGGATCCAACAACATTCTACCATGCTAACTAAGTCACCAAGGTCAAAGTCAAACTCTAGGCTAGTCTCTATAGTCTCAACTAGAAAAAGTCAAAAATCACAACACCAATGCAATAAATAATAAAATAATTCACAAAAATCAAAATGACCAAAATACCCTCAAGCTAAAAAGTGGTAGTGATAAATCTACCCTCCTTAAAAGAATTTTGTCCTCGAAATTGAAAGGCAAAACTGAATTGATGAGAAGGATAGACTATCATACCTCAAGGTCCTAAAAGATATGGATATCGCTCGCGCATCTCATCCTCCCGCTCCCAAGTAGACTCTCCTGGAGAATGATGCCTCCATGCGATGCAAACCAATGGTATCACCCGGTTCCTCAGAACCTTCTCTCGTCGATCCAAAATCTCCATAGGCTGCTCTGGATAGCTAAGAGTAGGTCCCACCTCAATCTCTGAGTGATTAAGTACGTGGCTAAGATCTGCCACATACCGTCTCAACTGCAACACGTGGAATACATCATGGACTCCCACTAATACAGGTGGCAAGTCTAGCCTGTAAGCCACGTCACCGATTCTTCCGCTGATCACGAAAGGTCTGATGAAGCGCGTGCTAAGCTTTCCACCTCCACCAAAATGTATCGTACCACATGCCAGAGATATCCTCAAGAAAACCAGATCTCCAACCCAATCACAAACAAGGCCTCAATTACTAATATATTCAAACATGATCAAGCAAAATCACAAACAAAACAACTCCTAATTCTAATATTATCCCTAAGCTGTACCTCAAACTCCAAAGGTCTGCGGTGGCTATCGGTCCAGTGCCGATGTCTGTCCTGCGCTATGCGAAGCCGATCTCTGATGAGCTTCACCTTCTCGGCTGCATCCATAACCATCTCAGGTCCCAATAAAGTTCGCTCTCCAACGTCATCCCAAGACAAAGGTGTACAACATCTGCCCCGTACAGTGCCTCGAATGGTGATATCTCAATGCTGGCCTGAAAACTGTTATTGTATGCAAACTCTACTAAGTACAGGTGATCCTCCCAGGATCCTCCAAAATCTAAGACACAAGTCCGAAACATGTCCTCGAGTGTCTGAATAGTCCTCTCTGACTGTCCGTCCGTCTGAGGGTGGTATGCAGTACTAAACTTGAGCTGAGTACCCAAACTAGTATGCAAACCCCGCCAGAAATGGGAAGTAAAGAGGCTATCCCGATCCGAGACAATGCTCACCGGAACTCCGTGTATCCTGACAATCTGCCACATATACATCTCTACTAGCCTCTCAGTAGACGTACCCACTTTAAATGGTAAAAAGTGAACTGATTTGGTCAACCTATCTACGATGACCCAAATTGCGTCTTTTCCTCCTGGTGTATGCGGCAATCCAAAAACAAAGTCCATCGTGATGTGCTTCTACTTCCACTCTGGAATGGGCAATGGCTGCAACAAATCTCCTGGCCTCTGCCTCTCTGCCTTGACCTGTTGACAGACCAAGTATCTGGCTACGAAGCGAGCTACCTCCCGCGTCATCCCATACCACCAAACATGCTCCCTCAGATCCCTATACATCTTGTTGGCACCTGGATGTATAGAGTACTGAGATCAGTGGGCCTCCTGCATGACCTGCTCCCGAAGCTCTTCGCTGGGCACACACAGTCTGGAACCGTGCCTCAATGCGCCATCCTCTGTAAGAATAAACTCATCATCCACCAATCCTGCTCGAACCTGCTCTCGAATACACCGCAGAGCAACATCCTCAAACTGAGTCGACTTGATCCTCTCCATCAAGTCTGACTGAATCTGAAGGCCCCACATCTGTATCTGAACTCCTGGCACAACCACCTCGATCCCCAGGCTCTCCAAATCTGCTAGCAAGTGACGATCCATCATCAAACATATGGCTGTCGGATACCTACTAAAGTCATCGGCAACCACGTCGGCCTTCCCTGGGTGATACTGCAAGAAAATGTCGAAGTCCTTCATCAACTCCAACCATTTGCGCTGCCTCATGTTGAGGTCCTTCTGTGTAAACACATACTTCAAGCTCTTATGATCTGTAAAGATCTTCACCCACTCTCCGTATAAATAGTGTTTCCATAACTTCAAAGCAAATATAACTGGTGCCATCTCCAAGTCGTGGGTAGGATAGTTCTTCTCATGGGGACGTAAATGTCTAGAAGCATAGACAATCACATTTCCATGCTGCTGCAAGACACAACCCAAACCCTTCCCTGAGACGTCACTATAGATGGTGACCCCTCCTGATCCTGATTGTAATATCAGAATCGGAGCTGTCATCAGCCGCTTCTTCAACTCATCAAAAGCGACCTGACACTCCTCTGACCAGATAAACTCTGCGTCCTTCCGGGTCAGCCTAGTCAATGGCTCTGCAACCCGGAAGAAATCCTGCACAAACCTCCTAAAGTAGTCTGCCAATCCCAAGAAGCTCCTGATCTCCGCTTCTGAACTCGGTGCTGTCCAAGCCTCAACTGCCGTGATCTTCTTCGGGTCAACTGAGATCCTATCTCCAGTCACCACATGACCCAAGAAGTCAACTCTGTCCAGAAAGAACTCACACTTCGAGAGCTTGCCATAAATCTCCTCCCTCCTGAGAGTCTCCAAAACCACTCTCAAGTGCTCCTCATGCTCCTCATCGGTCTTCGAGTACACTAGGATATCATTGATGAACACCACCACGAACTTGTCCAAGTACTGGTGGAACACCTTGTTCATCAAGTTCATGAATATCGCCGGGGCATTACTCAACCCAAACGGCATCACCATAAACTCAAACTGGTCATACCGTGTCCTGAATGCGGTCTTCGGGATATCCTCCTTCTTCACCTTCACCTGATGGTAACCTGACCTCAGATCAATCTTAGAAAATACCCTCGCCCCACTCAGCTTGTCACGCCCCAGAACCAGAATACTGGAGAGCGGGGGCAGACATAGCCAGCTACGTATATTGAAATAGAATACATCTCAACTATACGGTCACGGCTGTCTAGATATGAGGGTTTACTACAAGCCAGCAGTCTCTTAAGGTCAAGCCTATTGTCTCAATCTCAAGCAATTAGCAGAGTTACAAGATATTAGAGCATCAAATATATATATAAGGCGTCCCAAATATTACATATTGGATGATCATGAAGCTAGTCGTACAAAATGATAGGACTAGCAAGAGTTCAGTCATACATGATCAACCCTAGGATTTGTTAATCATGTTTACAGCCCGTAGGCAGACAGTAAGTAAATGTGCATCGAGCTAACAGGTGCTCGTCGGCTAAATGCCTCAAAAGAATAAATTTACATATAAGTGGGTGAAACAAAAAGGGAAAACCCACTCGTAGCCCGGGTTCCGTCTAGTGTTCACCATTGGGCTGGAAGCTTGGTAGATCCTCGGGAGCTGCTCCGAAATCTGGCCACACAAAACCAGCTGGGTCAAACCCTAGAAAGAGCAAGTGCCACAAAGGAGGCCACAAATAAGAACAAAAGCCAGCATATCAGAACATAAGGATAAAAGAAGTACAAGTAGTAAAGTACACAGGGCGATAAACGACTAGGGACGTGGAACCATTCCGGGAGCCAGGTTACAATCCTTAAACCAAACAAGGACCGGGATTGTACCCCTTCGCCTGAATAGCTCACTGTCTCTACCCATTTATCGTTAGAGATAAGTAAAACAATCATGATCAAGAGTTCCAGGTACAGGGGCTAGACAAGACTTAGACAGAGCTGGACACCATTCATTCACAATCGGCCAAGCAAGTACTACGGCTTACTACTTTAACTAACTAGGGTTATCACAAACCTAATTACTAACAAGATGCAAGTGAAAATTCCAGTCCCAAGCCCTGCAGACTATCCAGTTATCCTTCCGCGGGTTGAGAGTTATAGGTGGGTACATTGCCCGGGAGACAAATGTACCCTTAGGTGACTTAGAGGGTGCAACACATGACAGTGTGCTGGAAATGTGCTCTACTCGTCGGCAAGCTACAAGTCCATTAAAGCGCCCAGATAACGAGATTGCCTGTGACTGAGAATTCTTCATGTTCTAGTTTGATCTAATCATTAGCCTAATCCAATTTAGCGCAAGTCCCTGGCCGTGGTACCCAGGAAGTCACGTCCTAGACATGATGCGAGACAAGACAAGTGGATTGTACAAGCAAGCAAGCAGGAGCACCCACGGTGTCAAGTTGATTATACGAGTCAAGTTACAAGTTACAAGTCAAGTCAAGTCAGGAGTGCGCCGCCATGGGCCACTATCAAGTTATCAAGATAAATCATGTCAGGGTACTGTCAGGAGTGCGCCACTACGGGCCACTATCAAGTCAGGTTGGTCATGTCAGGAGTGCACCACTACGGGTCACTGTCGTGTTATGCTAGTTCCTTGTCATGCCATGCCATGTACAATAGTCATTCCAAACATATTAAGTAAAATCAAGTTCATGACAAAAAGGCGTAAGGATATAAAATGGACGTATAATATCTAATAAAATACCAATATATATAGGACTATAGAAGAGCCAAGCTTAAAGAAATAACCAAAACTCCAAAAGCCAATGGATTGCGCAAGGGGTCAGGGAGTTGGATTGCGCAGGTGTCAGTTGCGCAGGGTGCCAAGTGCGCAGGGGCACAGGGCACAGGGGCAGATTGCGCATGAACAGACTGCGCAGAAGTGAACTGCGCATGAGTGGATTGCGCAGGAACAGACTGCGCAGAAGTCAACTGCGCATGGGTGGATTGCGCAGGGGTTACTTTGCGCATGGCTGGCTTGCGCAAGGATGGCTTGCGCCAGCGCAATCCAGCACAGCGCAAAGCACTGGCTGAGGTCATGCGCAATCAGCCCTGCGCTAAAGAGCACAGGCCGGGGGTGCGCAATCGGCCATGCGCTAAAGAGCGCAAGGCAGAGGGATGTTCTTCCTGGCCGAGAGCAGGTCCAAGAACACCAAGAACTTCAATTCTTCCTAACTTTGTCAAATCAAAACCAAATCTAGATTTTCAAAGTTCTAACTTGAGTAAAATCGAATTCTCTTCCACATGGAAGCATCAAAACGTACAAAAATCGAAGTTTAATAGATCA
Source organism: Iris pallida (assembly GCA_029216955.1). NCBI lineage: Eukaryota > Viridiplantae > Streptophyta > Magnoliopsida > Asparagales > Iridaceae > Iris > Iris pallida. Next base: position 2,991,662 of record JANAVB010030019.1, on the reverse strand, counting down.
AAACCAAGAATTTTCGAAAATGGTTAAAACCTAGATCTAGAAGAATGAAAGCTCCAAATCACAAAATGTCAAGTTCTAAAGTTGTTCTCCATGGCCTAATCTAGTTAATGGACAAATAAAAAGTGGTGCTTATTTGATGGCAAGGTGCACTTGCCTATGGGTTGGGGAGTTGTGTGGAAGAAGGAAGAAGAAGAAGAAAATTAATGGAGAGTAAAGAGGAGAGAGAAAGTTTGGTGGAGATATAATGAGGGTGGTTGTGTTGTGTTGAGGGTAGAGTGAAGGTTAAAGTGTACCAATTCATATTAAACCAAACCTAATCAAACCAACCCAATTCCACAAAATAAAACCAAGCCGTGGTCCAAACCCATTTACGAGAAACCAAAATCCGCAAGTCGAGAAAATAAGATACGTGCCAAAATCAAATTACGAGTACAAATACGAAATACAGGAAATGGGGGTGACACAGCTGATCGAAGAGATCGTCGATCCTCAGCAACGGGTATTTGTTCTTGATCGTGAGATTGTTGAGTGCCATGTAGTCGATACACATCCTGACCGACCCATCCTTCTTCGGTACAAAAAGTATCGGTGCACCCCATGGTGAAGAAATCGATCGGATGAAGCCCTTATCTTACAGCTCATCCAACTGCTTCTTCAACTCTACCAGCTCGCTGTTGTTCACCCTATAGACGTGCTGAGATATTGGCTCTGCGCCGGGCACTAAGTCTATAAAGAACTCCACGTCTCTGTCAGGTGGTAGTCCTGGCAAATCCTCCAGAAAGACGTCCATGAACTCCGCTATCAAAGGGTGTGACACTGCCTGCTCCTTAACTGATACTCCGCAGAAGACTCCGCTGTTCTGCTCCGCCTGCCGTCGGTTGAACTCGAACTCTGGCTCTCCAGGTGCTCTGAAAAGAACTCTACCCCATACCAAGTACGATATCGTTGTTCGGCAATGACATCACGAGTAGACTCACATCCAACTCTCGGCCTCCCAAATTAACTCTTCGATCCTTGTAAATATCACTAACAAGGATAACACCACCCCCGGTCGTGATCTTGCAAGTACTAAGCAACGATTCAGATACAAGGTGGTGTCTAATAGCAAAAGATACAGACACGAAGCTTTGGGAAGCCCCTGAATCGAACAATGCAAAAGCTAGAATGGAGTCGAGAAGAATAGAACTTGCGATCAGCTCACCGATAGCCTCTGCGTCCTCATCTGCCATGGCGAAAGCTCGCCCCTGCTGACCTCCCCTGGCCTGCTGCTGAGTTTGCAAAGGTCCCTTCTCCTGTACTATTGGAGCCCTGGCTCCAGCTCCCTGAGCTGCTCGTCCCGAAGACATGAAACACTCCTTCAGCTGGTGCTCCGCTGAACCGCAGAATAGGCACCTCCCGAGCCACTTCCTGCAATCATTCCACACATGTCCTGGCTTCTTGCAGAAGCCACAACTAACGGGCTGCTGCCTGAGTGCCTGTGGCTGAAACCTCGGCTGCTGCTACTGCACCTGTTGGAAAGGTACACGACCCTGCCCCTAGAACTGCTGTGGCTGGAACTGCCTCTGCTGCTGGTGCTGCTGCTGAAAGTGAGGCCTCTTGGCCTGGCCTCTGCTGCTGCTGGCTCCATGAGCGTCTCGTCCCCTTTTGAGCTTCAGCTCAAGATCATCCTCTGCTTCTAGGGCACCCACCAGAATCTCCTCAAAAGTGGCACTCTGGTCACTCTAGGTCAAGGACTTGACCTCCTTGACTAATCCCTTCCGGAATCTCCGGGCCTTCGTTGTCTTACTGAGTCCTTCAACAAATCTGCCCATATGGAAGAACTCTTCAGCGTACTCCTCGAAAGTCTGACTGTCTGAACTAAGCTCTCAAACTGCGTCTCCAGGGCGCCAAGAGCTGTGTCAGGAAAAAACCTCTTTGAACAGTTTCTTGAAGGCTGTCAAAGTCTGTCCCTCTGTACCGACCCTCGGGTCTGTCTGGTACCATGTGCGGGCCAGGTCCTACATCTGACTACCTGCCGCCTCAATCTACAGTCGTGCTAGAATCTCCGCCAGCCGAAAGATTTTCTCGATGTGCTCCATCCAGTCATCCGCATACAGAATCCCCTCTGTGCCGCGAAAGTCCTGTGGACGCATCTTCTGGAACTCCTGAATTCCTGGTGTCCTCGGCTGATACGGCTGCATCTGGGCTGCCTGGGGTGCACAATGACTCTCTCCACCGTCGTCAGGGCAAGCTGATGAGCATTCTCTATGCCCTGCTGAAAATGAGCGAACTGCTGTCGCTGGGCCTCCACCATCCTCTGAAAGAAGGCGAACAGCTGAGCTGCATGAACCGATCCTGAAGGCGGCTGCAGCTGAGAGAAATCAGAAATGACGGGGGAAGGTCTCTGTACAGGTGAAGGTGCACCTACAAATGCAACAGAAACGCCAACCTGAGCTGGCACAACAGGAGCTGCGGTCTCGAGGCCCTGCTGAACAGGACGAGAGGTGGCCGACCTCTCGATAGTATCCTCCAGACTGGAGCGATGAGATCGTGTCTCCATAACCATCCTGAAGACAGATCAAACAAGAAGCAATTACTGAGAATGAAGCAAAAAATCAAAGAAGGACAGTTTATTTATTCAAAGAAAAATATTTAATTAACAAGAATTTAGATGGCAAGTATTGGATCAGAGTTTTCCTAATATGATTGAGTATCTCAAAACTATATCATACATCCCACTGCAGGCTGTAGTGATACTCTAGTTCGAATACCACTACAATTCTAGACCAGCATGGGCCACAACTAAAAACGTGTCACGACCCACATCTAGTGTAGGGGCACGAGAAGTGGGTACGTCCAGCCTACGCCGCAGTGTCGACGATAGAACATTGTCCTAGGTCACATACATCTAACAATTATAAGGTACATGTACAATATATACTCTCCGAATGGAGGACAATACAGAAATATACAACTCAATCACAGCTAAGGTAGAAGTACGATAAGATAGATAGATAGATAGATAGATAGATAGATAGATAGATAGATAGATAAGAAAGATATGAAAGTCACCAAATAAAATACAACAGGAGAAGAAGTCTAAGTATCTAAGATAACATCTCCACAACATCCAGAATAATAATAATATCCCAAATAAATACATAATGTATCCAAAATAAGACAAGAGAATAAAGTAATATAACTAGTCTAGCTAACTAGCCTAGACTACTAGGTTAATGTCCTCTGCAAGGACTGGGTCCTCCTGGGAGTCCAACTTGTAAGTGTCATCTAGGCCTGCTCCGTAGTACGTAGGACAGAACTCCTCAATGTCATCTGTAATATTTCAACAGGTCCAGTCAGGACAGAAACGAGCATAATACATCTCACGCAGTTCATATCATGACAGAAAATATAAGCATGCTATAGAGTAAGATACATGAAACGATAAAGAATATACATGAAGTAAAATAGATGATTGTAAGAAAATATCTACTATAAGTAAAGAACTATCAGTGGCTAGTGATGTAGAGTACAAGATAGATATGTGAACGGCTTGAATTTGCACATGATTATGCTAAAGAGTTTGCACATGATTATACTACTTTGAAATTGTTCACATAACCATTTATACTCCCCCGTACCCCAATCGATACACAAGGATCCAGACAAGTTATATTATTGTACATGATTTTACATGGGGGCCCATAATTGGGTGCACATGAAGTATACATGAGGGGCTCTGTGAAAATGAGAGTACATGAATCAAAAGAGCACATGAATGATGAAAGCACATGAATACATGATGTACGTGAAAAGCACATGACATGACGTATTCCGATGCTCCCGAAGGGGATAACATCTCTTGAAGGGATCCATATAGTACCAATCCGTGTTAACAACGTGACAACATCAAGTAAAATCATCTAGAGCATAAATATAAATCCTAACAAGTATGAAACGGTAAGATAATGTATTCGCCTGATATCCTGAGTATCTGGTAAGTGTAGATGTCCAGACATAGTAGATGAGTCCTATTTAGAGCAACACATGTCACAATATGTCCAGAATGATAATATTGAACTTTACAATACATTCTATATGATTTCTAGGTCATTATAGAGTAAAGTCAACTCTTGGACAACTCTAGTCAACTACACTAGTCAAACTAGGTCAACTAAACCATACTAGGTCCAATCCTAGTCTAACAATTCATTCTAGGCCTAACCAAGCCTATACTAGCAATCAAACACATTACCAAGTCAAGGTGAACCACACAAGTCTATATACTATACCTAAATACCTGTATATATACATACATTACATTATTCATGCATTACATTATATACATGTATTCAAATCACATATATATACTTTACATTATACATTGCATTACATTATATCCATCTATCTATACATATTATGTTCATTCATTCATGCATTTACATTATATACATAGAGAGAAAAGTGTATGCCAGAGCATGGTAAATTGTGTGTTACATGGCAGTTGTGGGTGTGTGTGTGTGTGGTTGTGTGGACAATGAGTGGTAGGGGGGGTGTGTGTGGTTGTGTGGACAGTGAGTGGTAGGGGGGTGTGTGTGTGTGTGGACAGTGAGGGGTTTATGTTTCTCAGGTTCATGGCATATATAGGGTTTAATTCTCAGGTTCATGACATAGGCTAGCAGTGAATACATTCTCAGGTTCATACAGGTACTATACCTACACATATTTACCAATATCTGAGAACTAAATCTCAACTCAGAGAACTGAGTTCAAACCCAAACTCAAAGCATAGCTTGATAACTCACCTCACAAAACCTAAATGCGTATAAATCCCCAAATGCAATTACAAATTCAAACTCGGCAAGGAGGGTGGGAAAGAGTGTATGTGAAGAGTGAAAGTGAGTAAATGAGTGTCTGCGCACAGGTGTCACAGTATCGAGGGTTCACAGACATGTATCAGAACAATGTGAAAGAGTGAGTGAGCGAGGGTGTCAAGTATGTTGTGGTATATTCAAGTGTCAAATGAAAAGTGAATACAAGTGTGTCGAAACTAGTAGTCACATATGTGTCAAACATGTGTCCATACAACAGTGTCTAAACGTGTCCTAGTTCGTGTCCAAACAAGTGGACACGAAGGTGTCAAAAACAGAAAATACTAAAGTATCATAAAACTGTGTACAGGCTGTGCTCGTGCAGCGTATTCGAGCTCAACTGGGCTCGACACAAGACACGTGAGGTGTTGTGCTTGTGTCACACCTAGCCCAGGCATAAGGCTACACATTCGACACCCTAACACATCACCACGACATGTCCAGTGGCGACCCGAAACCCGTGTCAGTGCAAGAATTATGCCCGTACACAGTGTGTGTAAAATCCATGCCCATGCGATTTCTCCCAAACCAGAGCACGAAACTTGATGAAATTTTAGGGGCATGCTCGCAGACATTGCCCCCACGTGCTCACCACGTTTCGTGTCAAATCGTACCATGTCGTGTCCTACAGGATACTCGAGCAGCAAGGCACTGAGACACTGTCTCGTGCATGGGTTCGTGTACGATTTTGGACACGAAACCCGATACTTTTCATGTTCAGTCCTCACGAAAATCAAAGTACACATGAACATCTACAAATTTATTCAAATACAATTTGAAAATAACAAAATAAAATTCATTGTGGCATTCCATCGAACACCTGTGCACACACACTGATACGTGTCAGATACGGACACCAAATCAATACAAATTCTCACCAAACTCACTCTTCAGCTAGGGGACACCTAGATGGATGCATCTATGGAAAGAAAATAGAAATTAAATAGGATTTAGGGCATTTACCTATTGGGAGAGATTCAATCGAAAAGTCCTAAAATGAGAAGTCCGCCTCCAATGGCCAAGTGAGCTCCAAACCTAGCAAGCAAGCTCCCTTTAGCCTCTACTCCAGAAATGACCTCAAATGCAAGTGCGTGGGATCAATTTGGTGGAGGAATGGTAAGATTTGATGATTTGGGGAAGAACTATTAGGGTTTCTAAAGGGGATTTCTAAAAGAGGTAAGTGAGAGTTAAGAGACATTATATAGAGTAAAATTAGGTCACACTTGAGCTGTTGTGGCCGGCCATGTAGAGAATTAGGGTTAGGGTTTCATATGAATGGGCTTTGGGCCAAGATCGTTAGTTAGCTAGCTCAACCTCTTAGCCAAAAGTCCAAATGCACTAAACACCCAATCTCTTCATGAAACCTAGCCATACTCAAGTTAACTTAGGTCAACTTAAGTTAGATAAGGGTCCACACCATTCTACCATGCTAACTAAGTCACCAAGATCAAAGTCAAACTCTAGGCTAGTCTCTATAGTCTCAACTAGGAAAAGTCAAAAATCACAACACCAATGCAATAAATAATAAAATAATTCACAAAAATTAAAATGACCAAAATACCCTCAAGCTAAAAAGTGGTAGTGACAGATGCTGCTCATGCTCTACCTCATTCTTGCTATAGACTAAGATGTCGTCTCTAAACACTATCACGAACTGGTCCAAATAGGGCATGAAGATACGATTCATGAGTTCCATGAATACGGCTGGCGCATTGGTCGCTCCAAATGGCATAACGAGGAACTCCCAATGTCCATATCTTGATCTGAATGCCGTCTTCGGGATATCTTGCTCTCTGACTCTGATCTGATGGTATCCTGAACGTAAGTCAATCTTCGAGAATACTGCCGCTCTATAATGCCTGTGGTTCGTATTACGTATTTCTGGAATACGTGTACGTATTTATTCTTGTATTGCATGATTTTCTTGCTTAATTTCCTTCCTGGGCTTGGTTTATTCTTGGTTTGGGTTGGCTTGGTTCGGTTTGGGATTGCTCTCGGTTCATCATGAACCAAGGGGTAAACCCCCTACCTACCACCACCACTCATATTTATTACATTTTCTTCTTCTCTCTCTTCATTAATCTCTTCTTCTTCCATTTACTCCCTTCACCTACCATAGAGAGGGAGAGAGAGGTCTAGGCAAGTGCAACTTGCTTCCACAAGAGAACCCATTTTTATTGTTCCATTAGCTTCTCCGCATGTTTCTAAGACACATTAGAACTTGTCATTTTTTATTTTGAGGCTTTAATTTTTATAAATCTAGAAATTAGTTATTTTCGGATTTTGATGGTTTTGATCTATTAAACTTCTTTGTTTTCAAGTTTTGAAGGCTCTATGTTGTAGAGAATTTTATTCTACCCAATTTTGACCTTTGAAAAGTTGGATTTGGACTTATTTTGACCAAGTTATGGACTTTTGAAGCTTTGGGTTCAACCATGGAGTTCATGCTGATTTGGAGAAGACAGTGAGCAGTACGCGAGCTTTTTAGCTTACGCCACTGAGTTGCGCGCGCTCTTTAGCGCAGCGCAGTCCGACTCATACGCTGCCTTTTGGGAGGCGTATATCTTGCATACGATGCCTTGGCAACGAGTCGTATGGACCTCATACGCTGCCTTTTGGGAGGCGTATATCTTGCATACGCTGCCTTGGCAAGGAGTCGTATGGACCTCATACGCTGCCTTGAAGAGGAGTCGTATGGAGTACATACGCTGCCTTTTGGAAGCGTATGTCTTGCATACGCTGACTTGAGCGTAGGCTGACTTGAGCGTAGCCTGGCTTGAGCGTAGCCTGGCTTGAGCGTAGCCTGACTTGAGCGTAGCCTGACTTGAGCGCAGTCTGACTCAGGCTCAACCTGATGTTTAGGCGCAACTGGACCTGACCCTACTTACCCTGGGTCTTCTATAGTCCTGTATATTGATATTTTATTAGATATTTAACTTCCATTTTATATCCTTACGCCTTTTGTCCTGAACTTGATAATCACGAATTTACTTGATATGTTTGGAATTGATAATTGAGCATGACGTGATAGTGACCCGTAGTGGTGCACTCCTGACATAATAACCTGACATGACCTGATAGTGGCCCGTCGTGGCGCACTCCTAACAAGTACACTTGGCATGATAACCTGACATGATTATCTCGAATAGCTGTTACGACGGCTACCTGACATGACATGACATGTATAATTAATCTGGACACCGTGGACGATTGTGTTTGTATAAATAAACCAGTCCTATCTTGCATCATGTCTAGGACAGGGACTCCTGAGTACCACGGTCAGGAGTACCTACTAAAATGGACTAAGGCTAATAACTAGATTAATACATTAGTCATGACGAGATTTCCCAGCTATAGGCAATCCCGTTACCTGAGCACGCCTTGGGATCTGTAGCCTGCCGTCGAGTAGGGCACATTTCCAGCACACTGTCATGTATTGCACCCTTCAAGCTACCTAAGGGTACATTCGTTTCCTGGACGATGTACCCACCTGAATTCAACTCTAATCTTTTAACCCGGGTAACCTGGATGGTCTGCAGGGCTTGTGGCTGTGGAATAATCTTACTGCATCTTGTTAGTAATTAGGCTTGTGACAACCCTAGTTAGTTAAAGTATCAAGCCGTAATTCTTGCTTGGCCGTGAAGTGATTGGACGGAGTCTAACCAGTCTAGTCTTGCCCTGATCATGTTCCAGATTATTGAATGACCAGAATGCTTGTATTTATTTTACCGATAAATGGTAAGAATTCCAAGTTCTGTTCAGATGAAGGGTTACAACCCCGGTCCTTGTTTGGTTTACGGGTTGTAACCTGGTTATCTGAATAGTTCCATGGTTATCTCGTCGTATATCATCCTGGTGTATTTTTTTTATTTTCAGTTCTTACTTTTATTTATATCTTGTGCTGATTGCTGGTTTTGGTTCTTAAGTGAAGCCTCCATTGTGGCACTTGCTCTTTCTGGGGTCTGACCCAGCTGGTTTTGTGTGGCCAGATTTCGGAGCAGCTCCAGAGGATCTACCGACCTTCCAGCCAGATGGTGGCCACTAGACGGAACCCTGGCAACGAGTGGGTTATTTTTGGCTCTCCCACTCTATTGTAAAAATATTCTTTTGAGGCGTTTAGCCGACGAGCACCTGTTTAGCTCGATTGCACCTACTTACTGTCTGCCTACGGGCTGTAACATGATTAACAGATCCTAGGGTTGATCATGTATGACTAAACTCTTGCTAGTCCTGACATTTTGTAACGACTAGCTTCATGATCAACTGAATATGTAATGTTTGGGACGCCTTACTATTGTATATTTAATGATCATACATCTTGTGACTTTTACTTACTTGCTTGTGATTGAGACACTAGGCTTGTTCATGACCTTAAGAGACTGTTGGCTTGTAGATAAACCCTCATGTATCTAGACAGCCGTGACCGTATAGCGAGATGGATTCCATTTCATATACGTAGTTGGCTATGTCTGCCCCCGCTCTCCAGTATTCTGGTTCTGGGGCGTGACACGCTCCACTGAGTTGATCGAATAAATCATCTATCCTTGGTAGAGGATATCTGTTCTTGATTGTTATAGAGTTCAAGGTACGATAATCAACACATAATCTTGACGTACCATACTTTTTTTCACAAGAAGCATCAGGGCTCCCCAAGGTGATCCACTAGCACGAATGAATCCCTTGGTTCTGAGTTCTTCAATCATCTTGTACAAGATCTCCAATTCTGAAGGTGCCATTCTGTAGACTCTCTCTCTGACACTGGTGCCGTCCCTGGAAGTAAATCAATGGTGAACTATATCTCTCTCTCTGGGGGCATGCCTGTGAGCTCTTTGGAAAATACATCAGGAAACTCTTCTACTACTCTGGAAAACTGAACTGCTACTGCTACTGCCATCCGCAAGACCGGTGGAGAAGGTTCTACTTCGCCTCGGAAAAATAAAAACTCTGCCTCGTCGAGAATACCAAAAATAATCCATCCCATTTGGCTTGAAACTTCCCTTTGCTTTTGTGCTTCATGACCATCGGCCTTCTTACTGACAAGACAAGGTAAGTAACTTGGAATATTCTCTCTTTCACCTTTTTGTTAAAGGCTTTAGAGATGCGTGCTTGATATAGCTCAATTCGTTGTTAGACTTGTAGACGCTTCTTATCCAATGCTTCCAGCTCTTACAACCGTAAGCAATCATTATTTTCGACAGTCATTCCATTGGAAATAGCTATATCCTGAGCGAAGGGATATGAATTTTGAGGGGCAAGATAGCCTCACACTCGTAGGTCAGAGAATATGTTTTGCTGTCGATTGGGGTTCGTACCATCGTTCGATAGGCCCATAGACATTCCCAAAGCTTCTCATCCTAGTCACATTTGTTAGACAAAACGAAATTCTTGAGTAGCTTGATGATTATTTTGTTGAATGCTTCTGCCAACACGTTCCCTACTAGGTTGTACACCGTAGAAGCAATATTCTATATTCTGTTCTTATTGCAGAATCGATAAAATGCTTTACATGTAAATTGTAGGCCGTTACCATGGATAATCCTACGAGGAAGGCCGAAGCGGTAGATATTAATGTCTTTACCTCGATGAGTAGTACTGCCTCTGCCCATTTGAAAAAATAATCAGCTATCGTTAAGATAAATCGACGACCTGTGGATGAAGGAGGTTTGACCGAACTAATGATATACATACCCCCAAGCTTCGAATGGCCAGTATGCGATCATCGGGTGCAAGAATTCCGCAGATTGGTAGATGAAATTTACATAGATTTGACATGCTCTATATTTCTAAGCGTAGTCTATAACATATGCCACCATCGTGGGGCCAATAGTAACCCATTCTTTCGAGGCTATCCTGCAATTAGATAGGGTTGGCGAGCACTACAAGTACCATTGTGAGCTTTACGTAATGCTTGTTTGCTTCTGCTTCTCATAAACATCACAATAGAAGTACGTCATACGACCGATGGTACAACATCTTAGTCAAGATGTCATAATAAAATCGGAGGGAGCGTCACTTAACAGATGTAGCTTGCTTTGCGTCATCTGGAAGGATCCATAGATAGCAGTCTAAAAATAGGAATCTCCAATCTTTAGAGTCAATGCTTGTCCAGTCGTATGATTGTAATGGATTTTTAGATTACTCCTAGCGCATGCTAACTCCCGACTGATCACAGTAATTGAGCATTACTTTCTGATTGGAACGACTAGGGAAGTTACTAGACCGGCTAGAGCATCTGTGTTCTGTAATCGAGGCACGTGGTCGATGAAGAACTCTAAGAAGGTGGAAGCCAACTCAGTTGCGGCTTGGTCATAGTGGTTGAGATCTTCATGTCGGACTTCGTATTCCCCTCTGACTTAGCTGACTATTAACTTAGAGTCACCACAGGCTTCAAGATGCTCTACCACAATTATTTTGTTAACTGGGGGGCCATGAGTAGAGCGTTGTACTCCACCACATTGTTCGAGCAAGGCTCCATTAGAGAATATATATACGATGTATCAATAGTTTGTCGAAAGAGACGAGGACTACTCCTACTCCTACTCCTACGATATGATATGGACCTTAGGTCCCATCCTTAATGCGTCGTCTAAGAACACTTGCCAAGTTTTTATTTTCGTTGTCATGTTGGACTCTAATACTTCGTCTTAGTGTCTTTATACAACGTTGAAGTTTCAGAAACTGGGTGAGCTTCCAAGAAATCAGCCAGTGCTTAGCCTTTAACCGCCTTTTGTAGAACGTTTACCATATCGTATGGACATAGTAGCATTGTACATGGAGTATAGTGTGTTTGGTCATTAACAACCGGAGAGGATTGACTCTTGATATGACATAGATTGTTTGTCCAGACACGTAATGACTGGCATGGGCGAACACAGAAACATGTCATGCCCAGTCAGGATATTCATAGGACTAGGAATATGTAGCACGCCAGTTGTAGGTATACGGAGAATACTCTAATATGTAAATCATCGAATACCCACATAAGCTGTAATATGATTATATCTCATAATAGATAAACCACAGTCAAGGGTATACTATAACTCATCCACAGAAAATAAAAGAGATAATATAACACATGAATCAAATATGAAATATAAATAAAGTTGGGTGAAACAAATCCAGTACCAAGCAACTAAACTAGAAAGGAATAAATAGCAACTAAAGATTTCATCACAAAAGAATCAAAGAATGATCGGAAGGTAAGACTTACTCAACATAGAACAAAGAGTCTGGTCCGAGGATGTACTCCTACTGAAAATCTCAATCGCCTACACCTGAAGAGATAGTAGATGGCTTGTTTATGACCCTCGACGTTTATTTGTGCGAGTAGGGCTTCCAGGGAATGATCCATCGTCCGTACATACATTAGGAAAAGCTTTCCCATGACTGGGACTACCAGGACTGGAGGTTTTGTGAGTTTGATACCATTAAATGCTCGTTGGCATGCTTCGTCCTAGATGAAAGCTTCATGATGGTGGTATCTATCATCAACTTGTCTTTTTTGAATGGATCCCTCTCATATGCACTACTTGCTAATGTTTGGGACACAAGACATATGAATGTCTAGATAACTTTGGAGACGTTCTTCGTATAGAAGTCCATGATGTACAGTGAAAGACGTTTGATATCGGGCATATGGAGTTGGATGTATTGGAAACTATGAGTAATATAACAATCTTTCTAGTCTTTTTTTTTCTTGCCTAAGGAGTCGCTAGATTGAGAGGTCGACCATCCTCATTCTGGTAGTAATGACAATCCGGCATGAGATGACTCCACTACATATCTACCTCGAGAGTTGATCTGGTCAATTATTTTGCCTAACCAGATTGATCTTAATTTGAGTGTTGTATTGGTTATGAGCTCCCAAGCAGATCCCCTGCCTACGAGGGAAGCAGAGCAGACATTGCACGGCCAAGCTTTGGCCAGAGAGACTTCGTCTGGGTATAGAGTGCAACATTAATTGAGAGAAATAGAAGGAGCTCCATTTAAGGTATCCATATGGAGCCAAGTTGCAAGCGATACCGAGGGTTCAGAGAAGGAGGCTTCGAATGAAGAGCCTCTTATAGAGGTTCATCTCGAATATCCGACCACTGCTAGTAAGAAATGGTTGAATTTGATGCGAAAAAGACCAAGACGACCTGCTCTGGGTCAGAGCTTGGCGGAAGAGGAATAAAGCCAAGGAGGGTACCTGTGTCAACCAGAACTAATAAAGGACAAAATATTAGATTTTTATGATATAATAGAGTTTGTTTTCGAGTTGTTTTGGAGTAAAATCGGGCAAAAAGTGTTGTAGGGTTTTGGCTTATAAGTAAAAAAAAAAACCTATCTTTTTGAAATTAATACAATTATCAGGTTTAAAAAAATCATTTATAATGTGTGATAGACTATGAATTCTAGTTTTATCAATTATCTTATTTTTAACTTATGCAGTATTAGATAATGGATGACATTCTATTGTAAGTCCACCTAAACAATAATGTTAAGATTCTATTGTACGAATAACAAATATTCCGACTTCACCAATGACCTTTGCGTATACTCTCTAACTACAACCTGGTTCATCACAACCATATATAATTTCATGTACATTGTTCATACTGGTTGAACAAGTAAAATTATGTTCAATAGTTATATCATTTAGAAAACTTCTAAGTTTAGAACGGGATAAAAAAAATGTTTGACAAATATTTTGAAAGTGCTAACATTTAATCATTATCGACATTATCATCTAAATCAATTAAACTATTACTAGTTTTTTATACTTCTCTTCATTTAACATATATGTTGGAGATTATCCAACAATTAGGGCCACGCATATAAAATTAAGGGATATTTAGATTTTCTGTCTCCAATAAACTAAGGCCTCGTTTGGTTCGCGGAATGGAAGGGAAAGGAAATCAATTCCTTGTCATTTCCTTTCCTTTGGGAAACTTTAATTCCTATTGATTTTCCTTTCCGATGTTTGGCAATGCCAAGGAATTTGGAAAGGAAAGTGAATACTTCAATGTGGGAAAGTGATTCCTTCCTTGGATGGATGGAATCACTTTCCCCCCTAATTTTCCTTCCATTGGGAATCACTTTCCTTTCCTCCTCAATTTCTTGGGCACCCAAACATAGGAAAGTAATCACTTTCCTTTCCCAACCGGGAGATTCCGCGAACCAAACGAGGCCTAAGGGTGTGTTTGATTGCAAGGTGAAAAATACGTAGAAAAGAAATTAATTCCATGGAATTATTTTCCTAGGAAAAAAATTCCATGAAAATTTAAAATTTTCCATGGAAAACTTAATTTGGTTGTTTGATTGTCATTATTTTCCACTGAAAATAGTTATTTTCCATGGAAAATGATAATTTCCTTTGGGTTAGACAAGTTTCATTTTCCACCATTTTAGAAGAAAATATGAAAAATGATAGTTTTTTGGAAAATAATTCCATGGAAAATATAAGCTATCAAACACTACAATTGGTGGAAAATTTGTGGTGGAAATATTTTCCATGGAAAAAAAGCCCCATCAAACACAGCCTAAGATATTTGTGTTTGAGTCTCCATAATAGACATAATTATGGGTCTCCAATAACTAGGATATTTGTGTTTGGGACTTCATATTAGACATAATTAGTGTTTGGGTCTTGGACTAACACTTGACTGTCAAAATCCAACTAAAAAAGAAAAGAAACAAAAAAAATGAAAAAAAATGAAAAATGAAAAAAATGTAAACAAAAAAAAATAGAACAAAAAACGGGAAAAAAAAAAAAAAACTAAAATAAATATATTCATTGGGTCATCCTATGGGTCTTCAACATTCACTTGATTTTGTGATCAAGTCTTCTAGGGTCAGCTGTCCCGAAGCTACACTCGATAATTGTATATTATCATCGGGGACAGTTATTACGAACCATGCTATATCCTATTTCGGAGTCAAATCAATTTCCGAAAATTTCTATAGAACTTTACCCAATCCGACATAACCCCTCACCTCTCCGAGCCCTCGGCAGAGCCTCCTCCTCAACCCCTCGGCAGACCTCCTCTGCTAGTCCTTCGGTCAGGTGGTGACGAGCTTGTCGAAGAGAGGGAGCCGGTGGAGATATTGGCGGAGGACGTGGTAGCGGAGGACGTCGGAGACGTCGGAGGGGTTGGAGGAGTGGAGGAAGGAGTTGGGACGGCGGGGAGAGTTTGGAAGGAGCAGGCGGAGAGCTCGGCGTCGACGCCGGAGATGGAGAGGAGGCGGTTGAAGCCCGGAGAAGTCGAGGTAGGCAGAGAGGATGGCGGTGATGTTGACAGCGAGGAGAAGGGCATAAAATGTTAGTATATGAGGGGTATAATGGGAAATAGCTAATGGTTCTGGCTGTTCCACTGAAGTAAATGAGTGAGATGGGGAATATAATATTTTAATTTTTTTGTTAACACCTTGTTTTGGGGAAGGTAAGACCGTAAGAGCAACGACGAGGTGTTTAAAACATTATACAAACATTTGAATTTAATTGTTTAAAAAATTGTGGCAAAAACAAAATTATGGATGATTGTTTTAAAAAAGAATATATTTTGAAAGTAAATTATATACATTATACAAATCAAAAGTTTGGCCCCAAAAATATATACATATCAAAGATATATTCGTCAAAATGAGACAAATAACAATTATTATTCTATTACATTACATGTTGAACCAAACATTTGAATGTAATTGACATTACTTTGCATGATATAATTACATGTTCCAACCAAATATTGTAATGCAATTATAACTCCATTATATTACAAATTCAATTCCATTACGATTACAATTACTATTACATTACACTGAACCAAACACAAATTTAGTGTACCTCCATGCGAGAATAATATTAAGATTTGATCGATGATGAATAGAAATTGTTGGAGATAAAAATAAAAATAGAGCTTCTAGAGATTAAAATAGAGCTTTTAGAGAGCTTCTCGAGATGAATGTAATTTTTGTTTCTGTGGAGAGATTGTAGGAAAAGAAAAATGTGTTTATTCCCCCAAAAAAACTAAAGCCCTCTTAATTTATATCTCAAAATATAATCATTGTAAAAGTAAATAAATCTAATATCTAAACGTTTGTAAAATGAATTATTTTAAAAAATATTAGAAATGTCAGACGATATGGTGTATTGTAACTATGTTTTTTTTTTTTAAATTTCTCATCCACCAATCAATTTCAATAAATTTCCTCCAACTACAGATGTAGATGTATCAAGTCATAATCCATAGTTTTCAACAAAAATAGTTCGATGTTTACACAAGAAGCAACTTAAAGAAAAGACAAGTTCATGGACTATCAACTTGTAATTATTGTTTATTTCTTGTTTTTATTTATCCTTTAAAAAAAATTGGAAGAGTGGTGAAGAAAGCACCAATAGTATTGTCCTTAAAGTTGTCCCATTTGAAAGCAACAACACAAAATCCTACTTGAAAAGACTCGAAGCCGTTTATTTCATATTCAATTAGTGCCCACAAACGGACGGCGGGTATGGAGTCCCGCATAGAGATTCCCATGCAGCGTGGCGTACAGAACACGACCACTTATCGAGGCGTGTTGAGGCCATACGTATGGTGGTGATTTGACTTCCCCGTTGAGATTCTCCGGAGCCAGGATTTATTTTGTTAGGGCCACTATAGATTTCCTAATTTGAGCTATGGCCCTCGTTTGGTTCGGAGAATCACCCGATTGAAAAAAAAATTAATTATTTTATTATATTTGAGTACCAAAGAAATTAAGGAGAAAAGGTGTCATTGTCCGTTCTCGATATACGTATTTGTCTTCTTAATTCCTATATATGGTATTCAGTATTTGTACATATGCACCATTTAAATAATTATTCATGTCATTAGTTAAATAGTTAGAGCATGCTCAGGATTAGGGTTTTCATGAGGACCACCAATCCTACTATATATATTCTCTTCCTATTTCTCTCTCCCCATCACTTTTAATTTATTTTCCTCAACCACCAATTTAGGCAAGTACAACTTGCTCAAAAGATGAGACTTATGCATTTTTATTTCTTGATCTTTTCTTTGATGTTATTAGACTAAAATGTTCGTCTCTCAATTTGTCACGACCCGGTCCCCAAATACTTGGATCGAATCGGATCATGCCCAGCATGCACCGTTGATGAGACGGCGGCAGTAAGCTGTAATCCCATTTGCAGGTAAATCAACAACAAGTTTGAAACTAAAAGTTGCCACAACATTTATTAAAAATTGTTCTTCAATACATAGTTCATAAACTGGAAATAAAAAGAGAAACTAAAACTCTCAAATTCTAAGTAGCATCTAAGTTGACGCCACATCATCCTCTTCAGGTGGAAGTACCGCCGGGTACAGGTGGGGGTCGTAGTAACTACTGATCATCAGCTCTGAGTCGTCAGGAGTACCTACGGGGATCCAGTCAGGAAAGGAGCAAAGTACAATTCATGCAAATTAAACAATTCTATAACAATATGAACTTGCAGTTTTAAACAGTTTGAAGAAAGAACAGTTTTGCAATTGTTACAGTAAAGTGTTGAATAGGTAATGAATATGACCGGTTTGGGTGCAGTAGTATCCTAGCGATACGGTATGGCTTGTTCCCTTGTGATAGAGGGAAAAGCTAACACAGTAGTTAACCTAAGTTTGGATTTGGTCATATCCACCACACTACTCCCCCAGTCCCCAACAGTATAATCAGTACTCCCGAAGGAGTTTCGTGTTTGAACAGTGGTTTAAACATGCAATGAAAAGATTGCTAAGACAATTGTAAATCTACACAAAATGTACTTGCCTCAATTTGTTTTGACTGGAAAAGTTGGTACTTCGGGATTGACGGTCAGGAACTTCCTCGAAATCCTACATCCGAGAAACTTGTCTCAAAAACCAGAGTTAACCATACTAGTTGTAATCCCTATATGATCCCTAGTCAAACTTGTTTTAGCTAACAAAATGCGTTTACTAATGAGTTGCAATTAAGAAATTTCAATTTATATTTCATTTCGGAAAAACTTGTATTTATCAATTTATTGGGAAAACTTGGTATTTTATTATTATATATATAAAATATATTTTTCTTTTAAATGAGAAATATTGTGGATTTCTTAATTATAATCAATATTAATATTGATTATTCCTAACTTTACGCGCTTGCACAATCCAGAAAATCTCAAAGCTAACATCCTACTTATTACAAATTTTACAGAAAGATAAACTAATGGGCTTATGCCCTTACATCTTAATTACATAAATTGAAATAAGAAAAAGGAACTGGTTAGTCCGAAAATTACCTACAATTTAACAAAAACTAATAAATTTCCAAAATATTATTTAAAGAAAATTATAAGTCTCAGACTCTGGTCCAAACTTCATTTTCAACTATTCTGCCTCAACGTCCGGTCGAACCGGTGCGTTTGCATTTCGTTGGGGCCCAGTAACCAATTATGGTTGTCGCCCAAAAATACCAAAAAATTATTTTAAAACCATTTTATTAATTTTTCCGAAAATTTCGGCAGCATTCCCTCTGTTTTCGGTCAACCCAAGAACTGGGAAATGCTCCGGTTTTACCTGCAAAAATATCCCAAACCCAATATACATATAAATTTCCTCAGAAAACATTTTTCCAAATATTCCCGAAATTTCCTCGGAAAAACTCGAGAATGAAACGGTAATCCCGAAACATTGGAAACCCGAATTTCTCGGAAAACTCACAGACAAATCCACAGGAAATATTTCCTAAAAGAAAACTCTCAGAACCATAATTTCCGAAAGCATCGGAAATTCCGAAACCAAAACGGAACGAAACCAAAACCGAAATCCCGAATTCCTACTGGAATTGGGTTGGACCAATATCATCATAGACGGTAAAAAGAATTTATCGGGTCAGAGTGTACCGAAACCGAAACGGAACGGAACCGCAGAAACAGGAACGGAACTCGGGATCGAACCACGCCGGACGCTCACGCACGGAGACGGGGCCACTCGGGACAGAGCCACGCGCACAGATCGAAGGTGATCGGGGCTGCCGGAGAGCGGCGGTCTCGGGATCGGCGTTGGGCGCTGACGTCAGCGGGTCGCGGGGTCGGAAAGGGGGCGGGCGCTCGGGTTGGCGGCGGATGGCCGGCCTAGGGGGTGCGCCGGTCGGGGATGGCGCCGGGATCAGCCTCGGCGGGGCGCTCTGGGACGGATCCGCGGGGTGTGGTCGGCGCGGAGTCGCCGAGGTCACCGGGCTAGGGTTTGGGAATTTTGAGAAAGAGTGGGTTTGGTCAGGAGAATGAAGAGGAGGGATTAAATAGGGGTGAAACCTGGGGTTACGGGAGCCGTAGAGTCGCCGGAGGTTTCGGAATAAGAGGAGACGTCCGTTGGCCGAAAGGGAAAAGAAAGGTCGGCCTGGAACAAATGGGAAGGAAAGCAAAAGCTTTTCCTTAGCTGTGAGTGAGTGAATGTGAGTTAATAAAATAAAAATGTGTTAAAGAATGAGTTAAAGAAAGCAATGCTTAAAGAATGAGTCAATGAGTTCAGAGAATTGGAATTGATTCGAAATTTGTTAATATCAGTAAGTGTATTAATAAGTGGAAAGAACAAAGATTTATATAGTAAAATATTTAACTATAGATTTTTATACGACCAACATTCAAAGAAATTTCAGAATTTATATTCTTGAAACAATTTATTTATTTATTCTAAAATATGGTTTTCATAATTAACAGGTTTAACTAGAAATAATAATATATTTAACCTAACTATAATAAACACAATATTTAATTAATTAGAAAAATACAGTTTAATTTTTTTTTATTTTGACAAAAATTTCCAGAGTTAATAATTTTTCTAAAAAAATGAAATTTCCTATATTAACAATTGAGAATTAATTATATTAGCTAATTTAATTTATATAAAAAAATAATTTTCTGAAATTACGGGTTTCACAACCTTCCCTCCTTAAGAAATTTCGTCCTCGAAATTTAAAAGAAGTTGGGTTAGAAATTACCTCAGGTCTCAAATAAATACGGGTACTTCTCCCGCATCTCATCCTCACGCTCCCAGGTAGACTCGCCTGGGGAATCATGCCTCCACATAACTCTGACTATTGGAGTCACCGAGGTTCTGGTCTTCTTCTCGCCTCGGTCTAGAATCGCCACTGGCTTCTCAGGCATAGTGAGGCTCGGTCCAATCTCCAGCTCTGAGTGGTCCAAGACGTGGTTCTCATCAGGTACATATTCTCTGAGCTGTGAGACGTGGAAGACGTTGTGCACGCCCTCTAGATTAGCTGGTAGAGCTAACCTATATGCCACTTCTCCAATCCGGCTCAGAACTTCAAATGGTCCAATGTACCTGGGACTCAGCTTCCCAGCTCTGCCAAATCTGATTGTCCCTCTAGTAGGAGAAATCTTCACGAAGACCTTATCTCCTTCTTCAAACGCCAATGGTCGACGACCGCTGTCTGCCCAGTGCTTCTGTCTGTCTTGAGCAATCCTGAGCTTGTCTCTGATTATCTTCACCTTCTCTGCTGCGTCAGTCACCATCTCTAGACCCAGCAGTACTCTTTCACCAACGTCGTCCCATGCCAATGGTGTACGGCAACGACGTCCATAAAGAGCTTCGAATGGGGTCATACCAATACTGGCTTGGTAGCTGTTATTGTAAGAAAACTCTACCAAGTGCAGATGGTCTTCCCACGATCCTCCAAACTCCAAGACACAAGCTCGCAGCATATCTTCAAGTGTCTGAATTGTCCTCTCCGATTGCCCATCTGTCTGGGGATGATAAGCTGTGCTGAACTTCAACTGAGTCCCCAAGCTGTCATGCAAACTCTTCCAAAAATGTGAGGTAAAACGAGTGTCTCGGTCAGAAATAATGCTTACCGGTACACCGTGAATCCGGTAGATGTGTCGCATGTATAAAGCCGCCAACTTCTCGGTGGATAAACCAACCTTGAAGGGGATAAAGTGAGCTGACTTGGTTAGTCGGTCCACTATAACCCAGATGGCATCCTTCTCTCCTTGGGAACGAGGCAAACCTGACACGAAATCCATTGTGATGTGCTCCCACTTCCACTCTGGAATGTCCAGTGGTTGTAGAAGTCCTGCAGGTCTTTGTCTACTAGCCTTCACTTGTTGACAAATCAAGCATCTAGCGACATACCTGGTGACATCTTTCTTCATTCCACTCCACCAGACAATAATGCGCATATCCCGATACATCTTATTGGCTCCAGGATGTATAGAATATTGAGACTGATGCGCTTCCTTCATCAACTCGTTCCTCAGTTCGCCAGACGGTACACAAAGCCTCATACCATTCTTCAGAGCTCCATCACTGGCGATTGAGAAACCCTTCAGTGTTCCTGCTAACACTTGATCTTTCAGCTTGCAAAGTGCCTCGTCTTGAAACTGCGTCTCCTTGATCTTGTCCATCAAGTTCGAGCTCACTTGCAACTTTATCAACACAGAATCAGAATCCAGTTCCTTCCGTCTAGGCAGTACAATCTCCAGTTCAAGCTTCTCGATGTCCTCCAGCAGGTGCCTCTCCTTGGTTAAGAACATCGCCACTGGGTATCGACTAAGGGCATCAGCGACCACATTAGCCTTACCCGGGTGGTATTGCAGGTCGATGTCGAAATCCTTCATTAACTCCAGCCATCGCCTTTGCTTCATGTTCAACTCCTTCTGGGTGAAGACATACTTCAGATTTTTGTGATCTGTGTATATTTCCACCCTCTCTCCATAGAGATAATGCTTCCAAAGCTTCAATACAAAGATCACTGCAGCAAGCTCCAGATCATGAGTGGGATAGTTCTTCTCATGAGTCCGTAATTACCTAGATGCATAAGCAATCACTTTCCCATGTTGTTGAAGAACGCAACCCAGTCCTTTGCCCGAGGCGTCACTATAGATTATGAAACCACCGGATCCTGCGGGTAGCGCAAGGATTGGTGCAGTAGTGAGCCTCTTCTTCAACTCCTCGAATGCTGCTTGGCAATCTTCTGTCCAGATGAACTCTTCATTCTTCCGAGTCAGCTTCGTCATTGGTTCAGCAATTCTAGCAAAATCCTTCACGAACATCCGATAGTAGCCCGCCAAGCCCAAGAAACTTCTGATGTCTGCAACTGAGCTTGGGGTAGGCCACTTCTCCACAGCAGCTATCTTCTTAGGATCCACCGAAATTTCTTCTCCTGTGACAATATGGCCAAGAAAATCCACCTTGTCTAGAAAGAATTCACATTTGGAAAGCTTACCGTACAGCTTCTCCTTCCTCAAAGTTTCCAGAACTTTCCTGAGGTGCTCTTCGTGCTCCTCCTTCGTCTTTGAATAGATCAGTATGTCATCAATGAAGACGACGACAAACTGGTCTAAGTATTCATGAAAAATCTTGTTCATAAGGTTCATGAACACAGCAGGAGCATTCGTCAGACCAAACGGCATAACCAAGAATTCAAACTGCCCATACTTGGTGTTGAATGCCGTCTTGGGAATGTCTTCCTTCCTGACCTTGATCTGATGATAGCCAGACCTGAGATCAATCTTGGAAAACACCTTGGCTCCACTCAACTGATCAAATAAGTCATCGATCCGGGGCAGAGGATACTTGTTCTTGATTGTGACATTGTTCAGCGCCCGGTAGTCGATGCACATCCTCACCGTTCTATCCTTCTTGGGCACAAACAAAACAGGTGCTCCCCAGGGTGAAGCTCCGTCTCGAATGAATCCCAGAGACTTCAGTTCGTTGATCTGCTCCTTCATCTCTTTGGCCTCCTTCGGGTTGACTCTATAACATCCCTTAGAGATCGGGGAAGAGCCAGGGACTAAATCAATAGTGAATTCTATGTCCCGATCTGGGGGTAGCCCAGGAAGACTATCAGGGAAAACATCCATGAATTCCGCTATGATAGGATGGGGAGGTTCAGGTTCTTCAGAAATAGAGTAGACAATACTCTCCATAACCTCCGGAGCTCTAGAGACTTCAAACTCTGGCCCTCCAGGTGGGCTGAAGATTACACATCCTCTGTGACAATCTATCAGCGCATGCTGCTTGCTCAACCAGTCCATTCCAAGGACTATGTCATAGTTGGGCAAGGGCATCACCAGTAAAGGTGCTACAAACTTATAGCCAGATATTGTAATGGGGCAATTACAGGTCTCCGTAATGGGTAAGGGTCCTCCTCCAGTCATAACCCTACAAATCCTCTTGCTAAGGCCCGTAACTATGTGGTGTGCAGAGATAAACTTTGTTGCTATGAAACTGTGTATTGCACCAGAGTCGAATAAAACTAATGCAGGATAAGAATGTACATAGATGTAACCTGATATGACATCCGCATTAGGTTCCTGCTCCGGCTCTGGTTCCTCTGCAGTTAGGGCAAAAACTCGCCCCGTCTTCTGTTGATGCTGCCCAAATTGTTGCTGCTGAGTGGACAGAGGTCCCCTCTGCTGATTTCCTCCAGCCTTGTGAACTGACGAGGGACAGTCCTTCACTTGATGGGTGGAAGACCCACAGACTAGGCAGTGCCCTAGCCTCTTCCTGCAGATGTTTGCTAGATGTCCCGGCCTCTTGCAATAATCGCAGATAGGAATCTGCCTCTGAGGTGCTCTATCATTGTTCCTCGCCTGCTGGTGCTGAGGACGGTTGTTGTTATTGTTGCTGTTGTTGGGCTTCTTCTGATTACCCTGGAAGTTGCTAGTTCCAGGATAATCTCTCTTTGAACGGGCAGGTTGGCTCTTCTCTATGTCTTGGGCTCTCTCCAGAATCTTCTCATAAGTCTTAGCTCCGCCAGAGATCACATAAGTGCGAATCTCCTCTCGAAGTCCATACTTGAATCGTTCAGCACGATCAGCAGGATCAGCCACCATGTTCTTGGCAAATCGGCTGAGCTGGCCGAATTCTGCCGCATACTCTCCCACAGTCATATTGCCTTGCTTCAGGTTCTGGAATTCTCGCTCCATCTCCCGCATCTCAGAAGTTGGGAAGAATTTTCTCTGGAATAACCTCTTGAAGGTGTCCCAATCGACCTGCCTATCCTGGAGTCGGGGTTCATTCTGATACCAGTGCTAGCTACATTCTGCAGTTGGAGTCCCACTGCTTCGGCCTTGAGGTCTTCTGGAAGTCGAGCGACGCTCAGGAGACGCTCTATATTGTCGAGCCATTCGTCAGCATAGACGATTCCCTCGGTACCCTTGAAAGGTCGAGGGTTCTGCTTCTTAAAGCTCTCAATATCGCCCACCTTGGCAATATGATTTCCATTAATTAAATGGCCTTATTATTACATAAATTGATCCTTAAATTTATGTTTACCTTGGCAGGCCTTGGTTCCTGTTGAGCTGCTTCTCCTCTTTCCAGTGCAGCCATTGCCACGCTATGGGCATTCTCCATGCCTTCTCTCATAATGGCCGTCTGCTCGCGATGAGCTTCAGCTTGAGTTCTCTGGGCTTCTAGCACTCCTCTTAGCAGACCTATAAGGTCAGTGGGGTCCACAGGCACTGGTGGGGCAGCTGGAGTGGGCGTAACCACAGGGGGTTGCATCTCCGTCTGGGAAGATGATGGATCCACCATTGAAGCGGCAAACAACCCACGAGGTGCATTCAATGGTGTAAAACCCGGACTTAGTTGAGGCGGTGGGGTTTGATCAGGCGTTGACATCCCATCGCCAGCAGGGTTGGTATTGTCAGTGGTCATTCTCTGGAAGGTTTAGGATAAAAACATAAGCAAGGTAGCCTATCTATAATCAAACAAAAATATTTAATTATAATATATTTCGGTCCTAGGTTGTGGCAAATTAATGTTCTAATGTTCTAAATGTTTCCTAGGTTTTCCTAAGTTGTTGATACAAAGACCTGCATGGGCCACCACTAAAAACATGTCACGACCCGGTCCCCACATACTTGGATCGAATCGGATCATGCCCAGCCTGCACCGTTGATGAGACGGCGGCAGTAAGCTGTAATCCCATTTGCAGGTAAATCAACAACAAGTTTGAAACTAAAAGTTGCCACAACATTTATTAAAAATTGTTCTTCAATACATAGTTCATAAACTGGAAATAAAAAGAGAAACTAAAACTCTCAAATTCTAAGTAGCATCTAAGTTGACGCCACATCATCCTCTTCAGGTGGAAGTACCGCCGGGTACAGGTCGGGGTCGTAGTAACTACTGATCATCAGCTCTGAGTCGTCAGGAGTACCTACGGGGATCCAGTCAGGAAAGGAGCAAAGTACAATTCATGCAAATTAAACAATTCTATTAACAATATGAACTTGCAGTTTTAAACAGTTTGAAGAAAGAACAGTTTTGCAATTGTTATAGTAAAGTGTTGAATAGGTAATGAATATGACCGGTTTGGGTGCAGTAGTATCCTAGCGATACGGTATGGCTTGTTCCCTTGTGATAGAGGGAAAAGCTAACACAGTAGTTAACCTAAGTTTGGATTTGGTCATATCCACCACACTACTCCCCCAGTCCCCAACAGTATAATCAGTACTCCCGAAGGAGTTTCGTGTTTGAACAGTGGTTTAAACATGCAATGAAAAGATTGCTAAGACAATTGTAAATCTACACAAAATGTACTTGCCTCAATTTGTTTTGACTGGAAAAGTTGGTACTTCGGGATTGACGGTCAGGAACTTCCTCAAAATCCTACATCCGAGAAACTTGTCTCAAAAACCAGAGTTAACCATACTAGTTGTAATCCCTATATGATCCCTAGTCAAACTTGTTTTAGCTAACAAAATGCGTTTACTAATGAGTTGCAATTAAGAAATTTCAATTTATATTTCATTTCGGAAAAACTTGTATTTATCAATTTATTGGGAAAACTTGGTATTTTTATTATTATATATATAAAATATATTTTTCTTTTAAATGAGAAATATTGTGGATTTCTTAATTATAATCAATATTAATATTGATTATTCCTAACTTTACGCGCTTGCACAATCCAGAAAATCTCAAAGCTAACATCCTACTTATTACAAATTTTACAGAAAGATAAACTAATGGGCTTATGCCCTTACATCTTAATTACATAAATTGAAATAAGAAAAAGGAACTGGTTAGTCCGAAAATTACCTACAATTTAACAAAAACTAATAAATTTCCAAAATATTATTTAAGAAAATTATAAGTCTCAGACTCTGGTCCAAACTTTATTTTCAACTATTCTGCCTCAACGTCCGGTCGAACCGGTGCGTTTGCATTTCGTTGGGGCCCAGTAACCAATTATGGTTGTCGCCCAAAAATACCAAAAAATTATTTTAAAACCATTTTATTAATTTTTCCGAAAATTTCGGCAGCATTCCCTCTGTTTTCGGTCAACTCAAGAACTGGAAAATGCTCCGGTTTTACCTGCAAAAATATCCCAAACCCAATATACATATAAATTTCCTCAGAAAACATTTTTCCAAATATTCCTGAAATTTCCTCGGAAAAACCCGAGAATGAAACGGTAATCCCGAAACATTGGAAACCCGAATTTCTCGGAAAACTCACAGACAAATCCACAGGAAATATTTCCTAAAAGAAAACTCTCAGAACCATAATTTCCGAAAGCATCGGAAATTCCGAAACCAAAACGGAACGAAACCAAAACCGAAATCCCGAATTCCTACTGGAATTGGGTTGGACCAATATCATCATAGACGGTAAAAAGAATTTATCGGGTTAGAGTGTACCGAAACCGAAACGGAACGGAACCGCAGAAACAGGAACGGAACTCGGGATCGAACCACGCCGGACGCTCACGCACGGAGACGGGGTCACTCGGGACAGAGCCACACGCACGGATCGAAGGTGATCGGGGCTGCCGGAGAGCGGCGGTCTCGGGATCGGCGTTGGGCGCTGACGTCAGCGGGTCGCGGGGTCGGAAAGGGGGCGGGCGCTCGGGTTGGCGGCGGATGGCCGGCCTAGGGGGTGCGCCGGTCAGGGATGGCGCCGGGGTCAGCCTGGGCGGGGCGCTCTGGGACGGATCCGCGGGGTGTGGTCGGCGCGGAGTCGCCGAGGTCACCGGGCTAGGGTTTGGGAATTTTGAGAAAGAGTGGGTTTGGTCAGGAGAATGAAGAGGAGGGATTAAATAGGGGTGAAACCTGGGATTACGGGAGCCGTAGAGTCGCCGGAGGTTTCGGAATAAGAGGAGACGTCCGTTGGCCGAAAGGGAAAAGAAAGGTCGGCCTGGAACAAATGGGAAGGAAAGCAAAAGCTTTTCCTTAGCTGTGAGTGAGTGAATGTGAGTTAATAAAATAAAAATGTGTTAAAGAATGAGTTAAAGAAAGCAATGCTTAAAGAATGAGTCAATGAGTTCAGAGAATTGGAATTGATTCGAAATTTGTTAATATCAGTAAGTGTATTAATAAGTGGAAAGAACAAAGATTTATATAGTAAAATATTTAACTATAGATTTTTATACGACCAACATTCAAAGAAATTTCAGAATTTATATTCTTGAAACAATTTATTTATTTATTCTAAAATATGGTTTTCATAATTAACAGGTTTAACTAGAAATAATAATATATTTAACCTAACTAGAATAAACACAATATTTAATTAATTAGAAAAATACAGTTTTTTTTTTATTTTGACAAAAATTTCCAGAGTTAATAATTTTTCTAAAAAAATGAAATTTCCTATATTAACAATTGAGAATTAATTATATTAGCTAATTTAATTTATATAAAAAAATAATTTTCTGAAATTACGGGTTTCACACAATTCTCTACATGTTTAGTACTAAGAGTTTTTCGTTTTAATGGCTATTATTGTGTAGATCTAAGATTCTAAAACTAGAATTTATGAATTTTGGGGGTTTTTGATCTATCAAACTTGGTTGATTTCGAAAACTAAGAGTCGTCTAAGCCTGCTCCGTAATAGGTGGTACATAGTGCCTCATCCTCATCCTCTGTAATATTTTCAACAGGTCCAGTCAGGACATGAGCGAGCACAATACATCTCACGCAGTTCATATCAAGTTAGGAAAAATAAAGCATGCAATAGAGTAAGATACATGAAACGCTGAAAGAGAATATATGAAGTAAAGGGGATAACTGTAAGGAAATATCTACTATAAATAGAGAACTAGCAGTGACTAGTGAGTCAGAGTAAAATATAAACATGTGAATGGCATAGGAGATTCATGACTACAGCTAAGAGTGATTCATGACTACAACAACTTGGATAATATTCACATGCATATTTCTATTCCCCCATCCCAATCAATACACAAGGATCTGTTCAAGTTATGTTAAGATTCGTGAAACTTCATATGGCTCATAAAATGAGTGATACGTGAAGATAATTCATAATGGCTCTGTGAACATGAGAGTACATATGTCACAAGCGATTCGTGAATCAATAAAAGCATAGAGATACGTGATGATTCGTAAAACGCACAAAATATGCAGTATCCGATGCTCCCGAGGGGGATAACATCTCATGAAAAGATCCATATAGTACCAATTCGTGCTACCAATGTGTCAGCATCAAGTAAAGTAATCTAGAGCAAGAATATAAATCCTAGAAAGTATGAAACGGTCAGAGAATGTACTCGCCTGATATCCTGAATGTCCGGAAGAAAACTACTGCCTGAGGAGTGGTGTCTGGCTCCTAATAAGAACAGTACAAGTCACAACATGTCCAGGTAATAAAGCATGATACTATGATGCAGTCTACATGATATTAGGTCAATCCTAGACCAAAGTCAACCCTGGTCAACTTCAGTCAACTAAATAGTCAAGGTTAGGTCAACTAGGTCAACCTAGACACAATGAAGTCTAACTAGGCCTTAACAGTCTATCCTAGCTAGAACACACCATACACTATATAGGGTATTACACATGTGTATATTTCATATACACAAGACCACCCAAGGGTACCCTAGGCTATGTCCTCTAGGTTATAGGCCAAAGGCCAACTACTTAGGCAATTAGTAATACTCTAGGCTATACATCTATGTACAAATTACCTACATAGGCTATGCAATATTGAATAACAATCACATATATGCCATGAGCTAAACACAAAGCCATATCACATATAGGCCAAAACACTCATATATATATATATATATATGTATATATATATATATATATATGTATACCAATAGCAATATACATATCACTTTATAATTTCCCATCACACATTTAGTTATATTTATTACATTCATATAGAGAGGGGATATATACATCTAGGCAAGGTGTGTGTGTGTCTCATGTTCAGGTTTACACTTATGTTAGGCATGACAGGAAGTGTCCCTGTTTGTGTACAGTATCCAGGAAACCATTTCAGTGTATGTGTAGTGTCCTGTGTACAGGAAACAAAGGGTAAATCCAGGCTCAGTTTATAGGTTCAATAGTTAGCATGTAAACTCAGGTTTTCAGAAATGAATCCCAGGTTTTAGTTAATGACAGTGATACCTTGTGACAGTGTCATGTGTCTCAGGATTAAGGAATTCAAACAGTGTTCAAAATGGAGAACCATTTTCATGTGTGTGTGAGTTTATGTAGAGGCCTGTGTGTGTGCCCTGTGGTAATGAGTGTGTGTATATGTGTCTCAGATTTGTGTGTGAGGCAAAATATTTTGGCAGGACATTAGTGTGTGTGTGTTCATGTGTACAGAAATGTAAATCAGTGTGTGTATGTTTAAATGTCAAAATCAGTGTCATGTTTGTATAGACCATTCTCATATTCCTATTTCCAGTGTGCGTGAGCTGTCTGTGTACAGGAAATGTATAGCAATTACATTTCAAGGTTCACATGAACCCAGGATTAAGTGAATACAAGGTAATCTCAAGCTTCTATAATTGCAAGTGTCTTAGCTATTTGGAAGTAAAACAGTGTATCATAGTGTCACAGGAATTTAAGTGACATGAAGTGAAAACAGTGTGTGTTTAAGCATTCGATCCCAGTTATGTGTATCACAATCTCAGGGAACAAACAGTATCTCAGTTTTAGTTCGGGTTCCATCCCATACAACCATTCATAAACACATCAACCAATCCCCAATCATGACCCATATGTTTAGCAACTAAGCCACATTAATTTAACATGCTATCAACACCTAAATATAATTCGAAACGGACCACAGTGAGCAATATGAACTGAACTTAAACAGGAAAAGGGGTTTCAGTTTTAATGAAGCATTTAACTCAGTTATATGTAATAATATCATATGACAGTTCCTTTTTCTCAGAAATTTAGATACAAGAAAATAGTGTATCAGTGACATTGAAATCCCCATCAAATTCGAACTCCCATTCG
The DNA here is from genome assembly GCA_029216955.1 of Iris pallida. NCBI lineage: Eukaryota > Viridiplantae > Streptophyta > Magnoliopsida > Asparagales > Iridaceae > Iris > Iris pallida. Next base: position 2,961,584 of record JANAVB010030019.1, on the reverse strand, counting down.
ACAATTCAACATAAAATGAATCCCCTACAAGCCTAACATGTTATTTAAATGTTCATACATTAAGCCCTAACTAAATTACATGATATACATAACATTAAAATGTAATTTAAAAAGGGAGAACAACATACAATGCTCACTGATACTCACAGTATCAGTCGAATGGGGAAATTCCCATTCCAACATTAAAATAACAATTAATCAATAGGATTATGGTTGGTAATGAATAATCAATATGTGCTCGTGTTATTTGTATTGTATCGTGTCCTAAAAATATGACACGAACGTGTCCACAACACTCTCAAACTGGTGTACACTGAACTGGTTCAGTGACTGTGCACCCGTGTCCAGTGCGGGTTAAATCCCTCACCCGATACGGATCCAAAGGACACGTGGTCTTGGGGGTGTCGTGTCAGACACTGCCCCAAGGCCTGTGTCAAAAGACACGTGTCCTTGAGCCTTGAATCAACCGTACGAGCCTACGAGCAGCAGGGCACTGCTGACCGCACGCACGTGGCCGTATCTATGACTCCAAATCGATACAACCAAGACACGAATCCAGCTCAGTCAAGTAGAAACCCATAAGCGACACAAAAACACAAATTTTCATTCAAACACAAATCGAAAACAGAATCGAAATGCCCACTGTGGCATTTCGTCGAACACCTACGACCCTATACTGATACGTGCCCGATACGGACACGGACAGGACACAAAATGGTGCAAATCCTATTCCTACAGTACAAAGACACCTAGGGCTTGGTGTTTATGTAAAGAAACCCTAATTTCAATAGAGGAATAGAGTTTTACCTAGGTGTGCTCTTCACAAGCAAAAACCTTCAAAAGAGATCTCTCCACTAGCTAGGCAAAGTCCCCAAATTGTGTCAAACCTAAGATTTGACTCCACCAATATTAGGAGAACAACATTTAGAATACTATGGAAGAAATCTCAATGAAAATGGATCATTAATAAATAAACTATGAAGAAATTTCAAGGAAACAAACCTTGTTCTTAGAATGATGGAAAGAGTAAAAAGAGGCACAAGTTTCAAGAGGGATTTTATAGCCAAGGGGGGAATCCCTAGGCTGGTCATAAATGCTAGGGTTAGGGTTTTGGGGAATCAATCTAAGGGCTCTCATTCCATCTAGTATATTTAATGGTAAAAAATCTAGGTTTCCCCTTTTAATCAAGTTGCAACCTATTTTATTCTAACTAGTCATGACTTAACCAACTAACCAATACTAACTAATACTAACCAAGGCTAACTAAGACTAGCTATGACTAATCTAGGTTAGGGCTAATCACAATCACATGGCAATCCATTTAATGATATTAAAACACACCATTCCTAATAATCATATTAATTTCCAATAAATATATATTAAATTCAAATAAATTCAAAATGACCAAAATACCCTCAAGCTAAATGTACTAAACAAAAATTGCTACCCATATGGTTAGGCTCTAGGACAGACAGTCTCTACGGTTTCACTAGCTGCACATCAAAATCACAAGTCATGATATTTAAATAGTTTTAAAATGATTAAAAATCACCAAAAATCATATTATTATTTAAATATCATAATTAAATAAATTAAAACAAAAAAATTCAAAATTATCCTCATTTTAGAAAACTGGTGTTACATTTTAATTAATTTGAAACTATTTAAATCATTGCTTTGTGATTTTGATGTTCTACTAGTATAACCCTAGAGACTACTTGACCTAGAGACTAACCATGACCATCGAGACCTAACCATGTGATTAGGATGATTTATTTCTACTTTTAGCATAAGGGTATTTTGGTCATTGTGATTTTTGAGTTATTTTATTATTATTTAATTTGATGATTGTGATTGTTGACTTTTGCTAGTTGAGACTTTAGAGGCTAGCCTAGTGGTTGAACCTAACTATGGAGACCTAACTAGCATGATGTACTTTAGTTTAGACCCTAATCTAACTTAAGTTTAGACCCTAACTTATATATATATATATATATATATATATATATATATATATATATATATATATATATATATATATATATATATATATATATAAAATTTATATATATATATATATATATTAAAAATATATATATATATATATATATATATATATATATATATATATATATATATATATATATATATATATATATTAAAATATATATATATATATATATATATATATATATATATATATATATATATATATATATATATATATATATATATATATATATATATATATATTACATATTGTATATTACATATTGTATATATATATATATATATATATATATATATATATATATATATATATATATATATATATATATATATATATATATATATATATATATATATATATATTTTTTTTTTTTTTTTTTTTACATATTGTATATTACATATTGTATATATATATATATATATATATATATATATATATATATATATATATATATATATAAAATATATATATATATATATATATATATATATATATATATATATATATATATATATATATATATATATATATATATATATATAAATATATATATATACACACACCTTGGTGTGTTACATATTGTATTGTGCTTGTGGTTGGTTTTTATTGCATAGACTAGGCTTGGTTAGGCCTAGATTGACTTGTTAGACTAGGTTTAGACCTAGAATAGCTTGGTTGACCTAGTTTGACTGAAATTGTTGACTAGAGTTGTCCAAGAGTTGACTTTAGTCTAGAATGACCTAGAAATCATGTAGGATGCATTATAATCTACGTTTTACCTTATTGGACATGTTGTGACCTGTGTTGCTCTAAATAGGACCCATTTACTTTGATCTGGACATCTATTCTCATCGGACATACAGGATATCTGGCGAGTACATTCTCTGATCATTTCATACTTGTTAGGACCTATATTCTTGTTCTAGATTACTTTCCTTGATGCTGTCACGTTGGTAACACGGATTGGTACTATATAGATCTTTTTATGAGATGCTATCCCCCTCGGGAGCATCGGGTACTTCATGTCATGTGCATTTTACTTTCATCATGTACTCATGTGCTTTCACTATTCATGTATACTCTTATGATTCATGTACTCTTATGTTCACAGAGCCCTCATGTATAACTTCATGTGCACTCATTTATGAGCCCCCATGTGATAATCATGTACAATAACATAACTTGAATGGAAACTTGTGTATTGATTGGGGTACGGGGGAGTAGAAATAGTCATATGAACAATTCTAAGTAGTGTAATCATGTACAACTCAGTAGTGTAATCATGTATTGATCAAGCTGTTCACATGCCTATCTTGTACTCTAAACTACTAGTCACTTGTAGTTCTTTACTTATAGTAGATATTTCCAGTACAGTTATCTCTTTTTTTTTTCAGTTATATTTCTTTCAGTGATTCATGTATCTTACTCTATTGCATGCTTTATATTCCTGTCATGATATGAACTGTTGAGATTTTGTGCTCGTTCCTGTCCTAACTGGACATGTTGAAATATTACAGATGACACCGAGGAGTTCTGTCATACATACTATGGAGCAGCCTTAGATGACACTTGCGAGCTGGACTCCCAGGAGGACCCAGTCCTTGTAGAGGACATTACCCCAGTAGTCTAGGCTAGTTAGCTAGACTAGTTATCTTACTTTATTGTCTTGTCTTTACTTTGAGTTTGAGATGTGTCACGCCCCAGAACCAGAATACTGGAGAGCGGAGGCAGACATAGCCAGCTACGTATATTGAAATGGAAACCACCTCGATATACGGTCACGGCTGTCTAGATATGTGAGGGTTTTCTACAAGCCAACAGTCTCTTATGGTCATGAACAAGCCTAGTGTCTCAATCACCACAAGTAAGTAAAGTCGCAAGATGTATGATCATTAAATATACAATAATAAGGCGTCCCAAATATTATATATTCAGCTGATCATGAAGCTAGTCGTTACAAAATGTTAGGACTAGCAAGAGTTTAGTCATACATGATCAACCCTAGGATTTGTCAATCATGTTTACAGCCCGTAGGCAGACAGTAAGTAAAAGTGCATCGAGCTAACAGGTGCTCGTCGGCTAAACGCCTCAAAAGAATAGTTTTACAATAAAGTGGGCAAGACAAAAAGAAAAACCCACTCTTGGCCCGGGTTCCGTCTAGTTGTCACCATTGGGCTGGAAGCTTGGTAGATCCTCGGGAGCTGCTCCGAAATCTGGTCACACAAAACCAGCTGGGTCAACCCCAGAAAGAGTAAGTGCCACAAGGGGGCCACGAAATAAGAACAAAAGCCAGCAATCAGCACAGAAAATCTAATATTAAAACTAAAATTACGAAAACATGGCAGGGTGATATACGACGAGATAACCATGGAACTATTCCGATAGCCAGGTTACAACCCGTAAACCAAACAAGGACCGGGGTTGTAACCCTTCGTCTGAACAGAACTTGGTTTCCCACCATTTATCGGCAAGATAAGTAATGTAAGTAATCAAGACAGGAAGCAATCTTGCATGGGATCAAGACATGACTAGACTGGTTATACCTCATTCAATCAATCACGGCTAAGCAGATCCTACGGTTTACTACTTTAACTAACTAGGGTTATCACAGGCCTAATTACTAACAAGATGCAGTGAGATTGTTCCACAGCCACAAGCCCTGCAGACCATCCAGGTTACCCAGGACGAAAGATTAGGGTTGAATTCAGGTGGGTACATCGTCCAGGAGATGCATGTACCCTTAGGTGACTTAGAGGGTGCAACACCTGACAGTGTGCTGGAAATGCGCCCTACTCGACGCAGGCTACAAATCCCTGGAGCGCCCAGGTAACGGGATTACCTGTAGCTGTGTCATCTCTTCATGACTACTGTGTTATTCTAGTTATTAGCCTTAATCCATTTTAGTAGGTACTCATGACCGTGGTACTCAGGAGTCCCATCCTAGACATGATGCAAGACAGGACAAGTAGATTTAACAAGCAAGCAAGAAAGAACTACCCACGGTGTCAAGGCGAGTCAAGTAACAGCATTAAAATAAATCATGTCAGGGTACTTGTCAGGAGTGCGCCACGACGGGCCACTATCATGTCAGGTTGGTCATGTCAGGAGTGCACCACTGCGGGTCACTGTCGTGTTATGCAAGTTTCTTGCCATACCAAGCCATGTACAATAGTCATTCCAAACATATTAAGTAAAATCAAGTTCATGGCAAAAGGCGTAAGGATATAAAATGGGCATAAAATATCTAATAAAATATCAAAGTACAGGGTTATAGAAGAGCCAAGCTTAAAGATATAAAACCAAAACTCTAAGAGCCAATGGATTAAGCAAGGGGTCAAGGGGCAGTATACGTGCAAAAGCACGCACGCAGGAAAGCTGCATACGCACAAAAGCACGCACGCAAGGCTCGCTCAAGTCTGCGTACCAAGGCACACTCAAGGGGAGCAGCGTACATGAAAAGTCACACACGCTCAAGGGAGCAGCGTTCGTGAAAAGTCACGCACGCTCAAGGGAGCAGCGTACATGAAAAGTCACGCACGCTCAAGGGGAGCAGTGTTCGTGAAAAGTCACGCACGTTCAAGGGAGCGGCGTACATGAACAGTCACGCACGCTCAAGGGAGCAGCGTTCGTGAAAAGTCACGCACGCTACAGAGAGCAGCGTAGGTAAAAAGTCACGCACGCTGAAGGGAGCAGTGTGCGTGAAAAGTCATGCACGCTCAAGGGAGCAGTGTGCGTGAAAAGTCACGCACGCTACAGAGGAGCAGTGTGCGTGAAAAATTCACGCACGCTCAAGGGACACGCTTCCAACAGGAAGCGTACCTAAGTCTGCGTACGCAGCGCTAAAGAGCGCGCGTAGCTTAGGGTGCGTAAGCTAAACAGCTCTGCACACTGCTCACTGTCTTCTCCAAACAGCAAGAACACCATGGTTGAACCCAAAACTTCAAGCATCATAACTTGGCCATCCGAACTCCAAATCCAGATTTCTAAAGTTCCAACTTGGGTAGAATTGAATGCTCTTCCACTTGGAAACACCAAAACCCATGAAAATCCAACTTAAAGTGATCAAACCATGCAAAATCTGAAAATAGAAATAACTTAGATCTAGAGCAAAGGAGACTTCAAATCACAAAATACCAAGTTCTAATGTTGATCACCATGTCCTAATCTAGTAAATGAACCAAGAAAATAGGGCTCTCATGAAGTGGCAAGGTGCACTTGCCTAGGGTTAGGAGAGTTGTGGAGGAAGGAGAAGAAGAAGAAGAAGGAAATTAATGGTGGAAGTTATGAGGAGAGAGAGTGGTAGGTGGGGGTTATAAAGAGGGTGAGTTGTGGTGGGTTGAGGGGTAGCATAGGTTAAGGTGATCCAACTCACATAAAATCGAACCAATCCAAATAAAACCGAGCCATGCCAAAACCCAAAATACGGGAAATACCGAAATCCCACAAGTTTGAGAAAATAAAAATACATGCCAAAAATCCAGATACGAGTATAAATATAAAATATGGAAAATACGGAAAATGAGGGTGACAACTCTACCCACCTTAAAAGAATTTCGTCCTTGGAATTTAATCAAGGAACTAGAGATTGCCACGACAAGCTACACTAAGCACAGGCAAGCTACACTAAGCAGTCCAATCATACAATCATACAATGCAAGCAAGAAAGGAAAAATGTAAGGCATAAGAAAGACATTATACCTCACGAGTCAAACAGGTAGGGATATCGCGATCGGATGTCGTCCTCACGCTCCCACGTTGACTCACCTAGAGAGTGATGACCCCAAGCAACACGGACTAATTTAATAGTCTTGTTCTTGAGTATCTTTTCCCTCCGGTCCAAAATAGACACGGGCCTCTCTTCATACGAAAGGTTGGTACCAACAACCAATTCTGAATGGTCTAGGATGTGGCTCGGGTCCGGAATATACCGTCGTAATTGGGACACATGGAATACATCATGTACCTCACTTAGTGATGGTGGAAGAGCGAGACAATATGATACATCTCCTACTCGCTCTAGAATATCGAACGGCCCTATATACCTAGGACTAAGCTTTCCCCGCACGCCGAAGCGAATGACGTCGCGGTTAGGCGAGATCCTAAGGAATACATGGTCGCCGACAGCAAATTCTAAGGGACGCCGATGAGCATCGGCCCAATGGTGCTGGCGGTCCTGGGCAACTCGGAGGTGATCTCTGACCTTCCTGACCACTTCAACCGTCTGGAAAATCAACTCGGGTCCGAGTATCTGCCTCTCTCCGATATCGTCCCATGCTAACGGGGATTTGCACTTCCTGCCATAGAGAGCCTCGAAGGGTGCCATCTGGATACTGGCCTGATAACTGTTGTTGTACGAGAATTCCACCAGGTGTAGATGATTCTCCCATAAACCACCGAAATCAAGGGTGCAAGATCTCAACATATCTTCAAGAGTCTGGATTGTGCGCTCTTATTTACCATCCGTCTGTGGGTGATAAGCTGAGCTGAACTGAAGACGAGTCCCCAAACTCTTCTGTAAGCTGTGCCAAAAGTGTGATGTGAATCTTGAATCCCTGTCTGAGGTGATGCTGACTGGCACACTGTGAAGCCTGACGATCTGCCTGAGATACATCTCTGCTAACTGCGCCGTCGACTGTCCAACTCTGAATGGGAGAAAGTGTGCCACCTTGGTAAGCCTGTCCACAATTACCCAAATAGCATCTCTGCCGGCCGGAGATCTGGGCAGTTCGGTCATGAAATCCATGGTTATATGTTCCCATTTTCATTCTGGGATCGGTAAGGGTTGAAGAAGTCCAGCGGGCCTCTGATGTTCAGCTTTAACCTGTTGGCAAACCAAACACCGAGAGACAAACTGGGCTATCTCCCTCTTCATGCCATTCCACCAAAAATGCTGACGAATATCACGATACATCTTCGTACCACCCAGATGAATAGAATACTGTGAACTGTGGGCTTCTGCCATGACTTCCTGTCTGATATCTCTACTAGGTACACAAAGACGAGTACCGTGCCGAAGGGTACCGTCTTCATGGATACATAACTCTGGCCTTCTTCCCACTTCACACTCTGCTCTGAGTCGCTGAAGCTTGGAATCTGCTGACTGCACCATCCGGATCCTCTCAACTATGCTGGACTGAACCTGTAGACTGGCCATCAATGCCACACTGGTAGGAAGAACCACTTCAATTCCCATCTTCTGAAGATCTACCAATAATTCTGGTTGCGCCGTCAGAAAATAAACTCCGGCTCTCCTGCTCAATGCATCTGCTACAACGTTGGCCTTCCCGGGATGATACTGTAAATCTACATCATAATCCACCAATAGCTCGAGCCATCTTTTCTGCCGCATATTAAGGTCCTTCTGGGTGAAAACATACTTCAGGCTCTTATGATCAGTAAAGATCTCCATTCTATCTCCGTACAAGTAGTGTCTCCACAACTTCAAAGCAAACACTACCGCCGCCAATTCCAAGTCGTAGGTCGGGTAATTCTTCTCATGATTACGATGTTGGCGTGACGCATAAGATATTACCTTCCCATGCTGCATCAAGACACACCCCAATCCTCTGCCTGAAGCGTCGTAATAAACTATGAATCCTCCGGTCCCATCTGGAAGGGTGAGAATGGAAGCCGTTATCAAACCTCGCTTCAACTTCTCAAATGATTCCTGACACTCTATTGTCCAAATAAACGGCACATCCTTACGGGTCAACTGGGTCATCGGCGCTAAAATCCTTGCGAAATCTGAAACGAACCGCCGGTAGTAGCCGGCCAATCCAAGGAAGCTGCGAACCTCTACCACAGAGCTGGGTACCGGCCATGACTCGATAGCCACAATCTTCTGGGGATCCACTTCCACTCCTCCTCGGGTAATGATGTGACCCAAGTATGAAATGCGATCGAGCCAGAACTCGCATTTACTGAACTTGGCGTACAACTGATGCTCCCGAAGCGTCTGAAGGACGACTCTGAGATGCTGCTCATGCTCTGCTTCACTCTTGCTGTAAACCAGGATGTCATCTAGGAACACGATCACAAATTGGTCCAAGTAAGGCATAAAAATGCGATTCATGAGGTCCATGAATACGGCCGGCGCATTGGTCGCTCCAAAGGGCATAACAAGGAACTCCCATTGTCCATACCTCGATCTGAATGCTATCTTCGGGATGTCCTGCTATCTGACTCTGATCTGGTGGTATCCTGACCGCAAGTCGATCTTCGAAAACACTGAAGCCCCTCTGAGCTGATCAAACAAGTCATCTATCCTCGGAAGAGGGTATCTATTCTTGATTGTCAACGAATTCAAGGTACGATAATCAACACATAGCCTGGATGTACCATCCTTTTTTTTCACAAGAAGCATCGGGGCTCCCCAAGGCGATCCACTTGCACGGATGAATCCTTTGGTCCTCAGTTCTTCAATCATCTTGTACAAAATCTCCAATTCTGAAGGCGCCATCCTGTAGACTCGCTCTGACACTGGTGCTGTCCCGGGAATCAAGTCTATAGTGAACTCAATCTCCCGCTCTGGCGGCATCCCTGGAAGCTCCTCTGGAAAGACATCTGGAAACCCTTCAACTATCCGGGGTAACTGCACTGCTGCTACTGCCATCCGCAATGCTGGGGAAGATGGCTCCATTGTGCCTCTGGAAAATGAAAACTCTGGCTCGCCGGGGATACTAAAGATAACTCTGCCAATATGGCAGTCTATCCTAGCATACTGGTTCCTCAACCAATCCATGCCTAGGACTACATCATAGTCTGCCATAGGAAACTCTATGAATCTAGCGGGGAACTTCCTACTGCTAACTACGATCCGACACAAGGAAAACACTCGATCTACTCCCACAAGACCATTACCAGTAAGTATATTAAGCCTCACTGATAATGACTCAGGCTCCAATCCTATCCGTATCGCGAATCGTGCAGACATGAATGAATGCGATGCACCAGAATCAAACAATACCGAAGTTGGAAAGGAGTTGATAGTACCTGCCACTACCTCACCTGGTACAACTTCTTCTTCCATAGCCATCATCATGGCCTGACCTTGTCCTCTGGCTGCTGGTTCCCTCTGCTGGAAACCTCTCTGCCTATTCTGGGTCTGAGCTTGGGATTATGCATACTGCTGGGGGTATTGTTGCTGGAATATCTGAAACTGAGACGGCAAGGGCCTCGAAGACTGATACTGCTGCTGCTGAACTGGTGCTGGGGCTGGTCCTCTCACCGAAGAGCTAGAAGGGTTGGATGCAGATGAACCACCCCTATTCGGGCAAGCCCCAACCCTATGATCTGCTGCTCCACAAGCCAGGCACAATCCCTACGCCCTGCGACAGTCTGCTACCACATGCCCTGGCTTCCCGCAATGAGAACATCCCATCACGGAAGTCTGCTTCTGCTTCTGCTGCTGCGGGTACGTCGGGGTCGAATGCTGAACCGACGTTACTGAGGCCGCCCGCCTGAGAGTCCCAATGGTCAAACTTCTAGCTGCCGGGACTGGAGCTGATGATTGGTGCATCTGACTATAGGACCGCTTCCTACCTCCGGTCCTATCCACGATCCTCTGGGAGGTATACTCATGCCTCCTAGCTGCTCTCAAGACTGCATCGAACGTCTGGTGCTCGAACTGCTCAACCGCCAATAAGATCTCCAAATGCAGTCCCTGCTGGAACCGCTGGGCTCTATCGAGCTCGGTTGCCACCAAGGTGGGGGCAAACCTACTCAGCCTAGAAAACTCGGTCGCATAACCATCGACCGTCCTGCCTCCTTGCTTCAAGTTGGTAAATCTGGTCTGCAGGTCGTACCGAGCCACAACATCAAAGTACTTCGTCTGGAATATCTCCCTAAATACTGCCCAAGCAATGGGTGCCACTAATCCCATAGCCTACGCCGCCCACCAATTGCGAGCTAAATCCAACAACTGCAGGCGTACCACCGCCACCTTCTCATTCTCGGGTGTCCTAGCTGCTTCCAGAATCACCTCGGTATCCTGAAGCCATGCATCTGCGACAATCGCATCCTCGCTGCCATCGAAGAAAGGACGGTTCAATCGCTTGAAACTGTTGGCCGCCTGGTTCCCTGGATGTCCGCCTCGGGTCAAAGCATCTTGAACTGTCTGGTGTAGGGCGTCGCTTCGACGATCCTGGGAAGCTATCAAGGTTCTGATGAGGCCTACTAAGGTACCATCATCTGGCTCTGCGGGCTGGATGGGCCGAACTGGAGACTCTTCTCTCGTAGACACAACTCTGGAGGCTACCCCGGAATGCTGGACTTGATCTCCGGGTTGCTGCTAATCTGCGAAAAGTGCTCCACCTCGTCGATCGGTAGGACCAGGTACAGTGCCGCTGAAAAAGATGACACATGGAACAATAAGGAAAGGACCAGGACAGATCATCGATATAAGCACAGGATCAGGACAAGAATCCAGGGATTCAGAGGATATGAACAGAGATCAAGGACGAGTACTGATTGAGACATCTATCTGATAAACCCCCACACATCTTGATACAAGACCTGCATGGGCCACCACTTAAACCATATCCCGCCCCAGAACCAGAAAACTGGAGAGCGGGGGCAGACATAGCCAGCTACGTATATTGAAATGGAAACCACCTCGATATACGGTCACGGCTGTCTAGATATGTGAGGGTTTTCTACAAGCCAACAGTCTCTTATGGTCATGAACAAGCCTAGTGTCTCAATCACCACAAGTAAGTAAAGTCGCAAGATGTATGATCATTAAATATACAATAATAAGGCGTCCCAAATATTCTATATTCAGCTGATCATGAAGCTAGTCGTTACAAAATGTTAGGACTAGCAAGAGTTTAGTCATACATGATCAACCCTAGGATTTGTCAATCATGTTTATAGCCCGTAGGCAGACAGTAAGTAAAAGTGCATCGAGCTAACAGGTGCTCGTCGGCTAAACGCCTTAAAAGAATAGTTTTACAATAAAGTGGGCAAGACAAAAAGGAAAACCCACTCTTGGCCCGGGTTCCGTCTAGTTGTTACCATTGGGCTGGAAGCTTGGTAGATCCTCGGGAGCTGCTCCGAAATCTGGCCACAGAAAACCAGCTGGGTCAACCCCAGAAAGAGCAAGTGCCACAAGGGGGCCACGAAATAAGAACAAAAGCCAACAATCAGCACAGAAAATCTAATATTAAAACTAAAATTACGAAAACATGGCAGGGTGATATACGACGAGATAACCATGGAACTATTCCGATAGCCAGGTTACAACCCGTAAACCAAATAAGGACCGGGATTGTAACCCTTCGTCTGAACAGAACTTGGTTTTCCACCATTTATCGGCAAGATAAGTAATGTAAGTAATCAAGACATAAAGCAATCTTGCATGGGATCAAAATATGACTAGACTGGTTATACCTCATTCAATCAATCACGGCTAAGCAGATCCTACGGCTTACTACTTTAACTAACTAGGGTTATCACAGGCCTAATTACTAATAAGATGCAGTGAGATTGTTCCACAGCCACAAGCCCTGCAGACCATCCAGGTTACCCAGGACGAAAGATTAGGGTTGAATTCAGGTGGGTATATCGTCCAGGAGACGCATGTACCCTTAGGTGACTTAGAGGGTGCAACACCTGACAGTGTGCTGGAAATGCGCCCTATTCGACGGCAGGCTACAAATCCCTGGAGCGCCCAGGTAACGGGATTGCCTGTAGCTGTGTCATCTCTTCATGACTACTGTGTTATTCTAGTTATTAGCCTTAATCCATTTTAGTAGGTACTCCTGACCGTGGTACTCAGGAGTCCCATCCTAGACATGATGCAAGACAGGACAAGTAGATTTAACAAGCAAGCAAGAAAGAACTACCCACGGTGTTAAGGCGAGTCAAGTAACAGCATTAAAATAAATCATGTCAGGGTACTTGTCAGGAGTGCGCCACGACGGGCCACTATCATGTCAGGTTGGTCATGTCAGGAGTGCACCACTGCGGGTCACTGTCGTGTTATGCAAGTTCCTTGCCATACCAAGCCATGTACAATAGTCATTCCAAATATATTAAGTAAAATCAAGTTCATGACAAAAGGCGTAAGGATATAAAATAGGCATAAAATATCTAATAAATATCAAAGTACAGGGTTATAGAAGAGCCAAGCTTAAAGATATAAAACTAAAACTCTAAGAGCCATTGGATAAAGCAAGGGGTCAAGGGGCAGCATACTTGCAAAAACACGCACGCAGGAAAGCTGCGTACGTACAAAAGCACGCACGCAAGGCTCGCTCAAGTCTGCGTACCAAGGCACACTCAAGGGGAGCAGCGTACATGAAAAGTCACACACGATCAAGGGAGCAGCGTTCGTGAAAAGTCATGCACGCTCAAGGGAGCACCGTACATGAAAAGTCACGCACGCTCAAGGGGAGCAGCGTTCGTGAAAAGTCACGTACGCTCAAGGGAGCGGCATACATAAAAAGTCACGCACGCTCAAGGGAGTAGCGTTCGTGAAAAGTCACACACGCTACAGAGAGCAGCGTAGGTAAAAAGTCACGCACGCTGAAGGGAGCAGTGTACGTGAAAAGTCACGCACGCTCAAGGGAGCAGTGTGCGTGAAAAGTCACGCACGCTACAGAGGAGCAGTATGCGTGAAAAAGTCACGCACGCTCAAGGGACACGCTTCCAACAGGAAGCGTACCTAAGTCTGCGTACGCAGTGCTAAAGAGTGCGCGTAGCTCAGGGTGCATAAGCTAAACAGCTCTGCACACTGCTCACTGTCTTCTCCAAACAGCAAGAACACCATGGTTGAACCCAAAACTTCAAGCATCATAACTTGGCCATCCGAACTCCAAATCCAGATTTCCAAAGTTCCAACTTGGGTAGAATTGAATGCTTTTCCACTTGGAAACACCAAAACCCATGAAAATCCAACTTAAAGAGATCAAACCATGCAAAATCCGAAAATAGAAATAACTTAGATCTAGAGCAAAGGAGACTTCAAATCACAAAACACCAAGTTCTAATGTTGATCACCATGTCCTAATCTAGCAAATGAACCAAGAAAATAGGGCTCTCATGAAGTGGCAAGGTGTACTTGCCTAGGGTTAGGAGAGTTGTGGAAGAAGAAAAAGAAGAAGAAGAAGAAGAAGAAGAAGAAGAAGAAGGAAATTAATGGTGGAAGTTATGAGGAGAGAGAGTGGTAGGTGGGGGTTATAAAGAGGGTGAGTTGTGGTGGGTTGAGGGCTAACATAGGTTAAGGTGATCCAACTCACATAAAACCGAATCAATCCAAATAAAACCGAGCCATGCCAAAACCCAAATATGGAAAATACCGAAATCCCACAAGTTTGAGAAAAATAAAAATACATACCAAAAATCCAGATACAAGTATAAATATGAAATATGAAAAATACGGGAAATGAGGGTGACAAGATGTATATATTCTGGATGTTGTTGTTGTTGAGATGTTATGTCTTAAACACTTAGACTTCTTCACTTTTGTTTGTATTTCATTTGGTGATATCTATCTTATCTTATCTATCTAATCTTACCATTCTATCTTAGCTTGTGATTGAGTTATACCTTCAGCATTGTCCTCCGATTGGAGAGTATATTTGAACAGTTATATTATATCATGTTAGATGTATGTGACCTAGGACAACGTTCTATCGCCGACACTACGGCACATGCTGGACGTATCTACTTCTCGTGCCCTTACACAGGTTGCGGGTCTTGACACCTGTGGATGACCTTAATCAGTTAGGGCCTTCCTATGCATGATGGTTGAGGGAGTGGTACCTGCCCCAGCACGGCCATTCTCGGGCAAATGAATAAAACATCTTTCTTATCTTCAATGTTTCCTACTTTGATATATTAGCTTGCTTTCCTTTCTTTAAAAATGTAGTCCTTTACTCCTTTTTATGGAGAAAGAAATAAAGAACCCTTCTGTTTGTTCATTTGCTGGCATGTTATTTTTTTGAAACAACATTTGTCAATAGTGGGTCATTTAATATAGACAATATAATGTTTAGAGGTGATATGACATGACAGACCTCTTGAAAATAACAATACTTATTATATCTATTCAGAGATAATGTGGACATGATAGAATATAACTTACAATATTGTCATTTCGAAGATGACATCATCAGAGGTAATATGAACGTGACGAGTCGTTAACGTAGATAGCAAAATTTAGAGGTAATGTGGACGTGAATTTGTATATCTATTGAATATCCTTGGGCCAACTGGGACTCAAGAATAGGATATCTTTAAAAACAACTAGATTTCAAAAGATAAAGTTTGTAATGATGTAGTAGACGTTGTCAATGATGATAAGATCTGGATAGACTCCGCTGGGGATTCAAAGATTTGAAATATGTACAATATTTGTTAAAAATACAGTACACGCTTTCAAACATGGTACTTCTTCAGGAATTTGCCGTTGATAGGTATCATAGCAATTTGGCCATCCATCCCTGACAGTTGATAAGCTCTGTTGGAGAAAACTTTGCTTATAATGTATGGACCTTCCCACTTTGGTTCAAACTTGCCTTTGCTCATGTGTGTCATAGTCATAGGATGTCTGACGGTAAAGACTAGTTCGTCTTTTTGAAATATTCGTACTTTGACTTTACGGTTGAAGGCTTTTGAGATACGGGCTTGATATAGCTCGACGTATTATTGAGCTAGTAGCTGCTTCTCATCAAGTGCTTCAAGCTCTTGAAGTCGAAGACGATCATTGTTTTCTGTTGTGTGTTCATTGGCAATAGCAATTCTCAGTGATGGGATCTGAATCTTCAATGGTTGGATAGCTTCACATCCATACACCAGAGAGAAAGATGTATAATCAGTCAGTACGTATGGTAGTATGGTAGGCCCATAGACATTCTCCAAGCTTTTTGCTCCTATTCTATTTATTGGTGGAAACGAAATTCTTAAGAATCTTTGTTTGCCATAAAATATAAAAGAGCAGAACAGTTTTATGGGAGGACTGGACTTTTACTTCACGTTATAAACTCGCTTGTACAAAGAAAGCCTATGGACGAAAACCTAGGTACAACAATCTAAGTACAATTATTTATTTTTGATTCTGGGGGGTAACGATAGAGGCTCGGAAAAGCGACGGCAGCTCTGCCTTACTCCTTGGACGATCGGACGTAGCCTTGGCTTCTGTGGCGAGATACTTGGCGTTGACGAAGAAAATGCTCTTCTTGCTCTCCTCGTATTGCTCTTCTGGCTTCTCTCTCTCTGGATTAATCTCTGTGTATTTTTCTCTCTGATTATTAGGGGAGCGTCTTTTTGCAAGGGAATGGCACCTTGCTATTTATAATAGTGGGGGGGTATCATTAGGGTTTGTAATGATTGCCCATCCTCAAAGTGGCGGCGGCCTGGTAAATGGTCAATCTGAGCCATTAATCTTGAGCGTGAAGGTTATGGACCATTAATGAGGATTACGCCAAATCCTGTCAGTCATTAATATTGATTGCAATAAATCTCTATCATGATGATTTGCTGACATCCGCAAATCTAAATGAATCAATTTAATTTATTCTCTTACCACGTGTCCCAAATTTTTGGAATCTGACCCAAAATTTGATTATCTTTAGGGCACGTGTCCTGTCATCATTGTTGAGCCGTATGAGAAGTGTTCGTATTTGGGCCGCATGAAGGTCGTCATGACCGAGCCGCATGAAAGATTTCATGACCAAGCCGCATGAATAGTCTCTATACTCGAACTGCATGAAGGTTGTCATGACCGAGCCGCATGAATATGTTCATGACCAAGCCGCATGGGGGTCTTCATGACCAAGCAGTATGAGAGTCTTCATGGCCGAGCCGCATGTGGGACCTTCATGATTGAACCGCATAGGTTTCTCTGCACTGGCCGTATGAACTCATTTAGACTGGCCGCATAAACTTGCCTCGAAGTTGTGAGGATTTTTTCCAATTCTCTAGGAAGATAGTGCTCTTACGTCAGTCATTATGACTACTTTTCGTCAGGGCTGTCAACTGTCAGCTGACAGCCGTCAGAGCATTAATTGTCGGCCGTCAGAGCATTAATTTGTGTTTGAATGATGCTGGGTACAACCGTTCTAAAAAGACACGTGGCTTCCCTCTGCTGGCCGTATGGAGTCCACTCTATGTTTGAGCCGCATGGGACTCTTGAGCCGTATGTGGCTCCTTGGCCGCATGGATCATTTTTCCCTTCTTTTTTATGCTTCTACAAGACCCCCTTCAAAGTTTTCAATTTGCAAAATTGAAATACTTTGAATAAGAAGCATGATTATGCCAGAGCCGTATGGATATATTCTATCTTAGCCGTATGGATTTTGACCAGCCGCATGACTCTCTGAGCCGCATGGGCTATTTTGGCCGCATGAGCTTCTGGCCACGTTTTCCAGCCACGTGTGCAAATCTTTTGTAAATCTTCTGCATTTAATGCTCTTGATTTGCTGTCAGATTTTAAGAGCTGCTTTTTGGGCCCGGATCCCAAGAGTCAGGCTATTATTAAGCCATTTTGCCTCGATGACCGAAGAGTCGGTCATCATATTGTACGCGGATCGAGGCGTTCCTTCCTTGTCTATAAATAGGAACACTTTTATTCTGGGGAGTTTTCTTTTCTCTCTTCGATCTTTCTAACTCCTTTCTCTCCCAAGCACCCATGGCTCCCAAGAAGGTTGCTGCATCGAAGGCTGCGAAGGGCAAGACGGTTGCTTCTGCGACGACCGCTGCGACGAACGTGGCCACTCCTCTGCCGACCACTGTTCACTCTGTTCATCCCGACGTTCATCCGCCTATTGCTGGTAAGGGCGTCGCCTTAAAACCCTAACTGCCATGGCTCTGCTGCATAATTTATGCACAAGCCGCATGTATAAGGTTCGTCGATATGACCGCATAAGCACTTCGCCCGGGGGGCCGCATGGGCTTGTCATACTCGATCTGAACTGCATATATATTTTTGGTTTGGGCCGCATGAGCGTAGTTCACTTTTGAACCGCAGAAGCTCATCTGCTTGTAGCCGTGTGAGTCTATCTGTTCAGGGCCGTATGAGTCTGCGTGGACTTTGAACCGCGTAGTCTCACCTGAATCTGAGCCGCATCAATGCCTAGGTTTGTCGGTTGAGTTCATGTGGACCTTGAACCACATAGGCCCAATCTGAACTTTGATTTGTATGGACTCGTTTGACTCGGAGCCGCATAAGGTTATGATGAACCGAACCGCATGGACTCATCTGGTTCTGAGCCGCATGAGACTGTGACGACCCGAGCCGCATAGACTCGAATGATCTTTCAAATGCTTCTTGTTTTGACTATCTTCTAATCTTATTTCTTTCGTCTATCTTCAGTGAATCTGCCAGTAAATCCTGTGGGGAAACTTTTGGTTGGATCTAATCAACTTGCCTCAGATGTGCGACGGGATGATTTAGTTCGTCAAGTGTCAGAGCAGCTCCTTGTTAATGAGCCTTTGGAGCGACTGAATGTTATCAGGGTTCAATCTTTCCAATTCCTTAGTGAGATGATGAGTTCCGGGGAGCCAAATGGGAAGTATCTGAGGCCGGTCTTCCTCTTTGGGGATGCATTGATCATAAAAAACTCCCGAGTGCTGGATGTCTCCGAGAGTTGGGATTTTAATCTGGACGGGATGTCGATTCATATCCCTATTATGAAGCGTCAATTCCCTCTTGCGTGGTTCAATATGATCTTATTGGACAGGCAGATGACAGACTCCCTCACTCTAACCAGACCGGAGATGTTTGTGGGTAACATCCGTTACAATAAAAATACTGGGTCAGTACGCGCGGTCAAGGATCCGGCCAGTCGATCTGTGATGGGGTTAGCTCCGGGTGCCTTTATCAACACACCCAGTCCTAACTTCTCATTTTCTCAGGCTGATACCTTCCTGAGCCAGCTTGCTCAAAAAGGGTCCTATCCTGTTGGCAGATTGGCACTGCCGAGCTGGTTACACCCCATTCCCCCGTGGGCTAACACGACCTCGTGGATCCTGCGAAACTATGAGGCATTTTTAGGAGAAGTCAATCTTTATGATGCTATCCGGGGTACCAGCCACGGATTGCCCATTAATAAGCCGTTGTTCATGGCCCTTCTGGAGATGTATAATCATCGGACATGAACTTTCTTCACACCTGTAGGGAAGTTGGGGCTCGCTCTCCATGAGATGTATGCTGTCTCCAAGCTTCCCTGGGGAGACGAGCCCTTCGAAGCGTACACTCCAACGAACGAGGAGTTCCAGGATCTAGATCGACGATTCTCAGGCTTCGTCGCTGTGTACCAAGAACTGTTATGTCACCATAGTACTTGTCACCAAATGGCTATCAAGAAAAATGATAGCTCGGAAGGGGATACTCCCCATACCAACTATTGGGTCTTCTATCTTTTTAAATTTAGTGCTGCTAGCCGAGTTACTTCCTGAGCTCGTCAGACTCCTAGGGAAATAGAAGGCTTGGTGTCGACTGCTAGGAGGTCAAAGTCTAAGGGTGACAAGTTTGGGAGCCAGATTGACTTCTTCAGCTATTTTTATTGTGGTACTCGGCGGCTATCAGAGAAGTTACTCTTGGCAGGCTTTTTAATGGTGTGGCTGCGCAATTGTGTAGTGTCGGGAGGGGCAGGTTCCATCGAGAGGATCGACCGTCACTTTATTCTTCCCGCCGTGAAGTTGGCCTTTGGGGTCAAGCTGGTTCTTCTTTCCGCTATGATGTGCAGCATTTATCACGATCTCCGTACCTTCTCGACCAAGGTCATTGCTCGTGATGTGGTGACGGACTTTGAACGTATAGAGCTGCCTTATCATTACCTGCTGGGGTGGCTGTTGCTGTATTATCGGTCTCTGATGAGGCCTGGGATGGGAGACGGCATTACGGACGACGACGCTTTTCTTTTCAGACATCACCATCAGCCTTGGGAATATAGTACCATGCCGGCGTGTCGAAGGATGATGGCGAAGGTGGACGGATATGATTTCTTTATGTCCGTTCCCCGTTTTACCGACCCGGAAGTGAGGAGTGTCCATGTTGATGACGTTGGATCTCCTCATTTCTTACCTGAGAAGATGCATTTCTGGTTGCGTAACATTCGCCCGGCGTATTTAGTTTATCGCAACCGTAACACTGTGTTCCTGGAGCCCTATTTGTCCAGTAGGTTTGCCCGTCAATTTGGGTACAGTCAACTATTCCTTGGGCGTCCCAGTTCTAGCCTGGGATTTGAGGGTAGCATCCTTGATGGGATTAGGGCATGGAGCTACTATGACACTTGTCATACTCGGACTAGTTTCTCAGTTCCTGCAGCAAACGTGCTGGAGGAAATCTTGTATATGGCGGCCTTATACCATGTTACGGTAAAGCAGCCTCCTGTTGATTTTGACCCGAGGACTAGCTTCATCGTGGGCACTCGTTTGGCGGAGAAGGCTATAGTATCGAAGGCAAAGAAGAAAGGGGCGAATAGGGTTCCCGTGCCCGATTTCGAGTCCTTTGACACAATTGAGGGAAGCAACGAACGGGACGACGAGGACTCTCTCTCTTCTGGTAGCGGAGCAGCGGCGGATCAACCGCCCATCATGGCAGATGAGATGATGATGGATCAACCGTCGGTCGTATTAGATGAGGTGGTAGATCAATTACCACCTGTATCAGAGGTGGTGAGGGTAGAACCGCCGCCTGCCATGCCTGGTCCCTCGCGTAAGCGGGGCAGGCATGAGTTTATTGACGGAGGAGTAGCCTTTTCCGTAAAGAGAGCTGCGGTCAGACCTCATAGGTTACTTATTATGGAGAGGGGTGAAGATGCTGACGGTGGTCCGGAGGTAAGACTATGTTGGAGCTATCTCCTTGTTGTAGTCTTCTTTTTCTTGGAGATATGACCTAATCATTTTTTCTTTGTAGGCGTCTGACGAACCAGGCCCTCCTGAACCGCCTGCTGCCCCTGGAGTTGATCCGGCCCTTGCTGTTTTGATTAGTAGTATATGTACTGCGGTCCTTTCTGCGGGGGCTTTCTTAGCGGCGGCTGAGGACTCCCAAGTTGCTGAGGCCTCGGTCCGGGGTGACGAAGGTTTCCTCGGGCCTGTCTCCGAGATTGCTGAATTTCAGCAAGGCGACGCCGATCTCGTCGTATCCTCTCCCAAGGGTGCCGGGACGAAGGAGCCTACTATATTCGACTCGGAGGCCGCTGGTGGAGAGGTTGTGGTGGTCGTAGGCGAACCTCAGCCTCCACACTCTTTCGCTGGTAAGATAAGCCAAATATTGACTAGTGAGGGGGCTTATTTGCTCTATCAACATATCCTCCAAGTCAAATCGATTCATGGTTGTCTTGGCCCTACAGGTCCTGACCCTTTACTTCCCACAGCAGATGTTCTTGGGGAAGGCTCGGCCTGCTGCGATCTGGAGGAAAGGAGCGTTTCCTCTTCTTCACCGACTCATGCCGAGGGGCCTCCCGCCAGCTCCGGATAGATAGGAGTGGAGCTTGTTCCGGGACCGATGGTCTCCGTCTCATCCTCTGCTGCTTATACGGCTTCAGAGACTGACTTCTCGGCCCTGCCGAGCATTCAAGTTCTGCGGGCTGCTGAAGAGGAGTTGGCCACTGTTCAGGCGTCCTTTCGCACAGAGTTTGTTTCCCTCGTGGCAGGAGCGGCAGATTCTGTTGCATCTTCTTCAGTGTTGCCAGCTACACTTCTGTTGACGCCGGCTTCTTCGGAGGCTCTGGACGAGGTGTCGCAGGATATGGTCGACAGCTTCTATCACCATTTAAAGAGGGGCGTAGATGCTGCCGTAGAACGGGGGACCCTTTTTTCTCTGTCCCTGTGGTGCGCTCGGGGTCAGATTGAAACTTTGAAGACTTTTCCTGGCGGGGTGGGGTTGGCTGCGCTCCTGGAGCCCAAGTTGGCAGAGGCTGATCAGCTCGTGACCCGATTGCTGGTGTTACGGCAGGCTGACATGCCCGCTACGATTGAACGGGAGCGGGGCTTCCTTATTGCCGCTCGGGATAGGATAAAGCTTGCTCGAGACACTGCCGGGCCAGTTGTGAAGGGGGACCTTGATAAGCTTTTTGCTTCGTATGACACGATGGGTCGTCGAAGTCAAGCTTGTAGGGCTCGGGAGGAGGCTGCTTCTCGTGGAATAGCTGACACTAAGGAGCGGATTCTCGCACTTCAGAGGGAATTGGCCTTCCTAGAGTCGGAGCTGAAGGCTGCTCATACGGAATAGGAGTCAATCATTCGGGAGGCGAGAAGGTTTTCCGATCTTCTGTTAACCTGGAGCGGGCTTTCAAGAAATTTGAGGACAACTGGCAAGCTCACGCTCATCTGGAGGACGAGGCGGCGCTGACCCAAGAGGCGGAGCGTCGAGCTAAACAGAGGTTTAAGCGGTCGGTTGCTTTACTGACAGACCGTCTCACGACGCTATGTGCCCCGGAGCAGTGATCGGTTTTCTATTTTCTTTTGCTTCTTTTCCCCTTCTTTTTTTCTTTGTTCTCATTTTGTAAGGGGTGTGATCCCAAATGATGTAGCACTTTGAATTTTGAATAAATGAGCATGTTTTAACTCATCTTCTCTTTCTTGTACTCGTGGTGTTTGTGGAATTGAACCTGCTGGAAGATTATTTGTGGACCTGTTACCCTGGGCGTACATTGGTTTTAGGTACGTGTAACAAGTTTTAGAGAGGAATACCTAGAATAACTTCGCGATAAGACAGCTATAGAAGTTTTTGGTATTCGAGAGAATGCCAGGGAGCAACTGGGCTCCCATGCATGATAGGGAAGGGATGGGCGTCTACTGGAGACCCAGTACAGCATCTGTGATCGACTGAGTACATTTGTGGTCATCAAAGGACATTTGTGGTCAATAGAGGATATTTATGGTCAACAGAGGACATTTGTGGTCAACAGAGGACATTTGTGGACCTATTATCTTTATCGTACTCCGATTGTGGGTACAGATAATAGGTTGAAAGGGAACCATCATACTTACTCAGAGGTAATGAGGACATGGTAAGTATGGAGGTTTCTTCTACGGAGCCTTCCCACGCAGAGGTAATGAGGACATGGAAGGAGCGGGCTCAATGAAGAGGGGGTACATAAAACGACTCAGAGGTAA
This sequence comes from Iris pallida, assembly GCA_029216955.1. Taxonomy (NCBI): domain Eukaryota; kingdom Viridiplantae; phylum Streptophyta; class Magnoliopsida; order Asparagales; family Iridaceae; genus Iris; species Iris pallida. The sequence goes on along the minus strand of JANAVB010030019.1, from coordinate 2,938,507 downwards.
TGAGGACATGGAAGCTTTATGTGGGGGTGATTTATTTTTGGCGAAAGTGAAACGACTCAGAGGTATCATCGACATGGTCATTTTGGAAGTTTGTGGACCCGTTACCCTTTTTGTGCACTGGGAGTGCGGGTAGTGGATCATGAGGGAGGATCTCTTATAGGAAGAAAGTTCAGAGGTATGATCATACATGACTTACTATTTGAAAGAGTGACCGGGATGTGAGTTCAGAGGCACCAGCGGGTACATGACTTGATATTGTGAGAGTGTGAGTTCAATGGCACCAGCGGGCACATGACTCGAATGATTAAAAAATGTGGGAATGAGTTCAGAGGTACCAGCGGGCACGTGACTCGAATGATTGTAAAATGTGGGAATGAGCTCAGAGGTACCAGCGGGTATATGACTCTACGTATGGAACCAAAATGTAAGTTCAGTGGTACGGGAAGGTACATAACTCGACACTCTGAGATGTTTTGAGGATTTTGTTTCAGACATAATACTTCTTCAAGCAAGTCTCCATTTTGTTTTGCGAGGCGGTAGGCACCGTTGGAGAATACAGCTTCGATGATGAAAGGGCCTTCCCATTTTGGTTAGAATTTAACGGCAATTTTATGCGTCATAACCATCGGCCTCCGAACCGCCAGAACGAGATCGCCTACTTGGAATGTTCTGACCTTGACCTTCTTGTTGAAAGCTCCGAAGATTCTGGCCTGATATAGTTCGATTCGCTGTTGAGCTAACAGGCGTTTCTCGTCTAGGGCCTCCAATTCCTGTAGTCAGCGATGGTTGTTTTCGTCTGTCGTCAGCTGATGTATGAGGGCGATGCGGAGTGAGGGGATTTGAGTCTCTAATGAGAGAACTGTCTCACTCCCGTATACCAGGGAAAATGGTGTATTCCCGGTGGCTGTTCGAACTGTGGTACGATACGCCCATAAGCATTTGCCGAGCTTCTCGTTCCAGTTGCACTTGTTAGAGGACATGAATTTCTTGAGTAGCTTGATTATGGTTTTGTTGAATGCTTCTGCTAACCCGTTGGCTGCTGGGTTGTAGGGTGTCGAAGCAATATTTTGAATTCGGTGCTTGTCGCAGAACCGATAAAATACGTGGCTAGCGAACTGTGGCCCATTGTCGTGAATGATCCTTCGGGGCAGTCCAAAGCGGTAGATGACATGATGCTTAAGGAAGCTGATCACGTTTGAAGTTTTCACCTCTGCCAAGGGGATGGCTTCCGCCCATTTGGAGAAGTAATCGGTGATTGTGAGTATGAATCGGTGTCCTCTGGACGAAGACGGGGTAATTGGGCCGACGATGTCCATACCCTATGCTTCGAATGGCCAGGAGGCCACAGTCGAATGTAGGAATTTAGATGGCTGGTGGATGAAGTCAGCATAGATTTGGCAGGCTTTGCACTTTCGTGCATAATCTATTGTGTCTGCAACCATCGTGGGCCAGTAATAGCCCATTCGGCGAAGGCGGTCTTGCAGTTTCGGGCCAGGTTGATGGGCTCCGCAGACACCATCATGGGCCTCGCGCACGACTTACTTGGCTTCTGTATTTGATAGACACCGAAGCAACAACCCATCATAGGATCGGCGATACAACATTTTCGTCTCCGTATCATAAAAAAATCTGAGAGAACGTCTTCTGATAGAAGTAGCTTCCTTCAGATTCTCTGGCAGGATGTCGTATACTATGAAGTCGATGAACGGCTGTCTCTAGTCTGGTACTTCGTCGACTGAAAGGGCGGAGTAACTTTAATGCATCGAACGTTATCCTTAGGACAGACCAGTTCACAGCCTATTATGTCGACCTGATGACGAGCGTAATTTGGCACAGCTAGGGAAGCGGCTAAACCAGCCAGGGCATCAGCCTCAATGTTCTGGAGTCTGGGAACATGTTCTATGAAGAATCCTCCCAGAGACGAGATGATGTCGATTGCTATTCGATGATACGGGATCATGTCTTCGTGGCAGACCTCGTACGACCCCCGAACCTGATTGACGATTAACTGTGAGTCGCCGTATGCTTCAAGATACTCTACCCCAGCTCCTTTGCGAGTCGGAGGCCAATGACCAAGGCATTGTACTCGGCCACATTATTTGAACAGGGCTTTGTGAGTGAGTAGGCCCGATTGATCACCAAGCCGGAGGGAGAAATCAGCACCACTCCAACTCCAGCGACGATATTGCCTTTGGGTCCGGTTCTTGAAGCGACGTCGAAGAACATTCGCCAGACGGCATCATGGGAGACTACATTTGAACTGGTGACCTCGTCTGGTATCTCTTCATATACCCTGGTCGTCTCCGAACCTGGATGTGCTGCTAGAAAGTCTGCCAGAGCCTGGCCTTTAACAGCCTTTTGCGGGACGAAGATCATATGGTATGGTGATAGTAATATCGTCCAGGTAGCAAGGCGAGAGCTGAGTGCCCCAGATTTGGTCATGAGGACCCTGAGGGGGTTGATCCGCGATATCACGTGGATGGTTTGTCCCGTGACGTAGTGTCGCGTCTTCTGGATTGCGAACACGAGAGTAAGGCATTCCTTCTCTACGGCTGTATATCGGTATTCTGGCCCAATCATCTTCCGACTGAGGTAGTATATAGCTTGTTCGTGGCCCGCATCATTGTTCTGTGGCAATAGGGCCCCGAGAGAATGTTCCATAGCTCGCACATAGAGCAGGAATGACTTTCCAACAACAGGAGCTACCAGGACTGGAGGATTCAATAAATATTCTTTGATGCTGTCGAAAGCGCGCTGACATTCCTCATCCCATACGAAAGAGACTCCCTTCTTCATGAGATGGGTGAATGGTTGACATCGTCCGGAGAGATTAGAGATGAATCTCCTGTTGTAAGCTAGCCTGCCTTGGAGGCCTCGGAGTTCGCGGAGATTTCTCGGGGGACCTATCTCCATAATTGCCTTTGTTTTCTCGGGGTCGATGTGAATGTCCTGAGAAGTGATGACGAAACCCAAGAATTTCCCGCTGGAGACACCCAAGAATGATTTCGTGGGGTTCATCTTTAAGTTGTGTGCTCGCATTAGGTCGAACACTGTCCTGAGATCTTGCAGATGATCTTCCTTCGAATGACTTTTGACGGCGATGTCGTCGACGTAGCATTCCTGTAATGCCTGTGGTTCGTATTACGTATTCTTAGAATACGTGTATGTATTTTATTCTTGTATTGCATAATTTTCTTCTTGGCTTGGTTTATTCCTGGTTCGGGTTGGTTGGTTCGGCTTGGCTTGGTTTTGATTGGGTTCATGATGAACCCAAGGTGAACCCCCTACCTACCACCACCATTTGTATTTATTACCCCTTCTCCTTTCTCTCTCTTCATTTATCATCTTCTTCTTCCTCATTTACTTCCTTACCTACCAGAGAGAGAGAGAGTGAGCTCTAGGCAAGTGCAACTTGCTTCATGGAGGAACTCAAATTTTATTACTTCATTCTCTTCCTTACAACATTTTAACTAACTTTAGTACTTGGCATTTTCACTTTCCATGGCTAGATTCTTCTAGATCTAAGTTTACTTTATTTTCAGATTTCTTGGGTTTTGATCTACTTAATCTTGTTATTTCCGAGTTTTGAGGGTTCTATGTTGTAGAGAATCTCGTTCTACCCTATTTTGACCTATGAAAGTTCTGATTTGGGCTCCGGATGAAGGTTTTGTGTAGCTTGGAAGCCATGGTTGCTTGGCTCCTCTTCTCGGACAAGTGGAGAAGAAGAGCAGTACTTAGCCGCATGAATCCTCATGCGGCAAGTCTCTGGCCGCATGGCCTTTCCAGCCGCATGAGACTCGTTCGAGCTCAGCCGCATGGAAAGTCCTTCCTAGCCTCATAAGACTTGCTTGAGTACTTGACCGCATGAATCTTCATGCGGCAAGTAATTAAGCCGCATAGCCTTTGAGCCGCATAAGATTTCTCATCCCGCTGGCCGCATGAGACTTGACCCGGATCCAGCCGCATAGCCTTGCTCGGACTCGGCCGCATGAGCCCCTGTTATCTTGAGTCGCATGGACTTCATGCGGCTAGCTTTCAGCTGCATGAGTTCCTTCGCACCCAGCCGTATATGTATCGCCCTTGCTCAGCCGTATAGGACTTCGTCTGATCATAGCCGCATATGCTGTTGAACTTCGGCCGCATGGCGATTGCTCCCTTCGCAGCCGCATAAGCTGACTCCCCTTCTTCTGCATGAACCCGTCTTTCCAGTCGCATGAGCCTTGGGCTCCCTGAGCCGTATGAGCGTGCACTCCCAGCCGCATGAACTTGTATTGACCAGTCGCATAGACTCACTCCCCTTGAGCCGTATGGACTTTCTGTGCACTGTCTTGTTATATTATTATTATTATTATTATTATTATTATATATATATTTTATGTCCATTTTATATCCTTACGCCTTTTGTCCCAAACTTGAAAATCATGAATTCATTTGATATGTTTAGAATTGATAATTGAGCATGACCTGATAGTGGCCCGTCGTGGCGCACTCCTGACTAGTACACTTGATATGATAACCTAACATGATTATCTCGAATAGCTGTTGCGACGGCTACCTGACATGACATGACCTGTATAATAAATAACCTGGACACCGTGGGCGATTGTGCTTGTACAAATAATCCAGTCCTGTCTTGCATCATGTCTAGGAGAGGACTCCTGAGTACCACGGTCAGGAGTACCTACTGAAATGGATTAAGGCTAATAACTAGATTAATAAATTAGTCATAAAGAGATCTCCCAGCTACAGGCAATCCCGTTACCTGGGCACGCCATGGGATCTGTAGCCTGCCGTCGAGTAGGGCACATTTCCAGCACACTGTCATGTGTTGCACCCTTCAAGCTACCTAAGGGTACATGCGTTTCCTGGACGATGTACCCACCTGAATTCAACCCTAATCTTTCAACTCGGGTAACCTGGATGGTCTGCAGGGCTTGTGGCTGTGGAATAATCTCATTGCATCTTGCTAGTAATTAGGCTTGTGACAACCCTAGTTAGTTAAAGTATCAAGCCGTAATTTTTGTTTGGCCGTGAAGTGATTGGATGGAGTCTAACCAGTCTAGTCTTGCCCTGATCCTGTTCCAGATTATTGAATGACCAGAATGCTTGTATTTCTTTTACTGATAAATGGTGAGAATTCCAAGTTCTGTTCAGACGAAGGGTTACAACCCCGGTCCTTGTTTGGTTTAAGAATTGTAACCTGGTTATCTGAATAGTTCCATGGTTATCTCGTAATATATCATCCTGATGTATTTTCTTATTTCCAGTTCTTACCTTATTTATGCTATTGTGCTGATTGCTGGTTTTAGTTCCTAAGTGAAGCTTCCTTTGTGGCACTTGCTCTTTCTGGGGTCTGACCCAGCTGGTTTTGTGTGGCCAGATTTTGGAGCAGCTCTAGAGGATCTACCGACCTTCCAGCCAGATGGTGGCCACTAGAAGGAACCCTGGCAACGAGTGGGTTATTTTTGGCTCTCCCACTCTATTGTAAAAATATTCTTTTGAGGCATTTAGCCGACGAGCACCTGTTTAGCTCGATTGCATTTACTTACTGTCTGCCTACGGGCTGTAACATGATTGACAGATCCTAGGGTTGATCATGTATGACTAAACTCTTGCTAGTCCTAACATTTTGTAACGACTAGCTTCATGATCAGCTGAATATATAATATTGGGGACGCCTTATTATTGTATATTTAATGATCATATATCTTGTAATATTTACTTACTTGCTTGTGATTGAGACACTAGGTTTATTCATGACCATAGGAGACTGTTGGCTTGTAGTAAACCCTCATGTATCTAGACAGCCGTGACCGTATAGCGAGATGGAATCCATTTCATATACGTAGCTGGCTATGTCTGCCCCCGCTCTCCAGTATTCTGGTTCTGGGGCGTGACATGGTTTAAGTGGTGGCCCATGCAGGTCTTGTAAATCAAGATATGTGAGGGTTTACCGAATAGATGTCTCAATCAGTATTCGTTCTTGATCTCTGCTCGTATCTTCTGAATCCCTGAATTCTTGTCCTGATCATATGCTTGTATCATTGATCTTTCCTGGTCCTTCCTTATTGTTCCCTATGTCATCTTCTTCAGCGACATTGTTCGTGGTCCTACCGACCAGCGAGGCGGAGCACCTCCCGCGGACCAGCAGCAACCTGGAGATCAAGCCCAGCATTCTGGAGTAGCCTCCAGAGTCGAGCCTATTGGAGAAGAGCCACCAGTCCAGCCAGTTCTGTCTGCCGAGCCTGATGATGGCACTTTGGTAGGTCTCGTCAGGACCTTGATAGCTTCTCAAGATCGTCATGGAGATGCCTTGCAACAGACAGTGGCGGATGCTTTGACCAGGGGCGGTCATCAGGGTAACAGCGCGGCCAACAGCTTCAAGCGCTTGAACCCTCCATTCTTCAACGGCAGTGAAGATGCTATCGCCGCAGATGCTTGGCTTCAGGACACAGAGGTGATTCTAGAAGCAGCCAGAACCCCAGAGATCGAGAAGGTAGCCGTGGTGTGCCTGCAGTTGTTAGATCTTGCCCGCAGCTGGTGGGCAGCGCAGGCCGTTGGAATTGCAGCTCCCATTGCTTGGGCAGTATTCAGAGAGAGATTCCAGACCAAGTATTTCGATGCCGTGGCGCGGTACGATCTACAGACAAGGTTCACCAATCTGAAGCAGATGGGCAGGACGGTCGACGGATATGCGGCCGAGTTTTCCAGACTCAGTCGGTTTGCTCCCACCTTGGTGGCAACCGAGTATGATCGAGCCCAGCGATTCCAGCAGGGGCTTCACCTAGAGATTCTATTGGCAGTGGAGCAGTTTGAGCATCAAACTTTTGATGCAGTCTTGAGAGCAGCTAGGAGGCATGAGTATACCTCCCAGAGGATTGTGGATAGGGCCGGAGGTCGAAAGAGATCCCACGGCCAGATGAATCAGTCTTCAGCACCAGCCCCGGCAGCCAGGGCTTTGACTATTGGAGCTCTGAGGCGGGCGGCCTCAGTGACGTCGGTTCCGCATTCAACCCCGACGTACCCTCAGCAGCAGAAGCAGAAGCAATCTTTCGTAGTGGGTTATTCTCAATATGGGAAGCCAGACCATGTAGTGGCAGAGTGTGGGATTATGTCTGGCTTGTGGAGCAGCAGACCATAGGGTTGGGTCCTGCCCGAATAGGGGTGGTTCATCATCGTCCAACCTTTCTAGCTCTTCGGTGAGAGGACCAGCTCCGGTCCAGCAGTAGCAGTATCCATTGCCGAGGCCCTTGCCGCCTCAGTCCCAGATGTTCCAGCAGCAGAACCCCCAGCAGCATGTTCAAGCCCAGGCCCAGAGTCAGAATAGGCAGCGAGGATTTCAGCAGAGGGGACCAGCATCCCGAGGGCACGGTCAGGTTATGGTGATGACCGCAGAGGAAGGATTAGCACCAGGAGAGGTAGTGGCAGGTACTATTCTCGTCAACTCCTTTCCAGCTTCAGCTTTATTTGATTCTGGTGCATCGCATTCTTTTATGTCCGCACGATTCGCGACACGGGTAGGATTAGAGCCCGAGTCATTATCAGTAAGGCTCAATATACTTACTGGTAACGGACTTGTGGGAGTAGATAGGGTATTTTCCTCGTGTCGGATCGTAGTTAGCGGTAGAGAATTTTCCGCTAGGTTGATAGAATTTCTGATGGCTGATTATGATGTGGTCTTAGGGATGGATTGGTTAAGAAACCAGTATGCTAGAATAGACTGCCACATTGGCAGGGTTGTTTTTAGCATTCCAGGTGAGCCAGAGTTTTCCTCCTCTCGAGGCGAGGTTGAGTCTTCTCCTTCGATATTGCGGATGGCAGTAGCAGCAGTTCAGTTACCCCGGATAGTGGAAGAATTTCCAGATATTTTCCCAGAAGAGCTTCCAGGTATGCCGCCAGAACGGGAGATCGAGTTCACCATAGACTTGATTCCCCGGACAGCCCCAGTGTCAGAAAGAGTCTACAGGATGGCGCCTTCAGAGTTGGAGATATTGTACAAGATGATTGAAGAACTCAAAACCAAGGGATTCATTCGTGCTAGTGGATCACCTTGGGTAGCCCCGATGTTTCTTGTGAAGAAGAAGGATGGTACGTCCAGGTTATGTATTGATTATCGTACCTTGAACTCAGTGACAATCAAGAACAGATACCCTCTTCCGAGGATAGATGACTTGTTTGATCAACTCAAGGGGGCTTCAGTATTCTCGAAGATTCATTTGCGCTCAGGTTATCATCAGATCAGAGTCAGAGAGCAGGACATCCCGAAGACAGCTTTTAGATCGAGATATGGGTATTGGGAGTTCCTTGTTATGCCTTTTGGAGCAACCAATGCGCCGGCAGTATTCATGGACCTCATGAATCGCATCTTCATGCCTTACTTGGATCAGTGTATGATTGTGTTCTTGGATGACATCCTGGTCTACAGCAAGAGTGAGACGGAGCATGAGCAGCATCTCCATATAGTTCTTCAGATCCTCAGAGAGCACCAGTTATATGCCAAGTTCAGTAAATGCGAGTTCTGGCTCGATCGTATTTCGTACTTGGGTCATATCATCACTCGAGGAGGAGTGAAAGTGGATCCCCAGAAGATTGTGGCCATTGAGTCATGGCCAGTGCCCCGCACAGTTGCAGAAGTTCATAGTTTCCTTGGATTAGCCGGCTACTACCGACGGTTTGTTTCAGATTTTGCTCAGATTTCAGCGCCATTGACCCAGTTGACCCGCAAGGATGCGCAGTTTGCTTTGACAGCAGAGTGCCAGAGTTCTTTTGAGCAGTTGAAGCGAGGATTGATAACAGCTCCTGTTCTCACACTTCCGGATGGAACCGGAGGATTCTCAGTATATTGTGATGCTTCAGGCAGAGGCCTAGGATGTGTTCTGATGCAGCATGGGAAGGTAATAGCTTATGCGTCACGACAACTTCGTGATCATGAGAGGAATTATCCAACCCATGACTTGGAGCTGGCAGTAGTGGTATTTGCACTTAAGTTATAGAGGCACTACTTGTATGGAGACAGGGTAGAGATTTTCACCGACCACAAGAGCCTGAAGTATGTTTTCACCCAGAAGGATCTTAACATGCGTCAGAGGAGATGGCTAGAGCTGCTTGTGGATTATGATGTCAACTTGCAGTATCATCCCGAGAAGGCCAATGTTGTTGCGGATGTATTGAGCAGGAGAGCGGGAGTTTATTTTCTAACAACGCAACCAGAGCTGTTAGCAGATCTTCAGAAGATGGGTATTGAAGTTGTTCTCCCTTCCAGTGTGGCATTAATGGCCAGTATGCAAGTTCAGTCCACTATAGTCGAGAGGATCCGGATGGCACAGTCGGCAGATTCCAAGCTTCAGCGACTCAGAGCAGAGTGTGAGACAGGACGAAGACCAGAGTTATGCATTCATGAGGATGGTACCCTTCGACATGGTAAGCGTCTTTGTGTACCCAGCGGAGATATCCGGCAGGAGATCATGTCAGAAGCGCACAGTTCGCAGTATTCCATCCATCCCGGCAGTACGAAGATGTACCGTGATATCCGGCAACATTTCTGGTAGAATGGCATAAAGCGGGAGATAGCTCGATTTGTCTCTCGGTATTTGGTTTGCCAACAAGTTAAAATTGAACATCAGAGGCCCGCTGGACTTCTTCAGCCCTTGCCGATTTCAGAATGGAAGTGGGAGCATATAACCATGGATTTTGTAATCGGACTGCCTAGATCCTCAGCTGGTAGAGATGCTATCTGGGTTATTGTTGATCGGCTCACGAAAGTGGCTCACTTTCTTTCATTCAGAGTTGGTCAGTCGACGGCTCAGCTAGCGGAGATGTACCTCAGGCAGATTGTCAGGTTGCACGGAGTGCCAGTCAGTATCACTTCGGACCGAGATTCAAGATTTACATCGCACTTTTGGCGTAGCTTACAAGAGAGTTTGGGGACTCATCTCCAGTTTAGTTCAGCCTATCACCCACAGACAGATGGCCAGTCGGAGCGCACGATCCAGACTCTTGAAAACATGTTGCGGTCCTGTACACTTGACTTCGGTGGTTCATAGGAAGATCACTTGCACCTGGTAGAGTTCTCGTACAATAACAGTTTCCAGGCCAGTATCCAGATGGCACCGTTCGAGGCACTGTATGGTAGGAAGTGCAGATCCCCGTTAGTCTGGGATGATGTTGGAGAGAGACAGATGCTCGGTCCAGAAATGATTGCCCAGACAGTTGAAGTGGTCAGGCGAGTCAGAGATCATCTTCGAGTTGCCCAAGATCGTCAGCGTCATTGGGCTGATTCTCATCGGCGCCCTCTCGAGTTTTTGGTCGGCGATCATGTATTCCTGAGGATTTTGCCTAACCGTGGCGTCATTCAATTTGGCGTACGGGAAAAGCTTAGTCCTAGGTATATAGGACCGTTTGACATTCTGGAGCGAGTAGGAGACGTATCCTATCGTCTTGCTCTTCCGCCGTCGCTAAGTGAGGTGCATGACATGTTCCATGTATCCCAATTACGATGGTATATCTCGGACCCGAGCCACATTCTAGATTATTCGGAATTGGTTGTTGGTACCAACCTTTCGTATGAGGAGAGGCCCGTGTCTATATTGGACCGGAGAGAGAAGATCCTCAAGAACAAGACTATCAAGTTAGTCCGAGTTGCTTGGGGTCATCACTCTTTGGGGGAGTCAATGTGGGAGCGTGAGGATGATATCCGATCGCGATATCCCGACTTGTTTGACTCGTGAGGTATAATGTCTTTCTTATGCCTCATGCCTTCGATTCCTTGCTTGAATGAGTGATTGTCTGCCTAGTTATAGTTAGCATGTGATTAATGTAGCTTGTCATTGCTCCTCTAGCCTCTTGATTAAATTCCGAGGACGGAATTCTTTTAAGGTGGGTAGAGTTGTAATGCCTGTGGTTCGTATTACGTATTCTTGGAATACGTGTATGTATTTTATTCTTGTATTGCATAATTTCCTTCTTGGCTTGGTTTATTCCTGGTTCGGGTTGGTTGGTTCGGCTTGGCTTGGTTTTGATTGGGTTCATGATGAACCCAAGGTGAACCCCCTACCTACCACCACTATTTGTATTTATTAGCCCTTCTCCTTTCTCTCTCTTCATTTATCATCTTCTTCTTCCTCATTTACTTCCTTACCTACCAGAGAGAGAGAGAGTGAGCTCTAGGCAAGTGCAACTTGCTTCATGGAGGAACTCAAATTTTATTACTTCATTCTCTTCCTTACAGTATTTTAACTAACTTTAGTACTTGGCATTTTTACTTTCCATGGCTAGATTCTTCTAGATCTAAGTTTACTTTATTTTTGGATTTCTTGGGTTTTGATCTACTTAATCTTGTTATTTCTGAGTTTTGAGGGTTCTATGTTGTAGAGAATCTCGTTCTACCCTATTTTGACCTATGGAAGTTTCGATTTGGGCTCCGGATGAAGGTTTTGTGTAGCTTGGAAGCCATGGTTGCTTGACTCCTCTTCTCGAACAAGTGAAGAAGAAGAGCAGTACTTAGCCGCATGAATCCTCATGCGGCAAGTCTCTGGCCGCATGGCCTTTCCAGCCGCATGAGACTCGTTCGAGCTCAGCCGCATGGAAAGTCCTTCCTAGCCTCATAAGACTTGCTTGAGTACTTGACCGCATGAATCTTCATGCGGCAAGTATTTGAGCCGCATAGCCTTTGAGCCGCATAAGATTTCTCATCCCGCTGGCCACATGAGACTTGACCCGGATCCAGCCGCATAGCCTTGCTCGGACTCGGCCGCATGAGCCCCTGTTATTTTGAGTCGCATGGACTTCATGCGGCTAGCTTTCAGCCGCATGAGTTCCTTCGCACCCAGCCGCATATGTATCGCCCTTGCTCAGCCGCATAGGACTTCGTCTGATCATAGCCGCATATGCTGTTGAACTCCGGTCGCATGGCGATTGCTCCCTTCGCAGCCGCATAAGCTGACTCCCCTTCGTCTGCATGAACCCGCCTTTCCAGTCGCATGAGCCTTGGGCTCCCTGAGCCGCATGAGCGTGCAGTCCCAGCCGCATGAACCTGTATTGACCAGTCGCATAGACTCACTCCCCTTGAGCCGCATGGACTTTCTGTGCACTGTCTTGTTATATTATTATTATTATATATATATTTTATGTCCATTTTATATCCTTACACCTTTTATCCCGAACTTGAAAATCATGAATTTATTTGATATGTTTGGAATTGATAATTGAGCATGACCTGAAAGTGGCCCGTCGTAGCGCACTCCTGACTAGTACACTTGATATGATAACCTAACATGATTATCTCGAATAGCTGTTGCGACGGCTACCTGACATGACATGACCTGTATAATAAATAACCTGGACACCGTGGGCGATTGTGCTTATACAAATAATCCAGTCCTGTCTTGCATCATGTCTAGGACAGGACTCCTGAGTACCACGGTCAGGAGTACCTACTGAAATGGATTAAGGCTAATAACTAGATTAATAAATTAGTCATAAAGAGATCTCCCAGCTACATGCAATTCCGTTACCTGGGCACACCTTGGGATCTGTAGCCAGCCGTCGAGTAGGGCACATTTCCAGCACACTGTCATGTGTTGCACCCTTCAAGCTACCTAAGGGTACATGCGTTTCCTGGGCGATGTACCCACCTGAATTCAACCCTAATCTTTCAACCCGGGTAACCTGGATGGTCTGCAGGGCTTATGGCTGTGGAATAATCTCACTGCATCTTGCTAGTAATTTGGCTTGTGATAACCCTAGTTAGTTAAAGTATCAAGCCGTAATTCTTGCTTGGCCGTGAAGTGATTGGATGGAGTATAACCAGTCTAGTCTTGCCCTGATCCTGTTTCAGATTATTGAATGACCAGAATGCTTGTATTTCTTTTACTGATAAATGGTGAGAATTCCAAGTTCTGTTCAGACGAAGGGTTACAATTCCGGTCCTTGTTTGGTTTAAGGATTGTAACCTGGTTATCTGAATAGTTCTATGGTTATCTCGTCATATATCATCCTGATGTATTTTCTTATTTCCAGTTTTTACCTTATTTATGCTATTGTGCTGATTGCTGGTTTTAGTTCCTAAGTGAAGCTTCCTTTGTGGCACTTGCTCTTTCTGGGGTCTGATCCAGCTGGTTTTGTGTGGCCAGATTTTGGAGCAGCTCCAGAGGATCTACCGACCTTCCAGCCAGATGGTGGCCACTAGAAGGAACCTTGGCAACGAGTGGGTTATTTTTGGCTCTCCTACTCTAACTCGATTGTATTTACTTACTGTCTGCCTACGGGCTGTAACATGATTGACAGATCCTAGGGTTGATCATGTATGACTAAACTCTTGCTAGTCCTAACATTTTGTAACGACTATCTTCATGATCAGCTGAATATGTAATATTGGAGATGCCTTATTATTGTATATTTAATGATCATACATCTTGTAATATTTACTTACTTGCTTGTGATTGAGACACTAGGTTTGTTCATGACCATAGGAGACTGTTGGCTTGTAGTAAACCCTCATGTATCTAGACAGTCATGACCGTATAGCGAGATGGAATCCATTTCATATATGTAGCTGGCTATGTCTGCCCCCGCTCTCCAGTATTCTGGTTCTGGGGCATGACAATTCCACTGTCTTGCGCAAGTGGTCTCTAAAGATGACGCTCATAGCTCTCTGGTAAGTAGCGCCAGCATTCCTTAAACCGAAAGGCATAATTGTGTAGTAATATATACCAATCGGTGTTCAGAATGATGTGTGCTTCTCGTCGTCAGGAAACATCTTGATCTGGTTGTATCTTGAGAAGCCATCCATGAAGGACATACGTTCGAAGCCGCAGGTGTTGTCGATCATAATATCTGTGATAGGGAGAGGGAATTCATCTTTAGGGCATGCCTCATTCAGATTCCGGAAGTCAATGCATATTCGGATCTTCCTGTTCTTCTTGAGAACTGGTACGATGTTGGCTACCCAGTCTGGATGCTGCTCTTCGCGAATGAAGCCGCTGGCTATCAATTTGTTGACCTCGGCTTCGATAGCATTCATGACATCGGGACGAAACCGTCTTTGCTGTTGCTTGACAGGTTTTACATCCGGACGAATATTGCGTTTGTGGAGTGCAATCTCAGGTTCCAATCCTGGCATATCTTCATAGCTCCAGGTGAACACATCGATATACTCATTGACGAATTGGAGCATCGACTCTCGTTCTTTATCTGTCAGACTCTGGCTGATGAAGATCGATTTCGGGGAGGCTTCATCACCAAGATTAACTTGTATGACCTCATCCTCAGTGGGAGGTTCTCTTTGCTCGAAATGCTTTTCCTATTGTTCATCTAGCTATTGGGCCCACGGCTCTAGCTCGAGAATTTTTGTAATGTCTTCGTCTTCTTCATAAGCGTCGGTGAATGCCATGTTGACTGACAGGACTTGTCTGAATATGTCTCCGATGCTGGTATCCGAGTCAGAAGTTGGTGACCCGGTCGAATGTGAATGCCAGTCACATTCTTTATCTAAACTTTCAGGGGTTGTCGTGGGTGTTATATACCCTAATCCACATCGAGTCTTGCTATAGTAGTCTCGTGGTTTGCCAGCCGGGACTGGGGGCTTTAAAGGTAGTCGTCGTCCAGTACTGTAGTTCAAACCCGGTGTCGTTTCCAGGTCATACCCCTGTTTCTGTATGAGATATTTAGATTGGGGGCTATAAAGATACAGAGGTAGTCTCCCGACATCCGATCCAAGGTCGACTTCTTCTATGGTAAAGGGATACGGATCGTTCTTCCGGCCGAAGATGATTAGATGGTCCCCTCCATCGATTATTCGGTAAGTGTCTTCTGCTGGAGTAAGCTGGATTGTGGTGTAGGCATTTGTCACTTGTGTGTGTAGGTGAGTGCCTATACCGTGTTCCATAGCGTACATTGTAAAAAGCTTATTAAGCTCGAGGTAGTTCAAAGATAACCCTTTATTGATGAAGTAAGGTATCTTTTCTAGGAGAATTACATCATCTGCGGAGGGAACATCAGTGTGGGCAGCCACATACTTGGCTAGCTCCGGTTCCTCTTTGGCTACCCCCAGTGCGAATGAAGACTGAGAGGACGACCTGGGGAGCTTGATCGTCAGCGGTTCAGTTGATGGAGTTGAGCGTAGAGTTGTTGGCAGACTAGCGACCCCCAGATTGGTACTCGATGTGGGGCGATGAGTGGCTGGTTCGCTAGAAGTGTCAGACCTTGCATCGGGGTGACGACCCTTCTTGGAAAGGTGTATCGTCAGTGGTTTGTCGGAGGGATTGAGCTTCTCCGTTTGGGGCTGGCCGACTCTCGGCAGTCTGATTGTTAGTGGCCTCGTTGTTGATCTTGGCACTTGGCCAGACCTTGGCAGTCGGATTATCATCTGCTCTTCTTGTGCCGAGAGGCTGATTGCGTCCTTACGCAGAGTGGCGGTAAGGGGTACAGACCTGTCCGATTTACGAGCTTGGAGGTGGATCATCAGAGGCTCTTCTGATCCTGTGGCTGTCTCAGTACTAGCTTGTACATCTCCTTCACCAAGATGCTTCTTCGATTTTTCGTACAGGCAGGAGTCTTAAGTAGTAAGATTCGACCCCTTTGAAGGGATCGATATCAGCAAATTCCGTCCTCACGAAGCCGTGCTTGTCGACATATTTGAAGCACTGGTGCAGCGTGGAAGGTACGATTATATAATCGTGTATCCATGGGCGCCCCAAGAGGATGTTGTAAGAAGTGTCTGCATCGATAACGTAGTAGGTGACTTATGATTGGAGGTCGCCAATTTGACACTTCAGACGAATCTTCCCAATAGGGTAGCTCCTGCCCGAATTGAAATCGCTGATGGCGGTGTTTATAGGCGTTAGGCGATGCATTGGGATGCGAAGATGATGTAGCAGACCCTTCGGGATAATGCTTATGGAAGAGCCAGGATCAATGTGCATCCGATCCACCTTTACGTCGCCGATGTATCCAGTGTAGTATAGCGGGCGATCGTGCAGGTTGGTTTTGATGAGCATGTCCTGCGGAGTGAAGACAATATTGGGCATTGCTCCCGTACAAGCGCTGTCTTGGAGATATGCCGGCGGGTTCTCTCCCGTGAGGTTGACCTGAGCCAGGTACGCGTCGGCATTTTGGAGTGCATCGCTCAAAGCCGCACGAACATCCTTGGAGAGTCTCAGGAGCTTATATAATGACAACTTGGCCGGTGTGTTGGCTAATTGTGCCAAGATGTCGAAGTTGTAGGGCTTCTGCATCCCTTGTGATGTCTCTTTTCGGAGGGATTTGTCAAAGCGAGTCTCCCTCGGCCTAGGCTTGTCGGTCGTCGAAGGCTGAGCCGGTCCCGGAGCGCGGTTGTAGCGGGATGGTGATCTCCAGCCGTGTTGTCAGCTATAAGTTGGGATTGTGCCCCAGATCGCGTGACGACGGCTGCAGCTTCTTCGATGTCTGTCGAGATTGTGCGGCAGGATCTAATTTTTCCATTCTTTTTCTTGCAGATAGAAGACGATATGGGCCGAGTCACTTCCGATACCAAGTCTAGATGGATCCACATGACCTTCCCTCGTGATGTGGTGAGGGGTACCAAACCAGCAGCCTGATCTCAGGGAGGTTGAAGAATAGTAATCTCCATTGTCGCCAGAGGGATGGGGACCACCCCGTCTTGAGTTTCCATCGGAGGGAAGCTGCCGAATTGTACCGACACCATATTGGCTGCCACCATTACCTCTTCGAAATCGATGGCCAGAGCGTTCGAATCGATGAGGTTTTGGATGTACCGTTTCAGCTGGTAGCAGTCGTGTGTAGCAAGATGGACGTAGCGATGATAATGGCAGTATTTTGGGATCTCTATCTCTGCTGGCCGCGGTTCCCGTCTTGGTGGAGGAAGCTGAATTTTGTCCCCTTGTATGAGCATGTCCAAGATGGGCTTGACGTGACCGTCTTCGAAGGAGTAAGTGATTTGCGGCCATTGCTTGTCTGCCGGCTTTGGCTCAGGTTTCTGTGCCGTGTCGGCCACCATATCCTGCTTTACCCTGCTGTCCCGATTGTTGGAGGGGCTACCCCCATTATCGTTGTTGGAACGCTTGCCCTTGTTCTCTCCGTCCGAGATGTACAATCCCAGTTGGCGAGCCTTCTTCAATCGTTCTTCGACGCTTGTGGCACTGATGATGAACGTCTTCCAGTCCTTGAATTGACTTTCGCCCATCCAGAGACTGATTATTGGGAGGAGTCTCTTTTGGCAAATTTTAATCAAGGAGGAATTTGAATTTCCAGAGGGCAGCTTCATGGCGGTTTGGCGGAACTGCTCATTGTAGTTCCTTGTCAGCTCTTTCTCCCCTTGGACGACGTCCATGAGGGTGGACATGGTGATGTCCTGCCCTACTTCTAGAATCTCTCCAAGAACATGCGCTTGAAGCCAGCGAAGGAGTGGATGCAGCTGTCCGGCAGGTTGCGATACCCGTCGAAGGCGACTCCTTCCAATGTCCCGATGAATAATCGTGTGAGAATGGCATCGTCATGGAACAGATGGTTGGTGGTGACCTCAAAGTAAGTGATGTACCGACTTGCCGAGGTCTTGCCATAATAAGGATTGATATTGAACGGCTTATATCTTGGTAGGAATGGAACATCCCTCCATGCAGCAGGGTACGGTTGCCGTATTCTGAGGTCTTGAGAGTTTTCTCGAGCGTGGAACATGGCTCGGAGCTCCTGGACCTCTCTTCTTGCTTCGCGTGCTTCGTCCACGGCAGTAGGGGCTGTTGTTTTCGGAGGATTGTTGCCCGGGTTTGGTGCCGCCGAATTCGAGTCCGCATTGACTGCGGGACCCGCGCTTGTTTGGCCAGGCATCCCTCCTTGCAGAGTGCGCTGGCGATCACTGGAACCCCCTTGGTAGCTGTCTGTCATGAATACCGTCTTCATATGAGGAGAGATAGACGGAGCGGTGGAGGAAGTGCCCTCTGAATCGTATCCCAGTAGCGAGAAATCATCGGGGTATGTGGGTACATTCTCTTCTGATTCTGATTCAGAAGGAACAGTACCCCCAGTCTCCGAGTTCGCCTCGTTTTGGGAGTTGTGGATGTCGTTGGGGACGTCGATATTTGCTACATCCGATGGGAGTGTTGTTTCCTCCGGCTCGTCTTCTTGGAACATCGGATTGTTGTGGAGGATCGGAGGGGTGCTACCCCCAGCCCCAGTAACCCCCTGCGTCATGGACGACGAATCTCCCACTGTAGCAGATTTTGTCTTAGAGCGAGTACCTTGAAAAACTCCGATGGTGGGCACCCGCTTAGACGACGGTCTTTTACTCACAGTGGTTGAGATCTTCGGGCTGGGAACATTCGTCTTTTTCCCCTTCCATCAGCGGGGACTTTTCGAGCAGAGTGGCAGGAGACGACGGGTAGTGCCTCGTCTTCTGAAGATGGCTGTTGCAGTCTTTGAAAGACAGACTGTCGGTCTTCTTGCATCGTCGTGCTATTATAGCAGCAGTTGACGATGACTTGGGTGCAGTGACGTCTGTGGGAGGACTCTTTGCACCCCGATGCATCTTCTCTTTTCTTGCGTTTGTGGAGGATAGCCTCACACAAGTCACTTGCTTTGTTGGCTCGGGAATTCAGGGCATGCGAGTGTATAGGTCTCCCGCCTGCTCCCTGATTCGAAGGTAGCTCGCATACTTGCCTTCGCTCGTTACTAGGACATGCTTGTTGACTATCCCGCTCATTGGCCGCATGGGGCAGGGTACGAGTAGCCTTATACAACTTTCTATTAGAGGCCCGCGTGATAATCAGCGGGACGCTCCGATAGTTAGAGGTTGGGGCAGCTGACTGGGCTTGGTGGGCCCGCGCTGCCCTAGACTTCTTCCTTTTAGCACTTACGGGTACGTAATAGGAAGAGTCTAATTTGGATACCACAGAGTCTGGCTTATCATCCAGAGAACCATCAGGGTCAGGGCCGCATGAGAGACGGTCGAAGACTAATCGAGAGAAGCGTGGAACAGACGCTATGCGGCTAGGATCGGAAGCCGTGCAGGCTGTCTGCATGCAGCTGTCTTTAGCTGTCGGATGAGTTGTTCTTGTGCGACTAGGAGTCACGACCGTGCAGGCTGGCCGCATGCGGTTGGCAATTATGGCCGCATGGGTTTTCTGCAAGCGATTGACTTTGGTAGCCGCATAGGTTTCATCCATACGATTGGCAACTGTAGCCGCATAAGCTATGCGGCTGACAGATGTGGTCGTGTGAGCTTTCTTTATGCGGCTGGCGGATGTAGCCGCATGAGCTTTTTTTATGCGACTAGCACCCTTATGCGGCTCGGATCACATAGAGTTCCTCTTTGCCCCTGCAAGTCCAGCATCATAGTGTTTTCTTCTGCCGGACTTGGGGACAGAAGAGTTGTCTACGGTCTGAAGTGGGGCCGCAGGAGAGTCTTTCTCGCCGTCTTGAGCAACAGAGGGTACCTCTGCAAGAGCTTCAGTAGGAACGAAGGAACGGGGTCTCCACTCCTTGTGGGCCTTCTTTGTGCGGGCTTGCTTCTGGACCGGGCCAGCGCTCTTGTCAGACAGCATTTCTTCGAACGTTTGTTGGTCGAACCGGGCGACCATCTTCTGTTGCGTGGAGCCAAGCTTGGCTGCATCCGACTGCGTCACCAACTCCTCAGCCGTGGAGAAGTTTGTCCCCAATAGAGTCGCCATCGTGTTTGCCATGAAATATAAAAGAGCAGAACAGTTTTATGGGAGGACTGGACTTTTACTTCACGTTACAAACTCGCTTGTACAAAGAAAGCCTAGTAACGAAAACCTAGGTACATCAATCTAAGTACAATTGTTTATTTTTGATTCTGGGGGGTAACGATAGAGGCTCGGGAAAGCGACGGCAGCACTGTCTTACTCCTTGGACGATCGGACATAGCCTTGGCTCCTGTGGCGAGATACTTGGCGTTGACGAAGAAAATGCTCTTCTTGCTCTCCTCGTATTGCTCTTATGGCTTCTCTCTCTGGATTAATCTCTGTGTATTTTTCTCTCTGATTATTGGGGGAGCGTCCATTTGCAAGGGAATGGCACCTTACTATTTATAATAGTGGGAGGGCATCATTAGGGTTTACAATGATTGCCCATCCTCAAAGTGGCGGCGGCCTGGTAAATGATCAATCTGGGCCATTAATCTTGAGCGTGAAGGATCTGGGCCATTAATGAGGATTACGCCAAATCCTGTCAGTCATTAATGTTGATTGCAATAAATCCCCATCATGATGATTTGCTGACATTCGTAAATCTAAATGAATCAATTTAATTCATTCTCTTGCTACGTGTCCCAAATTATTGGGATCTGACCCAAAATTTGATTATCTTTAGGGCACGTGTCCTGTCATCATTGTTGAGCCGTATGAGGAGCGTTCGTGTTTGGGCCGCATGAAGGTCGTCATGACCGAGCCGCATGAAAGATTTCATGACCGAGCCGCATGAATAGTCTCTATACTCGAACCGCATGAAGGTTGTCATGACCGAGCCGCATGAATATGTTCATGACCGAGCCGCATGGGGGTCTTCATGACCGAGCTGTATGAGAGTCTTCATGGCCGAGCCGCATAGATTTCTTCATGGCCGAGCCGCATGGGGGACCTTCATGATTGAACCGCATAGGTTTCTCTGTACTGGCCGCATGAACTCATTTAGACTGGCCGCATAAACTTGCCTCGAAGCTGTGAGGATTTTCCCCAATTCTTTAGGAAGATAGTGCTCTTACGTCAGTCATTTTGACTACTTTTCGTCAGGGCTGTCAACTGTCAGCCGTCAGAGCATTAATTGTCGGCCGTCAGAGCATTAATTTGTGTTTGAATGACGCTGGGTACAGCCGTTCTAAAAAGACACGTGGCTTTCCTCTGCTGGCCGCATGGAGTCCGCTCTGTGTTTGAGCCGCATGGGACTCTTGAGCCGCATGTGGCTCCTTGGCCGCATAGATCATTTTTCCCTTCTTTTTCATGCTTCTACAATCTTGATGATTGTTTTGTTGAATGCTTCTGCCAAACTGTTAGCTGCAGGATTGTAGGCTGTAGAAGTAATATTGTTGATCCGGTTGTCATCACAGAATTGAGTGAATTTCTGACTGATGAACTGAGGTCCATTATCATGGATGATTCACTGAGGAACGCCGAATCTATAAATCATATGATGTTTGATGAAGTTGATGACACTGCTTGTCTTAACTTTGGCTAGAGGTATAGCTTCGGCCCATTTTAAGAAGTAGTCAGTTATAGCTAGGAAAAACTGATGTCCTCGAGACGATGGCAGATTAGTAGGACCAATGACATCCATGCCCTAAGCTTCAAAGGTCCACGATGCTGCAGTTGGATGTAGAAATTCTAAAGGTTATTGAATAAAATCTGCGTGGATTTGATATGCTCGACATTTCCTTGAATATTTGATGGCATCTGACACCCTGGTTGGCCATAGTACCCCGCGTCGAATTCAATCTTGTAGCTTAGGACCAGGCTGATGTGTACCACAGACACCGTCATGAGCTTCACGCAGTATCTGGTTTGCTTCATCTCCCGCACGACAGCGTAAAAGCATACCGTCATATGACCGTTGATAGAGTGTTTTAGAAGTGTGATTGTAATAGAAACGGAGCGATCGTCGACAAATCGTCGTTGCTTCTTTGGGATCTTCCGGTAGAATATCACGTACCGCGAAGTCGATGAAAGGATCTCTCCAGTCTTCACTTGTAGTGCAAATTTTGACTGAATTGGTAGATTCCAGATGCAAATTATTCTCGATAAAGAATAATTTCCTGTTAGTGATGACGATCATCTGTTGTCTTTTTACAGGGATCGCTAATACTGCTGCTAGATTAGCAAGCACATCAGCTTTTATAATGCATGCTCGATGCACATATTCAATAAAAAAGCCTTTGAATGATGTAGCCAATCTGATTGCTGCTTCATGGTATGGAACGAGATCTTGATGCCGAACTTCATATATGCCTCTAACCTGATTGACGATTAGTTTAGAGTCTCTGTATACTTCAAGGTATTCGATATCCAACTGTTTAGATAATTGGAGACCGATGAGTAGAGCGTTATATTCAGCAACGTTGTTAGAACATGGTCCGTCCAAAGAATACGCTCTCTGAATTGCCAGTCCTTAGGGAGATACTAGAACGATTCCAACTCTAGCGACAATAGTGACTTTAGGTTCGATTCTGGAAGCACCATCAAAGAATAGATGCCAACCAAAGATTTCTTCTGAAGTTATATTGGATTCCAGAGTTTCATCAGGAATTTTGGTTATAGAGTTTGGATGTCTCAGGGATCAGATAAGCAGCTAGAAATTCGGCTAGGGCTTGACCCTTAACAGACTTTTGTGGGACATAGACCATATCATACTGTGCTAGTAATATGGCCCATGTAGCGAGTTTGGAGTTGAGTGTACTAGGCTTCTTCATCAAGACTCGGAGAGGATTGACTCTCGAGATGACATGAATAGTTTGGCCTATGATATAATGTCGTATTTTTTGGACAACGAACATCCAGGCTAAGCATTCTTTTTCTACTGGGCTGTATCGATGTTCAGCACCGATCATCATGTGACTGAAATAATAGATGGCTTGCTCATGACCCTCTTTGTTCTTCTGGGCTAGTAAGCCACCTAGGGAA
The DNA here is from genome assembly GCA_029216955.1 of Iris pallida. Classification (NCBI taxonomy): domain Eukaryota; kingdom Viridiplantae; phylum Streptophyta; class Magnoliopsida; order Asparagales; family Iridaceae; genus Iris; species Iris pallida. The sequence continues at coordinate 2,915,888 of JANAVB010030019.1, read as the reverse complement.
TGATCTAATACTCAGACATACATCAAGAAGGGTATTCCTATGACTGGAGGTACTAAGACTAGAGGGTTCACTAAGTATCGCTTTATGTCTTCGAATGCTTGCTGACATTCTTTGGTCCAAACAAAAGACACACCTTTCTTCATTAGTTTAGTGAACGGTCTGCAGCGTCCAGAGAGATTTGAGATGAATCTCTTGATGTACGTAAGCCCTCCCTGGAATCCTCGTAGCTCTTTTAGGTTGCGTGGATGACGCATCTCTTGAATGGCTTTGACTTTCTCGGGGTCAACGTGTATATCCTTAGAGGTAATAACGAATCTGAGAAATTTACCACTAGAGACTCCCAAGAATGACTTGGTGGGATTCATCTTGAGTTGATGCTGGCACATTAGATCAAAGATAGTTCTTAAGTCTTGGATGTGATCTTCCTTTAGATGACTTTTGACAGCAATATCATCGACATAACATTCGACAGTCTTCCGTAAATGTTTACGAAAAATGGTGCTCATGGCCCGTTGATAGGTTGCACCAGCATTCTTGAGACCGAATGGCATAACTGTGTAGTAGTAGACTCCTAGAGGAGTACAGAAAGATACATGTTTTCATCTTCAGGGTTCATCCTGGTTTGATTATATTTGGAGAATCCGTCCATAAAAGGCATCTGCTCGATCCCGCAAGTGTTGTCGATCATGACATCAGTGATCGAAAGAGTAAACTCATCCTTGGGACAAGCTTCATTAAGGTCTCTATAGTCGATGCAGACTCGGACCTTCCCTATTTTCTTCATAACTAGGACGACATTAGCCACCCAATCGGGATGTTGTTCTTCCCCGATAAAGCCGCAGGCGATGAACTTATTGACTTTGACTTCTATTGCATCCATCATGTCAGGTCAGAATTAACGCTGTTGTTGTTTGACTGGCCTTGTATTTGGCAATATGTTGAGCTTATGGGTAGCGATCTGAGGATCTAATCTCGATATATCTTTGTAACTCCAGGTGAATACGTCAATGCATTTCCTAACAAGATGATCAGTTCTTATTTATCTGCTTTAGAAAGACTTTTGCTGATGAAGATTGGTCTTGGAGAAGCTTCATATCCGGCATCGACCTAGACCAACTGATCTTCGGTAGGTGGTTCGCATTATTCGAAGCAAAGTTCTCATTGAGTATCCATCCTTTGCGCCCAAGGATCAGATTTAGGGGCTTCAGCAAAATCATCGTCGTCTTCTGAAAACTTGGCGATCACCATATTAGAAGATAGAGTAACTCGATGGACGTGCCCTATGCTAGTGTCTGAGTCCTATGAAGCAGAGTTAGAAGAGTTAGATCGCTCTTCTTTGTCAGACTCAGAAGCGTTTGGGGTCGTGATTGGCGAGGTGTAGCCTAACCCATGCTTTGTTTTGTTGTAGTCTTGTACCAACTTTTCTTTTGGAGCAGGTATGCGAATAGGAGTTCACCTTCCCCTACCATCGTTGAGGCTGGTTTTGAAGTTGTAGCCCATCTTATAGATGATGTTATTCGACTGTTGACTGTAACAACGTAGTTGAAGTCGCCCTTTATCGTCATTTTCAGCATCACTATTGGATGTAGCCTTTTGATTCAATCCTTGCTGAAGAGACTAGGATGTTCATCCTTCTTCTGGAAGGGAACCAGAAAGAATAAATCTTGTACTGAGTCCAGTGATACTTCGTCTTGATGAGATTAGACTGCTCCTAATGTAAGGGGTTCGAAGTTATCCAGGATGTCTACATAACATCGAGTATAGTAATTGACCTCAGTATACTGCAAATAAGATGCTACTTTATTGATAATTACATCATAATTTACAATAGGGCTCTTGTTCTTAGCCGACGGCTTGCTAAGATTGATGACAAGAGGAGGAGAAGGAGATGACTTGTTACGACGAAGGTCAATAATAAGAGTCTTAGAAGAGGTGAGCTCCCTATGCTCCATCTTTTCAGCAAGCGGATGCTTGGCAGAAGAAGAGAGATGGATGGCGTCTAAGAAGATGAAGGACGAAAAGTATGTTCTTTGACCGAAATCATAAGGACGTCATCTAGATAGTCCTTCTGATCTTCCTCGGTATCCATGGCCAGTACGACTTTTATGAACTCTACTTTGTACATTCTGGAGCCCGTGAAATATGCTTCGACGCCCAGAAGGGATTAAGATCAGCCACTTCCTTTCGGAATTTTCCGTTGTCATCCACATATTTGAAACATTTGTGGAGAGTTGATGGCACGATGTTATGTTCATGCAACCACGGTCTTTCTAACAAGGCATTGTAGGAGCCATGATTGTCAATCACGTAGAAGGTGACTTTCGTGCATAGATTACCGATTTGAACTTTAAGGCGAATATTTTCCAGTGGTTTACTTCTCCTGGAATTAAATCCCAGAATAGTCATGATTGTCATAGAGAGATTAGGGAGTGGGATCTTTAGTGCATTTAGTAGAGTCTTCACCATAATGCTGAGTGCAGATCCAGGGTTGTCACGTCCCAGAACCAGAATACTGGAGAGCGGGGGCAGACATAGCCAGCTACGTATATTGAAATGGAAGACCACCTCGATATATGGTCACGGCTGTCTAGAAACATGAGGGTTTACGACAAGCCAACAGTCTCTTATGGTCATGAACAAGCCTAATGTCTCAATCACAAGCAAGTAAATAAGGTCGCAAGATGTATGATCATTAAATATACAATAATAAGGCGTCCCAAATATTACATATTCAGCTAATCATGAAGCTAGTCGTACAAAATGCGAGGACTAGCAAGAGTTAAGTCATACATGATCAACCGTAGGATTTGTTAATCATGTTTACAGCCCGTAGGCAGACAGTAAGTAAAGTGCATCGAGCTAATAGGTGCTCGTCGGCTAAACGTCTCAAAAGAATAATTTTTACAATAGAGTGAGCGAAACAAAATAGAAAACCCACTCGTAGCCCGGGTTCCTTCTAGTCGCCACCATCGGGCTGGAGGGTCGAAAGATCCTCGGGAGCTGCTCCAAAATCTGGCCACACAAAACCAGCTGGGTCAACCCCAGAAAGAGCAAGTGCCATAAGGGGGCCACGAAATAAGAACAAAAGCCAGCAATTAGCACAAGAAAATTCTAATATTAAGACAAGAAATTACGAAAAACATGGCAGGATGATATACGACGAGATAACCATGGAACTATTCCGATAGCCAGGTTACAATCCGTAAACCAAACAAGGACCGGGGTCGTAACCTTTCATCTGAACAGAACTTGGTTTTCCACCATTTATCGGCAAGATAATAATGCAAGAAATCAAGACAGGAAACAATCTTGTACTGGATCAAGACACGGCTAGACTGGTTATACCTCATTCAATCAATCATGGCCAAGCAGATACTAAGGCTTACTACTTTAACTAACTAGGGTTACCACAGACCTAATTACTAACAAGATGCAGTGAGATTGTTCCACAGCCACAAGCCCTGCAGACCATCCAGGTTACCCAGGTCGAAAATTAGGGGTTGAATTCAGGTGGGTACATCGCCCAGAAGACAAATGTACCCTTAGGTGACTTAGAGGGTGCAACACGCGACGGTGTGCTGGAAATGTGCACTACTCGACGGCAGGCTACAGATCCCAAGAGCGCCCAGGTAACGGGATTGCCTGTAGCTGTGTCATCTCTTCATGACTACTGTGTTATTCTAGTTATTAACCTTAATCCATTTTAGTAGGTACCCCTGACCATGGTACTCAGGAGTCCCCTCCTAGACATGATGCAAGACAGGATAAGTGGATTAATCAAGCAAGCAGAAGAACTACCCACGGTGTCAAGGCAAGTCAAGTTAATTAGCCGTCGCAACAGCATTAAGATAAATCATGTCAGGGTACTTGTCAGGAGTACGCCACGATGGGCCACTATCATGTCAGGTTGGTCATGTCAGGAGTGCACCACTATGGGTCACTATCGTGTTATGCTAGTTCTTTGTCATACCATGCCATGTACAATAGTCATTCCAAACATATTAAGTAAAATCAAGTTCATGACAAAAGGCGTAAGGATATAAAATGGGCGTAAAATATCTAATAAAATATCAATATACAGGGCTATAGAAGAGCCAAGCTTAAAGAAATAAGACCAAAACTCCAAGAGCCAATGGTTTAAGCAAAGGGTCAAGAGAGCTGCGTACGCTCAAAGTCACGCACGCATGAGAGATGCATACGCTCAAAAGTCACGCACGCAGGAGCTGCGTACGCTCAAAAGTCACGCACGCAGGAGCTGCGTACGCTCAAAAGTCACGCACGCAGGAGCTGCGTACGCTCAAAAGTCACGCACGCATGAGCTGCGTACGCTCAAAAGTCACGCACGCCAGAGAGCTGCATACGTGAAAAGTCACGCACGCCAGAGAGCGGCATACGTGAAAAGTCACGCACGCCAGATAGCGGCATACGTGAAAAGTTACGCACGCCAGAGAGCTGCGTACGTATAAAAGCACACAAGCAGAGAGCTGCGTACGCGTAAAAATATGCACACAGGGTCTGGGTCTTCTTCTCCATGGCTGAGAAGAAGCTCCAATGGCTCCAAAACTTCAAGGCATCACAACTTGGTCATCTGAACTCCAAATCCAGATTTCCAAAGTTCTAACCAGGGTGGAATTGAACTCTCTTCCACATGGAAACATCAAAACCCATAGAAATCCAACTTAAGTAGGTCAAAACCATGCAAAACCAAAAATAGGGAAAACCTAGATCTAGAACAATGGAGACTCCAAATCACAAAATCCCAAGTACTAATGTTGATCACCATGCCCTAATCTAGCAAATGGACAATTAAAATAGGGTTCTCATGTGATGGCAAGGTACACTTGCCTATGGGTGGGTGTGTGGAGAGGAAGGAGAAGAGAGTTGTGTTGAGGAAGGAGAAGAAGAAATAATGGTGGTTTATGAAGAGAGAAAAAGTTGGTGGAGTTATAAAGAGGGTGGGATGTGGTGTGTTGAGGGTGGAGAATAGGTTAAGGTGATCCAAAGTTCATTAAACCAAACCAAACCCAATCCAATTAAAACCGAGCCATGACAAAAATCCAAAAATACGAGAAATACCAAAATTCCACAAGTTGAGAAAAAATAAAAAAAAAAGACATGCCAAAATTCCAGATACGAGTATAAATACGAAATACGGGAAAATACGGGAAATGAGGGTGACAACTCTACCCACATTAAAAGAATTTCGTCCTCGAAATTTAATCAAGGAGCTAGAGATTGTCACGACAAGCTACATTAAGCATAGGCAAGTTACACTAAGCAGTTCAATCATACAATCATACAATGCAAGCAAGGAAGGGAAAACGTAAGGCATAAGAAAGACATTATACCTCACGAGTTAAACAGGTAGGGATATCGCGATCGGATGTCATCCTCACGCTCCCACATTGACTCACCTAGAGAGTGATGACCCCAAGCAACACGGACTAATTTAATAGTCTTGTTCTTGACTCCCTCCGGTCCAATATAGACACGAGCCTCTCCTCATACAAAAGGTTGGTACCAACAACCAATTCCGAATGGACTAGGATGTGGCTCGGGTCTGGAATATACCATCGTAATTGGGACACATGGAATACATCATGCACCTCACTTAGCGACAGCGGAAGAGTGAGACGATAGGATACATCTCCTTCTCGCTCTAGAATATCGAACGGCCCTATATACCTAGGACTAAGCTTTTCCTGTACGTCGAAGCGAATGACGCCGCGGTTAGGCGAGATCCTAAGGAATACATGGTCGCCGACAGCAAATTCTAAAGGACGCCGATGAGCATCGGCCCAATGGCGCTGGCGGTCCTGGGCAACTCGGAGGTGATCTCTGACCTTTCTGACCACTTCAACCGTCTGGGAAATCAATACGGGTCCGAGCATCTGCCTCTCTCCGACATCGGCCCATGCTAGCGGGGATCTGCACTTCCTGCCATAAAGAGCCTCGAAAGGTGCCATCTGGATGCTGGCCTGATAACTGTTGTTGTACGAGAATTCCACCAGGTGCAGATGATTCTTCCATGAACCACCGAAGTCAAGGGTACAGGATCTCAACATATCTTCAAGAGTCTGGATTGTGCGCTCTGACTGACCATCTGTCTGCAGGTGATAAGCTGAGCTAAATTGAAGACGAGTCCCCAAACTCTTCTTCAAGCTGTGCCAAAAGTGTGATGTGAATCTTGAATCCCTGTCCGAGGTGATGCTGACTGGCATCCCGTGAAGCCTGACGATCTGCCTGAGATACATCTCTGCTAACTGTGCCGTCGACTGTCCAACTCTGAATGGGAGAAAGTGTGCCACCTTGGTAAGCCTGTCCACAATTACCCAAATAGCATCTCTGCCGGCCGGAGATCTGGGCAATCCGGTCACGAAATCCATGGTTATATGTTCCCATTTCCATTCTGGGATCGGTAAGGGTTGAAGAAGTCCAGCGGGCCTCTGATGTTCAGCTTTAACCTGTTGGCAAACCAAACACCGAGAGACAAACCGGGCTATCTCCCTCTTCATGCCATTCCACCAGAAATGCTGACGAATATCACGGTACATCTTCGTACCACCCGGATGAATAGAATATTGTGAACTGTGAGCTTCTACCATAACTTCCTGTCTGATATCTCCACTGGATACACAAAGACGAGAGCCGTGTCGAAGTGTACCATCTTCATGGATACATAACTCTGGCCTTCTTCCTGCTTCACACTCTGCTCTGAGTCGCTGGATCTTGGAATCTGTTGACTGCGCTACCCAGATTCTCTCAACTATGCTGGACTGAACCTGTAGACTGGCCATCAATGCCATGCTGGTTAGAAGAACCACTTTAATTCCCATCTTCTGAAGATCTGCCAATAATTCTGGTTGCACCGTCAGGAAATAAACTCCGGCTCTCTTGCTCAATGCATCTGCTACAACGTTGGCCTTCCCGGGATGATACTGCAAATCCACATCGTAGTCCACTAGTAGCTCGAGCCATCTTCTCTGCCGCATATTAAGGTCCTTCTGGGTGAAAACATACTTCAGGCTCTTATGATCAGTAAAGATCTCCACTCTATCTTCGTACAGGTAGTGTCTCCACAACTTCAAAGCAAATACTACCGCCGCCAATTCTAAGTCGTGGGTTGGGTAATTCTTCTCATGATCACGTAGTTAATGCGACGCATAAGATATTACCTTCCCATGATGCATTAAGACACACTCCAATCCTCTGCTTGAAGCGTCGTAATAAACTGTGAATCCTTCGATCTCATCTAGAAGGGTGAGAATGGGAGCCGTGATCAAATCTCGCTTCAACTTCTCAAATGATTCCTGACACTATGCTGTCCAAACAAACGACACATCCTTGCGGGTCAACTGGGTCATCGGCGCTGAAATCCTTGCGAAATCTGAAACGAACCGCCGGTAGCAGCCGGCCAATCCAAGGAAGCTGCGAACCTCTGCCACTGAGCTGGGTACCGGCCATGACTCGATAGCCACAATTTTTTGGGGATCCACTTCCACTCCTCCTCGGGTAATGATGTGACCCAAGTATGATATGCGATCGAGCCAGAACTCGCATTTACTGAACTTGGCGTACAACTGATGCTCCCTAAGCGTCTGGAGGACGACTCTGAGATGCTGCTCATGCTCTGCTTCACTCTTACTGTAGACCAGGATGTCATCTCGGAACACGATCATAAATTGATCCAAGTAAGGCATAAAAATGCGATTCATTAGGTCCATGAATACGGCCGGCGCATTGGTCGCTCCAAAAGGCATAACAAGGAACTCCCAATGTCCATACCTCGATCTGAATGCTGTCTTCGGGATGTCCTGCTCTCTGACTCTGATCTGGTGGTATCCTGACCGTAAGTCGATCTTCGAGAACACTGAAGCCCCTCTGAGCTGATCAAACAAGTCATCTATCCTCGGAAGAGGGTATCTGTTCTTGATTGTCACTGAATTCAAGGTACGATAATCAACACATAGCCTGGACGTACCATCCTTCTTTTTCACAAGAAGCATCGGGGCTCCCCAGGGCGATCCACTAGCACGGATGAATCCCTTGGTCCTCAGTTCTTCAATCATCTTGTATAAAATTTCCAACTCTGAAGGCGCTATCCTGTAGACTCGCTCTGATACTGGTGCTGTCTCGGGAATCAAGTCTATAGTGAACTCAATCTCCCGCTCCGGCGGCATCCCAGGAAGCTCCTCTGGAAAGATATCTGGAAACTCTTCAACTATCCGGGGTAACTGCACTGCTGCTACTGCCATCCGCAATGCTGGGGAAGATGGCTCCACTGCGCTTCTGGAAAACAAAAACTCTGGCTCGCCGGGGATACTAAAGACAACTCTGCCAATATGGCAGTCTATCCTAGCATACTGGTTCCTCAACCAATCCATGCCTAGGACTACATCATAGTCTGCCATAGGAAACTCTATGAATCTAGCGGGGAACTCTCTACCGCTAACTACGATCCGACACGAGGAAAACACTCGATCTACTCCCACAAGGCCATTACCAGTAAGTATATCGAGCCTCACTGATAATGACTCAGGCTCCAATCCTATCCATGTCGCAAATCATGCAGACATAAATGAATGCGATGCACCAGAATCAAATAATACAGACGCTGGAGAGGAGTTGACGAGAATAGTACCTGCCACAACCTCACCTGGTGCAACTTCTTCTTCCATAGCCATCATCATGGCCTGACCTTGTCCCCTGGCTGCTGGTCCCCTCTGCTAGAAATCTCTCTGCCTATTCTGGGTCTGAGCTTGGGCTTGTGCATATTGCTGGAGGTGCTGTTGCTGGAATATCTGAGACTGAGGTGGCAAGGGCCTCGAAGACTGATACTGCTGCTGCTGAACTGGTACTGGGGCCGGTCCTCTCACTGAAGAGCTAGAAGGGTTGGATGCTGATGAACCACCCCTATTCGGGCAAGCCCCTATCCTATGATCTGCTGCTCCACAAGCCAGGCACAATCCCTGCGCCCTGCGACAATCCGCCACTACATGGCCTGGCTTCCCGCAATATGAACATCCTATTGCGGAAGTCTGCTTCTGCTTCTGCTGCTGCGGGTACGTCGGGGTCGAATATTGAACCGACGTTACTGAGGCCGCCCGCCTCGGAGTTCCAATGGTCAATCCCCTAGCTGCAGGGGCTGGAGCTGATGATTGGTACATCTGACTGTGGGACCGTTTTCTACCTCCGGTCCTATCCACGATCCTCTGGGAGGTGTACTCATGCCTCCTAGTTGATCTTAAGACTGTATCGAACGTCTGGTGCTCGAACTGCTCAACCGCCAACAAGATCTCCAAATGCAGTCCCTGCTAGAACCGCGGGGCCCTATCAAACTCGGTCGCCACCAAGGTGGGGGCAAACCTACTGAGTCTAGAAAACTCTGATGCATAACTGTCAACTGTTCTGCCTCCTTGCTTCAAGTTGGTAAATCTGGTCTGCAGGTCGTACCGAGCCACAGCATCGAAATACTTCGTCAGGAATCTCTCTCTAAACACTGTCCAAGCAATAGGTGCCACTAATCCTATGGCTTGTGCTGCCCACCAACTGCGAGCCAAGTCCAACAACTACAGGCGTACCACCGCCACCTTCTCATTCTCGGGTGTCCTAGCTGCTTCCAGAATCACCTCGGTATCCTGAAGCCATGCATCCGCGGCAATCGCATCCTCGCTGCCGTCGAAGAAAGGTGGGTTCAATCGCTTGAAGCTGTTGGCCGCCTGGTTCCCTGGATGTCTGCCTCGGTTCAAAGCATCTTGAACTGTCTGGTGCAGGGCGTCGCTTCGAAGATCCTGGGAAGCTATCAAGGTTCTGATGAGGCCTACTAAGGTGCCATCATCTGGCTCTGCGGGCTGGACGGGCCGAACTGGTGACTCTCCTCCAGTAGGTATCATTCTGGAGGCGACTCCGGAATGCTGGGCTTGATCTCCAGGTTGCTGCTGGTCCACGGGAGGTGCTCCTCCTTGCTGATCGGCAGGGTCAGGTACAGTGCCGCTGAGGAAGACGACACAAGAAAATAATAAGGAAGGACCAGGACAGAGCAACGATACAAGCATGTAATTAGGGCAAGAATTTCAGGGATTTGAAAATACGGGCGGAGATCAAGGGTAAATACTGATTGAGACATCTATTCGGTAAACCCTCACATTTCTTGATTGACAAGACCTGCATGGGCCACCACTTAAACCGTGTCGCACCCCAGAACCAGAATACTGGAGAGCAGGGGCAGACATAGCCAGCTACGTATATTGAAATGGAAGACCACCTCGATATACGGTCACGGCTGTCTAGAAACATGAGGGTTTACTACAAGCCAACAGTCTCCTATGGTCATGAACAAGCCTAATGTCTCAATCACAAGCAAGTAAATAAGGTCGCAAGATGTATGATCATTAAATATACAATAATAAGGCGTCCCAAATATTACATATTCAGCTGATCATGAAACTAGTCGTACAAAATACGAGGACTAGCAAGAGTTAAGTCATACATGATCAACCCTAGGATTTGTTAATCATGTTTACAGCCCGTAGGCAGACAGTAAGTAAAGTGCATCGAGCTAACAGGTGCTCGTCGGCTAAACGCCTCAAAAGAATAATTTTTACAATAGAGTGAGCGAAACAAAATAGAAAACCCACTCATAGCCCGGGTTCCTTCTAGTCGCCACCATCGGGCTGGAGGGTCGAAAGATCCTCGGGAGCTGCTCCGAAATCTGGCCACACAAAACCAGCTGGGTCAACCCCAGAAAGAGCAAGTGCCACAAGGGGGCCACGAAATAAGAACAAAAGCCAGCAATTAGCACAAGAAAATTCTAATATTAAGACTAGAAATTACGAAAAACATGGCAGGATGATTACGATGAGATAACCATAGAACTATTCCGATAGCTAGGTTACAACCCGTAAACCAAACAAGGGCCGGGGTTGTAACCCTTCATCTGAACAGAACTTGGTTTCCCACCATTTATCGGCAAGATAATAATGCAAGAAATCAAGACAGAAAGCAATCTTGTACTGGATCAAGACACGACTAGACTGGTTATACCTCATTCAATCAATCACGGCCAAGCAGATACTACGGTTTACTACTTTAACTACCTAGGGTTACCACATACCTAATTACTAACAAGATACAGTGAGATTGTTCCACAGCCACAAGCCCTGCAGACCATCCAGGTTACCCAGGTCGAAAATTAGGGGTTGAATTCAGGTGGGTACATCGCCCAGAAGACAAATGTACCCTTAGGTGACTTAGAGGGTGCAACACGCGATGGTATACTGGAAATGTGCCCTACTCGACGGCAGGCTACAGATCCCAAGAGCGCCCAGGTAACGGGATTGCCTGTTGCTGTGTCATCTTTTCATGACTACTGTGTTATTCTAGTTATTAACCTTAATCCATTTTAGTAGGTACCCCTGACCGTGGTACTCAGGAGTCCCCTCCTAGACATGATGCAAGACAGGATAAGTGGATTAATCAAGCAAGAAGAAAAACTACCCACGGTGTCAAGGCAAGTCAAGTTAATTTGCCGTCACAACAGCATTAAGATAAATCATGTCAGGGTACTTGTCAGGAGTGCGCCACGATGGGCCACTATCATGTCAGGTTGGTCATGTCAGGAGTGCACCACTACGGGTCACTGTCGTGTTATGCTAGTTCCTTGTCATACCATGCCATGTACAATAGTCATTCCAAACATATTAAGTAAAATCAAGTTCATGACAAAAGGCATAAGGATATAAAATGGGCGTAAAATATCTAATAAAATATCAATATACAGGGCTATAGAAGAGCCAAGCTTAAAGAAATAAGACCAAAACTCCAAGAGCCAATGGTTTAAGCAAAGGGTCAAGAGAGCTGCGTACGCTCAAAGTCACGCACGCATGAGAGCTGCGTACGCTCAAAAGTCACGCATGCAGGAGCTGCGTATGCTCAAAAGTCACGCATGCAGGAGCTGCGTACGCTCAAAAGTCACGCACGCAGGAGCTGCGTATGCTCAAAAGTCACGCACGCATGAGCTGCGTACGCTCAAAAGTCACGCACGTATGAGCTGCGTACGCTCAAAAGTCACGCATGCCAGAGAGCGGCATACGTGAAAAGTCACGCACGCCTGAGAGCTGTATACGTGAAAAGTCACGCACGCCAGAGAGCGGCATACGTAAAAAGTTACGCACGCCAGAGAGCGGCATACGTGAAAAGTCACGCACGCCAGAGAGCGACATACGTAAAAAGTCACGCACGCCAGAGAGCTGCGTACGTACAAAAGCATGCAAGCAGAGAGCTGCGTACGCGTAAAAACACGCACGCAGGGTCTGGGTCTTCTTCTCCATGGCTGAGAAGAAGCTCCAATGGCTCCAAAACTTCAAGGCATCACAACTTGGTCATCCGAACTCCAAATCCAGATTTCCAAAGTTCTAACCAGGGTGGAATTGAACTCTCTTCCATATGGAAACATCAAAATCCATAGAAATCCAACTTAAGTAGGTCAAAACCATGCAAAACCAAAAATAGGGAAAACCTAGATCTAGAACAATGGAGACTCCAAATCACAAAATCCCAAGTACTAATGTTGATCACCATGCCCTAATCTAGCAAATGGACAATTAAAATAGGGTTCTCATGTGGTGGCAAGGTGCACTTGTCTATGGGTGGGTGTGTGGAGAGGAAGGAGAAGAGAGTTGTGTTGAGGAAGGAGAAGAAGAAATAATGGTGGTTTATGAAGAGAGAGAAAAAGTTGGTGGAGTTATAAAGAGGGTGGGATGTGGTGTGTTGAGGGTGGAGAATAGGTTAAGGTGATCCAATGCTCATTAAACCAAACCAAACCCAATCTAATTAAAACCGAGCCATGACAAAAACCCAAGAATACGAGAAATACCAAAATTCTACAAGTTGAGAAAAAATAAAAAAAAAGACATGCCAAAAATCCAGATACGAGTATAAATACGAAATACAGGAAATGAGGGTGACAAGGGTCAATCAGGATGTGATCGACTTTTATTATATCGAATACCTGTAAAATAGAGAGGTCGATCATGTCAATTGTCCTCCAGAAGCATATCATCCAGCGTGAATGTGATGTTGGGAATCAGCTCTATCACACTATGACAGTAAAAACATGCCATATGTTCCTTATCAGGCTTCTTGAGGTGTGCCATACAAGCGTCAGCTTGCATTAAAGCTTCGCTTAGTGTTTCCCTCAAGTGACGCAGAAGCTCAAAGTTTGATAAGCTCACCGGAGTATTAGCTAGCTGAGCCATATCGAAGTTATAGGGCTTCTCCAGTCCAAGAGGTAGAGTTTTTTTTTCAATATTTTATCAAAGCAAACTGGCTGTTTTTCTTTTTCGACCGTTATTGGTTTGGGAGGAGTTGGTTCCGTTTGAGGTGATGAAGCCGATGGAATATTGATAGCATACGGAGAAGATGCTGAAGGGCACTAGGGACTGGAGGTGGAATGGCTGCATTCTCTTGTCCTTCTGGATAGTCTCTAAGGTAGAGTCTCACAGATCTGGTACTGGTCATGACTCCCTCTTTTGGGGCTGGTACGAAGGAAACCATATTGCAATTCTTCATTAGAGTCCTGTTTCTCGAAGACTTCTTCTGAAGCGACGAAGGATTTGTCCAGAATTTTAAGCCAATACGAGACTGGTTGTGCTGAAGATGTATGGAAAGAGGTATAGGAGACCCCTTTCCGTGATTTAAGCTGGGGGCTTTCTGTAGATCATATCCCATCCTCGTCATCAGTTCACGATACTGTTGATTATATAAATGGAATGCTGGATGGTAGTTAACTTCTGGCTTTGGCATAGTCATCTCAGAAGAAGAAGGTGAGACCTCAGCTAGGATGAAGGTAGCATCCAAAGATGGAAGATGACCACCCAGTGAAGTCATATGACCTGACTTGTATTTGATTGTCTTTTTTGACTTTGTAGAGGAAGCAGGTGTATTGGATTCAAAGTCAGCAACCAAATCAGGGTGAATCCACATGATTTTCCTATTGTCAGTTGATAGGGGCACGAGACCGTCACTTTGTGCTGGTGGAAGGTTGACAATCTCCAGAGTGGTTTTTGGAATGTGGACGACTCCATCATGCACAAGTTGAGCAAAAAAGTTGCCAAATTGCAGAGAGACGACATTAGCAATCATCGTCTTTTCATCCCGTTGAAGGGTGATTGCCTTCGCGTTGATCAGCTCCTGGATCTTCTTTTTGAGTACGTAACACGCCCTCGTCGGATGTCCCAAGAAACTGTGATACATATAGTATTTAGGATTGTCAATTTTACCTACTTCGTATGGCCGTTTTACTTTAGGCAGTTAAAGTTTGTTGCTCTTGATTAGACAATCAAATATACATATAATGTCGTCCTCGCCAAAGGAATATTCCTCTTTTGGACGTTGTGCTCTCTGTGGGGGTACTACCATAGTAGGTGTTGACTGACCTACATTAACGGCTAAAGCTTATTTGCATTTCATATTGATAGCTAAAGCTTCTTTGTTCTTGCGGTTGTTCTGACGCCCACCGCTTCTGGTTGTAGAATGTTTATCTTTGTCAAGACTAGGCATCTGGCTGCCTAGTTTTTTTGAACTTATCAGCATTATCCTTGGCAGCCCTGGCGCTTACTATGAAGGAGGCCCAGTCTTGGAATTGCGTAGGTCCAGTCCACATGCTGACTATAGGTAACAAGTTTAATTTGCATGTATCTATAGTCAGTGCATCCGGAGTACCCAGAAGCATTTTGAGTGCCTCACGACGGAAGCGCTTAATGAAATGTTCAACAGCTTTATTAGACCGTTGCTTGATTTTGATAAGGGCCGACATAGTCATGTCGTTTGTTCCCTCATAGAATCGTTCTCGGAACATTTGCTTGAATCCTGGAAAAGATGTTATGCAACCATCTGGCAGGCTATGATACCAGTCATAGGCTGCACCTGTTAAGCATCTGATAAATACTTTAGTGAGTAGAGCATCGTTCGGTTGGAGCTGATCAGTCATTACCTTGAAGTGATTGAGATACTAACTTGGAGACGAACTGTCGTCAAACAGCATGATGGTTTGTGGCTTATACTTGGGTAGAAACGAGACTTCCTTCCACTATATAGGGTAGGGTTGTTCGATCTCCAATTCTGCAGACCATCATTTTGTTTGAAAGCTTCTAACTCACTATGTAGAAGCTTCACTGCTTCATTAGTGTCCCCTGATGCTTGGGGAGCAGTATACTGATTCATTGTGTTAGCAGACGGTACTACACGATAAGCACCGCCCCTAGCACCAGAATGACTTGGAGCTGGCATGGTAGCGTTATAAGGAGATTGTACCCCCAGACCGGTGTTGACAGGGGACGGATGCTGCTATATGTTCTTAGGTTGGAATTGGATTCACAACCGGTAGAACAGTGTGTTGTGCCATGATCACATCATGCATATTTGCCATCATTTTGGCCATATTTTTCAAGTTGGCCTCTCAAGCAGCGATCCTCTGCTCCTAACTGCCGGAACTGGATGCATCTTATTCCTCGTTTGTGACATAGGCACTCACTTCTCTGGCTACTGATGATGAACTGGTGGAAAAGATAGTCTACTTAAAGCTTTCACTATCGGCATCGAAGTCATGCAGGGAACTACCCCCAGGATGAAGAGTGGGAAGATTCCTTTAATTGAGGAAATCTTAGCCATAATCAGAAAGATTCTTTTGACCGATAATTTCTTGGTCGGAAGGAATATTCCTTTGATCGATTGTTTCTTGGTCGGAATCAAGAGAACTTCTTTGACTGAGAACAACCCCAAGATTAGGAGAGGAAAGTGCAGAAGCATGAAAAATATCAGAATGATGGTCTATGCGGCTCGGAGCAGGAGAACCCCATGCGGCTCATAACAGGGGCAGTCTCATGCGGTTTAGAGAGACCCTCAGTTTCATGCGGCTCGGGACAGGAGAATCCATACGGCTCCATAGGGGCAGTCCCATGCGGTTCAAAGAGTCTCCCAGCCTCATGCGGCTCGGAAGTACATACGGCTCACTAACGACCAACAAAAATATGCGGCTCGATCAACACCACGTATCCCCGTGGGATCCCTTCACACAACTGGCCATCAAGTAATGGCCTTATTTAATGCTCTGTCATGATTTGACAGCTGACGGCTTTGATATAAAGTGCCATGATGGTCCTGTCATAATGACAGACTCTTCGAGAACATGAGAAAATCTCTAACACGATTCGAGATTGCCACGTGGCTACTCCTATGCGGCTCAATTGAAGAACAGCTTCATGCGGCTGGCAGGAATCATCTTCCTGCGGCTCACCAAGAAACCATCCCATGCGGCTCGTAAGTACTATACCTATGCGGCTCACTGAGACGCTGTCTCATGCGGTTCATGGATATCATGCGGCCCTGGCAGGGCCCACCATAAGACACATGGTAGAGATTCAATTGCCCTCATGACTTGACAGCTGGTAGCAGGGTGATTATGGGACGCGTGGTATTAAATCAATCAGAGATTTACCAGATCCTAATAACCATATTTAAAGCTATCCTCATAATTAATGAGATCATGTCATATCATTCATGATCAAGCCAATGGGACACGTGGTGAGAGATCCAAGCTTGACACAATCAATCATGAAGATTTAAAGCAATTAATATTAATCACTCACAGGATTCAATACTATCCACATTTATGGCCCAGATCCTTCACGCTTAAGACTAATGGTCCAGATTGATTAAATATCAGGCCGTCGCCACTTTGAGAATGGGCAATCATCCAAACCCTAATGATGCACCCACTCCTATAAATAAGCAAGGTGCCATTCCCTTGCGAAAATAAAGAGGACAGAGAGGCTCCCCCGATAATCAGAGAGAAAATACTGAGAGATCAATCCAGAGAGAGAGAAGCCAGAAGAGTAACAGAGGGAGAGCAAGAATAGCGTTTCTTTGTCAACGCCAAGCATCTCGTCACAAGAGCCAAGGCTGTATACCGATCGTCCAAGGAGTAAGGCAGAGCGGCCGTCGCTTTTCCGAGCCTCTATCATCACCTCCCAGAATCTAAAATAAACAATTGTACTTAGACTGCTGTACCTAGGTTTTCGTCCCTAGGCTTTCTTTGTACAAGCGAGTTTGTAACGTGAAGTAAAAGTCCAGTCCTCCCATAAAATTGTTCTGTTTTTTTATATTTCATGGCAAACACGATGGCGACTCTACTGGGGACAAACTTCTCCACGGCTGAGGAGTTGGTGACGCAATCGGATGCAGCCAAACTTGGCTCCACTCAACAGATGCTAGTCATCCGGTTCGATCAACAGGCGTTTGAAGAAATGCTCTCCGACAAGAGCGCTGGCCCGGTCCAGAAGCGAGCCCGTACAAAGAAGGCCCACAAAGAGTGGAGACCCAGATCATTCGCTCCTACTGAAGCTCTTACAGAAATACCCTCTGTTGTTCAAGACGGCGAGCAAGACTCTCCTGCGGCCCTACTTCAGACCGTAGACAACTCTGCTGTCCCCAAGTCCAGCAGAAGAAAACACTATGATGTTGGACTTGCAGGGGCAAAGAGTAACTCTACGTGATCCGAGCCGCATAAGGGTGCTAGCAGCATGGAAAAAGCTCATACGGTCACATCCGCTAGCCGCATGAAGAAAACTCATGCGGTCACATCTGTCAGCCGCATAGCTTATGCGGCTACAGTTGCCAACCACATGGATGAAGCTTATGCGGTTACTGAAGTCAATCGCTTGCAGAAAACCCATATGGCCACAATTGCCAACAGCATACGGCCAGCCTGCACGATCGCGACTCCTACTAATCGCACCAAAGCAACTCATCCGACAGCTAAAGACAGCCGCATGCAGACAGCCTGTACGGTTCCTAATCCTAGCCGCATAGCGGCTGTTCCACGCTTCTCTCAATCAGTCTTCGACCGTCTCTCATGTGGTCCTGACCCTGATGATTCTCTGGATGATAAGCCAGACTCTGTGATATTCAACTTAGACTCTTCCTATTACGCACCCGCGAGTGCTAAAAGGAAGAAGTCTAGTGCAGCGCGGGCCCACCAAGCCCAGTCAGCTGCCCCAACCTCTGACTATCAGGGCATCCGGCTAATTATTACGCGTGCCTCGGATGGGAAGTTGTACATGACCACTCGAGTCCAGCCCCCGGCGGCAGACGGACAGAGAGGTTCACAAAAGTCTTCCAAAATCTCGAGAGCAAACAGGGTCGGTCCAGAACCGTCTGACTTGCGTGAGGCCATTATCCACAAACGCAAGGAAAGAAAAGATGCATCAGGATGCAAAGAGTCCTCCCACGGACGTTACTGTACCCAAAAAATCGTCAACTGCTACTGCAATGACACGACAATGCGAGAGGACCGGCAGTCTGTCTTTCAAAGACTGCAACAGCCATCTTCAGAAGACGAGGCACTACCCGTCGTCTCCTGCAACTCTGCTCGGAAAGTCCCCGCTGATGGAAGGGGAAAGAAGACAAATGTTTCCAGCCCGAAGACCTCAACCACTGCAACTAAAAGACTGTCGTCTAAGCGGGTGCCCACCACCGGAGTTTTCCAAGGTACTCGCGCTAAGACGAAATCTGCTACAGTGGGAGGCCCGTCGTCCGTAATGCAGGGGGTTGCTGGGGCTGGGGGTAGCACCCCTCCGAGCCTCCACAACAATCCGATATTCCAAGAAGACGAGCCAGGGGAGACAACTCTCCCATCAGATACAGCCGAGGCTGGCATCCCCAAGGACGTCCATGACTCTCAGGATGAAGCAAGCTCTGAAGCCGGGGGTACTATTCCCTCCGAGTCCGAAACAGAAGAGAATATTCCTACATATCCCGATGACTTCTCGGAACATGGGTATGACTCGGAGGATACGTCCTCCACCGTCCCTTCCGTTTCTCATCATATAAGGATGATGTTCATGACGGACAGCAATCAAAGTGGTTCCAGTGATCGCCAGCGCATCGACACTCTGGAGGCCATACTATAGGCCTTGGTCAAGTCTGTAGATGAAATCAAGACGGCTCTTCCACCGCTGCAAGGAGGAACCCTTGGCCAAACAAGCATGGGTCCCGCGGTCAATGCGAACTCGAACTCAGCGGCACCAAACCCGTACAACAATCCTCCTGAAATAACGGCTCCCACCGCTGCAGATGATGCCAGGGAAGCAAGAAGAGAGGTCCAGGAGCTCCGAGCCCTATTTTATGCCCGAGAAAACTCTCAAGACCTCAGAATACGGCAACCATACCCGGCTGCATGGAGGGATGTTCCCTTTCCACCAAAATATAAGCCGTTCAATATCAATCCCTATGATGGAAAGACCTCAGCGAGTTGGTACATCACTTACTTCGAGGTCACCACGGACCATCTGCCCCACGACGATGCTATTCTCACCCGATTATTCGTCGGGGCATTAGAAGGAGTCACTTTTGACTGGTATCGTAATCTGTCGGACAACTGCATCCACTCATTCGCCGACTTCAAGCGCTTGTTCTTGGAGAGATTCTATGAAGTAGGACAGGACGTCACCATGTCTACCCTCATGGACGTCGTCCAAGGGGAGAAGGAGCTGACAAGGAACTATATCGAGCGGTTCTGCCAAACCGCCATGAAGCTGCCCTCTGGAAATCCGGATTCCTCCTTAATTAAAATTTGCCAAAAGAGACTGCTTCCAACGATCAGTCTCTGGATGGGCGAAAGTTAATTCAAGGATTGGAAGACGTTCATCATCAGCGCCACAAGCGCCGAAGAACGGCTGAAGAAGTTTCGCCAACTGGGATTGCATATCTCGGAAGGAGAAAACAAGGGCAAGCGTCCCAACAACGATAATGGGGGTAGCCCCTCCAACAATCGGGATAGCAAAGGAAAGTAGGCTATGGTGGCCGATACAGCATAAAAACCAGAGCCAAAGCCAGCAGACAAACAATGGCCGCAAATCACTTACTCCTTCGAAGACGGTCATGTCAAGCCCATCTTGGACATGCTCATATAAGGAGACAGAATTCAGCTTCCTCCACCAAGACGGGAACCGCGGCCGGCAGAGATGGAGAATCCAAAGTACTGCCATTATCATCGTTATGTCCATCATGCTACACACGATTGTTACCAGCTGAAACGGTACATCCAAAACCTCATCGATTCGAACGCTCTGGCCATCGACTTCGAAGAGGTAACCGTGGCGGCCAATATGGTGTCCGTACAATTCGACAGCTTCCCTCCGACGGAGACTCAAGACGGGGTGGTCCCCATCCCTCTGGCGACAATGGAGATTACCAATCTTCCACCTCCCCGAGATCAGGCTGCCAGTCTAGTACCCCTCACCACATCACGAGGGGAGGTCATATGGATCCATCCATACTTGGTGTCAGAAGTGACTCGGCCCACACCATCTTCCACCGACAAGAAGAAAAGTAGAAAAGTCAGGACCTGCCACACAATTTCGGCAGACATCGAGGAAGCTACAGCCGTCGTCACACGATCTGGAGCTCAATCCCAACCTGTGGTTGACAATCCAGCTGAGAATCATCAACCCACTACAACTGATGCTCAGGGACCGGCTCAGCCTTCGACGACCGACAAGCCTAGGCCGAGGGAGACTCGTTTCGACAAGTCCCTCCGAAAAGAGGTAGCCCAAGGGCTAGAGAGGCCCTACAACTTTGACATCTTAGCGCAATTGGCTAACACACCGGCCAAGTTGTCACTGTACGAACTCCTAAGGCTCTCCAAGGACGTTCGTATTGCATTAAGCGAAGCACTACAAAATGTCGATGTCTATCTGGCTCAATCCAACCTCACCGGGGAGGACTCAACCGTGGATCTCCAAGACAGTGCCTGCACGGGAGCAATGCCCAATATCGTCTTCACTCCGCAGGACATGCTCATCAAAAACAACCTACACGATCGCCCGCTATACTACACGGGATACATCGGCGATGTGAAGGTGGATCAGATGCACATAGATCCTGGCTCTTCTATAAGCATCATCCCGAAGGGTCTGCTACATCATCTCCGCATCCTCATGCATCGCCTGACACCTACAAGTACCGCCATCAGCGGTTTCAATTCGGACAGGAGCTACCCTATTGGGAAGATTCGTCTGAAGTGTCAAATTGGCGACCTCCAATCCGAAGTCACCTGCTACGTCATAGATGCAGACACTTCTTATAACATCCTTTTGGGGCGCCCATGGATACACGATTATATGAACGTGCCTTCCACGCTGCACCAGTGCTTCAAATATGTCGACAAATACGGCTTCGTGAAGACAAAATTTATTGATATCGATCCCTTCAAAGGGGTCGAATCTTACTATTCAGACTCCTGCCTATACGAAAAGTCGAAGAGGCACCTTGATGAAGGAAATGTACAAGCTAGAATCGAGACAGCCACAGGATCAGAAGAGCCTCTGACGATCCACCTCCAAGCTCGCAAAACGGGCAGGTCTGCACCCCTTACTGCCACTCTACGGAGGGACGCGATCAGCCTCTCAGCGCAGAAAGAGCAGATGATAATCCGGCTGCCAAGGTCCGGCCAAGTGCCGAGACCCACAATGGGGCCACTAACAATCAGACTGCCGAGATTCGGTCAACCCCAAATGGAGAAGCTCAATCCCTCCGATAGGCCACTGACGATACGCCTTCCCAAGAAGGGTCGTCACCCCGATGCAAGATCTGACACTTCTAGCGAACCAGCCACTCCTCGCTCCACATCAAATACCAAACTGGGGGTCGCTAGTCTGCCAACAACTCTATGCTCTGCTCCATCAGCTGAACCTCTGACGATCAAGCTACCCAGGTCATCCTCTCAGTCTTCATTTACACAGGGGGTAGCCGAAGAGGAACCGGAGCTAGCCAAGTATGTGGCTGCCCATACTGATGTTCCCTCCGATGATGATGTAATCCCCCTAGAAAAGATACCTTACTTCATCAATAAAGGGTTATCTTTGAACTACACCGAGCTCAATAAGCTATGTATAATGTATGCTATGGAACACGGTATAGACACTCACCTACACACACAGGTGACAAATGTGTACACCGCGATCCAGCTTACTCCAGTAGAAGACACTTACCGAATAATCGAGGGAGGGGACCATCCAATCATCTTCGGCCGGAAGGACGACCCGCATCCCTTCACCATAGAGGAAGCCGACCTCGGGTCAGATGCCAGGAGACTACCTCTATATCTTTATAGCCCTCAGTCCAAATATCTTATGCAGAAACAGGGGTATGATCTGGAGATGACGCCAGGTTTGAACTACGGCACTGGGCGATGATTACCTTTGAAGCCCCCAGTCCCGGCGGGCAAACCACGGGACTACTATAGCAAAACTCGAAGCAGGTTAGGGTATGTAACGCCTACTACGACCCCTGAGAGTTAAGATGAAGAATGCGACTGGCAGTCACATTCAACCGGGTCACCGACTTGTCACGCCCCAGAACCAGAATACTGGAGAGCGGGGGACAGACACAGCCAGCTACGTATATTGAAGTGAATCTCACAACTCAATACGGTCACGGCTGTCTAGATGCATGAGGGTTTACTACGAGCCATCAGTCTCTTAAGGTCAATAACAAGCCTAGTTTCTCAATCTTAAGCAAGCGAGTAGATATAACAAGATGGTAGATCATCAGACATACAAAGTAAGGCGTCCCATACATTACATATTCAGATGATCATGAAGCCAGTCATACAAAATGTAAAGACTAGTAAGAGTTTAAGTCATACATGATCAACCCTAGGATTTGTCAATCATGCTACAGCCCGTAGGAAGACAGTAAGTAAAGTTGCAAACGAGCTAACACTTGCTCGGCGGCTAAACGCCTCAAAAGAATATTTTTACAAGGGAGTGGGAGAGAAAAATAAAAACCCACTCGTTGCCGGGATTCCTTCTAGTGTTCACCATCTGGCAGAAAAGTTGGAGGATCCTCGGTAGCTGCTCCAAAATCTGGCCATACAAAACCAGCTGGGTCAGACCTCAGAAAGAGCAAGTGCCACAAAGGAGGCTTCACTTAAGAACTAAAATCAGCATTTCAGCACATAAATCATAGGTGAAATAACATAAGACATGAGTTAAAGAAAATATGATGATAAACGATAAGATAACTAAAGGACTATTCCGGTAACCAAGTTACAACCCGTAAACAAAACAAGGATCGGGGTTGTAACCCTTCACCTGAACAGAACTTAGCCTCGAACCAATTATCGATAAAGTAAAGCATAAACAAGCATGTCCGGAGATATCCTTGCACTGGATCTACGCAAGACTAGACAAGATAGGACTCCATCCATCATTCACGGCCAAGCAAAGAGTACGGCTTGATACTTAACTAACTAGGGTTATCACAAGCTTAGTTACTAGCAAGATACAATGAGGTATGCCTACGGCCACAAGCCCTGCAGACTATCCAGGTTATCCAAACGCAAGGTTCAAGCTTAGAGTTATCATGCCTTGTTAGGTGACTTGGATGCAACACACGACAGTGTGCATAGTAATCGTTTCATGTAGTGCCCCACATAACAGTGAGCTGGAAATGTGCCCTACTCGTCGGCAGGCTACAAGTCCATCAAGGAAGGCGCCCAGATAAAGGGATTGCTTGTAGCCGGAATACCTCTCTATATGCTCTACTTGATCAATCTAGTCAATAACCTAGTCAGATTCGGTATGAATCCCTGACCGTGGTAACCAGGGATACATGTCCTAGACATGATGCGAGACAAGACTGGTTGCTTATACAAGCATATTCAATACAATCACCCACGGTGTCAAGAATTTACTTAGCATGTCAGGTTAGCCGCCACAACAGCGTATCAAGGTTATCATGTCGGGTTGCTTGTCAAGATTACTTATCAAGACAAGGGTGCATCACAATGGACCACCATCAAGAATTATCATATCAAATTACTTGTCAAGAGTGCACCATGGCGGGTCACTAATCATGTAATTCCATCACTAAGCCTTGTTCTGATTAACATTCATAAATAATGTCATGATCACATCGGGTTCATGTCGAGTTTACATCAAAAGGCGTAAGGATATAAAATGGGTGCAAAAATCATAAAAAGGGGAATATGGGGACATAATGCGCCCAAGGGGGGAGCAAGGGGTACTATGGCCAACAAGTGGCATTAGCCAAGTTGCGCCAGGGTAAGTAGGGTCAGGTCCAGTTGCGCCTAAACATCAGGTTGTGCCTGAGTCAGACTGCGCTCAAGTCAGGCTGCGCTCAGGTCAGCGTATGCAAGACGTACGTCTCTAAAAGGCAGCATATGGACTCCATACGACTCCTCTTCAAGGCAGCGTATGAGGTCCATACGACTCCTCATCAAGGCAGCGTATGAGGTCCATACGACTTCTCTTCAAGGCAGCGTATGAGGTCCATACGACTCCTCATCAAGGCAGCGTATGAGGTCCATACGACTCCTCATCAAGGCAGCGTATGAGTCAGACTGTGCTGCGCTAAAGAGCGCACGTAACTTAGTGACGCAAGCTAAAAAGCTCGTGTATACTGCTCACTGTCTTCTCCAAATCAGTAAGAACTCCATGGTTTGAACCCAAAGCTTCAAAAGTCCATAACTTGGTCAAAACAAGTCCAAATCCAACTTTTTAAAGGTCAAAATTGGGTAGAATAAAATTATCTACAACATGGAACCATCAAAACTTGAAAACAAAGAAGTTTGATAGATCAAAACCACCAAAATCTAAAAATAACTAATTTCTAGATCTATAAAAATTAAAGCCTCAAAATGGAAAATGACAAGTTCTAATGTGTCTTAGAAACATGAGGAGAAGCTAATGGAATAATAAAAATGGGCTCTCTTGTGGAAGCAAGTTGCACTTGTCTAAGGGGTGTTCTTGGTTGGTGGTGGGTTTAATGGAGAAGGAAGAAGAGTTAATGGGTAAGTGGAGGAGAGAGAAAAGTTAGGTGGATTATAAAGGGGAATGGTGGTGGGTTTAACATGATGAACCAAAGAATAAACCAAGCCATCCCAAAATGAACCAAGTTAAACCATTACATGCCATGACAAACCTAATCAAGATTAAACTGAAATTAGCTAGCCAGGCAGGAAAATAAAATACATGTCAGGATCCCGTATACATATACTGGAAATACGTAGAACGAAAAACGGGGGTGACTACTCTACCCACCTTAAAAGAATTTCGTCCTCGGAATTTAATCAAGAGGCTAGAGATATCGAGCAAGCTATATCAATTGCAGGCAATATATGACTAGCAGTCAATCAAGCAATCATTCATGCAAGCAAAGAACTTAAGCATATGGCATAAGAAAGACATTATACCTTACGAGTCAAACAGGTCAGGATATCAAGATCGGATATCATCCTCACGCTCCCACGTTGACTCACCCAAAGGGTGATGACCCCAAGCAACACGGACTAACTTGATAGTCTTGTTCTTGAGTATCTTCTTCCTCCGGTCCAATATGGATACGGGTCTCTCCTCATACGAAAGGTTGGTGCCAACAACCAATTCCGAATGATCAAGAATGTGACTCGGATCCGGGATATACCGTCGTAATTGGGATACATGGAAGACATCATGTACCTCACGTAACGACGGCGGAAGAGCGAGACGATAGGATACATCACCTACTCGTTCTAGAATATCAAATGGCCCTATATACCTAGGACTGAGCTTTCTTCGTACGCCGAATCGAATGACGCCACGGGTAGGCGAGATCCTAAGGAATACGTGGTCGCCGACAGAAAATTCAAGGGGACGCCGATGAGAATCGGCCCAATGACGCTGGCGATCTTGGGCAACTCGAAGATGATCTCTAACTTGTTTGACCACCTCAATAGTCCGCGTCACCATCTCTGGTCCAAGCATTTGCCTCTCACCGATATCGTTCCAAGCTAAAGGAGATCTGCACTTTCTGCCGTAGAAGGCCTCGAAAGGTGCCATCTGGATACTAGCCTGAAAACTGTTGTTGTACGAGTACTCTACGAGATGCTGGTGATCTTCCCACGAACCTCCGAAGTCGAGTGTACATGACTGCTGCATGTTTTCAAGAGTCTGGATCGTGCGTTCTGACTGACCATCTGTCTGCGGATGGTAGGTTGAACTGAACTTGAGACGAGTCCCCAAACTCTCTTGAAGACTCCGCCAAAAGTACGAGGTGAATCTTGAATCTCTGTCGGACACAATACTGACTGGCACTCCATGTAATCTGACTATCTACCTGAGGTACATCTCTGCAAGTTGATCCGTCGACTGATCGATTCTGAAAGGAAGAAAATGAGCTACCTTCGTGAGACGATCAACTATAACCCAGATGGTATCTCTCCCAGCTGGGGATCTAGGTAATCCAGTTACAAAATCCATGGTAATGTGCTCCCATTTCTATTCCGGGATCAGTAAAGGTTGAAGAAGTCCAGCTGGTCTCTGATGTTCGGCCTTAACTTGTTGACAAACTAAACAACGAGAGACAAACCGGGCTATCTCCCTCTTCATGCCATTCCACCAAAAATGCTGCCGAATATCATGATACATCTTCGTACCGCCAGGATGAATTGAATACTGAGAACTGTGAGCCTCTGCCATGATCTCCTGTTTGATATCACCACTGGGTACACAAAGATGTCTCCCATGTCGGAGTGTACCGTCCTTATGAACACATAACTCTGGTCTTCGCCCTGCTACACATTCTGTCCTAAGCTGCTGAAGCTTAGAGTCCGTGGACTGAGCTGACTTGATCCTCTCAACTATACTGGACTGAACTTGCATACTAGCCATCAATGCCACACTGGAAGGAAGAACAACTTCAATACCCATCTTCTGAAGATCTGCTAACAACTCTGGCTGCACCGTTAGAAAATAAACTCCGGCTCTCCTGCTCAATGCATCTGCTACTACGTTGGCCTTCCCAGGATGATACTGCAAGCTGATGTCATAATCCACAAGTAGCTCTAGCCATCTCCTCTGACGCATATTAAGATCCTTCTGGGTAAACACATACTTCAGACTCTTGTGGTCGGTGAAAATCTCCATCCGATCTCCATACAAATAATGTCTCCAAAGTTTCAATGCAAAAACTACGGCTGCTAACTCCAGGTCATGGGTTGGGTAATTCCTCTCATGGTCATGAAGTTGACGTGACGCATAAGCGACTACCTTACCATGCTGCATCAAGACACATCCTAATCCCTTGCCGGATGCGTCACAATAAACTAAAAATCCTCCCTTTCCGTCGGGAAGCGTGAGAATGGGGGCCGTCATCAATCTCCGCTTCAACTTCTCAAATGAACTCTGACACTCTGCTGTCCAAGCAAACTGCACATCCTTACGGGTCAACTGCGTCAGTGGTGCTGAAATCCGAGCAAAGTCTGACACAAAACGTCGGTAATAGCCGGCCAATCCGAAGAAACTTCGAACTTCTGCAACGGTGCTAGGTACTGGCCATGTCTCTATAGCCACTATCTTCTGAGGATCAACTTCCACTCCACCTCTGGTGATGATATGACCCAAGTACGAGATACGATCCAACCAAAACTCGTACTTACTGAACTTCGCGTACAACTGGTGCTCCCTGAGAATCTGAAAAACTACACGAAGATGCTGCTCATGCTCTGCCTCGTTCTCACTATAGACTAAGATGTCGTCTATGAATACTATCACGAACTGGTCCAAATAGGGCATGAAGATACGATTCATGAGGTCCATGAATACGGCCGGCGCATTGGTCGCTCCAAATGGCATAACAAGGAACTCCCAATGTCCATACCTCGATCTGAATGCTGTCTTCGGGATGTCCTGCTCTCTGACTCTGATCTGATGGTACCCTGACCGCAAGTCAATCTTCGAGAATACTGTCGCTTCCCTGAGCTGATCAAATAAATCATCTATACTTGGTAAAGGATATCTGTTCTTAATTGTTACAGAGTTCAAGGTACGATAATCAACACATAATCTTGACATACCATCCTTCTTCTTCACAAGAAGCATCGAAGCTCCCCAAGGTGATCCGCTAGCACGAATAAATCCTTTGGTTCTAAGTTCTTCAATCATCTTGTACAGGACCTCCAACTCTGATGGTGCCATCCTATAGACTCTCTCTGACACTGGTGCCGTCCCTGGAATCAAGTCGATAGTGAACTCTATCTCTCTCTCTGGGGTCACACCTGGAAGCTCTTTGGGAAATACGTCAGAAAACTCTTCTACAACTCTGGGAAACTGAACTGCTGCTGCTACAGTCATTCGTAATACTGGGGAAGAAGGTTCTACTCCGCCTCGAGAAAAGGAAAACTCTGGCTCACCGGGAATACTAAAAATAATCTTGCCGACATGGCAATCTATTCTAGCATACCGGTCCCTCAACCAATCCATTCCTAGGACTACATCATAATCGGCCATCGGGAACTCTATCAACCTAGCGGGAAACACTCTACCACTAACTACGATTCGATACGAGGAAAATACCCTATCTACACCCACAAGTCCGTTACTAGTAAGTATATTGAGCCTTACTGATAATGACTCGGGCTCCAGTCCTATCCGTGTCGCGAATCGTGTAGACATAAATGAATGTGATGCACCTGAATCAAATAATACTGATGCAGGAAAAGAGTTGACGAGAATGGTACCTGCCACCACCTCACCTGATGCCAACTCCTCCTCTACGGTCAAAGCCATCGCTTGACCGTGCCCTCTGGGTACTGGTCCTCTCGGCTGGAAACCTCTCTGGCGGTTCTGAACCTGAGCTTGGACCTGGACATACTGTTGCGGTCGCTGCTGCTGGAATGCCTGAGCCTGAGGCGACAATGGTCTCGGAGGCTGATACTGCTGCTGCTGTACTGGTGTTGGTCCCCTCACTGAGGGACTAGTCTGGGCCGATGAGGATGAACCGACTCTCTGTGGGCAGGACTCTATCATGTGATCCGGTGCCCCACAAGCCAAACACAATCCTTGTGCTCGACGACATTCTGACACTACATGCCCTGGCTTCCCACAATGAGTGCAGCCCATTGTGGAAGACTGCCTCCGCTTCTGCTGCTGAGGATACGTCAGAGTCGAATGCTGAACCGACGTAACTGATGCTGCCCTCCTTGGAGCTCCAATGGTCAAGGCCCTAGCTGCCGGGGCTGGGCCTGAAGACTGGGTCATCTGACCACGGGACCGCTTTTGCCCGCCAGTTCTGTCCACAATTCTCTGTGAGGTATACTCATGCCTCTTAGCTGCCCGCAAAACAGCATCAAAGGTCTGATGCTCAAACTTCTTTACTGCTAGAATGATCTCTAGGTGGAGTCCCTGCTGGAACCGTTGCGCTCGATCAAACTCGGTTGCCACCAAAGTGGGAGCAAACCGACTCAGTCTTGAAAACTCGGCCGCATATCCATCGACCGTCCTGCTCATCTGCCTGAGATTGGTGAACTTCGTCTGTAAGTCATGCCGAGCTACAACATCGAAGTACTTGATCTGAAACTTGTCACTGAATACCGCCTACGGAACAGGCGTTGCCAATCCAACCGCTATCATCACCCACCAGGTACGGGCTAGGTCCAATAACTGTAGACGTACCACAGCAACCTTCTCTCCTTCTGGAGTCTTGGCTGCATCTAAGATAATCTCAATATCCTGGAGCCACGCATCAGCTGCAATAGCGTCTTCACTCCCATCAAAGAAGGGAGGGTTGAGGTGCTTGAAACCGCTAGCCGCACTGTTCCCTTGATAACCAACACGGCCCATGGCATCCTGTACTACCTAGTGCAGGGCATCGCCCCGACGATCTTGAGACGCAAGCAATGTCCTGATGAGACCCACCAAGGTGCCATCGTCAGGCTCTGTAGCCTGGACTGGCTGAACTGGGGGCTCGGGATCCCCGGAATGCATGACTCGGGAGGCCGCTCCAGAGTGTTGGGCTTGGTCTCCAGGTTGCTGTTGGTCCACTGGAGGTGCTCCGCCTTGCTGATCGGTAGGACCAGGAACAATATCGCTGAAGAAACGACATAGGGAATAATAAGAAAGGACCATGATAGATCGAGGACACAAACATGTGATCAGGTCAAGGACTCTGAAAGATCAGAAGGCACGACTAGAGATCAAGGGCGAGTGCTGATTGAGACATCTATCCGGTAAACCCTCACACATCTTGATTTACAAGACCTGCATGGGCCACCACTTAAACCGTGTCACGCCCCAGAACCAGAATACTGGAGAGCGGGGGACAGATACAGCCAGCTACGTATATTGAAGTGAATCTCACCACTCAATATGGTCACGGCTATCTAGATGCATGAGGGTTTACTACGAGCCATCAGTCTCTTAAGGTCAATAACAAGCCTAGTGTCTCAATCTTAAGCAAGCGAGTAGATATAACAAGATGGTAGATCATCAGACATACAAAGTAAGGCGTCCCATACATTACATATTCAGATGATCATGAAGCCAGTCATACAAAATGCGAAGACTAGCAAGAGTTTAAGTCATACATGATCAACTATAGGATTTGTCAATCATGCTACAGCCCGTAGGCAGACAGTAAGTAAAGTTGCAAACGAGCTAACACTTGCTCGGTGGCTAAACGCCTCAAAAGAATATTTTTACAAGGGAGTGGGAGAGCAAATTAAAAACCCACTCGTTGCCGGGATTCCTTCTAGTGTTCACCATCTGGCAGAAAAGTTGGGGGATCCTCGGTAGCTACTCCGAAATCTGGCCATACAAAACCAGCTGGGTCAGACCCTAGAAAGAGCAAGTGCCACAAAGGAGGCTTCACTTAAGAACTAAAACCAGCATGTCAGCATATAAATCATAGGTGAAATAACATAAGACATGAGTTAAAGAAAATATGATGATAAACGATAAGATAACTAAAGGACTATTCCGGTAACCAAGTTACAACCCGTAAACCAAACAAGGATCGGGGTTGTAACCCTTCACCTGAACAGAACTTAGCCTCGAACCAATTATCGATAAAGTAAAGCATAAAAAAGTATGTCCGGAGACATCTTTGCACTGGATCTAGGCAAGACTAGACAAGATAGGACTCCATCCATCATTCACGGCCAAGCAAAGAGTACGGCTTGATACTTAACTAACTAGGGTTATCACAAGCTTAGTTACTAGCAAGATGCAATGAGGTACGCCTACGGCCACAAGCCCTACAGACTATCCAGGTTATCCAGACGCAAGGTTCAAGCTTAGAGTTATCATGCCTTGTTAGGTGACTTAGATGCAACACACGACAGTGTGCATAGTAATCATTTCATGTAGTGCCCCACATAACAGTGAGCTGGAAATGTGCCCTACTCGTCGACAGGCTACAAGTCCATCAAGGAAGACGCCTAGATAACGGGATTGCTTATAGCCGAAATACCTCTCTATATGCTTTACTTGATTAATCTAGTCATTAACCTAGTCAGATTCGGTATGAATCCCTGACCGTGGTAACCAGGAATACATGTCCTAGACATGATGCGAGACAAGACTGGTTGCTTATACAAGCATATTCAATACAATCACCCACGGTGTCAAGAATTCACTTAGCATGTCAGGTTAGCCGTCGCAACAACGTATCAAGGTTATCATGTCGGTTTGCTTATCAAGATTACTTATCAAGGCAAGGGTGCGTCATAACGGACCACTATCAAGAATTATCATGTCAAATTAATTGTCAAGAGTGTACCATGGCGGTTCACTAATCATGCAATTCCATCACTATGCCTTGTTCCGAATAACATTCATAAATAATGTCATGATCACATCGGGTTCATGTCGAGTTTACATCAAAAGGCGTAAGGATATAAAATGGGTGCAAAAATCATAAAAAGGGGAATATGGGGACATAATGCGCCCAGAGGGGGAGCAAGGGGTACTATGGCCAACAAGTGGCATTAGCCAAGTTGCGCCAGGGTAAGTAGGGTCAGGTCCAGTTGTGCCTAAACATCAGGTTGCGCCTGGGTCAGACTGCGCTCAAGTCAGGCTGCGCTCAAGTCAGGCTGCGGTCAGGTCAGTGTATGCAAGACATACGTCTCCAAAAGGCAGCGTATGGACTCCATACGACTCCTCTTCAAGGCAGCGTATGAGGTCCATACGACTCCTCATCAAGGCAGCATATGAGGTCCATACGACTCCTCTTCATGGCAGCATATGAGGTCCATACGACTCCTCATCAAGGCAGCGTATGAGGTCCACACGACTCCTCATCAAGGCAGCGTATGAGGTCCATACGACTCCTCATCAAGGCAGCGTATGAGTCAGACTATGCTGCGCTAAAGTGCGCACGCAACTCAGTAGCGCAAGCTAAAAAGCTTGCGCACATTGCTCACTGTCTTCTCCAAATCAGCAAGAACTCCATAGTTTGAACCCAAAGCTTCAAAAGTCCATAACTTGGTCAAAACAAGTCCAAATCCAACTTTTCAAAGGTCAAAATTAGGTAGAATAAAATTCTCTACAACATGGAACTATCAAAACTTGAAAAAAAAGAAGTTTGATAGATCAAAACCACCAAAATCCAAAAATAACTAATTTCTAGATCTACAAAAATTAAAGCCTCTAAATGGAAAATGACAAGTTCTAATGTGTCTTAGAAATATGAGGAGAAGCTAATGGAACAATAAAAAAATGGGCTCTCTTGTGGAAGCAAGTTGCACTTGCCTAAGGGGTGTTCTTGGTTGGTGGTGGGTTTAATGGAGAAGGAAGAAGAGTTAATGGGTAAATGGAGGAGAGAGAAAAGTTAGGTGGGTTATAAAGGGGAATGGTGGTGGGTTTAACATGATGAACCAAAGAATAAACCAAGCCATCCCAAAATGAACCAAGTTAAACCATTACATGCCATGACGAACCTAATCAAGATTAAACTGAAATTAGCTAGCCAGGCAGGAAAATAAAATACATGTCAGGATCCCATATACGTATACTGGAAATACGTAGAACGAAAAATGGGGGTGACACAACTTCTGACTCGGATACTAGCATCGGAGACGTGTTCAGACAAGTCTTGTCAGTCAACATGGCATTCACCAACGCTTACGAAGAAGACGAAAATATCCCCGAGATCCTCGAGCTAGAGCCGTGGGCCCAGCAATTGGATGCACAATAGAAAAAACGGTTCGAACTGAGAGAACCTCCTACTGAAGATGAAGTCATACAGGTTGAACTCGACAGTAAATCTTCTCCAAAACCAATTTTCGTCAGTAAAAGCCTAACAGACGAAGAACAGGAGTCGCTGCTAGAACTTGTTAGAGAATATATTGATGTGTTCGCCTGGAGCTATGAAGACATGCCAGGGTTAAATCCCGACACTGCTCTTCACAAACTCAACATTCGGCCGGATGCGAAGCCAGTCAAGCAACAACAGCGACGCTTTCGCCCAGGCATCATGGACGCGATCGAAGCCAAAGTCAACAAACTGATAGCCAGCGGCTTCATTCGTGAGGAGCAACATCCCGATTGGGTCGCCAATATAGTACCCGTCCTCAAGAAGAATGGGAAGATTCGAATCTGTATCGACTTCCGCAATCTGAACGAGGCGTGCCCCAAAGATGAATTCCCCCTTCCTATCACAGACATTATGATCGACAATACCTGTGGCTTCGAACGTATGTCATTCATGGATGGCTTCACGGGGTACAACCAAATCAAAATGTCTCCTGACGACGAAAAGCATACATCATTCCGAACACCGATTGGCACATACTGTTATCCCCATTTTCTATATTTTTGTATTTATACTCGTATCTGGGTTTTGGCATGTATTTTAATTTTCTCGACTTGCGGAATTGTGGGTTTTTCTCGTATTTCGGGTTTTGGTTCGGCTCAGTTTTAATTAGTTTGGTTTGGTTCATCATGAGTGGAACACTTTAACCTACACTCTACCCTCAACACAACACAACCACCCTCATTATATCTCCACCAAACTTTCTCTCTCCTCTTTACTCTCCATTAATTTTCCTACAACTTCTTCTTCTTCCTTCTTCCATACAACACCACACCATAGGCAAGTGCACCTTGCCAACAAATAAGCACCCAATTTTATTTGTCCATTTGATAGATTAGGACATGTAGATCAACATTAGAACTTGACATTTTATGAATTGGAGCTTTCATTCTTCTAGATCTAGGTTTTAACCATTTTCGAAAATCCTTAGTTTTGATCTATTAAACTTCAATTTTTGCATGTTTTGATGCTTCCATGTGGAAGAGAATTCGATTTTACTCAAGTTAGAACTTTGAAAATCTAGATTTGGTTTTGATTTGGTCAAGTTATGAAGAATTGAAGTTTTGAAGTTCTTGGAGTTCTTCTCGGGTTGGAGAAGCAGCCCTCTCGGCCTGCGCTCTTTAGCGCAAGGCCGATTGCGCAGCTCACCCTTTGGTGAACTGCGCACCTTCCTTCTCGGCCAGCGCCTTTCATTCCGCATAGCCGATTGCGCCCGGCCTCTTGGGCTGGACCGCGCACCTCCCTTGGCGCACTCACCCCTGCACAGTTGGCCCTGCGCAACCTGACTCCTGTGCAGTCCACCCTCTGCGCAGCTCACCCTGTGCCATCCCCTCCTACGCAGTCTAACTCCAGTGCAATTTGATCCCGCGCAACCCATCTGCTGCGCCATCCATCTCTGGCGCAGTTGGTATCCTGCGCAGCTCACCGTGCGCAGTTGGCCCCTGGCGCACTTGACTCTTGCACAATCCAACCCCATGACCCCTTGCACAATATGTCCAATCATGGAGACTTGGTTTTATTCTTCTTTTAGCTTGGCTCTTCTATAGCCCTATATATATTGATATTTTATTAGATGTTTTACGTCCATTTTATATCCTTACGTCTTTTGACATGAACTTGATTTTACTTAACATGTTTGGAATGACTATTGTACTTGGCATGGTATGACAAAGAACTAGCATAACACGACAGTGGCCGTACTGGTGCACTCCTGACATGACCAACCTGACTTGATAGTGGCCCGTCGTGGCGCACTCCTGACAAGTATCCTGACATGGTTTATCTTGATAACTTGATAGTGGCCCGTGGCGGCGCACTCTTGACTTGTAACTTGTAACTTGTAACTTGTAACTTGACTCGTATAATCAACTTGATACCGTGGGTGTTCCTGCTTGCTTGCTTGTGCAATCCACTTGTCTTGTCTTGTATCATGTCTAGGACGTGACTTCCTGGGTACCACGGCCAGGGACTCGCGCTAAATTGGATTAGGCTAATGATTAGATCAAACTAGAACATGGAGAATTCCCAGTCATAGGCAATCTCGTTATCTGGACGCTTTAATGGACTTGTAGCTTGCCGATGAGTAGAGCACATTTCCAGCACACTGTCATATGTTGTACCCTCTAAGTCACCTAAGGGTACATTTGTCTCCCGGGCAATGTACCCACCTATAACTCTCAACCCGCGGAAGGATAACTGGATAGTCTGCAGGGCTTAGGACTGGAATTCTTACTTGCATCTTGTTAGTAATTAGGTTTGTGATAACCCTAGTTAGTTAAAGTAGTAAGCCGTAGTATTTGTTTGGCCGATTGCGAATGGATGGTGTCCAGCCTTGTCTAAGTCTTATCTAGCTCCAGTACCTGCTATCTCCTGAGCATGTTTGTTTACTTATCTAAACGATAAATGAGTAGAGACAGTGAGCTATTCAGGCGAAGGGTTACAACTCCGGTCCTTGTCTGGTTTAAGGATTGTAACCTGGCTCCCGGAATGGTTCCACGTCCCTAGTCGTTTATCGTCCTGTGTACTTTACTACTTGTACTTCTTTTATTCTTTATGTTCTGATATGCTGGCTTTTGTTCTTATTTGTGGCCTCCTTTGTGGCACTTGCTCTTTCTGGGGTTTGACCCAGCTGGTTTTGTGTGGCCAGATTTCGGAGCAGCTCCCGAGGATCTACCAAGCTTCCAGCCCAATGGTGACAACTAGACGGAACCCGGGCCAAGAGTGGGTTTTCCTTTTTATTTCACCCACTTATATGTAAATTTATTCTTTTGAGGCGTTTAGCCGACGAGCACCTGTTAGCTCGATGCACACTTACTTACTGTCTGCCTACGGGCTGTAAACATGATTAACAAATCCTAGGGTTGATCATGTATGACTGAACTCTTGCTAGTCCCATCATTTGTATGACTAGCTTCATGATCATCTAATATGTAATATTTGGGTCGCCTTATATATATATATTTGATGCTCTAATATCTTGTAACTCTGTTAATTGCTTGAGATTGAGACAATAGGCTTGACCTTAAGAGACTGTTGGCTTGTAGTAAACCCTCATATCTAGACAGCCGTGACCGTATAGTTGAGATGTATTCTATTTCAATATACGTAGCTGGCTATGTCTGCCGCCGCTCTCCAGTATTCTGGTTCTGGGGCGTGACATGGTTTAAGTGGTGGCCCATGCAGGTCTTGGCATTCAAAAAATGTGAGGGTTTACCGAATAGATGTCTCAATCAATATTCATCCTTGATCTCTGCTCGTATCTTTAAATCCCTGAGATTCTTGACCTGATCACATGCTTGTATCATTGATCTGTCCTGGTCCTTTCCTTACTGTTCCCTATGTCGTCTTCTTCAGCGGCATTGCTCCCGGACCTGCCAACCAGCCAGAGGAAGCTCGACAAGCACCCCAGCGCCAGGAAGATCAAGCTCAGCACTCTGGAGTAGCCTCCCGAGTTATGCTTTCCGGAGGCTCAGAACCTCCAGTTCAGGCAGCTCCGCCCGTTCAACCAGTTAGACAGGATGAGGGACCTTTGGTAGGGCTTATCAGAGAACTGCTTGCATCCCAAGATCGTCGAGGCGACGCCTTGCACCAGGAAGTTCATGATGCACTAAACCGAGGAGGTCCCCAAGGGAATCAAGCGACCAACAGTTTCAAGCGCTTGAACCCTCCCTTCTTTGACGGCAGTGAAGATGCGGTTGCCGCGGATGCTTGGCTTCAGGATACCGAGGTGGTTCTAGAAGCAGCTAGGACACCTGAAAATGAGAAGGTGGCGGTGGTACGCCTACAATTGTTAGACTTGGCTGCGATTGGTGGGCAGCTCAGGCCATAGGATTAGCAGCGCCAGTCACTTGGGCGACGTTCAGAGAGAGGTTCCAGACGAAGTACTTCAATGCGGTGGCACGGTACGACCTGCAGACGAGATTCACCAACTTGAAGCAAGAAGGTAGGACGGTCGATGGCTATGCGACCGAGTTTTCCAGGCTGAGTAGGTTCGCCCCCACCTTGGTGGCAACCGAATTCGATAGGGCCCAGCGGTTCCAGCAGGGACTGCATTTAGAGATATCATTGGCTGTGGAGCAGTTCGAGCACCAGACGTTCGATGCAGTGTTGAAGGCAGCGAGGAGGCATGAGTATACCTCCCGGAGAATTGTGGACAGGACCGGAGGCAGGAAGCGGTCCCACAACCAGATACACCAACCTTCAGCTCCAGCCCCGGCAGCTAGGGGTATAACCATTGGAACTCCGAGGCGGGCGGCCTCAGTGACGTCGGTTCAGCATTCAACCCCGATGTACCCGCAGCAGCAGAAGCAAAAGCAGTCTTCCGCGGTGGGATGTTCTCATTACGGGAAGCCGGGCCATGTAGTGGCAGAGTATCGTAGGGCACAGGGATTGTGCTTGGCTTGTGGAGGAGCAGACCACCAGATAGGGACCTGCCCGAATAGGGGAGGTCCATCATCATCCAACCTTTCTAGTTCTTTGGTGAGAGGACCAGCCCCAGTTCCAGTCCAGCAGCAGCAGCAGCAGTACCCGAGGCCATCGTTGCCTCAGGCCCTGGCCTTTCAGCAGCAGAACCAGCAGCAGATCACCCAGGCTCCAGCACAGAACCGACAGAGGGGTTTCCAGCAGAGAGGACCCGCAGCTAGAGGTCAGGCTATGATGATGACCATGGAAAAAGAAGTTGCACCAGGTAAGGTAGTGGTAGGTACTATTCTCGTCAACACCTTTCCAGCATCTGTATTATTTGATTCTGGTGCATCGCATTCATTTATGTCTGCACGATTCGTGACACGGATAGGATTGGAGCCCGAGTCATTATCAGTGAGGCTCAATATACTTACTGGTAATGGTCTTGTAGGAGTTGATCGAGTGTTTTCCTCGTGTCGGATCGTAGTTAGCGGTAGAGAGTTTCCCGCTAGATTCATAGAGTTCCCTATGGCAGACTATGATGTAGTCCTAGGCATGGATTGGTTGAGGAACCATTATGCTAGGATAGACTGCCATGTTGGCAGAGTTTTCTTTAGTATTCCCGGAGAGCCAGAGTTTTCATTTTCCAGAGGCACAGTCGAGCCATCTCCTCCAGTATTGCGGTTGGCAGTAGCAGCAGTGCAGTTGCCCCGGATAGTTGAAGAGTTTCCAGATGTCTTCCCAGAGGAACTTCCAGGGATGCCACCAGAGCGGAAGATCGAGTTCACCATCGACTTGATTCCCGGGACAGCACCAGTATCAGAGCGAGTCTACAGAATGGCGCCTTCAGAGTTGGAGATTTTGTACAAGATGATTGAAGAACTCAGGACCAAAGGATTCATTCGTGCAAGTGGATCGCCTTGGGGAGCCCCGATACTTCTTGTGAAAAAGAAGGATGGTACGTCCAGGCTATGTGTTGATTATCGTACCTTGAACTCAGTGACAATCAAGAACAGATACCCTCTCCCGAGGATAGATGACTTGTTTGATCAACTCAAGGGGCTTCTGTTTTCTCGAAGATAGACTTGCGGTCAGGATACCACCAGATCAGAGTCAGAGAGCAAGACATCCCGAAGACGGCGTTCAGATCTAGGTATGGGCATTGGGAGTTTCTAGTTATGCCCTTTGGAGCGACCAATGCGCCGGCAGTGTTCATGGACCTCATGAACCGTATTTTCATGCCTTACTTGGATCAGTTTGTGATAGTGTTCCTTGATGACATCCTGGTCTACAGCAAGAGTGAAGCAGAGCACGAGCAGCATCTCAGAATTGTCCTCCAGATTCTCAGAGAGCACCAGTTGTATGCCAAGTTCAGTAAATGCGAGTTCTGGCTCGATCGCATTTCTTACTTGGGTCACATCATTACCAGAGGAGGAGTGGAAGTGGATCCCCAGAAGATTGTGGCTATCGAGGCATGGCCAGTACCCAGCTCAGTGGCAGAAGTTCGCAGCTTTCTTGGATTGGCCGGCTACTACCGGCGGTTCGTCTCTGATTTTGCAAGGATTTCAGCGCCGATGATCCAGTTGACCCGCAAGGATGTGCCGTTCGTTTGGACAGCAGAGTGTCAGGAATCATTTGAGAAGTTGAAGTGAGGTTTGATAACGGCTCCCATTCTCACCC
Source organism: Iris pallida (assembly GCA_029216955.1). Classification (NCBI taxonomy): domain Eukaryota; kingdom Viridiplantae; phylum Streptophyta; class Magnoliopsida; order Asparagales; family Iridaceae; genus Iris; species Iris pallida. Next base: position 2,876,654 of record JANAVB010030019.1, on the reverse strand, counting down.
TTCCAGATGGGACCGGAGGATTCACAGTTTATTGCGACGCTTCAGACAGAGGATTGGGATGTGTTTTGATGCAGCATGGGAAGGTAATTGCTTATGCGTCACGTCAACTCTGTGATCATGAGAAGAATTATCCGACCCACGACTTGGAGCTAGCAGCAGTAGTGTTTGCACTTAAGTTGTGGAGGCACTATTTGTACGGAGATAGAGTGGAGATCTTTACTGACCATAAGAGCCTGAAGTATGTCTTCACCCAGAAGGATCTTAATATGCGACAGAGAAGATGGCTCGAGCTACTGGTGGACTATGATGTGGATTTACAGTATCATCCAGGGAAGGCCAACGTTGTAGCAGATGCGTTGAGCCGGAGAGCCGGAGTTTATTTCCTGACGGTGCAACCAGAGTTATTGTCGGATCTTCAAAAGATGGGAATTGAAGTGGTTCTTCCTTCCAATGTGGCCTTGATGGCTAGCCTACAGATTCAGTCCACCATAGTTGAGAGGATCCGGACATCACAGTTAACAGATTCCAAGATTCAGCGGCTCAGAGCAGAGTGCGAGGCAGGGAGAAGGCCAGAGTTATGTATTCATGAGGATGGTACACTTCGACACGGCACGCGTCTTTGTGTACCCAGTGGAGATATCAGACAGGAAGTCATGGCAGAGGCTCACAGTTCGCAGTATTCCATCCACCCAGGCAGCACGAAGATGTACAGAGATATTCGTCAACACTTTTGGTGGAATGGTATGAAGAGGGAGATAGCCCGGTATGTCTCTCGATGTTTGGTTTGCCAACAGGTCAAGACTGAACATCAGAGGCCAGCTGGACTTCTTCAACCCTTGCCAATCCCAGAATGGAAATGGGAGCACCTTACCATGGATTTCGTGACTGGGTTACCCAGATCTCCGGCAGGCAGAGATGCTATTTGGGTCATTGTGGACAGGCTTACCAAGGTGGCACACTTTCTTCCATTTAGAGTTGGACAGTCGACGGCGCAGCTAGCAGAGATGTATCTCAGGCAGATCGTTCGACTTCATGGAGTGCCAGTCAGCATAATATCAGACAGGGATACGAGATTCACATCGCACTTCTGGCGCAGTCTTCATCAAAGTTTGGGGACTCGTCTCAAGTTCAGCTCAGCATATCATCCGCAGACAGATGGGCAGTCAGAGCGTACTATACAAACTCTCGATGATATTTTGTGGTCATGTACCCTTGACTTCGATGGTTCGTGGGAGGATCACCTGTACCTGGTAGAATTCTCGTACAACAATAGTTTCCATGCCAGTATCCAGATGGCACCCTTCGAGGCTCTGTATGGCAGGAAGTGCAGATTCCCGTTAGCATGGGACGAAGTCGGAGAGAGGCAGATGCTCGGTCCAGAACTGATTTCTCAGACGGTTGAAGTGGTCAGGAAGTCAGAGATCACCTCCAGGTTGCTCAGGATCGCCAGCGCCGTTGGTCCGATGCTCATCGGCGTCCCTTAGAATTTGCCGTCGGCGACTATATATTCCTTACGATCTCGCCTACCCGCGGCGTCATTCGTTTTGGCGTACGGGGAAAGCTTAGTCCTAGGTATATAGGGCCGTTCGATATTCTGGAGCGAGTAGGCGATGTGTCCTATCGTCTCGCTCTTCCGCCGTCGCTAAGTGAGGTACATGATGTATTCCATGTATCCCAATTAAGACGGTACATCTCGGACCCGAGCCACATCCTAGATCATTCGGAATTGGTTGTTGGTACCAACCTTTCGTATGAGGAGAGGCCCGTGTCTATTTTGGACCGGAGAGAAAAGACGCTCAAGAACAAGACTATTAACTTAGTCCGTGTTGCTTGGGGTCATCACTCTCTAGGTGAGTCAACATGGGAGCGTGAGGACGACATCCGATCGTAATACCCCTACCTGTTTGACTCGTGAGGTATAATGTCTTTCTTATGCCTTACGCTTTCCCTTCCTTGCTTGCATTGTATGATTGTATGATTGAACTGCTTAGTGTAGCTTGCCTGTGCTTAGTATAGCTTGTCGTGGCAATCTCTAGCTCCTTGATTAAATTCCAAGGACGGAATTCTTTGAAGGTGGGTAGAGTTGTCACCCCCATTTCCTGTATTTTTGTATTTATACTCATATCTGGGTTTTGGCATGTATTTTAATTTTCTCGACTTACGGAATTGTGGTTTTTTCTCGTATTTCGGGTTTTGGTTCGGCTCAGTTTTAATTGGTTTGGTTTGGTTCATCATGAGTGGAACACTTTAACCTACACTCTACCCTCAACACAACACAACCACCCTCATTATATCTCCACCAAACTTTCTCTCTCCTCTTTACTCTCCATTAATTTTCCTACAACTTCTTCTTCTTCCTTCTTCCACACAACACCATACCATAGGCAAGTGCACCTTGCCAACAAATAAGCACCCAATTTTATTTGTCCATTTGATAGATTAGGACATGTAGATCAACATTAGAACTTGACATTTTGTGAATTGGAGCTTTCATTCTTCTAGATCTAGGTTTTAACCATTTTCGAAAATCCTTGGTTTTGATCTATTAAACTTCAATTTTTGCATGTTTTGATGCTTCCATGTGGAAGAGAATTCGATTTTACTCAAGTTAGAACTTTGAAAATCCAGATTTGGTTTTGATTTGGTCAAGTTATGAAGAATTGAAGTTTTGAAGTTCTTGGAGTTCTTCTCGGGTTGGAGAAGCAGCCCTCTCGGCCTGCGCTCTTTAGCGCAAGGTCGATTGCGCAGATCACCCTTTGGTGAACTGCGCACCTTCCTTCTCGGCCAGCGCCTTTCATTCCGCATAGCCGATTGCGCCCGGCCTCTTGGGCTGGACCGCGCACCTCCCTTGGCGCACTCACCCCTGCGCAGTTGGCCCTGCGCAACCTGACTCCTGCGAAGTCCACCCTCTGTACAACTCACCCTGTGCCATCCCCTCCTGCGCAGTCTAACCCCTGCGCAATTTGATCCCGCATAACCCATCTGCTGCGCCATCCATCTCTGGCGCAGTTGGTACCCTGCGCAGCTCACCCTGCGCAGTTGGCCCCTGGCGCACTTGACTCTTGCGTAATCCAACCCCATGACCCCTTGCGCAATATGTCCAATCATGGAGACTTAGTTTTATTCTTCTTTTAGCTTGGCTCTTCTATAGCCCTATATATATTGATATTTTATTAGATGTTTTAGAAACATGAGGAGAAGCTAATGGAACAATAAAAAAATGGGCTATTGTACTTAACATGTTTGGAATGACTATTGTACTTGGCATGGTATGACAAAGAACTAGCATAACACGACAGTGGCCGTACTGGTGCACTCCTAACATGACCAACCTGACTTGATAGTCGCCCGTCGTGGCGCACTCCTGACAAGTACCCTGACATGGTTTATCTTGATAACTTGATAGTGGCCCGTGGCGGCGCACTCTTGACTTGTAACTTGTAACTTGTAACTTGTAACTTGACTCGTATAATCAACTTGACACCGTAGGTGTTCCTACTTGCTTGCTTGTGCAATCCACTTGTCTTGTCTTGCATCATGTCTAGGACGTGACTTCCTGGGTACCACGGCCAGGGACTCGCGCTAAATTGGATTAGGCTAATGATTAGATCAAACTAGAACATGGAGAATTCCCAGTCACAGGCAATCTCGTTATCTGGGCGCTTTAATGGACTTGTAGCTTGCCAACGAGTATAGCACATTTCCAGCACACTGTCATGTGTTGTACCCTCTAAGTCACCTAAGGGTACATTTGTCTCCCGGGCAATGTACCCACCTATAACTCTCAACCCGCGGAAGGATAACTGGATAGTCTGCAGGGCTTGGGACTGGAATTCTCACTTGCATCTTGTTAGTAATTAGGTTTGTGATAACCCTAGTTAGTTAAAGTAGTAAGCCGTAGTATTTGTTTGGCCGATTGCGAATGGATGGTGTCCAGCCTTATCTAAGTCTTGTCTAGCTCCAGTACCTGCTATCTCCTGAACATGTTTGTTTACTTATCTTAACGATAAATGAGTAGAGACAGTGAGCTATTCAGGCGAAGGGTTACAACCCCGGTCCTTGTCTGGTTTAAGGATTGTAACCTGGCTCCCGGAATGGTTCCACGTCCCTAGTCGTTTATCGCCCTGTGTACTTTACTACTTGTACTTCTTTTATTCTTTATGTTCTGATATGCTGGCTTTTGTTCTTATTTGTGGCCTCCTTTGTGGCACTTGCTCTTTCTGGGGTTTGACCCAGCTGGTTTTGTGTGGCCAGATTTTGGAGCAGCTCCCGAGGATCTACCAAGCTTCCAGCCCAATGGTGACAACTAGACGAAACCCGGGCCAAGAGTGGGTTTTCCTTTTTGTTTCACCCACTTATATGTAAATTTATTCTTTTGAGGCGTTTAGCCGACGAGCACCTGTTAGCTCGATGCACACTTACTTACTGTCTGCCTACGGGCTGTAAACATGATTAACAAATCCTAGGGTTGATCATGTATGATTGAACTCTTGCTAGTCCCATCATTTGTACGACTAGCTTCATGATCATCCAATATGTAATATTTGGGACTCCTTATATATATATTTGATGCTCTAATATCTTGTAACTCTGTTAATTGCTTGAGATTGAGACAATAGGCTTGACCTTAAGAGACTGCTGGCTTGTAGTAAACCCTCATATCTAGACAGCCGTGACCGTATAGTTGAGATGTATTCTATTTCAATATACGTAGCTGGCTATGTCTGCCCCCGCTCTCCAGTATTCTGGTTCTGGGGCGTGACAACCACATATCAACGAGCCATGAGTATCATCTTCAGAGAACACCTGCACAAGACGGTGGAATGCTATGTCGATGACATCGCCATCAAAAGTCGCTGTAAAGAAGACCATCTACAGGACCTAAGGACGGTATTCGACCTGATGCGAGCCCACAATTTGAAAATGAACCCTACAAAATCTTTCTTGGGGGTATCCAGCGAACAGTTCTTGGGTTTCATTATCACCGCCCAGGGTATTCATGTAGACCCTGAGAAGACAAAGGCAATTATGGAGATGGGTCCCCCGAGAAATCTCTGCGAACTCAGAGGCCTTCAAAGGAGGCTAGCCTACATCAGAAGATTCATTTCTAACCTCTCCGGGCGATGCCGACCGTTCACCCACCTTATGAAGAAAGGCGTCTCATTCGTATGGGATGAGGAATGTCAGCGTGCCTTCGACAGCATCAAAGAATATTTGTCGAACCCTCCAGTCCTGGTGGCCCCAGTTGCCGAAAAAACCATTCCTGCTCTACGTACGAGCAATGGAACACTCCCTTGGTGCTCTATTGGCACAAAATAACGAGGCAGGCCATGAACAAGCCATATACTACCTCAGCCGAATGGTGATTAGGCCAGAGCACCGATACACCGTGGTAGAGAAGGAATGCCTCGCCTTGGTGTTCGCTATTCAGAAGACGCGGCACTATGTCACAGGACAAACCATACATGTGATCTCACGAGTCAACCCTCTCAGAGTCCTCATGACTAAACCAGGGGCACTCACCTCTCGCCTCGCTACATGGGCAATACTGCTGTCCCCCTATTATATGATCTTCGTCCCGCAGAAGGCTGTCAAAGGTCAAGCCTTGGCAGACTTCTTGGCAGCCCACCCGGGATCGGAGTCATCGAGAATATATGAAGTGATCCCAGATGAGGTTGTCGACTCGAATACAACCACTCACTATATCATATGGCAGATGTTCTTCGACGGCGCTTCAAGAACTGGACCCAAGGGAAACATCGTCGTGGGAGTCGGAGTGGTGTTGATTTCTCCTACCGGGCTGGTAATCAATCGCGCCTACTCTCTCACGGAACCCTGCTCTAACAATGTGGCCAAGTACAACGCTTTAGTCATCGGACTCCAACTTGCAAGAGAGCTGGGGGTAGAATATCTTGAAGCATACGGCGACTCACAGTTAATCGTCAATCAGATTCGGAGGAGGTCATACGAAGTCCTCCATAAAGACATGATTCCCTACCACCAAATAGCGATCAACATCATCTCATCATTTGAGGGATTCTTCATCGAGCATGTCCCCGGACTCTAAAATATCGAAGCCGACGCCTTAGCGGGCCTTGCCGCTTCCTTAGCAGTGCCAAACCACACTCATCATTCGGTTGACGTGATAGGCCACGAATTGGTCTGCCCCAAGAACAATGTTCAATTCGTGGCAAGCTATTCCGCCCAGGCGGTCGACGAAGCACTAGACTGGAGACAACCATTCATCGACTTCGTCGTCTACGACATCCTCCCAGAGAATCCAAAGGAAGCCACCTCCATCAGATGGCGTTCTCTCAGATTCTTCTACGATATAGAGACGAAAATGTTGTATCGACGATCCTATGACGGGTTGTTGCTTCGGTGCTTGTCAAACGCAGAAGCCAAAGAAGCCATCCGAGAAGCACATGACGGTGTCTGCGGGGCCCACCAGCCCGGTCCTAAATTGCAAGATCGTCTTCGATGAATGGGCTACTATTGGCCCACGATGGTGGCAGATGCGATAGATTATGCTAGAAAATGCAAAGCCTGCCAAGTCCACGCGGACTTCATTCACCAACCATCCGAATTTCTACATCCGACAGTGGCGTCCTGGCCATTCGAAGCATGGAAAATAGATATCATTGGTCCAATCACGCCACCTTCCTCCCGAGGATATCGCTTCATACTTGCGATCACTGATTACTTCTCCAAATGGGCGGAAGCTGTCCCACTCGCAGAAGTCAAGACTTCAAATGTGATCAGCTTCCTTAAGCATCACGTCATCTACCGCTTTGGACTGCCACGAAGGATCATCCATGATAATGGTCTGCAGTTTGCAAGCCACGCATTCTATCAATTTTGCGATAAGCACCGTATTTAGAATGTCGCTTCGATACCGTACAACCCGGCAGCGAACGGGTTGGCAGAGGCATTCAACAAAACAATCATCAAACTCCTCAAGAAGTTTGTCGCCTCCAAAAAATACGACTGGAACGAGAAGCTCGGCGAATGCTTATGGGCTTATCGCACCAAAGTTCGAACAACCACCGGGAATACACCATTCTCCCTGGTGTACGGTAGTGAGGCAGTCCTCCCATTGGAGACTCAGATCCCCTCTCTATGCGTCGCCCTCGTACATCAATTGACGACAGACGAAAACCACCATCGCCGACTACATGAATTGGAGGCACTAGATGAAAAGCGCCTCTTGGCTCAGCAACGAATTGAGCTATACCAAGCATGCATCACTGGAGCCTTCAACAAGAAGGTCAAAATCAGAACATTCCAAGGGGGCAATCTCGTTCTGGCAGTCCGGAGGCCGATGGTCATGACTCACAAGACCTCCGGCAAATTCCAGCCAAAGTGGGAAGGCCCATTTATCATTGAGGCAGTATTCTCCAACGGTGCTTACCGCCTCGCAAAATAAAACGAAGACTTGCTCATGTTGCCCGTCAACGGCAAGTTCCTGAAGAAATATTATATCTAAATGACATTCTCTCCAGATCATTGAGTCATGTACCCACTGGTACCGCTGAACTCACATCCACAATATTCCAGATTATCGAGTTATGTACCCGCTGGTGCCGCTGAACTCACACTTTCTCAATATTCTAAATTACCGAGTTATGCACCCGCTGGTGTCTCTGAACTCACATTCCGGTCACTCTTTCAGATAGTAAGTCACGTATGATTATACCTCTGAACTTTCTTTCTGGAAGAGATCCTCCCTCATGATCCACTACCTGCACTCCTAGTGCACAAAAAGGGTAATCGATCCACAAATTTCCAAAACGGCCATGTCCTTATTACCTCTGAGTCGTTTCTCTTCCGCCAAAAATAAACCACCCCTTTACATAGAACATCCATGTCCTCATTACCTCTGAGTTGTTCTATGTACCCTCCTTCATTGAGTCCACTCCTGCCATGTCCTCATTACCTCTGAGTGGGAAGGCTCCGTCGAAGAAACCTTCAAGCTTGCCATATCCTCATTACCTCTGAGTAAGTATGATGATTTCACTTTTAACTTATTATCTGTACCTACAACCGGAGTACGCCAAGGATAATAGGTCCACAAATATTTTTGCTGAGTCCGCTCCTACCATGTCCTCATTACCTCTGAGTAGGAAGACTCCACGGTAAAACCTTCGTACTTACCATGTCCTTATTACCTCTGAGTAAGTATGTCGGTCCTCTTTCGTCTTATTACCTGTACCCTGAACCAGGATATGCCAAAGGTAATAGGCCCACAAATGTCCTCTGTTGACCACATATATCCTCCGTTGAGTCCACTCCTGCCATGTCCTCACTACCTCTGAGCAGGAAGATCTCACGGTAAAGAAATCCCCATGCTTGCCATGTCCTCACTACCTCTGAGTAAGCATGATGGTCCTCCCTCCACTTATTATCTGTACCCACGACCTGAGTACGCCCAAAGATAATAGGTCCACAAACGTCTTCCGATGACCACAAACGTCCTCAGTCGACCACAGATGCTGTACTGGGTTTCCAGTACACACCCATCCCTTCTCCATCATGCCTGGGAGCCCAGTTGCTCCCTGGCATTCTCTCGAATACCAAGAACTTCTATAGCTGTCTTACCGCGAAGTTGTTCTAGGTATTCCTCTCCAAAACTTGTTACTTGTACCTAAAACCAAGGCACGCCCGGGGTAACAGGTCCACAAATAATCCCCCAGCAGGTCCAATTCCATAAACACCGCAAGTACAAGAAAGAGAAGATGAGTTAAAACATGCTCATTCATTCAAAATTCAAAGTGCTACATCATTTAGGATCACATCCCTTACAAAATTAAAACAAAAAGACGAAAAAAACAGCAAAAGAAAAACAGAAAGCTGATCACTGCTCCGGGGCACATAACGCCTTAAGACGGTCCGTCAGCAAGGCAACCGACCGCTCAAACCTCTGTGTAGCTCGACGCTCCGCCTCTTGGGTCAGCACCGTCTCATCCTCTAGTTGAGCATGGGCTTGCCAGTTATCCTCGAATTTCTTAAAGGCCCGCTCCAGGTTAATAGAAGATCGGGAAACCTTCTCGGCCTCCCGAACAATCGACTCCCGTTCCGCATCAGCAGCCTTCAGCTCTGATTCTAGGAAGTCCAGCTCCTGCTGAAGTGCGAGAATCCGCTCCTTCGTGTCAGCTATTCCACGAGAAGCAGCCTCTCCCCGAGTCCTACAAGCTTGACTTCGACGACCCAGCCTGTCATACGAAGCAGAAAGCTTGTCAAGGTCCCCCTTCACAACAGGCCTAGCAGTATCTCGAGCGAGCTTTATGCTATCCCGAGCAGCAATAAGGAAGCCCCGCTCCCATTTAATCGCAGTAGGCAAGTCAGCCTGCCGTACCATCAGCAATTGGGTCACGAGCTGATCAGCCTCTGCCAACTTGGGCTCCAGGAGCGCAGCCAACCCCGTCCCGCCAGGAAGAGCCTTCAAAATTTTAATCTGACCTCGGGTGCACCGCAGGGACAGAGTAAAAAGGATCCCCCGTTCTATGACAGCATCTATGCCCCTCTTTAAGTGGTGATAGAAGCTGTCAACCACATCCTGTGATACCTCATCCAGAGCCTCCGAAGAAGCCGACGTCAACGGGAGTGTAGCTGGCAACACTGAAGAGGACGCAACAGAATCGGCCGCCCCAGCCACGAAGGAAGCAAACTCTGTGCGGAAGGACGCCTGAACAGCAACCAACTCCTCCTCAGCAGCCAGCAAAACTTGGATGCTCGGCAGGGTCGAGAAGTCAGTCTCCTAAGCTGTATAAGCAACAGAGGATGAGGCGGAGACCATCGCCAGCTCCATTCCCATCTGTCCGGAGCTGGTAGGAGACCCCTCGGCATGAGTCGGTAAAGAAGAGAAAACACTCCTTTCCTCCAGATCACGGCAGGCCGAGCCTTCCCTAAGAACATCCGCTGTGGGAGACAAAGGGTCAGGACCTGTAGGGCCAAGACAACCATGAATCAATTTGACCTGGAGGATATGTTGATAGAGCAAATAAGCCCCCTCGCTAGTCAATATTTGGCTTATCTTACCAGCAAAAGAGTGTGGAGGCTGAGGTTCCCCTACAACCACCGCAGCCTCTTCACCAACAGTCTCCGGGTCAGGTATAATAGACTCCTCCACCCCTGCACCCTCGGAAGAGGATGCAACGAGATCGGCATCGCCTTGCTGAAGTTCAGCGATCTCGGAAACAGGCCCGAGGAAACCTTCATCACCCCGGGCCGAGGCCTCAGCAACCTGGGAGCCCCCAGCCGCCGCTGAGAGAGCCCCCGCAGAAAGGACCGCGGTACACATATCGCTAATCAAAGCAGCAAGGGCCGGATCAACTCCAGGGGCAGCAGACGGTTCAGGAGAGCCTGGTTCGTCAGACGCCTACAAAAAAAATGGTTAGGTCATATCTCCAAGAAAAAAAAGCCACAACAAGGAGACGGCTCCGAAATAGGCTTACCTTCGGGACATCGTCATCATCCTCGCCCCTCTCCATAATAAGTAGCCTACGAGGTCCGACCGTAGCTCTCTTCACGAAAAATGCTACTCCTCCGCCAGTAGACTCACACCTGCCTCGCTTACGCGAGGGACCAGGCACGACAGGCGGTAGTTCTACCCGTACCACCTCCGATACAGGTGGCAACTGATCTATCGCCTCATCTAATGCGATTGACGGTTGATCCCTCATTATCTCATCTGCCATGATGGGCGGCTGACCCGCCGCTGCTTTGCCACCAGAAGAGAGAGTCCTCGTCGTCCCGCTCGTTGTCTTCCTTAATTGTGTCAAAGGACTCGAAATCGGGCGTAGGAACTCTATTCGCCCCTTTCTTCTTTGCCCTCGTACTACCAAATTACAGTACTTTAGCGACGGCCATTTAGCGACGGACATTTTCCGTCGCTATCACCGTCGGATCCCCGACGGATTTGTGACGGAATACCGATGGAAAGCAGTGGACAATTTTTTTTATTTTTTTATGTCCATATCCGTCGCTATGCCGTCGATAGGTAGTCGGCCATGTAGCGACGGTTTTATATCCGTCGCTAGAACGTCGGACATTTTGGCGGCAAAAGCCTAAAATATTGGCGCGAGATTTACTGACGACTTAGCGACGGAATAATCCGTCGCTACTCGCGCGAGATTTACTGACGCATTAGCGACGGAATAATCCGTCGCGACTCCGTCGCTAAATTTACGTTCCAGACTTAAGTTGAAACGACTGGGGGAACTTTTTTATTCCCCCCAAATTTTACTCTCTCTTCTCTCTCTCTCTCTCTCTCTCCCGCGGTGATCGATCGGCGACCCCCTCTCCTCTCTCTCTCGCGGCGGTGATCGGCGACCCCCTCTCCTCTCTCTCTCCTAAAGGTATTCCCCTCTCCCTCTCCCTCTCTCTCTCTCTCTCTCTCTCTCTCTCTTTCTCGCTCTCTCTCTCTCGCGCGCGCGTGCGGTGGTCGTGGGTGCAGCGGGCCGGGGGCGTCGGGGGCTGCGGGGGCGGCGTCGACTACGGGGGGCGGCGGTGGCGGCGGTGGCGGGGGGTGTGGAGGGGGCGGTGGGAGGGGGCGGGAAGCGTTGGAGGGATGGGGGCGCGCGGGGGCTGGCCGCGGGGTGCGGGGGGTTGCGGAGGGGGGCTGGCCGTGCGCGGGGGGCGGGGGGTGTGGAGGGGGCGGTGGGATCGAGGGGGCGGGCAGCGTTGGGGGGGTACGATGGGGGCGGGGGCTGGCCGCGGGGTGCGGGGGGGGTATGTGTGGAGGGGGCTGGCCGCGGGTGGCGGAGGGTGTGGAGGGGCGGCGGTGGGAGGGGGCGGGGGGTGTGGAGGGGGCGGTGGGAGGGGGCGTGCATGCTCTACAAAACCGAAGCGTCCAGAATCTTGACACTAAGTATCTGGAGACCGAAGCTTGCAAGAAGATGCGTTGACATGCTCTACGAAAGCGTCCAGAATCTTGACACTAAGTATCTGGAGACCGAAGCTTGCAAGAAGATGCTGCTCGACCCTAGAAGTGAAGCAGAAAGGCTACGTGAGGGTTTAAAACTCAATGTCGATGATTTAAAAACTCGACGAATTTACGGGTGCCCCACATTTGAGTGCTACACCAAGACCCACCGTGATGAGGTTAGTGATTTATTTAACCTAAGACATGGGATCATAGAATCGAAGACAGTTGAGACCAAGACTGTAAACATTATGTGAGTTCATGTAGAATGAATTTTGGGTTGTGTTCTGAGTTATTCGTTCCCATACTTGACAATTAAGCATGTGAAATAGAACTGATTATGTTTAGTTTGGCTTACGATACAGATTTTCACATCCAAATTGAAATTCAAGTACAATTGATACTAAACCTTCCAGGATACTAATTCGAAATAGTCTATACTAATCTAGCACGTCCTTATAGTTCTCCTACGTATGTTGAAGAAAACCTCTGTACTTTCTCCGGTTGGGTTGTCTTCTGAGCCATCCGTTCTCACACTTAAAATACAGGGATTGGATTCTGTGTTTTGTATTTTCGGCGAACCCAGGGATTGGATTCTGTATTTTGTTTTTTGGTTTCTGTATTTTGTTTCCAGCTCCATTTGTATTAATCTACGGTACGACATGGTGATCAGGACATATATAGTCCCTGCAGCCATTCGACTGGCGAGGCAGAAACTATGTAGCCGTAGATAAGTTGACTGTCCTCCGACCCTCATCCCTCGGCAATGATGATACGACAACCAACCGGAGAGGATACTCCGAGAGATCCATCTGGGTAGGACGTATACTCTGAGAGATCATCCTTACAGAAATGATATCAGTAGTGGTATCGAATGTTGGAGAAGATATTATCACAGTATACGTCCTCTCCTCCACGATGGCTCTAGACCCATCTGTTCGTCCCTGCTTCCATTCTTCTTATTTGACTCTCTCAGCCACACATGATATCCAGCTCAAGTGTAGAGTAGGCGGAAAAGAAGGGGACAGGAATAGGAGGGGGAAGCAGCACACCGGCGGCATGACTCGGAGGAAGTACAGAGGTTTTCTTCAACATACATAGGAGAACTATAAGGATATATCTTTTCACAATATGTCATCTTGTCAAAGACCCTTAATGTGACAACCATGTTACCGCGGTGTCGGAAGACTAACATGTCATAATTTTCTAAGCCGTGTGTTTTGACATAATCATCCCAACTCTTTCCTCATGTGTCGTAATCTCGCATTATTACATAGAACTGAAATCCGGTTGGGAGGATTATGTCAAAACACACGGCTTATAAAATTATGACATGTTAGTCTTCCGACACCGCGGTAACATGGTTGTCACATTTAGGGTCTTTGACAAGGTGATATGTTGTGTTTACATATATCCTTATAGTTCTCCTACGTATGTTAAAGAAAACCTCTGTACTTCCTCCGGGTCATGCCGCCAGTGTGCTGCTTCCCCCTCCTATTCCTGTCCCCTTCTTTTCCGCCTACTCTACACTTGAGCTGGATATCATGTGTGGCTGAGAGAGTCAAACAAGAAGAATGGAAGCAGGGACGAGCAGATGGGTCTAGAGCCATCGTGGAGGAGAGGACGTATACTGTGATAATATCTTCTCCAACATTCGATACCACTACTGATATCATTTCTGTAAGGGTGATCTCTCAGAGTATACGTCCTACTCAGATGTATCTCTTGGAGTATCCTCTCCGGTTTGGTTGTCTTCTGAGCCATCCGTTCTCACACTTAAAATACAGGGATTGGATTCTGTGTTTTGTATTTTCGGCGAACCCAGGGATTGGATTCTGTATTTTGTTTTTTGGTTTCTGTATTTTGTTTCCAGCTCCATTTGCATTAATCTACGGTACGACATGATGATCAGGACATATATAGTCCCTGCAGCCATTCGACTGGCGAGGCAGAAACTATGTAGCCGTAGATAAGTTGACTGTCCTCCGACCCTCATCCCTCGGCAATGATGATACGACAACCTATCACTATATCTTATATAGTAGTAGATGATGTCTTAGTATTACATTATGTGAGTTCATCTTGATTCTGTTACGTTCTTCAAATACTATATACGATAAGATCATATACTACACCATATGTACAGAACATAGATGATTCACACTAATGTATGCTAGAATGAATTTTGGGTTGTGTATTCTGAGCCATCCGTTCTCACACTTGAAGATAAATTTTCAGTATAACGACAGATATTAGGTTACTCTTCAGTATAATTGATGTCTTTTCTTGGATAATTGGTGTGCATTAAATTCATATGTGCATATTTCGTCTATGTGATTTTTGGATATATACCTACGCTGGGTTATAAGCGATGATCTGATATACAAAGGAGGTGCTGCCGAAATTTTTGTAGACATTTAGATACATTGTATGTTCGGATATTTTTTTATGTTTGGATAATTTAATGTTGGATATTGGATATATTGTGTTGGTAATATTTTGTTGGATATTGGATACGTTGGATATTGGTGTCGGATATGGATATTTTGCATATGGATATATGGTGTTGGATATTGGATACGTTGGATATTCGTGTTAGATATGGATATATGGTGTTGTATATGGATATTTTGCATGTTTGATATTATGTTGGATGTGTTGTACAAACAGGAAAGAGTCTGTTTGTAGTATTTTTTTTTCAAAAATTAAAAGTTAGCGACGGACTGGCGACTACTGAGCGACGGATAGTCCGTCGCTATCTGGAAAAACTGAGTTTAGCGACGAAGTGGCGACGAAAAAACCGTCGCTACCTGGAGCATTTCAATAAAGCGACGGATTGGCGACGTAATATCTGTCGCTATCTGTAGGATTTTACATTGAGCGACGGTTTAGCGACGGAATATCCGTCGACCTAGTTCTGTTTGATGTCCATAAATTTTGCTGTTAGCAACGGATGTTTTGTCGCTAATATGCTTTTACCGACAAATCTACGACGGATTAGCGACGGATATTGCGTATCAGAAAATTACTGATACGGTTTTGCCGACTCTTTAGCGACGGAGTATTCCGTCGCTAAACCTATATCCTGATACATGTTTTGACGAAAGCTAGTCGGTAATCCGTCGCTATATATATTTAAATGAGCCGGCGGTATTCCGTCGCTAAGTCGTCGCTGAGCGACGGAGTAGCGACGGATATGTTTTAGCGACGAGGTTATTCCCGACGGCTGTTTTACCAAAATATCCGTCGGTAATCCGTCGGTATTTATTTTTGGCGACGGAATACCGACGGATAAGGCCGTCGGTAAATCCATGTATTTTGGTAGTGTCGACACCATAGCCTTCTCCGCCAAACGAGTGCCCACGATGAAGCTAGTCCTCGGGTCAAAATCGAGAGGAGGCTGATTTGCCGTAACATGATATAGGGCCGCCATATGCAAGATTTCCTCTATCATGTTTGCTGCAGGAACTGAGAAGCTAGTTCGAGTATGACAAGTGTCATAGTAGCTCCATGCCCTAATACCATCGAGAATGCTACCCTCAAATCCCAGGCAGGAACTGGGACACCCAAGGAATAGTTGACTGTACCCAAACTGACGGGCAAACCTACTGGGCAAGTAAGGCTCCAAGTACACAGTGTTGCAATTACGATAAACTAAATGCACTGGGCGAATGTTATGCAGCCAGAAATGCATCTTCTTAGGTAAGAAATGAGGAGGTCCAACGCCATCGACATGAACACTCCTCACTTCCTGGTCGATAAAACGGGGAACGGACACGAAGAAATCATATCCGTCCACCCTCGCCAGCATCCTCCGACACGTAGGCATGGTACTATATTCCCAAGGCTGGTGGTGATAACTGAAAAAAAAAGCGTCATCGTCCATAATGCCATCTCCCGTCCCAGGCCTCATCAAAGACTGATAATGCAACAACAGCCATTCCAGCAAGTAATGATAAGGCAGCTCTATACGTTCAAAGTCCATCGCCACGTCACGAGCGATGACCTTGGACGAGAAGGCGCGGAGACCATGCTGAATGCTGCACACCATAGCGGGAAGAAGAGCCAGCCTGACCCCAAAGGTCAACTTCACGACGGGAAGAATGAAGTGACGACCGATCCTCTCAATAGCACCTGCCCCTCCTGAGACCACACAATTGTGCAGCCATACCATTAAAAACCCTGCCAAGAATGCCTTCTCTGACAGCTGTCGAGTACTATAATAAAAATAGCTGAAGGAGTCAATCTGGCTCCCAAATTTGTCATCCTTAGACTTTGACCTCCTAGCAGTCGACACCAAGTCTTCTACTTCCCTAGGAGTTTGACGATCTCGTGAAGTAACTCAGCCAGCAGCACTGAATTTGAAAAGATATGAGACCCAAGAGTTGGTATGGGGAGTGTCCCCCTTCGAGCTATCATTTTTCTGGATAGCCATTCGGTGACAGGTGCTATGATGACACAACAGTTCTTGGTACACAGCAACGAAGCCTGGGAATCGTCGATCTAGATCCTGGAACTCCTCGTTCGTTGGAGTATACGCTTCGAAAGGCTCATCTCCCCAGGGAAGCTTGGAGACAACATACATCTCATGGAGAGCGAGCCCTAACTCCCCTACAGGGGTGAAGAAAGTTCCTGTACGATGGTAATACATCTCCTGAAGGGCCATGAACAACGGCCTATTAATGGACAATCCGTGGCTGGTACCCCAGATAGCATCATAAAGATTGACTTCTCGCAAAAATGTCCCATATTTTCGTAGAACCCATGAGGTCAGGTTAGCCCACGGGGGAATGGGGTGTAGCCAGCCCACCAGTGCCAATCTGCCAACATGGTAGGACCCTTTTCGAGCAAGCTGGCTCAGGAAGGTATCAGCCGGAGAAAATAAGAAGTTAGGACCGGGTGTGTTGATGAAGGTACCCGAAGCTAACCCCATCACGGATCGACTGGCCGGATCCTTGATCGCGCATATTGACCCAGTAGTTTTATTATAACGGATCTTACCCACAAACATCCCCGGTCTGGTTGGAGTGAGGGGGTCTGGCATCTGCCTGTCCAAAACGATCATGTTGAACCACGCAAAAGGGAAATGATGCTTCATAATGGGGATGTTAATCGACATCCCGTCCAGATTAAAATCCTAACTCTCGGAAACATCCAGCACTCGGGAGTTTTCTATGATCAACGCATCCCCAAAGAGGAAGACCGGCCTCAGATGCTTCCCATTAGGCTTCCCGGAGCTCATCATGTCACTAAAGAATTGGAAAGATTGAACCCTGATAGCGTTTAGTCGCTCCAAAGGCTCATTAATAAGGAGCTACTCTGACACTTGACGAACTAAATCGTCCCGTTGTACATCCATGGCAAACTGATTCGAGCCAACCAGAAGTTCCCCCGCAGGATTTACTGGCAGATTCACTGAAGAAAGACAAAAGAAACAAGGTCAAAAAGATAGCCGAAATACAACTACTCGATGCTTATACGGCTTAGATCAGCATAGCCTTATGCGGCTCAGTTTGAAAGAGCTCATGTAGTTCAGTTCAAATAAGCTTATGCGGTTCGGTTCAAAATGAGCGTATGCGGTTCAGTTCGGATGAGCTCATACGGTTCAGTTCGAATAAGCTTATGTGGTTCGGCTTGAAATGGGCTTATGCGGTTCAGTACGGATGAGCTTATGCGGTCTAGTTCAAATGATCTTATGCGGTTCAGTTCGAAATAGGCTTATGCGGCTCAGTTTGAAAGAGCTCATGCGGTCCAGTCCAGATGAGCTTATGCGGCCCTGATAGTGAAGTAATTATGCGGCTACAAATAATAACTTTCATGCGGCCCAGGCCTGGGTCATATCCCATGCAGCTCGAACATGAGTCGAACATACAGCACACTTGGAAATACAGGCTCGCGTATAAGATATGCGGCGTAGCCATGACAGTTCATGTTGATGGTCCTACTAGCAATAGGCGGGTGAACGTCGGGGTGAAAAATAGGCACGTCAGCTGGCGGAGGAGCCACCACGTTCGTCGCCGCAGTCGATGAAGACGCGGCCTTCTTGCCCTTCGCTGCCGCAGACGACGATGCGGCCTTCTTGCCCGGAGCAGCAGTAGTCTTCTTGGGAGCCATTGCCGATCGTTGATGGGAGAAGACGAAGAGGAAGTCGGCAACAAGGAGTTCGAGCAACGAGAGAAGGTAAAGAAACCCTCAAAGAATAAATTACTCCTATTTATAGGCGAAGGAGGCTCGTAGATCAACAAACGCCTCGATCCACACGCTGTCTAAAAGAATAAAGGCAAAATGCTTTGGTCAAAACAAAACTGACCCTTGGGATCCTCCCCCAAAAGGCGGTGTTAATTCAAAAAACAAATCAAGGGCATTTGAATGAAGAAGATTTGCACACGTGGTTGGGACACGCGGCAAAAAGTCTATGTGGCCAAACAGCTCATGCGGCCAGACAAATCCATGTGGCTGAAACATCTATGCGGTTAGCAAAAGCCATGCTTCTTATTCAAAGTATTTCAATTTTACAAATTGAAAACTTTGAAGGGGGTCTTGTAGAAGCATGGAAAATATCAGAATGATGGTCTATGCGGCTTGGAGCAGGAGAACCCCATGCGGCTCATAACAGGGGCAGTCTCATGCGGTTCAGAGAGACTCTCAGTTTCATGCAGCTCGGGGCAGGAGAATCCATACGGCTCCATAGGGGCAGTCTCATGCGGTTCAAAGAGTCTCCCAGCCTCGTGCGGCTCGAAAGTACATGCGGCTCACTAACGACCAACAGAAATATGCGGCTCGATCAACACCACGTGTCCCCGTGGGATCCCTTCACACTGCTGGCCATCAAGTAATGGCCTTATTTAATACTCTGCCATGATTTGACAGCTGACAGCTTTGACATAAAGTGCCATAATGGTCCTGTCATAATGACAGACTCTTCGAAAATAGGAGAAAATCTCTGACACAATCCGAGATAGCCACGTGGCTACTCCCATGCGGCTCAATTGAAGAACAACTTCATACGGCTGGCAGGAATCATCTTCCTACGGCTCACTAAGAAACTATCACATGCGGCTCGTAAGTACTATACCTATGCGGCTCACTGAGACGCTGTCTCATGCGGTTCATGGATATCATGCGGCCCTGGCAGGGCCAACCATTAAGACACATGGCAGAGATTCAATTGCCCCCATGACTTGACAGCTGGTAGCAGGGTGATTATGGGATGCGTGGTATTAAATCAATCAGATATTTACCAGATCCTAATAACAATATTTAACGCTATCCTCATAATTAATGAGATCATGTCATATCATTCACGATCAAGCCAATGGGACACGTGGTGAGAGATCCAAGCTTGACACAATCAATCATGAAGATTTAAATCAATCAGTATTAATCACTCACAGGATTCAATACTATCCACATTTATGGCCCAGATCCTTCACGCTTAAGACTAATGGTCCAGATTGATTAAACATCAGCCCGCCGCCACTTTGAGAATGGGCAATCATCCAAACCCTAATGATGCCCCCACTCCTATAAATAAGCAAGGTGCCATTCCCTTACGAAAAAAAGAAAAAAAGAGGACAGAGAGGCTCCCCCGTTAATTAGAGAGAAAATATTGAGAGATCAATCCAGAGAGAGAGAGAGAAGCCAGAAGAGTAACAGAGGGAGAGCAAGAAGAGCGTTTCTTCGTCAACGCCAAGGATCTCGTCACAAGAGCTAAGGCTGCATACCGATCGTCCAAGGAGTAAGGCAGAGTGGCCGTCGCTTTTCCGAGCCTCTATCGTCACCCCCCAGAATCTAAAATAAACAATTGTACTTAGACTGCTGTACCTAGGTTTTCGTCCCTAGGCTTTCTTTGTACAAGCGAGTTTGTAACGTGAAGTAAAAGTCCAGTCTCCCATGAAATTGTTCTGTTCTTTTATATTTCATGGCAAACAGGAAGATTCCTTTGACCGAGTAGATCTTGGTTTCTTGATTTGTGTTTTGGTAGACCCCTTCACCGGAGTCACGGATCCGATTAAGGTATTGCTGACTGGGATTATGGGATGCATTACGTCTTGGACGTTTTCCACCCCCAGTGCTTCGGAAAGTCATGTTAACCGAAGCATATAATAACTCATCTTTATCCACCATCACAAGTTCAGGAGTCCGAGTGTAGTTCAAACAAGACAGACCGTTTAGCTGACTTGCAGCAACATTTTATTACTACTTCGTGGTGATGATTACAGTAATATTCCTGATGTGGATTTACAGGTGGACGAGATGGTCTTTTCATCTTCTATTTTTGTACAAAAAGTTTACGGAGATCGGTTAAGGTGACAGGATAAGGAGAAGTCGGAGGTACATATTCCTTGATGATGTTAGGAACATGATTCTGGTTCTAGAGGTGCCCTGTACCATGTGTGTATAGAGAAGTTCTGACTTCGTTGGCATAGGTGAGAGGATTCTTGACTTGAGGAACCCTCCCTGTGCATAACTTGGTAGGTGGCGCAGATTATTTTTTATACAGGCTTGACACTGTTCTGCGCTAATTGAGGTAAGTATGCATGTCAGAATCGTACGCCACCTGGTTGTCTGTCTGAGACACCCTCAGTTTACCGTGCCTTGTTCATAAAATGTGTAGGGTAAGAATTTCTTGGCTCTGGCTTAATTGGCGCTGGCCATGAGAAGTGGGCAGGATGCCCTGTTGCTCTGCGCACATTACTCCAGTATGTTTGGCAAGACACAGATGAGCAGTAGAAAATAGACTTTGAGTGGAGTCTAATTTCTTGGTATTGATTTGATTGTCTTTGCCAAGAGAAGTAGACTTTCTACTTGAAAGTGTTCTCGTATTGACTGGCACAGAGGCACAGTCAGATGCGTTTTCCATTGAGTCCAGGACTGGGTAAGGATAAGGAGTGGCCATAGGGAGCTTTTCCTTTATTCAAAATAGGGGTAGTGATATGTAATTTCTCCTCCAAGTTTAGAACTAGAGAGGAAGAGGGATTAGCCAAATGGCATTTTCCCTTATTCTGTGCCAAGACGGTGGTTGGTGCATTCTCCATCAATTTCAGAATTGGTGACGAGGAAGAAGTGGTCATGTGGCTATGTCCCCTGATTGGCACCTGGACAGTGGTTGGCGGTTCTCCACCATTATCAGAATTGGTGAGGAAAAAGAAGTAGCCATACGGCGTTGTTCCTTGGTTGGCGCCAGGGTAGTGGTTGGAACACTCTCTACCAATTTTAGAATTGGTGAGGAAGAAGTGGCTATAGAGCTTTTCTCTAAGCTTGGCGCTTGAGTCATGATTGGTACACTAGAGGACTTCGGAGTCCAGATAGCACGCACCCTATTCTTGACAGCAACAGTGGTGGCGCGCTTGGCACTCCTTCGCCAATCATCGATTCGTAGGCAGTTTGGTCGACTTTCACAACCAAAGTCATCTACGTCGTGTCGATCGATGCAACATTGCATTGAGTTGTCACTTTCTCATCGGAGGAGAAAGTCGTTCCCAGTAGAGTCGCCATTTTGTTTGTAAAAATAAAAGTTTCTTTACAAACGAAGAAAAAAGAAAGTACAAGAGTACAACTGATTTCTGGGAAAGTACAACTATAGGAATATGATTAGAAGACGATCGCTTTATCCCTTGGACGATGCTATGTCAAAGAAGAAAGCCTTTGGAGAGTGCTGCAGCAAGTGCTTAGGTGATTATGACCATTAGTGATCATTGTGAAGTAATTTGGAACTCTATTTATAGAGTTCAGAGATAACTGTTAAGTAGTTATCCTGATTGGCGCATACAGCATTTGGCGTGCCATTCACTCAGTCGCACGAACGATTGGTTTAACTGCTTGGACGTGTGGCATTTTGTAACTGATATACGCTTGGTCATGGGCAGTATCACGTATATGTTCTTCGAGATTAGTGGCATGCGCGCCACGTCATCAAACTACTTCTGGATGATGTGATCAGATGGCACCAACTGTTGAATGCTGTCAGGTGCTATTTGATGTTTAATGCACTCTGCATAATTCATTGATTACCTCATGCCAACTGCGAATGGCGTGAGGCAACTGTCAGTTATTATGACAAATCTGACGTAATCTCCTCAAACGTCGTGCGTTTGGGATTCAAAATAGATTTTCCTCGACTGACGTGATGTCAGTCATGATGACAGTCATTTGGCCTCTCCGAGAAGACTACCGTGTGTCAACCGACGCCATCTGATTTAAGGCACAATCTATTGACTAGTTCCTTTTGATAACTTCAGTCTTGGCACCTTTTGTGAGTAGCGCATGATGATGAATATATTTTTTAGGCTTCTACAGTTCATTAATTGTTGCTTCTTGCTTTGATTGATTGAGATATAGATGCTCTGTGAGACCATATGAGACTTGATTATAGCATGCACCTCCGAATATCATGACAGCCACGATTGTCGTATGTCATTTTTGTACCTCATACAGGGCAAACGGCCTAGTCACTCTCCGTATTTCGATACTGGGGTGTGACATGATTTTAGTTGTAGCCCATTTAGGTATGTTTCTCATATTTGTGAGGTGTTATTATTATAGGAGTCTCAATCAAAACATGTTCCTTTTAATCTTTTGCTCTGTCTTTCCTTTCCTCACATTGATTGATAACTTGAATTGCATCCTCGAATCTTTTTTGTCCTGTCATTTGATTGTTGGCACATTTTATTTTGATTATTAACAGCATCTTCGAAGTGTAGTTTTCTGCGTCTTCAGATACATATCCTCTCAGAAGCTCAACTACATAAAGACTTTTCGTTCAAGAGCATCCATCCTTCGCATCGAAGATTGAAGCAGCTACCGGCGCTCCTTGCATAAGATGGCGTCCTCCTGCTTAGAGTCATTCATGTCTGTATAAGTCTAGTTATATCTGTAAACACCTAAGGACTGATGACAAGTAAAAGAACAAGTCAAAAATCAAATACCTACAGAACGGCAAACCGGCGGCATGCTTCGACATACCGGCAGTATACCGTTTTTAGAGCCTAGAAAGTTGCTGTGACAAATTGTCGGCATACCGGCGGTATGCTTCGGCATACCGACGGTATACCGATTATTGTGTCCAGAAAGTTGCTGTGACAAATTGTCGGCATAACGACGGCATGCTCCGGCATACCGACGGTATACCGTTTTTAGCGACCCAAAAGTTGCTGTGACAAATTATCGGCATTACGGCATGCTCCGGCATACCGACGGTATACCATTTTTAGCAACCCAAAACTTGCTGTGACTAATTATCGGCATACCGGCGGTATACCGAGTTTTAAATATTTGGTTTTTGATTTGCTCTGACAAGCATTAATGGCCACATTTAATGCTCTCAAACGGTCATTAATATGACCGTTACTATTTGGCCGGTATACCGACGGTATGTCGCTGCATACCGATGGCATGCCGGTCTGCCTGTATTCAGAAGCGTTAAATGCCACCAACTCTTGGTTTCTCTATAAAAGAAAGCTCTCTCTCTCTCTTGAGGCTTTCACCAACTCTTGCCATAAATTTTCCAACAACCAAGAGCTCCACCATTAATACTCTTCAAGCTTTTAATTGTCATCCTCTCCCAAAGTGATTAAGTATTTAAGAGTTGTAAATTTCGATCTTCACGTGTTAGAAGACCAACAAGTTTCTCTTCTCATTTGTTTGAAGTTGGCGAGCCTTCGTAAGAAAACTCGTGTGTTGAAGTTGGCGAGTCTTCGAATCCAAACTCGTGTTGAAGTTGGCAAGTTCTTCGGATCCAAACTCGTGTGTACTATTTGACTAAATAGTAGATTTAAGCCGAAGAGAGTTCCGGGACTAGATTGCCTCAAGCGAGGATACCAGGATACATCTTGTGTTTGATCTTCTCACTCTTTATTTTTATTTGTTATATATTGCTTCTGTTGGACTAGTTATATTTTATTTCCCTATTCACCCCCCACTAGGGTTCTACAATTGGTATCAGAGCTTTGTTCTCTTGATTTGAATTTACACCCTTTGAGTGATCCATGGCCTCTAACCCTAGTATCAACACCTTCCACAATGAAGGACACTCCACAAATAGGCCTCCCCTATTTGATGGAACCAACTGTAACTACTGGAAGATTAGGATGAGCATTTATCTGAAGTCCATAGATTTTGATTTATGGGATTGCATGATAAATGGTCTTCCTACTCCTTCCAGAGTTATTGAGGATATTGATTCTGACACCCTTCGGGACACACTTACTGAAAACACCAAGAAGCTTGCGAGTCGAGATGCCAAGGCAATGAATGCTCTTTATTGTGCTCTCGACAGTAGTGAATTCAACCGAATGTCTACTTGCAAGACTTCCAATGAGATTTGAAAGTTATTTGAAGTCACACACGAGGGAACTTCACAAGTGAAGGAATCCAAGATTAGTAGACTCACGCAAGAATATGAGTCCTTTAAAATGAAGCATTATGAATCTATTACTTGCATGTTTACTCGTTTTGGTGACATTATTAACCCTCTCTCTTCTCTCGGTAAGGAATATCCTGGTCATGAAAAGATCAGAAAAATTCTTAGAGGATTGACAAAAGTTTGGAGTCCTAAAGCTACCGCAATTATTGAGGGGAACGATCTAACAGTCATGAACCTTGAGACCCTCATGGGTAAGCTAATGACTCACGAGCTCGATATGAAGGATCAAGAGGAATCCTCCATACAAGAGAAGGAGAAGGAGAAGACCAAAGAGAAGGAGAAATCTCTTGCTCTCAAAGTGACAAAGTCCTACTCCAAGGATAGCTCCGACGACAATGAATCGGACGACGATGAAGAAATAGCTCTCACAGCTAAGCACTTCCGGAAGTTCCTAAAATTCAACAAAGCCAACCGCTTCAGACGGGACAACGAAGAAGATCCGGCATGCTATTAATGCAGAAGACCCGGACACATCAAGAGGGATTGTCGATGATAAGAAAAGACTCAAGCAAGTACGAGAAGCCTAGCAAGGGAAGCTCGTCCTCCAGAAAATTTGCCAATACAAGCATTTGGTGTGAAAGTGACGCGAGCGACTCCGACAACGACAAGGAGTGCAAACACAATGCCAATGTCTGTCTCATGGCAACCGATGAGGTACTTGATAATTTCTCCTTAAACACTCTTACCTATGATGATTTGGAGAAAGCTATTCTTGAATTGCATAAAGAGAACAAAGGTGTTCGGAATAAATACAAGAAATCTCTTAAAGAGGTTGAAGCTCTTCAACTTGAAGTAGAGAGGCTCTCAAGCATCATTATTGATGTGAAGGAAAAATCTCCTGCTTCTGACATGGATGAAACAGAGTCCTTACGACTCAAGTTTCAAGAATCTCTTGACACCATCAAGAAAAAGAATGATGAGATTCAATCCATGAGAAGCTCTTATGAATTTGCTATGCACAAAGTTTAAGATGCTAATAGGAGAGAATATGACACTTCTATTAAGTATACTGATCTTCTTATGCAGTGAAAGAAATTTGGTAATAAGGACACTACTCACATGCATGCTCCTAGACATCTCCACACTCACCACAATGCTAGGCATACTTCATACATGAACATTACACACAAATCCTTTCCTAACACAAGGAAAGGACCTTTTGTTAAAAAAAATACTTCGCATCATGCTTTTTATTATCATCATCACAATACTAATGCTAGAGCTCCTCGAACTAGAGATTCACACATGCATGATTCTTACATATCTTCTTCTAAATCCTCTATGATTTGCAATTACTGTGGCTTACATGGACATACGACCAATTATTGTTATACAAGGAAACTTGTTGACAAAAAAGTTTTTATGTGGGTTCCTAGGACTAACCCTCAAGGACCCATAAGATCATGGGTACCAAAATGTTCATCTTCAACTTATGTTGTAGGTGAAGAGTCCTTCTCATGCTAGAAGCAAGTGGATTCTCGATAGCGGTTGTTCACGGCACAT
This sequence comes from Iris pallida, assembly GCA_029216955.1. NCBI lineage: Eukaryota > Viridiplantae > Streptophyta > Magnoliopsida > Asparagales > Iridaceae > Iris > Iris pallida. Next base: position 2,850,804 of record JANAVB010030019.1, on the reverse strand, counting down.
GACCGTGGATGCTTCATTATTTACAATGCTATCGATGAAGAAGGAAGGACACGTCTCTTTTGGTACCAATCTCAAAGGTCACGTTATAGGGAATGGTAATATAGGTTCCCCTCCTTATCCTTGTATTAAGAATGTGTGCCTTGTTACAAATCTTAAACACAATCTTCTTAGTATTAGTTATCTTACCGATAATGGTTATGATATCAAGTTTGTTAAGCTCAAATGCTTCATTACCGATAGTTCTAATGGATCTATTGTTTATGAAGGAATTAGAGAAAACAATATCTATGTTTTATATCTTGTTGAAGACACTAACAATGACAGGTGCTTAGTTACTAAAAATAATGAGAGTTGGCTTTGGCACATGAGGCTTGGACACGCCAACATGGGTACCATCTCTCGTCTTGCTACTAAGAAGCTCGTAAGAGGACTCCCAAGTATCCCATTCAAAAAGGATATGGTGTGTGAAGAATGCGAGAAGAGTAAGTTAACAAAGTCTTCCTTCAAATCAATCAACTCTATGAGTACATCTAGACCCCTTCAATTTATCCATATGGATCTTTTTGGGCCTAGTAGAGTTGCTATCCTTGGAGGCAAGCTTTATGCTTTTGTTTTAGTTGATAATTTTTCTAGATTTACTTGGGTTATTTTTCTTGCTTGCAAAAGTGATACTTTTCGTGAATTTGTTGCCTTTTGTAAACGTATTCAAAATGAGAAAGGTTTTTCTATTAACAAAATTAGAAGTGATCATGGAAGAGAATTTGATAATGCCGATTTCAAAAGATTTTGTGAAAAGAATGGTTTTGGTCACGATTTTGCTTGTCCATGAACTCCTCAACAAAATGGTGTTATTGAGAGAAAGAATAGAACCCTTGGCGATATGGCCCGGGTTATGTTAAACCAATATAAGCTCCCCCAATACTTTTGGGCGGAAGCCGTTAATACGGCATGTCATGTTATAAATCGGGTCTTGATTAGACCTATTTCTAAGAAGACTCCTTATGAGCTTTGGTTTGACAAAATTCCCTCTATTGATTATTTCAAAGTTTTTGGTTGTAATTGTTTTATTTTGAATACCAAGGATAACCTAGGCAAGTTTGAAGAAAAAGCCTATGAAGGAATATTCCTTGGATACTCTACTCATAGTAAAGGTTTTCGTGTTTTTAACAAAAGAAGTCTTATTGTCGAAGAGTCAATCAATGTCTCTTTTAATGAACTCAACTCTTCTACATTCTTCTCTTCCGAGGATATTGATGACATCTCGTTTGGGTTGGAGAACTCCTCTATTGAAGATCGTCCTTCTTCATCTAACAATGAAGTTGTGACTCCATCAAAAGAGTCTCCTCCTCTCGAGCCTCCTCAAAAGGATCTTCCAAAAGAATGGAGATTTGTCACCAATCATCCTAAGGAGCTTATCATTGGGGATCCTTCCTCCAGTGTTAGTACTAGATCCACCACTCGTGATCTTTGTGCAATTGTGGCTTTTATCTCTCAAATAGAGCCTAAAAATGTTAATAATGCTTTTCTTGATGAGTTTTGGATGATAGCTATGCAATAGGAGCTAAATCAATTTGAGCGAAGCAAGGTTTGGGAACTTGTCTTAAAACCTAGCAATCATCCCATTATTAGAACAAAATGGGTGTTTCGTAACAAACTTAATGAAGATGGGTTAGTGACTCGTAACAAAGCCCGATTGGTTGCTCAAGGCTATAACCAAGAGGAAGGCATTGACTACGATGAAACCTATGCTCCGGTTGCACGTCTTGAATCCATTCGTATGCTTTGTGCTTTTGCTTGTTTTAATGACTTTAAGCTCTTTCAAATGGATGTTAAGAGTACTTTTCTAAATGGTATTATTAAAGAGGAAGTTTATGTTAAACAACCTCCCGGCTTTGAAGATTTTCAATTTCCTAATCACGTGTTCAAACTCCACAAAGCCCTTTATGGCCTCAAACAAGCTCTCCGTGCTTGGTATGAGCGCCTTAGCTCTTTTCTTGTTTCTCACAATTTTTCAATGAGGAAAGTTGACACAACACTTTTTTATTAAATCCCATAATGGTACTCTCTTATTGGTTCAAATTTATGTCAATGATATTATTTTTGGTTCTACTAACAACACACTTTGTGTAGAATTTGCTAAAGTTAGGCAGGAAGAGTTTGAAATAAGTATGATCGGTGAACTTTCCTTCTTTTTGGGGTTACAAATCAAACAAGAACCCAAAGGAACCTTCATCAATCAAGCAAAATATACAAAGGACCTTCTCAAGCGTTTTGACCTCGACTCATCCAAATCAATGAGGACTCCTATGGCCACAACGACAAAGCTTGACAATGATGAAGATGCCACATCGGTCGACATTCGTAAGTATAGAGGTATGATCGGTAGCTTACTTTATTTAACTGCTAGCCGTCCTGATATTATGTTTAGTGTTTGCTTGTGTGCATGATATCAAGCCAATCCAAAGGAATCACACTTGTGTGCCGTTAAGCGCATTTTTCGTTATCTCAAAGGCACCATTAACATGGGTCTTTGGTATCCGAAATCCTCATCCTTTGAGCTTCACGGCTTTTCGGATGTAGATTTTGCCGGATGTAAGATTGACCGAAAAAAACACTAGTGGCACATGTCAATTCCTCGGGAAGTCTTTGGTATCGTGGTTTAGTAAGAAACAAAATTTTGTTGCTCTTTCAACCACTGAGGCCGAGTATATTACGGCTGGTTGTTGTTGTGCACAAATTTTTTGGATGTCACAAACACTTTTAGATTATGGCATTTCTCATTCTTGTACCCCTATTAAATGTGATAATACTAGCTCAATCAATCTCACGAAAAACTCGATTTGTCATTCACGCACGAAGCACATTGAAATTAAACACCATTTTCTTCGTGACCATCAACAAAAGGGAGATATTCGTCTTGAATTTATTGATACTACCTATCAGTTAGCCGATATTTTTACCAAACCGCTCCCGAAAGATCGCTTTACCTTCCTTTGCCGTGAATTAGACATTTTATCCTTTGCTCCATAGTCCCTCTCGGCCGGCACACCGAAGGTATACAGCGGTATACCGACGGCATGCCATTTTTCGATTCAGAATTAGGTTCTTTTTCGAAACTCGGCATACCGTCGGTACACGTCGGCATACCGCCGGTATGTCGGATGGAGGCGGACAGGATTTCAAATCCACAACTGGGCCCACCTTTATTCCTTGTTCCTTTATTCTTCTCAACCCTCATTAAATTCCCTTATATCAATCTCTTTCCTATTAATTACCCTCTCATCTTTCAACTTCTTAACCTCCCATTCCATTTATTATCCATCTCTTCACATCCCCCTTTTTCCTCCTCTTTTTACTCCACCTTCATTATTTCCAACCCACTATCCTTTCATATCCCCTCATTACTCCCTCTACATCCGTTTCCAACCCACCCTCCAAATTCAAATACATCCTTTCATCTCCCTCCTTCTCTATTAAAACCCTTTCTCTTCTATCTCTTCTCCCTACTCCTCTATCATCCTCTCCAAAACCCTAACCGTCCTCCATTACAAATCCAAAGCGTCCCTGCTCCTTCTCCTCCTCTTTCTTCAACCCTTTCATCCCGGTGGCTCAACTTCACGGGTATGACCAACGAGTCTTTACCAATTCCTTGGCGGCCGAGCTATGGTTCCAACACTTCGTTCATCTCAATGTCTTCAAGGGACGAGCGATAAATTGGAATCTCTTCCCCGGTCACGTCTCCTTGTTTGATGAGGCCGAACTCTCCTCTCTCCTTCGGCGTCATATACCAGTCTACCCCGCTGCCGTCCGTCTATTCTATTGCAACTTTGTTCCGGACGACGACCACCCCGCCATTCAGTCCATGGTCAATGATCGTCACTTCCGTCTCACGTCTCGAGACATCGGGCACATCCTCGGCATCTCGGACAAAGGGGAAGCCATGCCAACCTTGGCTGCTCTTCACTCCTCGGCGGCGTTCCCCTTCGACGAATTCTGCCGCATCATCTGCAAGGGCCCCAACCCTCCTGCCATCCCGGCCCTTTTTGTACAGCCGTTTTACTACGAGCTCCATAGGATTGTGTGTCATACACTCTTTTCTAAGGACGGAAACTACGATGCCATTACCGACGATGCCCTCGTGTGCATGTATTATCTTTATGCCCGGAAGTCCTTCTCCTTCCCGAAGACTCTCCTTCTTCTCTTCCGGCGTGTCATGCCCGCGGAAAAGCAGAACCTCTACTACGGCTCCCTCATCACTCTCCTTCTGGAAGCCCAGCAAGTTGATCTCTCACTTTGCTCCTCGAATGGCGTCCCTTCCTATCTTGTTGTTTTCTGTTCCCTTAGTGGCGCCTCTACTTCTCGTGCCTCGTCTTTCCAAGAGCAACCAGCTTCCACTCCTGCTGCTCCGCATCTACTCCTCCTGCTTCCGGCCGATACATGTCGCTGACTCAGCAGCACTTCGACATGCGCATGGCCCAGGCAGAGGAACAGATGAGGGCTCATACTCGTGGCCTTGGAAATCTGATTCAAGCCCATTTTCATGATCAAGCTTATTTTATCCAGCGCACCATACAAGACCGGGACATGTATCTGGATCTCAATCTTCAAGATCCAATGTACCAGGGTTCGCGTTTCTCCGATCCTAATGCCTATGGGTTCATGTACCCGGACGGCATTGATCCTTATGGTGCCGTTCAACAAGCTCAGGATGGTGGGGACGATCTGGCAGACGAGTAGGGGTGTCTTCCCTTTGGGTGATGGTCTCGAATAATGCATGTTCTAGTTATGTGTGTTTGTTTTGTTTTTATGTTCTGTCCTTTACGGTCCTTCGGGGACCTTTGTGTGGTTGATCCTAGTACTTTGCAGTCCTTCGGCGACTTAGTTTATGTCTGTCTCTTGTTATCAAACTCTCGTCGGGAGAGTCTTTTTATTTGTCTTTTGTAGTATGAACATCTTGTATGTGTTAAGCTTTCACTTCTACATATAAATACATGATTTTTTTATTCTATGCTCTTGTTCTCCTTACTGTAATTTTTTAAATTTGTTTTTCCATCTTTGACTAAGTGACAAAGGGGAAGAAAACGTATTGAGGGGGAGTTGTCTTCCTACGGGGGAGTTACTCCCTGAAGATGCTATCTCTCTATTTTGTCAATTATCAAAATGGGAGAGATTGTTGGCACATTTTATTTTGATTATTAACAGCATCTTCGTAGTGTAGTTTTCTGCGTCTTCAGATACATATCCTCTCAGAAGCTCAACTACATAAAGACTATCCGTTCAAGAGCATCCATCCTTCGCATCGAAGATTGAAGCAGCTACCGGCTCTCCTTGCATAAGATGGCGTCCTCCTGCTTAGAGTCTTCGTATCTGTACAAGTCTAGGTATATCTGTAAACACCTAAGGACGGATGACAAGTAAAAGAACAAGTCAAAAATCAAATACCTACAGAGCGGCATACCGGCGGCATGCTTCGGCATGCCGGCGGTATACCGTTTTTAGAGCCTAGAAAGTTGCTGTGACAAATTGTCGGCATACCGGCGGCATGCTTCGGCATACCGGCGGTATACCAATTTTTGTGTCCAGAAAGTTGCTGTGACAAATTGTCGGCATACCGACGGCATGCTCCGGCATACCGACGGTATACCATTTTTAGCGACCCAAAAGTTGCTGTGACAAATTATCGGCATACCGACGACATGCTCCGGCATACCGACGGTATACCGTTTTTAGCAACCCAAAACTTGTTGTGACTAATTGTCGGCATATCAACGGCATGCTCCGGCATACCGGCGGTATACCGAGTTACAAATATTTGGTTTTTAATTTGCTCTGACTAGCATTAATGGTCGCATTTAATGCTCTCAAACGGTCATTAATATGACCATTACTATTTGGCCGGTATATCGACGGTATGCCGCTGCATACCGACGGCATACCGGTCTGCCTGTATTCAGAAGCATTAAATGCCACCAACTCTTGGTTTCTTTATAAAAGAAAGCTCTCTCTCTCGAGGCTTTCACCAACTCTTGCCACAAATTTTCCAACAACCAAGAGCTCCACCAATAATACTCTTCAAGCTTTTAATTGTCATCCTCTCCCAAAGTGATTGAGTATTTAAGAGTTGTAAATTTTGATCTTCACGTGTTAGAAGATCAACAAGTTTCTCTTCTCATTTGTTTGAAGTTAGCGAGCTTTCGTAAGAAAACTCGTGTGTTGAAGTTGGCGAGTCTTCGGATCCAAACTCGTGTTAAAGTTGGCGAGTTCTTCGGATCCAAACTCGTGTGTACTATTTGACTAAATAGTGGATTTAAGCCGGAGAGAGTTCCGGGACTGGATTGCCTCAAGCGAGGATACCATGATACATCTTGTGTTTGATCTTCTCACTCTTTATTTTTATTTGTCATATATTGCTTATGTTGCACTAGTTATATTTTATTTCCCTATTCACCCCCCTCTAGGGTTCTACATTGATATCCTATATCTTTCCCTATAGAGGTGATTCTTTCTCAGTAGTTGGCGAGGCCAATATGGAAGAACAACCAGCAGAGCATGGCTCGATAGGGCAATAACATGGAGGATTACGTTCCCCTAGGTAGATTCGAGTGGAAGTATTGTCAGAGCCAGTAGGGCAACAGGTATCAGAAACTCATATAACACCGACGGTACCGACAACAGTGGTAGTACTTGATGCTATAGAATTTCTGGAGGTTATCAGGGGATTTTTGGCCACCCAGCAGCGTCAGGTGGTAGCCCAATAGCAACAACAAATCCAGCAGCAGGAACAAAATGTATTACTGAATCAGGGGTTAGAGTTAGCTCTTTAGAGGAGCGTCAGGACTTGCTCGGAAGCGTCGGAGAGGTTTTGTCGAGTTAATTCGAGGTACTTTGATGGCACGGAGGATGCCATTACGGCTGATGCTTAACTTTAGGATATTGAGGCCATTTGGTAGCAGCAAAGGTTCCAGCAGAAGAGAAGGTTGACCAGGCAAGACTGTTACTTCAGGATCTCGCCCGTGACTGGTGGGCATCAGAAGAGGTTGGAATAGAGCATCATGTTCCTTGGGATAGCTTTAGTACCAGGTTCAAGGCCAAGTACTTTGGTATGGTAGCACGGTATGCGCTACAATAGATGTTTATCAGTCTTAAGCAGCCTGGTAAGACGGTAGATGGGTACGCGGCAAATTTTTTTAGATTGAGTCGGTTTGCACCCGCGATGGTGGCTACGGAGCAGAAAAAGACTGAGGTTCTAGAAGGGACTTCATCTGGAGATTCTATAACTGGTAGAATAGCACAACTATCAGACTTTTGATATTGTTTTAGCGACATTTCGGAGGCACGAGCTTACCCAAAAAGATTGGTGATAAGGACTGGGAGCCAGAAGAGGTCTCATTTCCAGAGTGGGGACAGAGGAGCAGTGCAACGAACATCGACACCAGTACCCGGTATCCGTATCCATAAGTCAGGAGCATCGCAGAGGACGGCGGTATCAGAGATAATGGTACTATTTTGACATTAGCAGTCGAGGAACCAGCAGTTCCATGGGATGTACTTACTACGGTAAGAGAGGACACACTAGGGATTTGTGTCATTCAGCTAATGGGTTGTGCATGAGGTATGGTAGTCCAGACCACAGGATTGCCAATTGTCTTATGATACAGAGGCCAGGAGGGCCAGTTCAATAATTTTTGGCATTGTTAGCTCCAGGGGCAGCACCAAACAGAGACCAGTATTGGAAATAAGGCTACTAGCCCAACGTCTACCGACGTAGGCTCAGATGTTTCGCCAGGCACATAATTGAAGAGGTCAGCAGAGGCCGAAATAGCAGCATAGTGAAGGAAGACAGCAACAGAGAGCTCAGCAAGGCCAGGGTCAGGCCTTTACCTTATCTCTGGAGGAGGCACTAGCATCAGCGACGTGGTTGCAGGTAATATTTCTATTACTTCTTTTCCTGCAGTAGCATTGTTTGATTTAGGCGCTACCCATTCTTTTGTATCTGCATGATATGCGACACATATTAGATTGGAGTTTGAGGCATTGCTAGATAGGATGAATATACTCACTGGTAATGGGGTCGTAGGGGTTAGCAGAGTGTGCTTAGCATGTCCGATCGTTGTGTGTGTGCATTTATTGCCCGCATCTTTGATTGAGTTCCCTATGGACAACTTTGATGTTGTCTTAGGCATGGACTGGTTGAGAGACCGTCATACGACGATAGATTATCGAGGAGGTAGGGTAGTATTTAATATTCCTAGCATTGAAGAGTTCGTCTTTGTTTGATCATTGGAGGATCGGTCCAAGGGCATAGTTGTAGCGGTAGTGGCAGAGCAGAAGCAGATTCCAAAAGTGGTCAAAGAGTTTCTTGATTTATTTCCTGACGAGCTTCCAAGGATACCCCCAGTTAGGGATGTAGTGCCTTGATCCCGTTGCAGAGCACGGATCGGGCTAGCGGCCAAATGGCCGAGTCGAATGAGATTGGGGAAACTTTACCATGATCACAGGATAATGAATTGAGATCCTTTCTTCGTTATGGATTAGACACTTTTGAAATAATGCCCAAGATGCAGTGGCACGCATCTTGGGGGAAGAGTTCTATATAAGAGTCTCTTGCCCCGAGATAGTAGCCCTACTGGTTTTCGATGTCGCTGTTGGCTTTTGTGTGAGTTTTCATGATTATTTTCGATGAATGTTTTCATGGATTTACTTCACTGTCTGCGCATTCATATCAAATCACTGAGAGAAATAGAAAGAAGTATGCCGACTAGACGTTGGTGCCAATACAGGTGCTAATGCAGTGAACAGAGCTTTATGTTGCGTGGAAGACCTCTTTCTTTCGGCAATTCACCAACAAATGAGTGGCTTTGATCCTTCGACGATCCTTAATCTTCGCGCATAACAAAGGCAGACTTGTTATTGCGTTCGGTGCTTAATAAAAGATGCCTAGTAATAACTCAGAAATATAATGAAAGATAAATTATCACATGACTAGGCTTATGTTGTAAATCAAATGTTGCCATGTATGTTGCGATATAAACTATTGAATAGGTGATGCAAAGACCCAAACACTGGGCGGTAAGTATATCGAACTTTGGTTCGAAAGATTGGTAACACTAATGAATAGTCCATTGATTGGATAAATGAGTATACGAGCCTATGGCTCAAGGCAAGATGGTAAGATAGTAAGATGGCAAGATGAATGAGAACTGTGGCTTATGTACTTGAATTCTGTTATCATGTATGTATGTTTCTTATTTAGTTAAGTTGTATTTACATGCATGGTCATGGACAACTTCTATACAAGGTATAGTTCCTCGAACGGTACTTCGAGGCCACGAAACTGATTCGGCCTAGGAAGAACAATATGTTGAAGTAGTAGCACAATGCTGGAGTAATAGCACGGTCTTTCAGAAACCTTTCGGTTGGGCTAGCTACTCACTGCTGAAGGAAAGCCGTCTGACCATGATGTCCAAGATGGCATGTAGTCAGTGACCTTTATATAGACATGTGGCATAGCTAACAATGTGTTATGCAGGTAAGAGTAAGTGTTACTCATAAATATACAGGGATGGCTATCGACCGTGGATAAGATTAACCAAATTGGTGAACGATATGAATTGCTTATGTTAGAACAATATGAATTGCTTATGTCTCTAACATCAATGTATGCTTCTTATGTTTCCAATCAATATGAATTGTTAATGGACCCTAAGGCAAGATAGAAAGATCACAAATCAATGATGTACATTCACATAATTTACTACTGTTGATTTATGGTGAGATTGGTTACGGCCGCTCACCAGTACATATGTGGCAATATACTGACCCTCGTCTCTACAGGTGCCGAAAACCTAGTGTATAATCTTAGACGCTGAAGGCTTGCTATCTGACTCTTTAGAAGCTTCACACTTCCTTAAACTTTCCACTTGAAGAAGAAGGCATTTTGGTGAAGGTGGATATTGCCGCATTTATAATAAAGAGATATGTTGTAAGGAACAAGTTGTATCTCATTTCAATATTTCTGTAAGTTGTAGCCAAGTTTGGCATTTCATCTCGACTGTTTGAGAGCCTTATATTTTCTATTTCAAAGATATCAATAAAAAGCTTATTTTAGATCATATCTGTGTTGTCCAACTTTTTTGTGAACTTGTTGTGAATCTCTATAACAAAATGTTTCTTTTATAAAAGTAACACGAGTATGCCTTGTACAAATACAATTCTAGACTTGTACGAAATCACGCCTTAGCGAGGAAGAACGATTCAGCGTGAATCAAAGCGGAGGCGAACGATTCTCCGAATTGGGGCATGACAAGGAAGGTGGAGTTCGGTATCGAGTCGAAACCTGGAATAAAGCCTATATCCGACAGAGTTTATAGGATATCGTAGTCAGAATTGGACAAGCTGTACCAACATAAAGAAAAACTGAAGGCAAAGCAGTTTTTTCGAGATAGTGAATCGCCCTGGGCAGCACCGGTAATTTTGGTACCCAAGAAGGATGGATCGACACGAATGTGCATTGATTACCGACAGTTGAATGCAGTAACGGTAAAGAACAAGTATCCTTTACCAAGGATTGATGACTTGTTTGACCAGTTGAGTAAAACCTACATCTTCTTTAATATTGATCTTCAATCCAGATATTATCAAGTGAGGGTCCGGGAACATGACATACCCAAGACAGCATTTAGATCGCGATACGGGAATTATGAATTTCTGGTAATGCCATTTGGACTGACTAATGCCCCAGCAGTGTTTATGGATTTGACGAATCACATCTTTATGCCATATTTGGATAAGTTTGTAGTAGTGTTCATAGACGACATCCTTATCTATTCTAGTAGTGAAGATGAGCATGAGAAACTTCTTCGAACAGTTTTGCAGACCTTGAGGGAGCATCAACTTTATGCGAAGCTTAGTAAATACAAGTTTTGTTTGGATCGTATTTCATTCCTAGGACACATCATTTCTGGAGCAGGAGTGTCAGTAGATCCAAAGAAGGTTGAGGTAGTAGAGCATTGGCCAGTTTCCAGGACAGTAGCAGATGTGCGTAGTTACCTGCGATTGGCAGGTTACTACAGGATGTTCGTGGCAGACTTTGCCAAGATTTTGGCACCCTTGATGCGTTTGACATGGAAGAAGAATGAGTTTATTTGGGTAGCAGACTGTCAGGCATCATTTGAAGAGTTGAAGAAGCGATTAATCTCATCCCCGATCTTGACGCTTCTAGTAGGGTCTGGAGGGTTTACAGTATATTATGATCCATTCGAGAAGGGACTTGGGTTTTTATTAATGCAGCATGGTAAGGTGATAGCATATGCATCTCGAGAGCTTTGGGACCTTGAGAAGAACTACCCAACTTACGATCTGGAGTTAGCAACAATAGTGTTTTCACTTAAGCTATGTAGGCATTATTTGTATGGGGATCGAGTGGAACTGATTATAAGAGCTTAAAATATGTATTCACCCAGAGGAACCTTAATATAAGGCAGAGAAAAGGGTTATAGTTGCTGAAGAATTTTGATTTGGATCTTCAATATCATCCGGACAAGGCGAATGTTGTAGAAGATGCCTTGAGCAGGAGGAGTAGTGCATTCATCTTAACCTCGCAGAGGCATATTTTGGAAGATCTTTAGGAAATAGGAATTGAAGTGATCTTGCTGCAAGATACAAGAATTATGGTCAGTTTGCAAATTCAGTCTACTTTAGTGTAAAGGATCAGAGCAGCACAGGCCGAGGATCCGCAGATCCAGAAGTTTCGATCAGAGTGTGAGTCAGGTCTCAGGAAGGAGTTAGTAATCCATGGGGATGGTACACTTAGGTTCGAAAACCGTCTTTGTGTACAGAGTGGAGACCTTCGACAAGAGGTTATGACAGAGGCCCAAGGTTCTTTTTATTCCATTCATCCCGGAGGAACAAAGATGTATCAAGACATTAAGAAACACTTTTGGTGGAATGGCATGAAACGGGAGATAGCAAGGTTTGCTTCCAGATGTTTGGTATATCAACAAGTGAAGGCCGAGCAGCCGAGGCCAGCAGGATTGTTACAGTCGCTTCCTATTCTGGAATGAAATGAGAGCACATCATGATGGATTTTGTGACCAATTTACCTAGATCCCCGACTGGCCAAAATACAGTTTGGGTAATAGTGGATCGACTCACGAAGGTTGCTTATTTTCTTCCTTTCAGAGTGGGGCAGTCTACTGATCTGTTGGCAAAAATATATATGAAGCAGATGGTGAGACTACATGGTGTTCCGGTCAGCATAGTATTAGATCGAGACATACGGTTCACCTCTCACTTTTGGTAGAGTTTGTATCAAAGTTTGGATACCAAGTTGAGGTTCAGTACAGCTTATCATACGCAGACAGACCGGAAGTCAGAGAGAACCATTCAGATGTTAGATGATATGTTATGAGCTTGTACCTTAGACTTCAACGGATCTTGGGAAGATCACCTTCACTTGGTGGAGTTCTCTTACAATAATAGCTACCGGACAAGTATTCAGATAGCTCTGTTTGAAGGATTATATAGAAAAAAAATACAGGTCCCCTATGGCATGGGAAGACGTGGGAGAACAAAAATCATTGGGATCAGAGATGATCACGCAGATAGTGGAGACAGTCAATTGATTAGAGAGCAACTTCGAGTTGTGCAGGACAGACACCGACATTGGGAAGATCAGCATCGTAGGCCTCTAGAGTTTGGTGTTGGTGACCAAATGTTTCTGCGAATTTTACCTACTTGGGGTGTTATTAGATTTAGAACCCGAGAAAAGCTTAGCCCGAGATACGTTGGTCCATTTGATATTCTCGCTCGGGTAGGCGATGTTGCTTATCATCTTGCCGTTCCACCTTCGCTACATGATGTGTTTCATGTATCTCAGTTGCGTAAGTACATCCCGGATCTGAGTTATGTCCTCGATCATTCTGAGATGGTCGTTGGTACTAACCTGACTTATGAGGAACAACCCGCATCCATTTTGGATCGGCGGAAGAATGTGCTTAAGAACCGGACTATTAGTCTTGTTTGCGTTGCTTAGGGTCATCACTCACCGAGAGAGTCGACATGGGAGCACGATGATGAGATTAGATCTCGATATCCTCACTTGTTTAACTCAGAAGGTACGATTATCCTTATGCCTTCGTAACATGTTTCCATACTTATATTGCACCCACTAGGGTGGATGATTGTTCTCTAATGCCTGCTAGAATTGATGGAATTGCATGTGTAGTCAGTCTTGTAATTAGTGTCCTTGCTTGCTCGATTTCTCTATCATATCTTGCTGAAATTCTAAGGATAGAATTTTTCTAAGGTGGATAGAGATGTCACTCCCCGTTCCTGAAATACGTATTTGCCTTCTTGATTCCTGTATATGGTATCCGATATTTATATATATGCACCAATTAAATAATTATTTATTAGTTGTAGCATGTAGCCTTTGATCATGCCATTAGTTAAATGGTTAGAGCATGCTTAGGACTAGTGTTTTCATGAGGACCACCAACCCTACTATATATATTCCCTTCTAATTTCTCTCTCTTCATAACTTTTTATTTATTTTCCTCAACCACCATTTTAGGCAAGTACAACTTGCTCAAATGAGGAGATTTATGCATTTTCCTTTCTTAATCTTTTCTTTGATGTTATTAGACTAAAATGTTCATCTGTTAATTCTCTACATGTTTAGTACTAGGAGTTTTTGGTTTTAATGGCTATTATTGTGTAGATCTAAGATTCTAAAACTTGGTTTTATAGATTTTTGAGGTTTTGATCTATCAAATTTGGTTATTTTAGAAAACTCACGGTTCTATGTTGTAGAGAATTTCATTTCGTTCAATTTTCACCTTTATTTTCCCCGATTCCGTGTCCGACGGCCCAAGTTATGGATATTGGAAGCTTTCAAAAACTATATGGCCAAAACTTGCTGCTGGTTGGGGACGACGACGCATTTTCGTGCACCCCGTGCATAGCCGCTCCATACGTGCCCGGGGCACTGCTCGTCCGTGCGCGCCTTTTTGCGCACCACTAGTTTGCACGCCCCTCAAGCTGCCGCTCCGTGCGCTGCTCTTCCACACATGCCTTTCCGTGTGTCGCTAGTTCGTGCGCCCCACTCACAGCAACTCCGCACGCGCCTCGCGTGCTTCTTGTTCGCGTGCGCCAGTTCGTCTGTCATTGGTCCGCAAGCCCTGTGCGCTGCTCGTTCGTGTGTGCCTTTCCACGTGCCACCGGTTTGTGTACCCCGTACGCAGTCGCCCTGTATGATGTTCGCCCATGTGCTGCTAATCCGTGCCCCATACGCTATTGGCTCGTACGCCCCACACACAGTTTATTCCTACTTTCCATGCGGGGTGCCATCCTTCGCGTGCTGCCCCTTCCGCGTGCTCTGTGTGCCTGCACGCTTCTTATCCTCGCACGCTTTAAACGTTTGGCCCTCGCTCCTATATGCCTAAGTAACTTACGTGTCCAATAGCTCTCTAATGACTATGTGACTTGATCTTCATTCCTGACTTGATTACCTGTGTATGTGCTGGTATATTCTTTATGTGTACTGAGGTACAATATATGTGGGCACTGACGTGCTACCCCACACACTAAGAGTTCCTACTCGTTATATGTCAGTACCTCCAAAGCTCCAGCACATACATGATAAATGGCCAGTGGCAATGACATGGTTTGTTGCATGATGCATTACTCTAAGAAAGGATCTGTATAATGAACTCTACGTGTTAGTACAAATTCTTATTTAGGGTACTCGTATTAGTGTACGACAACTAGGGGACAAACATCTGGCCACGATATGTGAATCCAAGCCAACCTAGGGTTTGAATCAGGCAACTTAAGTAGTAGAAGCATTAAGAGGGAAAGAATCTCGAGGTTGTGCCACACTAGCCACCCCAGGTCCATCCTGACGTGTCGGGTTGGTCACCACAGATAAAGTTTAATCTGTCTATAGTGGATGACTATATCCGACTCTCATGTGCTATGTATTGTATGTTTCGCACGGTAGCCTTTCGAGGGACCGGTGCATAATCAATATGCTACGTGTATATAATATGGTTTGGGTAGCCATGCTCGATACACACGATCTGAGGATGCCTACAATCATTATCGCAGAGATAACCCCGCCAAATATAGAAAGCCGTAGAAACGATTGGTCGCATGAAAAAAATGACTTGATTGTGCCTTGTACCTTCTGTTAGTAGCCGAGGAACATGGACTGTCATGGTGCATGGTCCAACTCATGTCCTTGTTTGGTTGGGCTATCATGCTATGATAGACCGTGGACCGAGGTTACGATCGGAAGCCCATAACTTGACTATGGTTATAGAAAGTATCTTATCACGTCATGATATTGGCACCGTTTGTCCTTGTTTGGTTGTAAGGGTGTCATATGGTCGCGATGATAAGTTTTAATCCTATAACTCATGAGCCAGGTCTTATTTATTATGCTTGGATTTTATCTCACTCTTTTGTGCTCCCTTGTGATACTTGCTATTCGGGGCTGACCCCACTGATTTTGTTTGGACAGATCACGGAGCAGAGTCCGAGGATCCAACCTTCCTCTCTGACGTCAATGGTGCATACTAGGAGTAAGGTTGGCAGGGGACTCGAGTGGATTTCTTCTCCACCACTCAAATATTATTACTTATGTTCTGGCGTTTAGCCACTGGCACCTGTTTAGCCGGTTGTTCTGGATATTTTGTCTCCTTGCATAATTATAATTAAATCAGGCTGCAGCTGAATACGATTGTGTACCTATGACTCTTTGGGCTAGCTATCTTATAAAGCTAGTTCCCTACGATCATTTTGATAAAGCTTCGAGGACGCCTTACTGCTTTATCTTATATGTTCGTTAATTGTTGCTTCTTGCTTTGATTGATTGAGACATAGATCCTCTGTCAGACCGTAGAAGACTTGATTGTAGCATGCACCCCGAGTCTCATGACAGCTACGATCGCCATATGACATTTTTGTACTACATACAGAATAGCTGGCCTAGTCACTCTCCGTATTTCGGTACTAGGACGTGACAAAAGGAAAGCGATTCCCAATGAAAGAGAAATTAGGGAGAAAAGTGATTCCATCCATCCAAGCAAGGAATCATTTTCCCACATTGAAGTATTCACTTTCTTTTCCAAATTCCTTGGCATTTCCAAACACTGAAAAGGAAAATCAATGGGAATTGTAATTTCCCAAAGGAAAGAAAATGCCAAGGAATTGATTTCCTTTCCCTTGCATTCCGTGAACCAAACGAGGCCTATGTGCTTATGCTTTTCCACTCGATCCATATATTTGAATCATAACAAAAGCTTGTACATATGATGGCTAATTAGCATTTGTAACATGAATTTTATTTCAGTTCAGAGTTTAAGTGTTGACATATCCAATTAAAAAATTTGGACTCTGGATTTTTATTTAACTTTTTTTAGTATACCCTAACATGAGTACAAAAAACAAGATATAATGAAAAAAAAAGTCAAAAGTAAAAATCCAGGGTCTAAAATTTTTAATTCGATATATCAGGACTTAAACTCTAAGATGGTATAAAATTTAGAATCTAAAAACATATTAGTCCTATAAATTATACACAAATCAAGCTCCATCAAGATATATGCTATCTTACATCCATATATACGTGAAGACTATTTTTATCATCATCATTTGTATCCAACAGTGGATCCAGCCTTGGACGAGACAACAGCTGTTCCTCCTAGATTTTCGATTTTTTATTTATAAGTCTATATATACATGTTAGCTATATATTCAACCTTGTTTTTATGTATTTTAGATAGTTGCTTAGTTCATTTAGTTAAATAATATAGTTTAGCTCAAGTGATTATTGGTTCAAAATTTGTTAACCACGTTATTTTTATTTTTTTAGGATATTTACACTAAATGCCTTTATGTTTTGGATTTATAATACACAATACCCTTACTTTTAAATTAATTACATTAACCACCTACATATTTTATGTTTATTATACGGGATACCCCTAATTTAAGATAAAAATAAAAAGTTATAACAATAACTACCCCTAATTTTATTTTTATTTTATTTTCTAAAGGGAGTGGTGGTTACTGTAATTAGTTTAAAAATACGGGTACCCTGTGTTATAAAACCAAAATTAAGAATGGTTAGTGTAAATAACCTCAAAAAAAATTTATATAAATTTTATGTGATATTCCTTATAAATTTTAATTAAGTGTATTTTTACTCTAACTAAAAATATTTGTACATTTTTGTTCTCTCTGAAAATATTTTCTCGGTTTGCAATTTTTCTTACATGTATCTTTCAAGTTACAACTAACAAACCTTGATGTCACATCATTCGACACGTTCCACGTATATCTTATACATAATTAAATTAAAAAATTGGAAATAGAAGAGTAGTAAGTATGAAAGAAATTAAATTAAAGTTATAGTATAGTATAGTTTTGTTAATGTTAGAACAGAAATAATCCATAATAGTGTTAGAATAGAAGAAAATATTGGGAACACGGTGTGACCCGATCCGAAATTTGCCCATGAGATACGATATTGAACTGGGGCCATATGCCCTAAAAGAAATTTTTTATGTAAGGACTGAATCAATTTCAATTATGTACACCTCATAATCGCACATCCTACCCGATATGGGACTAAATTACCGACACCACTATCACCCCTTTTGAGCGCTCAACAGGAAACGAGACACAATCCAACAATCTCGACCTTAGCTCATTTTTGCTAGTCAAATTGCAATTTTTGCCCATTCCTACTCCTGCTAGCCGAACAACCTTAGCACCCTGCCACTTTCTATTCGGTCATGCTACTTTTTATTCGTTCCCGCCAGCCGAACAACATTAGCACAACTGTTACGTTTATTCGTTCCCATCAGTTGAGCACACAGGAGATCCAATATATTGTGATCACGATCTATTCAGCCAAAGAACTAAATTGATACATTCATCCATACCACCATTGTGTGTCAACAACAACGTCTTGCGATCTATTCGACCATAGAACCAAGCCGACACGTTTATCCACACTACCATTGTGTGTAAACCACAATATTTTGCTCTACCTTAGACACGTCAAACCTACCTTTGAAGCTAATCCTTGTAGTTGCATATGCTTCTAACTCTACATTTAGAATAGAGACTGTATATCCATATATATGCATGAACGTTCAGCACCATCTGTTTCGAACCAATTAGAGTCGTCCAAACCACTCATGTAACTGTGTGCTTTGATGCTACTTGTTGGGAATGCAGTATCATGCCCTAATTTCATATATCTTTCATTCTTGCTTCGACTGTACTGAATCGACCGTCCTTGCTGGGTGTGATGCCGTATAATTCTGGTGTTGCACTTGTACAAGGCAAGAACATGCAAATTTGTGTCATTTTGAAATATCGAAACACAGTTACATTGATGAAATATTGAATACACGGTATATGAAGAAATAACTCATTTTTATTGATAAAGTAGCAACATGTACAACTTTTCTGAGTATTCTTTGAAATATCGTTCTGGCTTACACTGCTTCATAAAAAACTGATAGGCTGTCATGAAATAACTTTCCATTCCATACATTATGCCTCTTTATTATTTTTGAAAATACTACGCAACAACTCTTGACTCCAAAAGTACTTTGAAATCTGTATTCAAAAATCAACTTGAAATAGCAACAACTAGTCTTTATCTCCCTCAGGCTCCCGCGTTCTTCTCGAAACCTATGGAGGAGGCGTTAGCACATTATAAAAATGCACTGGTGAGTCCCTTGGACCTACTTAGCTAAACCAACATTTGTAAAATTAATGACAAGCATTTTAAAGATTCTTTATTAAGGACTAGCAAATCATAGCAATTCATAATAAAGTAATATGGTACAATATTAAAAGTAATCATTTATTTTACCATCGGTCGATTCCAGCTTTCCTGCATAAGATACAAGATAATAATAATAATAATACTTACCATCCATTCATAAGACAATTATTAGCATGCATCCTGACTACATGGCCACTAACGTTGTTATACCATACGGACTCAATGCCATATAGAATTTCAAGATAATGCGATGTTCCATTCAAAGTAGGTAGCTAGTCCCAATGAATGCCTCGTAATTACTCATGCTACCAAAGTACTCCAATATTCCCCCTAGGTCAAATAGGTCACAGTACCCTAGGTATCGTTTGAGAAAACTCATCTCAAACCTTGTGCACAAGTTGTCCATGACCATGCGAATGCATGTACGACTCGATAAACGTAAAGTACATGGTAAATTATCGAAAGTAAAGAGACAATATGTTCATTTATGAGAATTTCATATTCATCATCTCAGGTATCAATTCATTCCATTCCAACACTTATCGCAACATTTTATTTCTCTTAGGGACAAGCATCATTTCATTCTTTGTATCACTAGCATAATCAATTCATTTAATGTGTCCATTACACTAGCATCTTAGTGGTATTGACTTATGGCATTATAAGCATCATGTTATCGATCAACGGATGTAGCAAGGCAACAAGTTAGTTCAATTGATTTGCATGAAGGAGTAGCGAAGAAGGGTCAAACCACCACGGAGAATCCACCACTCACTAATTAGAGGATTGCCAAAAGAAAAAAAGGAACTCTTGTGTGATTAGCCTTCAGTCACGCGTCTGCCTTCAATGGCACCAACAGTTTGGTTAGTACTCCGTCTCATTTGTTCCTTTCTCTCAAAATTCTTAAGAATGAATGTACGACAAATTGATGAGAACGACAACAAAATCAAATTATCGAAAACTATTCAGAAAAGCATCCATCAAAACCAAGCAGCAAAACATCCAGAAAACTCTTAGACTCATTTCAAGATAAACTGATCCATCAGTTGGAAAGGTTCTTATGCATTCATCCATGATCGATTTGATGACGACGGTAAGTTTTCCCAATACCCAGTTTCGACCGAGTCAAGCACAAGCCTTACATAGTGGACCGCTAGGAGTGGGGTGTTGACCCAAACTGGATCACAGTCAACCTAATTTAGATAATTAACAAACTGATATCTTTTATGATCCAATATGACACATCAAGTTCAAGACATAACATCATCTACGATCAAATACAATGCATCAAGTTCAAGACAGACGTCGTCTACAAACTGTTACATTGCAAATGTTTTTGTTCTCAGTCTGTAAATTTTTAATTTATTGAGTCTAGGAAAATGTACTTGAGTCGTACTGAGTCATCACAAACCTTAGACATATATCTCAACCTCCACTATACAAAATAAACCAATTCATAAACCAAACCAAACCACCCTCACCCATATAGAACTTATGGTCTGAGGTAGACAGAATTCGGGCCGAACTCTGTCTAAGGCAGAACTCGAGCCTAACTCTGCCTTCTTAAAATTAGCAACCTGATTTTTAGGAACACCTTGCGACGAACTGTCCAATGTTTAAATTTTTGAATATTTGGGACAGAATTCTGGCCGAACTCTGCCCCTGACTAGTATAAATACAACTTGATTTCTTCTATTTCAAATCATCTCTCACTCTCAAGCTTTCAAATCTTCTAAGCCTTATATGCTCCAAGCCTTACTCTTATAAATCCCCTAGCCATAAAACTTCCTAAGCCCCAAGGTGCTCAGTGCGATTTAGCTAGAAGTTCTGTGCAAGAGTTAAAAAGAAGTCACTTAGAAAATGCCAAGTTTTACATCTACGAAGTCAAAGTAGTCGAGCGCTTCTAAGGCACGTGTTTATAAGAAGTTGGTGTGCTCTTTTGACTAAAGGTGCATACGTATCCTATTTCATACATAGTGGATTCAAACTCCGAACAAGAGTTCTCGGACCTGGACTAGTCCTCCATGAGAGAAACCAGGATATATCGATGTATTTGCATTTTCTCTTCTAAACTCTTTTACTTTTCGTATTATTACTCTCTGATTATATAGTTGCTTTCTGGACTTTACATAGAGTTATTTTTTAGTTGGTCATTATAGACACAAACTCTATTCACCCTCCCTCTAGAGTTGCCTACACGTTACTTCAATTGGTATCAGAGCTTTGGTCTTTTGATAAAGGATTAACATCCTAGAGCTGATATATGGCAACCATACAACCTATTTTCACCAACTACACATACTGGAAGACACGAATGAGTTTCTATTTGAAATCTCTAGACTTTGACTTATGGACCATAGATACAGACGGGTATAAGAAGCCTGCTAGAATTGTAGTCGATGGGAACCTCATAGAGAAATCTCATGACAAATACACTGATCCAGAAAAGAAATAGGCTAGTCTAGATGCTAGGGCTATTAATGCTCTCTTCTGTGCTATAAACAGGACTGAATTCAACAGGGTATCTATGTGTACCACTTTACAGGAGTATGAAGCATTCAAGATGAAGCCCAACGAGATGATCACACAGATGTTCACCAGATTTCTTGGTATCATCAACTTTCTATCTTCCCTTGGAAAGAACTACTCCAACCATGAGAAGATACACAAGGTATTAAGGGGACTAACGAAGAACTGAAACCCTAAAGCCACGACAATCATCAAAGGAAACGATCTCACTACCAAGTCTCTAGAGACTATGACCGGCAAACTAATGACGCATGAGCTCGACCTCAAGGACTTTGAAGAAACTGCTCCAAAGGAAAAAGAAATCGCTCTAAGAGTTTATCGCCGAAAGAATGCTCCAGATGAAACAGACGATGACGACACCAAAGGTGATGATCAGGAGCTCATGGTTCGTAACTTCAAGAAGTTTCTACGCTTCAACCAAAGGAAGAAGGAACAACACAAAGACGACGATGAAGAGCCTATCTGCTTCGGTTGTAAGAACACAGGGCATGTCAAGAAAGACTGCACTGCAGCAAAGAAAAGGAGCTGATATGATAAATCATACAAGAGGCCATCCTCTCAAAAGTATGCCAACACAAGCATCTGGCACAAAAGCGAAGCCAATGACTCAGAAGATGAAGAGGGCACTCCCCAAGATACTGTAAACGTCTGCCTAATGACAACTTCCGACCAGGTAACAAATGATCCACTTGATAATTTTACTTTTGATGAACTTGGAGATGCTTTTAGTGATTTACTTGAAAATCACAAGAAGTTACTTAGTAAATACAAACACGCAAAGGATAAGATTAAGACTCATGAAGCTGAGATTCATAGACTATCATGCTTACTTGATAATGTTAGAGACACTTCACCCACAGATAACATAGAGGAGTTATCCAAGCTTAAAATAAGCTTACACGATGTTGAATCACATATTGAGAAACAAACACATGACCTTACCGTACTCAATAAAGAGCTTACGGAAGAGAAAAAGAAGTACAATACTGCAGTTGTAAGAATTAGTACTTTGACTACCAAATATGATAAAATATATACTGCCTCTAAAAGATTAGAGATCAGGTTGGGCAAACAGGTTATTCAACCTCAAACTCAGTCTCACGGTCACAACACTTACACGAGACACAAGACTACTCATCACAAGAATACATGGCATAAGAAAAACACAAACACACATGCTGCACACAAACATGCTTTCATGTACACATATTCTCATGCAGTATGACAATCACCCACACATAGACATCATTGTCATCCTGCTCCTAACAAAAAAATGCTTGTTACATGTCACTACTGTGGTAAAAATGGACACACTTCACCACAATATAGAATCAGAAGATTAGTTTATTTAAATATATATGCATGGGTACCGAAGACTAATATTTCAGGACCCTTAAGAATTTGGGTACCAGAGGTCACATCTACTCGTGGTGTGGGTGGACCTTCCTTTATCTTCTAGAAGCAATTAGATTTTCGATAGTGGGTGCTCGCGACATATGACTGAAAATGCAAATCTTTTCACAACACTATCGATGAAAAGGCAAGGATATGTATCCTTCGGCAATAATCTAAAATGTTATATTATAGGTAATGGTACTATTGGTAATCCTCCTTTTCCTTTCATTAAAGATGTCTATTTAGTAATAAAGTTAAAGCATAACTTGTTCGGCATTAGTCATCTTGCTGACAATGGATATGACATTAACTTTGGAAAAAATAAATGCTCTATATATGATAGATCATCTGGAGACATTGCTTTTGAAGGGATAAGGGAAGATAACATTTATATATTTTATCTCTCGAAAGATACTAACAATGTAGGAAGATACCTCTACGCTCACAAGGATGAAAGATTACTATGGCATATGTGTCTTGGACATGCAAACATGGATACCATATCAAGAATTTCAACCAAGAAGCTAGTAAGAGGACTACCGGATATCACATTCAAAAAGGATACGGTGTGCCGAATGTGAGAAAAATAAGGCGACAAAATCTTCATTTAATTCCGTCAACTATGTAAATACTACTAGACCTTCGCAACTTTTTCATATGGATTTGTTTGGTCCTAGTAGAGTAGCCAGCCTTGGTGGAAAACTATACGCCTTTGTGATTATTGATAACTTTTCTCGCTTTATTTGGGTTTTCTTTCGTTAAAATAAAACTGATACTATTTCTGTTTTCAAAATTTTTGCTAAAAAGGTACAAAATAAAAAAGGCTTCATGATTACTCGAATCCGAATTGATCATGGTGGCGAATTCAGAAACTCTGATTTTAAAAAGTTTTGTAATTTAAATGGTTTTAATCATGAATTTTCTTGTCCTAGAACTCCCTAACAAAATGGTATTGTGGAGCAGAAGAATAGAACTCTTGGCGATATGGCCAGAGTCATGTTGAATCAATTTTCACTTCCAAAATATTTTTGGACTGAAGCTGTAAGTACAGCATGCCATGTCTTGAATAGGATTTTGATTCGACCTATTTCGAAGAAAACTCCCTATGAACTTTGGTTTGGTAGAACCCCAACTATTTTTTATTTTAGAGTGTTCGGTTGTCGTCGCTTTATCCTGAATACCAAAGACAATTTAGGCAATTTTGATGCCAAAGCTGACGAAGGTATTTCTCTTGGATATGCTTCCAAGAGTAAAAGATACAGAGTATTCAACAAACGCATCATGATTGTTAAAGAATCTATTAATGTTACTTTTGATGAGAATAATAGTACAACAGCTATTCTTGATGATGACAATGACGTAGATATCAAATCAATAACTTCCAAGGATACAACATCTGGAACCAGTTCTCTGGAAAGCTTACCAAAGAAGTTCCGTTTCACTCCTGAACATCCAAAAAACTTGGTAATAGGTGAGGTATCAAGAAGATTAAGTACTCGTTCATCTATTAGAGATTCTACAGCTAGTACTACTTTTATATCCCAAATAGAACCTAAAATATTTTAGAAGCTTTTTCTGATAAATTTTGGATATCTGCAATGCAAGAAGAACTCAACCAATTCGAAATAAATCAGGTTTGGGAAATTGTTCCTAAACCTGTTGACCATTCTATCATTGGCACTCGATGGATCTTTCGTAACAAAGTTAATGAGGACGGTTCAGTCACACGTAACAAAGCACGTCTCGTAGCTCAAGGATATAACCAAGAGGAAGGTATCGACTACGATGAAACTTATGCTCCTATTGTACGGCTTGAATCAATCCGCATGCTTTGTGCTTTGCAAATTTCCAAAACTTCAAATTCTTTCAAATAGATGTCAAAAGTGCTTTTTTTTAATGGTTTTATTAAAGAAGAAGTTTTCGCAAAACAACCACCTGGTTTTGAAAATTATAAATTTCCTGATCATGTTTTCAAGCTTAAGAAATCTCTTTATGGCCTCAAACAAGTCTCTCGTACTTGGTATGAACGCCTAAGCACTTTCTTACTTGAAAAAGGCTTTTTAAAAGGAAAGATTGACATGACACTTTTTATAAAATTAATTGATGCCACAATTCTATTAGTGCAAATTTATGTAGATGACATTATCTTTGGGTCTACTAATGAGGCATTATGTCAAGTATTTGCCAAGGGTATGCAGAATGAGTTCGAGATGAGCATGATGGGGGAGCTTAACTACTTCCTTGGATTGTAAGTCAAACAAAACTCACAAGAGATTTTCATCAGTCAATCAAAGTATACAAAGGACATGCTAAAAATTTTTGATCTTGACAACATCAAATCAATCAGTACTCCGATGTCTACAACAATAAAATTAGGACCTGATAAAAGCGACAAACCAGTCGACCAATGTAAGTATCGAGGTATGATCGGTAGTTTACTCTATTTAACTGCTAGTCGTCCTGATATAATGTTTAGTGTTTGCCAATGTGCTCATTATCAAGCCAAACCTAAGGAATCACACATGAGCGTAGTTAAGCATATCTTTCGATACCTTAAAGGTACTGTTACAGTGGGCTTGTGGTATCCTAAAACCACATCTTTTGACCTAATCGGTTATTTGGATGCTAATTTTGCTAGATGCAAAGTCAACTGTAAAAGTACCAGTGGTACGTGTCATTTATTAGGCAAAGCTTTAGTCTCTTGGTTTAGCAAGAAATAAAACTCTATCACACTATCAACAACCGAAGCTGAATACATAGCTGCAGGACGTTGTTGTGCTCAGATTTTGTTGATAAAGCAAACCCTAGCAGACTATAATTTATCTTTTAAGCACATTCCTATATTCTGTGATAATACTAGTACTATTAACTTGACTAAAAACCCTATATGTCACTCATGCACTAAGCATACAGAAATACGACACCACTTTTTAAGAGATCATCAATTGCAAGGCACTATCAATCTAGAATTCATTGACACTGATAATCAGCTAGCAAACTTTTTTACTACACCACTTACCAAAGAGCGTTTCAACTTTCTTCATCGAGAATTGGAGATCTTGGATAAAAAATGTCAAACCATAAGCCTTACATGCGCAAATACTTGTTAAATCAAATTCACATATGTAGCATTATTTTGGGTACAAGCCGAAGGGTCCTTCTATCAACAAGACATAAAAGTCTAAACGACACGGTGCCAAGTGTCTTTGAACTACTAGCTGGGATCCGGTCCCTACAGCTAACTTGAGACGATTCACGTATACTAAATAATGATTCACAAGTCTGTCGCATGTTCTACTTATTTTGTGGCGAATAAAATCCACTTTTTTTTAATTCGAGACTACATTTTCTACTTTTTGTGCCCATCTTTACACTGTTTGGAGTTCTGGATCCACAGGGGCCAAACTCAGGCCGAACTCTGCTGATTTCAGTATTTGGGCCAAACTCCGTCTGGTGGGTTCCAGAACCTTCAGCCATTCTTGGTCGTCCGATCTACTTG
Organism: Iris pallida; assembly: GCA_029216955.1. Lineage (NCBI taxonomy): Eukaryota > Viridiplantae > Streptophyta > Magnoliopsida > Asparagales > Iridaceae > Iris > Iris pallida. The sequence continues at coordinate 2,824,573 of JANAVB010030019.1, read as the reverse complement.
ATCAAAGCCCCATATTTTGCTATTGCAGTCGGCCCTACTTTATAAAACCACGAATTTTAGACCTCTCTCTTCATCTTCCACTTCTCTCCATCCACTTTTCTCAAAACCCTAACCCTAGATTTCTCAATTTTTGTGCTTTCTCCTCTCCAAACTCAAGATTTGAAGTTTTTGGGGGATTCTCTTTCATCTTCATCAATTCTCTTTGAGGTATGTCTCTTGTAGCTTCTCCTCTCTACTCTCCTTTTTTCCACCTAGACTATTTTCTAGAGGAAAAAGGAGTAGAAGTGAAGCATCTTCATCCAATCCTCCTTCTCCTCCGCCTAATGTCAATCCCCCTCACCCTTTATTTAATCCACCTCCTCCTTCCAATGTTGACACCTACAATGAGCACATCTTTGTTTCCTTAAAAGCTTCTAAGGAATGGTATTCAGATTTTTGTGCACGTAGTGTGGAGCCGGGTCATCCTATCAATTTTACTATCTTTCATGAATTTGAACCTAACTTTAGAGATCTTTGTCTTGATGAACTAGTCTCTACTTCTTCACGAATTTATCTTAATGTTGTCCAAATGTTTTATTGCAATCTCACTCATGATGACCGTAAGATTTATTCAAGGGTAGCCGATATCGACATTAAGTTCGATGACTTTAACTTAGTGGAGCATTTGCAACTCCCTGAACCCAATACTTGGGAACGCCTTATTGATGCTCGTGAATTCAAATTTGTTGGCAATATCACCCGAGAAGGCTTTAAGGACATGATGTGTGAACCAACCTTCGTCCTCGTAAACTTTGTGCCAAATATCTCAACCAATATTTTTATGAATTTCATCGTATCATATTATCTTATATCCTACCAAAGTCGGATCTATTGATGAAGTCACCTACCTAGAGATTATGGTACTGTATTATCTAAATTTTACCATCCCTTTCAACTTTTTATGCACGACGATGGACTGGATGATTTGTGCTAGAAAGAAGCCCAAAGCACTTGTCTATGCGATGTACCTTCCTATGGTCTTTTTTGCCTTCAACATTCTATTAGACGAATGTTAGTTTTTAGGAGCTCCTGCATATCTCTCTTAGGCTCGTATGACAGTTCCTGCACCTTTACCTCATGCTCCTGTTGAGGAAGCATCATCTGATTCTGATGCCCCTCAATCCGAACCACCTGCTATCATGGATTCTATCAGAGACATGTTGCGCGACCGCTTCCAGTTGGAAGACGATTGCTACACTCAGCTGGATTATCGGACCACTCTTCAGATGACCACCATTAGCAACACTCTTATGACATCCAATACAACATGGCAAGGTGTCACACTCATTTTTCTAATTAAGGGTATTCTAGTCATTATGTGCTAATTTGATTTTCTTATTTTTTTTAATTAAATTGATTGTTGTGTGGTTTGGATTGGTGTTTTGGTAGGACCAAGATGGTATAACCTTAGTCAACCTTGAGGTGAATCGGATGCCGGATGAGAAAGTTAGGGTTTTTAGAGAAGAGAGAAACTAGGGTTTGTACTTGTGACGGCTACAAACCAAAGCACAATGATATGAATGGGGGGCTGCTTTGGCCGGCCAAAGGGGCTTGATTAGGGTTAAGGTTTGCTCATGGGCCAATTGCACTCCTCAAGTTGCTATAGAGGCCCATTCAAAAAGGCTAAAAAGGCTTTATGGAAAATAGCTTAAAAAATGATTTAATAGCTTCCTAATTTGGACATTAGCCCTAAAATAAAATCTAAAAGGCCAAGGATAAATTAGCACATAATAACTAGAATACCCTTAACTAGAAAAACCCTAACTTTATGGGCCTATGAGCAAACCCTAACCCTAATCAAGCCCCCTTGGTCGGCCACAGCAGCCCTCCATTCATATCATTGTGCTTTAGTTTGTAGCCATCATAAGTATAAACCCTAGTTTCTCTCTTCTCCAAAAACCCTAATCAAGCCCCCTTGGCCGGCCACAGTAGCCTCCCATTCATATCATTGTACTTTGGTTTGTAGCCGTCACAAGTGCAAACCCTAGCCTTTTTGACATGGGCCTTTTTAGCAACATGAGGAGTACAATTGGCCCATGAGCAAACCCTAACCCTAGTCAAGCCCCATTGGCCTGCCACAGCAGTCCCCCATTCATATCATTGTGCTTTGGTTTGTAGCCGTCACAAGTGCAGCCTCCCATTCATATCATTGTGCCTTGGTTTGACCTTTCTAAAATAAATTAGCACATAATGACTAGAATACCCTTTATTAGAAAAATGTTCGCCATTATCCTTGGCCTTTTAGATTTTATTTTAGGGCTAATGTCCAAATTAGGATGCTATTAAATCCTTTTTAAAGCTATTTTCCATAAAGCCTTTTTAGCCTTTTTGACATGGGCCTTTTTAGCAACTTGAAGAGAGCAATTGGCCCATGAGAAAACCTTCACCCTAATCAAGCCCCCTTGGTTGGCCACAGCAGCCCCCCATTCATATCATTGTGCTTTGGTTTGTAGCCGTCACAAGTGCAAACCCTAGTTTCTCTCTTCTCCAAAAATTCTAACTTTCTCATCCGGCATCCGATTTACCTCAAACGAATTACGTTGCGACCGTGGGAAGGAGGAGAACTTGCTGGAGCATTGCTAGCAAGGACTTGGAGACGTTTGCTCGAGAGAAACTGGTCGTCAAAGCGCTCGAAGATTCCCTTTTATTGAGATCCTAACTCTCAATAGGTAAATCTCGTTCTATTATTATTTGTTCTAATTTTTCTTCGTTATAGCATGCTTCTAGGTACACTCGACTTGTAGGATTAGTTTCGTTCGATTTTGTGTCCGTTCGATGTGCGTATCAGGTACGTATCGGAGCTACAACGTATGTGTTCGATGAAATTACTCAATGGGTTGAAACTTGATAATTTGTGAAACTATTTATATATTTGGATAACCCTAGATGTGGGAATCATGACACCGTAGTTTGCGCTTCGAATCGAGCTCGTGTACGTGTCCAAACAGGACACGAATACGCTGCACGTGTAGGCCGCATGCGTGCCCTACTGCCGTGTGTTGTTTGTGTGATACACAGGCCACGTGGCCGCGTGCCACTTGGCGTGTAGGTAGGGGCAATGTCTGTGGACACGTCCCCCAAGTTTTGTGTCGTCTTAATTCGAATCGAGTGAGGGATCACGACTGCACGGGTTGACACACGCACATGCGTGCGCACACAGCCGCCGCTGACACGGCCCTCGTGTTGACACATGTGGACACGTGGACCCGATCTGATGTGTCCTACGTGTAGCCCTATACCTAGCCTATCCTAGGACACGACCACGACACGTGTCCCTAGACTTGCCATCCCGCGTGCACGATGATGTGCACTGTTCTGTGCACACGCGCACAGGCCGTACGTGGACACGGGCTTCGTGCACGTCGGACACGACACTTGGCCGCATGCTATCTCGGCCAGTAGGTCAGGGAAGTGTTAGCCTAGGTGTACGCAAAGTTTTACGAGAAACGGTTCAAAATCTAGCGAGAAATCGAATTCGTACCGATTCATTTGACACACGTATCGAGTTTTTCGACACTCACTCTGTGGACACGATACGGATACGGTTTCGACTCCGTGAGTACCCGAGCACGTTCCATATACCGAGACCATCGTATATGCCAAGTTTCGCGGATTCTAGTTGGGTATTTTGCGATTTGGGTCTCGAGTTGAGATTTCGGGTTTCGAATATATATATATATATATATATATATATATATAAAATAAATTTTTGTCATAATTTGATTTCCTGAGATTTTAATGATAATTTTTGAGTTTATAATAGGTTAATTAAGTTCTGGACTTGCGGGGAGTGGTCGTTGGGTTTATACCCTATTTTATCTACTATTTATGTATATATTTAGGTTTTCCTCTTTATGTGTGTATATATATGTGTGTGTGTGTGTGTGTGTGTGTGTGTGTGTGTGTGTGTGTGTGTGTGTGTGTGTATTTCATATATATAGCTATATGTATATAAATAGATACATTGGTGAATTAGTCGAGATAAGTAATCTCAGAGTCGAGTTTCATTTCCCCTTCGAGTGACCAACTTCCTTTACATATATGTGTATTTGTGTATATGCCTATATATATGTATAAGTTACTTTATGATAGATATATGTATATATTTATGGTATAGTCCCATAGTTAAATAATTAGCTTTTGTTCTCAGTTTTGAACCCTCACACTGCCCCTTTTCGACACACAACCACACAAACCTCTTTTCACAAGTAAGGTTATATATATATATATATATATATATATATATTATATATATACAATTATATATATATATAATTGTTTGCTTGTGAATGTAGCCTAAGGAGTATTTAGTCAGTTTAGTATTGACCCAATGAGCCTAGAATGGCCGAGTGACCGACAAGTTGACCAAGTTGACAAAAGTCAACTTTGGGTCAAACTTGATCCAATTCGACTCAAACGAACTTAGAATGACTTGAAAACTTGTGTATGACCTAAAACTTAGTAAACGGACTAGTTGACCTATAGTTGACCAGGTTTGACCAGAGTTGACCAGGTTTGACCAGAGTTGACCAAGGGTTGACTTTGACCTAGAAGGACCTAGAAGCATGTAGAAGTACATTGTAGACCTTTCTTATGATATTGTGGACCATGTTGTGACTTGTGGTTATTTTAAATAGGGTTACATCACTCCAGTTCAGTTACAATTCCTCATCAGCAGCTTGGATTGTCAGGCGACTACATTCTCTGACCGTTTCATTCTTGCTTGGACATATTTACTTGTTATAGACTAGTTTACTTGTTGCTGTCACGATGTTATCACGGATTAGTACTATATGGATCTCTTCATGCGATGTTATCCCCTCGGATACATTAGGTATATTGTGCTTATGTACTTTATCATGTGCATCGTCTACTTTTGTATTCGTATTTATTCATGTATATGAGTGACATTCATGTATACTCATGATCATGTGAGCCTTAATGTATAACCCAGTATTCATGTGGACTAGTTATCCATGTGACACACTACTTTCATGTGCAATAACATAACCTGGACAGATCCTTGTGTACTGATTGGGGCAGGGGAGTATTTTTTTGGTTATGTGATCTACACCATTATTATGTACAACTCCAAACTAGATTTAAGTCATGTACAACCTAAGACAGTTTACATAACCAGATTGTGCTCTGTATCACGTAGTTAGTTCAGTTCTCTTATTATATCATGCATATCTATTTCCATATATCATGTTCACTTTTACAGTCTTTTTTCTTTACAGTAGTTCATATATGGTATTCTATTGCTTGTTTCATATTTCCTTTCATGTTATGATCTGTGTGAGAGATATGTATTCGTTCCTGTCCTGACTGGACCGTTAAGAATATTACAGATGATGAAGATTGCTGCAATACTTACTATGGAGCAGGCCTAGTTGACATAGGTGACCTGGACCCTCAGCAGGATCCAGTAGTCGCTGAGGACTTGCCATTAGCTTAGTCTAGACTATTCTTATTATTTAGTTCTTGAGACAATTGTGATTGTACTGAGATATTATTTATGGAGTTTTGTACTGAGACTTATTATTTATATTTGTGACTCTCCCTATCTCTGTTGAGATTATCTTATCATCGTTTTCATCTTAGTTTGTGATTGAGATTACTTATTATGTTCTTCTCTATTCGGAGCATATTCTAGATTGTGTTAGATGTTGGACCTAGGACATCTTTCTACCGCCGGCACTGCGGCGTAGGCTAGATGTACCCACTTCTCGTGCCCTTACACTGTGTGCGGGTCGTGACACAAGGTATCCCACTATGCCTTTTCCTATGGGTCGGGACACCCTTCTCACGAAGGCTACCGGTGACCCTTGGGCCATGAGGTATCTAGATCCTGATGCTGCTTTTATCGATCTTCGTCACTCTGCCAGTGAGCCGTCGAATTCTATTGGTCCATCTCGTCCTTCTGCTCGTTGATGGCTATGGTCTACTACTTGATGATGTTGCTGACGCACTTTAGTTATGCTTTGTAGTTTACAGTTTCATTTCATGACACTAGTTATCTTTCTGCTGTATTTTATTTCATTTCATATGTATGACTACGAGTTTCTCATGATGGATTATCAAAACTGCTAGATTTCTCTATTAAAGTTTGGTTATGTTGTGTGTTTGCTCTCTTCACTTTGTCTATTTTTATTCCTTTACAGGGGAGCTATGCACTATTTTGCTAAATGACAAAACGGGAGAAAAATAGCATAATATGTGATATTTGATGTGATATTGTATATACATTATGTTATGTTGGATAGAGCTTTGTATCAGGACGAAAATATTCATTTGAGGGGGTGCCACGTCATATGTGTAAAGTATCTTCTCTCCTTCAACATGTGTCTAGGTATGAATATTGAGACATAAAAATATTATTTTGTCACTTATCAAAATAGGAAAGATTGTTGACCCAAACTAGATCACAGTCAACCTGATTTAGATAATTAACACACTGATATCTGATATGAGCCTATACGACACATCAAGTTCAAGACAGAACATCATTTATGATCAAATACGATGCATTAAGTTTAAGACAGACGTCGTCTACAAGCTGTTACATTGCAAATGTTTTTGTTCTCAGTCTGTAATTTTTTAAATTATTGAGTCTAGGAAAATGTATGTTGAGTCGTACTGAGTCATCTCAAACCCTAGACATATCTTTCTAAGCTCTACCATACAAAACAAACCAATTCCTGAACCAAACCAAACCACCTTCACTCATATAGGGCTTTTGGTCTGAGGTAGACAGAATTTGGGCTGACCTCTTCCTAAGGCAGAGCTCAGACCGAAGGCTACCTTCTTAAAATCAGCAACCTAATTTTTACGAACATTTTGCTATGAGCTGTCCAATATTCAAATTTTTGAATATTTGGGACAGAATTCCGGTCGAACTCTGCCTCCCCTGACTAGTATAAATAGAGATTGATTTCTCCCATTTCAAATCAACTCTCACTCTCAAGCTTTCAAATCTTCTAAGCCTTATATGCTCTAAGCCTTACTCTTCCAAATACCCTAGCCATAAAACTTCCTAAGCCCCAAGGTGCTCAGTGCGATTCAGATAGAAGTTCTGTGCAAGACTTAAAAAGAAGTCACTTAGAAAATTCTAAGTTTTGCATCTGCGAAGTCAATGTAGTCAAGCGCTTCCAAGGCTCGTGTCTATAAGAAGTTGGCATGCTCTTCTAACTAAAGGCGCGTGTGTACCATATTTTACAAATAGTGGATTCAAACTTCGAGCAAGAGTTCTCGGGCATGGACTAGTCCTCCCCGAGGGAAACCTTGATAAACCGTTGTGTTTGTGTTTGCTCTTCTAAACTCTCTTACTTTCCGCATTATTACTCTCTAATTATATAGTAGATTTCTGGACTTTACCTAGAGTTACTTTTTAATTGGCCATTATAGTTACAAACTCTATTCACCCCCCTCTAGAGTTGCCTACACGTTACTTCACGGGGTACTACATAATATACCACTAAGAAAAGTTTCGTCCTCGAAACTTAAAACAAAGGTCCTATCTCAAGATTATCAAACATCGAAGGGTATTTCTTTCTTATCTCATCCTCGTGTTCCCACATCGATTCTTCGACATCATGATTCTGCCATAATATACGAACCAAAGGAATCATTCGGTTCCATAAAACTTTTTTTTCCTATCCAAAATCTGAATAGGTTCTTCATTGTACGATATGTCAGCACTCAACTGCAAATGATCGAAGTTCACTACGTGGCTTTGGATTATGCATATACTTTCGCAATTGAGATATGTGGAAGACGTCATACACTTCAACCAGAGCTGGAGGTAGTACACGTCGATAGGCTATTGAGGCCACCCTCTCAAGAATCTCAAAGGGTCCAACGAATTTCGAGCTCAGCTTTCCCTTGATTCCAAATCGTATCACATCTTGCATGGGTGTGACCTTCAAGAACATTTAATCACCCACTATTAATTCCAATGGTCGTCGATGTGCATTCGCATAACACTTTTATCGGCTCTGAGCAACTCGAAGCCTCTCTCGAATTAAGCGGATATTCTCGACGGCTCATTCCACAAGTTCTGGTCCGAGCACTTGCTGTTCACCGACTTCATCCCAGTATATAGGTGACCAACATTTTTATCTATACAACGCCTCATACAGGACCATCTAAATACTTGCTTAATAACTGTTGTTATAAGCAAACTTTACCAATGCGAGATGTGCATCCCAATTTGGCTTCCAATCGAGCACGCACAGTCTCAACATATCCTTAAGGATCTAATTTATCCTTTCTGTTTGACTATCAGTCTGCGGAAGATATGTCGAATTGAAATTCAACTTAGTGCCCATTGATGATTGAAGACTATTCCAAATGGACAACAAGCACTACAAAAAAATACACATTCAGCGACATGCAATATATAGCAAAAAGTTAGATTTGTGTCGCCAAAGCATTTCTGCGACATATTTGGCTATGTCGCACACAAGTCGTTGTAGTCTTGTCTGGAAATGTCTTTGGCAAAATTAAATGAGACATATCGCAGAATGTAAGCACTTTTGGCAACATATCATATTTTTGATTTTAAATAACTTTTGGCGACATGTGTCTTGTGTGTCGTAGAAAGATGGATACTTTGGCAATATAACACACGTCGCCAAAAGTCTGTTTTTTTGTTTTGTTATTATTATAAAAATGTTTTTTGCTACACAATTTGATGTCGTGAAAGCTAATTTATATTTCTTATATTTATTTATTTATATTATGTTTTTATTTTTGCATATATTTTTCAACATAAATGTAAAAAATCTTATTTCGAAAATAACATACAAACATTGAAATTTATATTCAAAGAACTTGAGAACAAAGAGCAACAAGTTACCATGAACACAACTTGATATCCAATACAATGTCTTCAAACATCTCTTCATAAAATAATCCAATAATGTAATATTTTAACAACTTCAAATAGCCATTCAAAAAGAAATGTATTGTTTTCCACAAACGTATTGTATTCCAGCTAGACAACTATAGTTTCAACTAAAATACATGAATTGAATGTCTTTCCAAAAAATTAGCCTACAATATATCTCATATATGAATATCTTCCCCAAAATTGGCTTATTGTCTATGTGATCCTGCAAACAAAAATTTTAAAAAAAATGTAAGAAACAAACAAAGTTACGGAGTTAGTATAAAAATGTAAGAGTCAGACTAAGCATATATTGTGTGATGATTTCACCATCTATGTAATTATTGATGTTTCAACATTTTATAACTTGGACAGTTACATTTAAATATCATAATACAAAGAGAAGAGAGGTAAGAATCAAACTAAGTTATGGAGTTAGTATAAAAGGGATCAATTATATAAGCATGGTGACCATTAATCATATCATAGAAAAGTAATGCACAGAAGAGAGGTAGGAATCAAATAAGGTATCTCCTATACATCATCAACTTGATATTGGGTACATAAAGTACAGGTAAAAGGCTCCTCAGTGCGATCCCAACGACGGATTGGTCGATCATGAGATCCAGTAATGATGAAATCACTACGATTACTAATTGCAAAACACCAAACTTGAGCATGATGTCCCTCAAGAGTTAAAAGCTCTCGGAACTTATTAGCATCCTTATACTTGACAAGGCAATCTTTTCCAACGCTAAAAAAAGTAGTGAGTGTTTTTCGTAAATTTTACATCCATAACGCTGCAACCAAAACAACAGACTTAACATATAGACCATATTGAACTCCAAGCACAAGTTAATGATGCAAAACATGCCAAGTGACCTGTTATCGTAAGAAAAAATAGATTTATGACAGCCACCAAAATCCAAACCCTATATCTTCAAATTTTTTTCAAGATAACCACTTACTATAAGCTCCCTATCAGATGAGATATCCATACAAAGCACCGGTAGCTTGTGACCATATAAGGAAAGGGACTATTTTAAGGAGTCCATATAGAAAACCTGTAGATAGGTGAAACATAAATGCCTTATTACATGATATAATATGCAGGAACTCACCCATAAGTATAAAGCTTCCAATTTCCAATGCCTCCTTTTCCCAGAGCACTATAAATAATATAACAGTTCAATGCTTAATTCTCCAGATCTTACAAATTATCACTCCCCGTTCCTAAAATGCGTATTTTTATACATGTACAACTCATGTGTATTTATTTAGTATTTATCATGTATTTATTTAATAGTTATCATGTATTATCCTGTATTTAATTTCCTTTAATTCATGTTAATTTATTTCCTGCAATTATATTTCTGCAATTTTATTTCTGTACTTTATTTCATGCTTTTATTCTCTGCTTTAGCTAGGCTTTGGGTTAGGGTTGGCCTTGGTTGGATCCCTACAACCCGACCCATTGGACCCGGTCCATTAGCTCCCACCTACCACCCCTTCCATATTTAAAGCCACCCTCTCCATTCTCTCTCCTCATTACTCATTCTCACCATTACTCCTATTCTTCTTCTTCATTACTCTCTCCACCTACCAAACCCATAGGCAAGTACATCTTGCTTCTTCATGAGGACCCGTTTTTATGGCTCCATTCTCTTTCCCTCGTGATTCTAAGAGAGTTTAGAACTTGACATTTTTCATTTCGAAGTCTTAATCTTTGTAGATCTAGATATGAGTTATTTTCAGATTTTGGGGGTTTTGATCTATTAAACTTCTGTGTTTTCAAGTTTTGATGGTTCCATGTTGTAGAGGATTTTATTCTACCCAATTTTGACCTTTGTAAAGTTGGATTCGGACTTATTTTGACCAAGTTATGGACTTTTGAAACTTTAGGGTGCAACCATGGAGTTCTTGCTGTTTGGAGAAGACAGTGAGCAGTGTATGCTAGCTTTTTAGCTTGCGTCACTGAGATGTGCGTGCTCTTTAGCGCAGCGCAGTATGGAGTCCATACGCTGCCTTTTTAGGTAGCGTGTGTCTTGCATACGCTACCTTTTGGGAGCGTATGACATGCATACGCTGACTTGGATGGTCAGGAGTCGTATGGAGTTCATACGCTGCCTTTTGGGAGCGTATGACATGCATATGCTGACTTGGATGGTCAGGAGTCGTATGGAGTTCATACGCTACCTTTTGGGAGCGTATGACTTACATACGCTGACTTGGATGGTCAGGAGTCGTATGGAGTTCATACGCTGCCTTTTGGAAGCGTATGACTTGTGTACGCTGACTTGGATGGTCAAGAGTCGTATGGAGTCCATACGCTAGCTTGACCTGAGCGTACGCTGGCTTGAGCGTAGCTTGACCTGAGCGTACGTTGACCTGAGCGTACGTTGACATGAGCGTAGCTTGACCCGCTCGTTTTGTTATCTACTTTATACTTTGCCGTTTGGCACCGACATGTTAGTCGGATCGTCTCGTACTTACTTTTTACATAATTGTAACTAAAGTCAGGCTGCAGCTGATAACAATTGTGTATACTTTTGCTACATCAATCTGGCTATGTTTTGTAAAGCCAGATATCAAGAACATTTTGACAGAGCGTTTGGGACGCCTTATTGCTTTATCTTACATGTTCTCTATTACTGTTTCTTGTTCGAATGATTGAGACAATAGATATGAAGTGACTATAGTAAGACTTTTATGTAGTATGCACCCCCTTGTCTTTTAGACAGTATTGATCGTATTATACGATATTCATCTACCCGTAATACGTAGCTGGCTGAGTCATTCCCCCGCTCTCCAGTATTCTGGTTCTGGGACGTGACAAGGTTTTAGTGGTGGCCCATGCAGGTATGATTTCAGACTTGTGGGGTGTTTTGATTTATAGGATGTCTCAATCACACATGTTTTCCCTTGATCTCATGATTCGTTACTCTCAACTCTAGCTTGACATTCCAGTATCCTTTGACTTCATTGATCCTTCATGTCCGGTCGTTTGATTGTTCTCTTGTCCCTTTTCTTAGGGGCACCTCGTTCGCATCTGTCAGGACTGGACAACAACAACATAGACAGCAACATGGACAACCTGACCAGGTTGGTCAGCAGCAAGGGTCAGTCTCCCCTCAGGAGGCTACCCAGGAAGAAGTGATAGTGGAACCAGCAGCTGGGTCGCAGTATCCGGATATTCCATCCCCACTGACAGTTCCACCTACCCAAGTGGACACACCAGCCCTTCGAAAGATCATGAGAGGAATGATGGCTACTCAGCAACATCAGATGCTGGCCCAGCAACGCATGCACACTCAGTTACAAGAGCAGAATATGCTACTCAACCAAGGATTGCAGACGGCTTTGGAAAGAGGAGCGAGGACTGATTCAGGAGCGTCAGCCAGGTTTTGTAAGTACAACCCCCGCCGTTTTGAGGGCACGGAGGATGCCATCTCAGCAGATGCATGGCTTAAGGATATTGAGGCTATTCTGACAGCCGCTAAGGTGCCGGTAGAAGAACGTGTGGATCTAGTAAAGTTGTTACTTCAGGATCTCGCACGAGATTGGTGGGAATCAGAGGAGGTAGGCATCAGACGTCCTGTTGCTTGGGACGATTTTACTGCAAGGTTCAAGACGAAGTATTATGGAGTTGTGGCACAGTTTAAGCTACAACAGAAGTTTATCAACCTCAGACAGGCTGGCAAGACTGTGGATGCTTACGCAGCGGAGTTCTGCAGATTGAGTAGGTTTGCCCCAGAGATGGTAGCAACGGAACGCCAGAGGGCTATGAGGTTTCAGCAAGGGTTTCATCTTGAGCTCTTGCAATTGATAGAAGGGCACAATTACTAGACTTTTGATGAGATATTGACGGCAACCCGGAGGTATGAGATCACCATTCAGAGGCTTGCAGTAAGGACTGGGGGTCAGAAGAGATCCCACAGTCAGATTGAAGGAGGAGGGGGATCAGCGCCCCGAATAACAGTACCATCCACTGGCATTCGTATCCATGATGTGGCGATACGAGGACCAGTACCACCACCCAGGCAGCAGCAACAGCAACAGAGAAAGAACCAGCAACCCCCGGCGGGCTACACTTATTGTGGGAAGATGGGGCACACTAGAGATGTGTGTCGGACATTGAATGGACTATGTCTGATATGTGGAAATCCAGACCATCGGGTTACCACATGTCCCATGAATTCGAGGTCAGAAGGACCAGGGCAGCAGTTTTCTGCTCTGCCAGCACCAGAGGCAGGCCAGTATCGAGGACCAGCAGTGGCAGTAAGGCCGTTGGCACAGCGTCCGCAGGCTCAGATGTATCGATAGCAGGGACCACCGATGCAGCAACACCAGCATAGACCACCCCAGCATCATCAAGGAAGGGGCCAGCAGCAGCACCAGGCTAGGCCACAGCATGGGAATCAACAAGGAGGTCGAGGGCAAGCATTCACTTTGTCTTTGGAGGAGGCATTAGCATCGGGAGATGTTGTGGCAGGTAACATTCTCGTCGCCTCATATCCCGTAGTAGCATTATTTGATTCGGAAGCATCACACTCATTTATATCTGCACAATTTGCGACACGGCTAGGAATGGAGTTCGAGGCATTGCCAGGGAGGTTGAATATACTCACTGGCAATGGGCTCGTAGGAGTTAGTAGAGTTATTCTAGCGTGTAGTGTTATAGTTTGCGGGCATTCCTTACCCGTCCAGTTGATAGAATTTTCTGTTGGAAATTTCGACGTTATCTTAGGCATGGACTGGCTGAAAGACAGTCATGCGACAATAGATTGTCGTAGTGGAAGTGTATCTTTTGATATTCCAGGCATGAAGAGGTTCACCTTAGTCAGGTCAGAGGCAACTCAGCAAGAGCAGGGAGTAGTAACAGCAATGGAAGAAGTTCAATTTCCGAAGGTAGTTGAAGAATTTCTAGACGTGTTTCCCGAAGAACTTCCAGGTCTACCACCGGTTAGAGATATTGAGTTCAGCATAGAATTGGCACATGGAACTAAACCGATATCAGATCGAGTTTACAGAATGGCGGATTCGGAGCAGGCCAAGGTGTATCAGCACATAGAGGAATTGAAGGAGAAGAAGTTCATCCAAGCTAGCATATCACCATGGGCAGCACCAGTGGTACTTGTAGGGAAGAAGGATGGGTCATCCAGATTATGCATCGATTACAAGAAGCTTAACACGGCGACAGTAAAGAACAAGTACCCACTACCCAGGATCGACGACTTATTTGATCAGTTGAGCAGGGCCAGAGCCTTCTCCAAGATAGATCTTCGTTCAGGGTACCATCAGGTGAGGGTTCGAAAGGAAGACATCCCCAAGACAGCATTCAGGTCGAAGTATGGACATTATGAATTCTTAGTAATGCCGTTTGGTTTGACCAATGCTCCAGCTATATTCATGGATTTGATGAACTGCATCTTTATGCCATACTTAGATCAGTTTGTCGTTGTCTTTCTTGACGACATACTCGTATATTCTGCTAGTGAAGAGGAGCATGAAGACCACCTCAGGAAAGTGTTACAGGTTCTAAGAAAGAACCAGTTGTATGCCAAGCTCAGCAAGTGTGAGTTTTGGTCGGATCATATTTCATTTCTGGGTCACATCATATCAGGAGCTGGAGTAGCAGTGGATCCCAAGAAGGTAGAAGCAGTAGAGAGTTGGCCAGTACCCAAGACCGTAGCTGATGTACGGAGTTTCTTGGGATTGGCGGGATATTACAGAAGGTTTGTATCAGATTTTGCGGGACTTTCAGCACCCATGACCCGCTTGACACGAAAGGATGTACCATTCGTCTGGTCGGCAGAATGCCAGGCATCATTTGAGAACCTGAAGCAGAAGTTGATATCAGCGCCTATCCTTACATTGCCAGTTAGGCCTGGAGATTTTACAGTATATTGTGATGCGTCAGATAAAGGACTTAGATGTGTCCTTATGCAGCATGGGAAGGTGATAGCATATGCATCTAGGCAACTTCGGGACCACGAGAAGAATTACCCAACTCATGATCTAGAATTGGCGGCAGTAGTGTTTGCTCTGAAGCTATGAAGGTATTACTTATATGGTGATCGAGTGGAGATGTACACAGATCATAAAAGTCTGAAGTACATCTTTACTCAGAAGGAGCTGAACATGAGGCAGAGAAGATGGTTGGAGTTGATCAAGGATTATGATGTGGAGCTTCAGTATCATCCAGGCAAGGCTAATGTGGTAGCAGACGCTCTTAGCAGAAGAGGCGGCGCATTTATGTTGACAACGCAGAAGCACATCTTAGAAGACCTTCAGGAGATGGGCATTGAAGTTATACTTCCTAGTGATGTAGGAATTCTGGCGAGTCTACAAGTTCAATCCGACTTGGTAGGCAGGATCAAGGTAGCTCAGGCACAGGACCCAAGGATTCAGAAGCTTAGGGCAGAATGTGAGTCAGGACTCAGAAAGGAGATGCAAATTCATAAAGATGGTACGCTTAGGTTTGGATCACGTCTATGTGTACCTAGTGGAGATATCAGACAGGAAGTTATGACAGAAGCTCACAGTTCTCAGTATTCTATACATCCTGGAGGGACCAAGATGTACCAAGATATCAAGCAGCACTTCTGGTGGAACGGGATGAAGAGAGAGATAGCTAGGTTTGTTTCCCGTTGCTTGATATGTCAGCAAGTAAAGGCAGAACAGCAGAGGCCAACTGGGTTATTGCAACCGCTTCCCATCCCAGAATGGAAATGGGAGCATATTACAATGGACTTTGTGACCGGTTTACCGAGATCACCAAGTGGTGAGGATGCTATTTGGGTGATAGTAGATCGGCTTACGAAGGTAGCACACTTTTTTCCTTTCAGAGTAGGACAATCTACAGAAAAGTTGGCAGAGTTGTACATGCAACAGATAGTCAGGCAGCATGAAGTCCCTGTCAGTATTATGTCAGACAGAGATACCCATTTCACATCGCATTTTTGGAAGAGCTTGTATCATAGTCTGGGTACCAAGTTAAGATTTAGCACGGCTTACCATCCGCAGACGGACGGACAATCAGAAAGGACAATTCAGACTTTGGAAGATATGTTGCGAGCTTGCACTCTAGATTTTGGAGGATCTTGGGAAAGCCACCTGCACTTAGTTGAGTTTTCTTACAACAACAGTTATCAAGCCAGTATCCAGATGGCGTCATTTGAAGCATTATATGGTAAGAAGTGTAGGTCGCCACTAGCATGGGATGATATCGGGGAGAGGAAGATGTTAGGCCCGAAAATGATTGTTCAGACAGTTGAAGTGATTAAAGGAATTAGAGAACGACTTCGTGTTGCGCAGGATCGGCATCGTCATTGGGCGGACCAGCATCGTAGGCCGCTAGAGTTTTCTGTTGGGGATCACGTGTTCTTACAGATCTCACCTACCCGTGGGGTCATTAGATTTGGCGTTCCCGGGAAGTTGAGCCCACGATACGTAGGCCCATTTATTATTCTTGATAGGGTAGGCGATGTTGCTTATCGTTTGTCCCTTCCACCTTCGTTACGAGAGGTGCATGACGTGTTTTATGTGTCTCAATTGTGAAGGTATGTATCGGACCCCAGCCATATCCTCGATCATTCAGAACTGGTTGTTGGTACCAACCTGTCTTACGAAGAACAGCCTGTGTCCATCTTGGACCGAAGAGAGAAGATACTCAAGAACCAAACAATTAACCTTGTCCGGGTTGCTTGGGATCATCACTCTTTGGAAGAGTCAACGTGGGAACGTGAGAATGATATCTGATCACGGTATCCACATCTGTTTGACTCACAAGGTATATCTTTTTCTGTGTACCTTGATTGCCTTGATTCCTCATGCTTATCACCTTATGGGTAGAATTGCTTAATACCGTAGATTGTTAAATATAGATATGTTACTTGCTATGGACATTGTAAAATGATTACTTGATTGAATTGCTTGTACCTGGATTAGTTTAGGTTTGATATTCCTATCCTGCTTGGATTTGAAATTCCGAGGACGGAATTTTTCTAAGGAGGGTAGAGGTGTCACTCCCCGTTCCTAAAATGCGAATTTTTATACATGTACAACTCATGTGTATTTATTTAGTATTTATCATGTATTTATTTAATAGTTATCATGTATTATCCTGTATTTAATTTCCTTTAATTCATGTTAATTTATTTTTTGCAATTATATTTCTGCAATTTTATTTCTGCACTTTATTTCATGCTTTTATTCTCTGCTTTAGCTAGGCTTTGGGTTCGGGTTGGCCTTGGTTGGATCCCCTACAACCCGACCTATTGGACCCGGCCCATTAGCTCCCACCTACCACCCCTTCCATATTTAAAGCCACCCTCTCCATTCTCTCTCCTCATTACTCATTCTCACCATTACTCCTCTTCTTCTTCTTTATTACTCTCTCCACCTACCAAACCCATAGGCAAGTACATCTTGCTTCTTTATGAGGACCCGTTTTTATGGCTCCATTCTCTTTCCCTCGTGATTCTAAGAGAGTTTAGAACTTGACATTTTTTATTTCGAAGTCTTAATCTTTATAGATCTAGATATGAGTTATTTTCGGATTTTGGGGGTTTTGATCTATTAAACTTCTGTGTTTTCAAGTTTTGATGGTTCCATGTTGTAGAGGATTTCATTCTACCCAATTTTGACCTTTGCAAAGTTGGATTCGGACTTATTTTGACCAAGTTATGGACTTTTGAAACTTTAGGGTGCAACCATGGAGTTCTTGCTGTTTGGAGAAGACAGTGAGCAGTGTATGCTAGCTTTTTAGCTTGCGTCACTGAGCTGTGCGCGCTCTTTAGCGCTGTACAGTATGGAGTCCATACGGTGCCTTTTTAGGTAGCGTGTGTCTTGCATACGCTACCTTTTGGGAGCGTATGACATGCATACGCTGACTTGGATGGTCAGGAGTCGTATGGAGTTCATACGCTACCTTTTGGGAGCGTATGACATGCATACGCTGACTTGGATGGTCAGGAGTCGTATGGAGTTCATACGCTATCTTTTGGGAGTGTATGACTTACATACGCTGACTTGGATGGTCAGGAGTCGTATGGAGTTCATACGCTGCCTTTTGGAAGCGTATGACTTGCGTACGCTGACTTGGATGGTCAGGAGTCTTATGGAGTCCATACGCTAGCTTGACCTGAGCGTACACTGGCTTGTGCGTAGCTTGACCTGAGCATACGTTGACATGAGCGTAGGCTGACATGAGAGTAGCCTGCTTATCGTGGATCTTCTATAGCCCTGTATATTGATATCTTATTAGATATTTAACGTCCATTTTATATCCTTACGCCTTTTTGCATAAACTTGATATAATCATGATATGTTGATATTTCTGTTAAATATAGATTTTTACGTGGGATGTACCATGTGTCGTGAATTGAGCTATAGATACCCCGATTGACTAGAATTAAACCCTGAGAGTCGTAGACTCGACTCCACTGAATACTATTTGACTTTCATGCCTTGTCACCATTGGTGATAATGGTTATCTTGACTAAAACTGATCATGCGTTCCTAGTTGGAACTAAGAGACTGGCTAGTCGTCTTATTGAATGAAATGAATGAGACACGTTCATATAATGAACTATTGTACTCGATTAGCCAATCCCGAATATTGGCATACAGGCACATGCAGGCTTCAAATTATTTATTTATTTAGTTATTTATCTATCTTACAAAAACAGCATGTGTACTTTTTGGTCAAGGCATGATTACTCCGTGGTCAGATTTGATTGTTGTATCACGCTATATAAAACCTACAACCTAGCCGCACGGGTATCGTTGTAGAGTTGCGCATATCGTACCCTGTACGAAAGTACTCATTTGAATGACCATGATCCACGGCATGGAACTTCACTCAACGTAGAGACTATTAAGTTAAATAAAATAATGATGGCATAGAGAGAATGGATTCCCGAGTTCTTACATGGCAGCCCCCTTGGGATTATTAAGTGCCCGACGGGCCGGCTGGTTCCCACAGATACTATAAATCTGTCACACGGGCAGGGAACAGTATCTGCTTATATTATTGTACATGCTATATTAACGGCGGGCGTCCCGCTGGGACTCGTCTAACTATATGATTGGCGCAATTGATTGATTAGATAGACTAGCCTTGCTTGCACATAGTAAGAACTGAGGAATCCCTATTGCATAAATTCTAGGATAACTTGGAACTCACAATAGCAAGCCGTAGTAGTTGATTGGCCGTTCAAGATGATTTGTTTGTGTACTGTACCTACTCTGTTACTTAACTGGGATGATCAGAATGTCAGGACATGACGGGCCAACTTCTGTCCTTGTTTGGTTGGGAGGTTGGTTCGAAGTGTCGTGATGTTATGTGAATCCTAGTAGCAAGCAGAGATCTATTTATCATATTTCATATTACTGGTTTTAGTTCTCATGTCGTGCTTCCTTGTGGTACTTGCTATTAGAGGTCTAACCTCTCTGGTTTTGCATGGCCAGATTTAGAGCCGGTTCCCGAGGACTCAGCTTACTTCTACCTCCAAGATGGTCAACACTAGAGGGATGATCGCAGGAGGACTCGAGTGGGTTTCTTACTTCCCCGCTCGTTTTGTTATCTACTTTATACTTTGCCGTTTGGCACCGACATGTTAGTCGGATCGTCTCGTACTTACTTTTTACATAATTGTAACTAAAGTCAGGCTGCAGCTGATAACAATTGTGTATACTTTTGCTACATCAATCTGGCTATGTTTTGTAAAGCCAGATATCAAGAACATTTTGACAGAGCATTTGGGATGCCTTACTGCTTTATCTTACATGTTCTCTATTACTGTTTCTTGTTCGAATGATTGAGACAATAGATGTGAAGTGACCATAGTAAGACTTTCATGTAGTATGCACCCCTTGTCTTTTAGACAGCATTGATCGTATTATACGGTATTCATCTACCCGTAATACGTAGCTGGCTGAGTCATTCCACCGCTCTCCAGTATTCTGGTTCTGGGGCGTGACACAAATACCCTTCAATAAATAATAATTTAAGAAAGGGGGCATGAACAAGTCAACAAGATCAACCTATCCATATTTACAGTGTAACAAGTTTCGTCTGACCAAATGGATATTTATGGATGGTTACATGAGCATTTGGGGTTCTAAAAAGTAAAAACCTACTCAACACGCTAGAGGCTTAAGAATTAAAGATTTTGAGCACAAGCTGATTTAAGTGAAATTCCCTAGGCTATAGCAGATCATATCAAGTTTCCTCTTCGTTTAGAATTATTCCTAGTCTATGGGATCTTGGAAAATGGCCATTGCTTGAGTGATCTTAAACTCCATAATCAAAAGGGTACAATCCACGAACTGGCCTTCTAGGTTTGTATCAAGACCATCTTTTGTTCATACTATCTTGGCTTGGAATTTGGCACCAGAACAAAAGGTTGACACAGGTTGACAGCCAGTTGTAAAGACTTTCTCAATTCTTTTCTGGAGCTTTCTTGGGATCCATACCTGACCTATTCTGATGGGAGAAGGCTCGATATAATGAGCACGAGCTGATTTGAGAAAGAACCATGAGGTGTCATTATACATGCAATTTGATATAAAGAAATGTGAACCCTACTCTCTCAAGATGGCTACATACTCAATACATACTGGAGCAAAGTCCAACTAACTATGTTAAGAATATTGCAGTTCAGATGGTAACAATATTATAGTAAAAGTGATCAAACACAAAACATAAGTAACAAAGCATGATGCAAATAACCTTGATAGTATAATCCAATAGCGAAAGAGCGATATACTTGGCATCAGGACTGATACAGATCGCAAAGATGTCACCATTCATTTTCAAAGCTCTCACATTTTTTACAGTTAGTTGTTTAGTATCCTACAAATAAAGTCAATTAAATATAATTATTTCAACAGAAAAGATATGAAAGATCATATGTTTATTTTCCATCAGTTGTTTACACAATTAAGATAGCTATAAACTAAATATGCCTACAACAACAATATAAGAACTTAATTGTTTTGTAAGAAGTGTTGTAGAAGTTCTCCCAGAGCCCCAAAAGAAAACATAATTGTAAGGTTTTCGACTGAAATTCAAAATACCCTAATTCACTCCATATAAATATGATTAAACTGAGGAATGGAGCTAAAGGTGCACAACCTGAGTGCCCTCCCCCCCATCCAACCACCCGTCCACCCCAGAAAAATAACTTTTTACATTTTAGTCGTATCGTGTATCACCCCCTTAAACTTTGCATAAAAATATGTTACTGGTCCCCTCAGCACAGAAATCCTGGTTCCATCATGGAATCCTTCTAAAATCCACCAATTAGATTAATGTTGTATTCCTTTATTATTTAGAAAAGACATATAGATAGACCTAATTTTTCTGTTTCGTATCTCGATTGTCTAACAATGTTATAATATGCGTGAATAATGGCCATATATCATTATAATTTATACAAGAAAATGTCAAAAATGCCCACAACTAACCCATTGTTGATTTCTACCTTCATCTAATTGCAATATAGAAGATATGTTTTTAATACTATTTTGTTTTTTATTACTATTTTTTACTACCCTAATTGATTAATATAACAACAATAATTAAGGTAAACCAACAACATCAGGAAACATAGTTAGCAAGTAGTGGATAAAGATATTTGCAAATAATTTATGAAGAATAAATACTAATTAGCATCAATAGGTGTTGGAAAATTAGTTACTTATCAAGCGAACAATCATAATAAGAACAGAATGATCCAAAGTTCAATATTGTATAACTACACCGTAATATTTTTTCTTAATACCTTGCGTATGCTAAACCATCAAAACGATGAATGAAAATGACATTAAGTGTGAAAAAAGATGGCCAATATGTAACTCGTACCAAAGAAGAAGAAAAATGGATAACAAACAAAAACTTACACTATCAGATTTCTGCATTATCTGATACTCCTAGAACTTGACATCTTGGTCATAGCATTCAATAACAAAGCCCTTCCCACCTGCGATGCCACTGTCATCAGGAATTAAAGAAATAGATTGGATAGATTTAGCATGAGCTTGTATAACCTTAGTGCAGCCAAATCTCATGATTGACATGTAAATAGGGAAGCAGAATTAAAATCTCCAATGACCACACCTTTAATACTTGCCTCTACCTTTGGGTCCAATAGTGCCTTCAATAGAAGAAAAATCCAAGTTAACAAGTCAATGCTATGCACACTTATTTCAGTTCCTATGTTAAGAATTCAGGTAGTGGAAGTGACAAACATATAGAACCTTAGTACCAACCATGTCTGCAAAACAACTTACCTAAAGAACTATAGCTCCACCAGTCGAATGTCCACAGAGAAAGCATACAACCTAAATAAGAAGCTGAAAAAATGCCATCATGACCAAATTTTCAAGGAATTGATGCACTAGTTGTGATTGAATTATATTAGTTTGAGTTTCTGCTAATTTTACAACAATTGGTTGACTCTGCATGGCAAACTACATAACTCACCTCTCACAATCGTATGTGAGCGAAAACTTTACTAATCGTCACTTTTCAGCATTTGAAGTCCTATTGCTGCCAATGGTCAGATACAAAGTTAAATATTTGTAGTCACTTACAAAAAAGGAGAAGAATCACTGCCTTTTCTTATTAGCGTAAGGCACTACAAATCGAGTACACCTGAGAGTTCCTACACTGAGAATCCTCGAGTATAAAAAATTTTTTGGGAAATAGGACGATGAAGATCGAGCGGCAATTGCTCATTTACTCCGTTGACACTCCGATTTACACAAGTAGGGGAAAACCTAAGAAAATTGCTAACTCTCGGCTCACTGGCAAGAAGGGCAGCAATTTGGCTCTGAAATGCTCTCTGTTCTGTGTTTTTGAAGAGGCATGTAACCTCTATTTATAGTCATTTTGTACTAAAATGACTATTATGCGCACATAGAGGGAAAATACACTGACTTCCCTGTAGACGCATAGTCTTCCTTTGGGTGCATAGGGTATAGGCACATAAAAACTGGATGATCGTGGGTAGATCGTGGATAGATCGTAGAGCTGTCCTGACTTGGGCGCATAGTGTGGGAACAGAGCTATACGCCCCTTCTGGAGGAGCCATATGGGCGCATAGGGATTTTGCATATGGGCACATAAGAGTTCCATTTTGGGCGCATAGTGATTGATATTTTCATGCTTCTACAAGACCCCCATCAAAAATTTTGATACTCGAATGAGTTTGAAATACTTTGAAAGAAGCATGGGAGACTGTCTTCCTATGGCTCTGTGGGCGCATAACAGACTCTCTTTTTGGGCACATAGAAGCTGCCAGGCTGTCAAACGATGGATGTTGAGATCTTCTTCGAAAATCTGAACTCACAGATTCATCGGAGCAGAATTTGAAGACGTCCATCCTTCGTGCGATGTCTATGCGTAGTCCACATCAGCAAATTAACAGGCACATAATGTGCAAAAGTCCAAGTCTCTGCGTGGGCGCATAGACCATTTGGGCACATAGGTCATGTGGACGCATAAACCATGTGGGCGCATAACTTCTTGTTCGTGCCTATAAATAGGCCTTAAGGAGAGAGAAAATTCATTCTCCTCTTTTTCTCAAAAACTTTCAAGAGACTCTTCATTTCTTCTCTGCATGGATCATGTCTACCAAGGCTGCAAAGAAATCTGTGAAGGGCAAGGAAGCTGCACCAAGCGGTTCTCTTCCTTCAGCAGCATCTCAGCTAGTCCAAGACCCCATTCTGGTTGAGGCCATGCTTCAAAACAATGTCTCGAGCGTTAATTTGTGACACTCGGACTTCTCTCTGTCTGGGCGCATAACCATTGATATGCACCCAAAGCAACACACTGTGAGCATTTTTATGCGCCTACAGAAGTATGCGCCCACACACTTTGTTGTATGTTATGCGTCCAAGCAGACCGCTTCTGTGTTTGTGCACTCTTATGCGCCTGCAAAACTATGCGCCCACATGCTTGTTGCATGTCATGCGCCCACACATAACACATGTGTTTGAAGATTTTTATGCGCCCATAGGCTGTTTGGGCGCATAACATCTAGGCACATAGAATTTTTCCAGCACTTAGCTCTTTTTTCTGTAGATTCTAAGTCTGATTTTTTTTTCTACCTTTGCAATTGACATGGTCGTCCCAGAACTCGGTGGAATTCCTCTCGTCTCTGTTCGCCAAGTTCTCGGTTCAAGCCTCATAACTAACATGATTAGAAATGTTCAGGCCAAGATCAGACAGAATCAGCCTTCAGTGCGGATGATTGCTATACTTGAACAGGATAAAGTGTTCCTGAAGCAGATGATAAATGATGAAAAGTTCCTGCTCGGAGGGGTACGGAGTCTTAAGAAGCCGTACTTTTTGTTCGGTGACAGCTTGGGATTTGAGGACGGCGAGACGATACGCCTGAGAGACCCTTTAGTGGTCAGGTTGAACAACCAAAGGACATAGTTGCCGACGATGGATCGTCAATATCCTCTGTCATCGTTCACCGATCTAGCTGTACGGAGGCAGATGAAATGGGACTTAACCCCTGAACTTCACGGGGTTGTCTTCGGAAAGATACAGTTTAGCTCTTGTGATCGAAAGAGGGATACTTTTAAGTTTGTCAAGGGCTCCACGTCCTATTCTACGAGGGAGCTACACCTTGGTGCCATAATAAACGATATCTGGACCGACCTTCATCCTTATGCTGCCGACACCTTGTCAAATCTGATGATGTCGAAGAATAGGTCGTATCTCGTAGGGAAGCTGCGGCTAGAAGGTTGGAGGCACCCCGTTTCGTTCTAGAGTGACCTCACTGAATGTGTGCTTTTAACCTATGAAGCCACTCTGAAGGCTACCGGCCTTTTTCATGCCATTAGAGCCACTCAATATGGCATAAAGACGAATTGGCCCGTGTTTATCTCTCTGGCGGAGTTGTACAATCATCATACATATACCTTCTTTACTCTGAGTGGAGGGATAGGCTTGTCTCTCCATGAGATGCAGGAAATATCGAAGCTTCCTTGGGAAACAGAGCGGTACGAAGAATATGTCCCTTGTGATGAGAAACTCCTGGACCTGGAGAAGGAGAACTCCGAGATGACGGATATGTATAAGTAGTTATTCTGTTACTTCCGTATCTATCACAGGATCATAAAGACAGGAAAGACTGAGGGGGCCAATCCCCATGCGAGATCTTGGACAAACTATATCTTCGTTTAAGAAGAAGGAGAAGGTCCTACCTCCTTTTCGATTTATAATCCCCTGACGAAATCTGAAATAGAGGAACTGATGACAGATCACGGGGCTGCAAATACTGATGACAGTGATGATCTTGAGGGGGATTCCCTGATTTACCACTTTTTCTGACAAGCTGAGTTTAAGTTGTCAGAGAAAGTCGTACTGGCGGCTTTTCTGATAGTCTGGATCCGCGACTGCATAGTCCCTGGTGGTTCAGGGTCTATTGAAAGGATGAGCCAGAGTATGATACTTTCGGCTGTAAAGCTGGCATTTGGATACTGGCTTGCCCTGCTTCCTGCAATGGTCTGCGCCATCCAACGGGGCCTGCGAGATTTTGTTGGAAATGTGGTGACCCTTGACGGCAGAACATACTTTGCCCGGACTGAACTCCCCTTTCATTTCCTAATGGGGTGGCTGCTGCTACATTGTCCCAAACTGATAAATATCGGGCCGGTGGTGAACTCTTTGGTCGGAGATGCCTTTCTTTGAAGGTTCCGTGATGCAGACTGGGCCATTACTGGAGTGCCTGCTTTGCAGAAGGGCCTTAAATTTTCTTCAGAACTACGAGTTCTTCAGGATACCCCTCCATCCGGTAGTGGCAACACAGGGGATACTTTATTGGATGAGGGAGCCCATACTACTAGCTTAACCGCTGGGACATTCCATTGGCTCCAGTATATTAGGCCCTCGCATCTGGTGCTCAGGAATAGGAATCACACCTACCTGGAGCCTTATCTACCGAGCCGTTTTGCATGGCAATTTGGCTATAGTCAGCTTCTTCTGGATAATCCTAGCCCATATCTGAAGTCGATAGGCAGCTTGATCGATGGAGCACGTGCATGGGTTTCTTAGAACGCCAGATGTACGGGGGCAATTTGTCACGCCCCAGAACCAGAATACTAGAGAGCGGGGGCAGACATAGCCAGCTACGTATATTGAAATGGAAACCACCTCGATATACGGTCATGGCTGTCTAGATATATGAGGGTTTACTACAAGCCAACAGTCTCTTATGGTCATGAACAAGCCTAATGTCTCAATCACAAGCAAGTAAGTAAGGTCGCAAGATGTATGATCATTAAATATACAATAATAAGGCGTCCCAAATATTATATATTCAGCTGATCATGAAGCTAATCGTACAAAATGTGAGGACTAGCAAGAGTTAAGTCATACATGATCAACCCTAGGATTTGTTAATCATGTTTACAGCCCGTAGGCAGACAGTAAGTAAAGTGCCAAGAGCCAATGGTTTAAGCAAAGGGTCAAGAGAGCTGCGTACGCTCCAAGTCAAGTCACGCACGCATGAGAGCTGCGTACGCTCAAAAGTCACGCACGCAGGAGCTGCGTACGCTCAAAAGTCACGCACGCATGAGAGCTGCGTACGCTCAAAAGTCACGCACGCAGGAGCTGCGTACGCTCAAAAGTCACGTACGCAGGAGAGCGGCATACGTGAAAAGTCACGCACGCCAGAGAGCGGCATACGTGAAAAGTCACGCACGCCAGAGAGCGACATACGTAAAAACTCACGCACGCCAGAGAGTGGCATACGTGAAAAGTTGCGCACGCCAGAGAGCGGCATTCGTGAAAAGTCACGCACGCCAGAGAGTGGCATTCGTGAAAAGTCACGCATGCCAGAGAGCTGCGTACGTGAAAAGTCACGCACGCCAGAGAGCTGCGTACGTGCAAAAGCACGCAAGCAGAGAGCTACGTACGCGTAAAAACATGCACGCAGGGTCTGGGTCTTCTTCTACATGGCCGAGAAGAAACTCCAATGGCTCCCTGAACTTCAAAGCTTCACAACTTGGCCATCCGAACTCCAAATCCGGATTTCCAAGGTCCTAACCAGGGTGGAATTGAACTCTCTTCCACATGGAAACATCAAAACCCATAGAAATCCAACTTAAGTAGATCAAAACCATACAAAACTGAAAATAGGGAAAACCTAGATCTAGAACAATGGAGACTCCAAATCATAAAATCTCAAGTACTAATGTTGATCACCATGTCCTAATCTAGCAAATGGACAAATAAAAGAGGGTTCTCATGTGGTGGCAAGGTGCACTTGCCTATGGGTGGGGGTTGTGGAGAAGAAGGAGAAGAGAGTTGTGTAGAGGAAGGAGAAGAAGAAATAATGGTGGTTTATGAAGAAGGTGGGATGCGGTGTGTTGAGGGTAGAGAATAGGTTAAGGTGATCCAATGCACTAAACCAAACCAAACCAACCCAAACCAATTAAAACCGAGCCATGTCAAAAACCCAAAATACGAGAAATACCGAATTTCCACACGTTGAGAAAAATAAAAAAAATACATGCCAAAATCCAGATACGAGTATAAATACAAAATACGAAAAAATACGGGAAATGAGGGTGACAACTCTACCCACCTTAAAAGAATTCCGTCCTCGGAATTTAATCAAGGAGCTAGAGATTGTCAAGACAAGCTACATTAAGCACAAACAAGTTACACTAAGCAGTTCAATCATACAATCATACAATAGAAGCAAGGAAGGGAAAACGTAAGGCATAAGAAAGACATTATACCTCACGAGTCAAACAGGTAGGGATATCGCGATCGGATGTCGTCCTCACGCTCCCACGTTGACTCACCTAGAGAGTGATGACCCCAAGCAACATGGACTAATTTAATAGTCTTGTTTTTTAGTATCTTCTCCCTCCGGTCCAATATAGGCACGGGCCTCTCCTCATACGAAAGGTTGGTACCAACAACCAATTCCGAATGGTCTAGGATGTGGCTCGGGTCCGGAATATACCGTCTTAATTGGGACACATGGAATAC
This sequence comes from Iris pallida, assembly GCA_029216955.1. Taxonomy (NCBI): domain Eukaryota; kingdom Viridiplantae; phylum Streptophyta; class Magnoliopsida; order Asparagales; family Iridaceae; genus Iris; species Iris pallida. Next base: position 2,796,620 of record JANAVB010030019.1, on the reverse strand, counting down.
ATCATGCACCTCACTTAGCGACGGCGGAAGAGCGAGGCGATAGGATACATCTCTTACTCGCTCTAGAATATCGAACGACCCTATATACCTAGGACTAAGCTTTCCCCGTACGTCGAAGCGAATGACGCCGCGGTTAGGCAAGATCCTAAGGAATACATGGTCGTCGACAGCAAATTCTAAGGGACACCGATGAGCATCGGCCCAATAGCGCTGGCGGTCCTGGGCAACTCGGAGGTGATCTCTGACCTTCATGACCACTTCAACCGTCTGAGAAATTAATTCGGGTCTGAGCATCTGCCTCACTCCGACATCGTCCTATGCTAGCGGGGATCTGTACTTCCTTTCATAAAGAGCCTCGAAGGGTGCCATCTGGATACTGGCCTGATAACTGTTGTTGTATGGGAATTCCACCAGGTGCAGATGATTCTCCCATGAACCACCGAAGTCAAGGGTACAGGATCTCAACATATCTTCAAGGGTATGGATTGTGCGCTCTGATTGACCATCCGTCTGCGAGTGATAAGCTGAGCTGAATTGAAGGCGAGTCCCCAAACTCTTCTGCAAGCTGTACCAAAAGTGTGATGTGAATCTTGAATCCCTGTCCGAGGTGATGCTGACTGGCACACCGTAAAGCCGGACGATCTGCCTGAGATACATCTCTGCTAACTGCGCCGTCGACTGTCCAACTCTGAATGGAAGAAAGTGTGCCACCTTGGTAAGCCTGTCAACAATTACCCAAATAGCATCTCTGCCGGCCGAAGATCTGGGCAATCCGGTCACGAAATCCATGGTCATATGTTCCCATTTCCATTCTGGGATCGGTAAGGGTTGAAGAAGTCCAGCGGGCCTCTGATGTTCAGCTTTAACCTGTTGGCAAACCAAACACCGAGAGACAAACCGGGCTATCTCCCTCTTCATGCCATTCCACCAGAAATGCTGACGAATATCACGGTACATCTTCGTACCACCCGGAGGAATATAATATTGTGAATTGTGGGCTTCTGCCATGACTTCCTGTCTGATATCTCCACTGGGTACACAAAGACGAGTGTCGTGCCGAAGTGTACCGTCTTCATGGATACATAACTCTGGCCTTCTTCCTGTTTCACACTCTGCTCTGAGTCGCTGGATCTTGGAATCTGTTGACTGCGCCACCCGGATTCTCTCAACTATGCTGGACTGAACCTGTAGGCTGGCCATCAATGCCACGCTGTTTAGAAGAACCACTTCAATTCCCATCTTCTGAAGATCTGCCAATAATTCTGGTTGCGCCGTCAGGAAATAAACTCCGGCTCTCCTGCTCAATGCATCCGCTGCAACGTTGGCCTTCCCGGGATGATACTGCAAATCCACATCATAGTCTACTAGTAGCTCGAGCCATCTTCTCTGCCGCATATTAAGGTCCTTCTGGGTGAAAACATACTTCAGGCTCTTATGATCAGTAAAGATCTCCACTCTATCTCCGTACAAGTAGTGTCTCCACAACTTCAAAGCAAACAATACCGCCGCCAATTCCAAGTCGTGGGTCGGGTAATTCTTCTCATGATCACGTAGTTGACGTGACGCAAAGATATTACCTTCCCATGCTGCATCAAGACACACCCCAATCCTCTGCCTGAAGCGTCGCAATAAAATGTGAATCCTCCGGTCCCATCTGGAAGGGTGAGAATGGGAGCCGTTATCAAACCTTGCTTTAACTTCTCAAATGATTCCTGACACTCTGCTGTCCAAACAAACGGCACATCCTTGCGGGTCAACTGGGTTATCGGTGCTGAAATCCTTGCAAAATCTGAAACGAACCGCCGGTAGTAGCCGGCCAATCCAAGGAAGCTGCGAACCTCTGCCACTGAGCTGGGTACCGGCCATGACTCGATAGCCACAATCTTCTGGAGATCCCCTTCTACTCCTTCTCGGGTAATGATGTGACCCAAGTATGAAATACGATCGAGCCAAAACTCGTATTTACTGAACTTGGCGTACAACTGATGCTCCCTAAGCGTCTGGAGGACGACTCTGAGATGCTGCTCATGCTCTGCTTCACTTTTACTGTAGACTAGGATGTCATCTAGGAACACGATCATAAATTGGTCTAAGTAAGGCATGAAAATGCGATTCATGAGGTCCATGAATACGGCCGGCGCATTGGTCGCTCTGAAGGGCATAACAAGAAACTCCCAATGTCCATACCTCAATCTGAATGCTGTCTTCGGGATGTCCTGCTCTCTGACTCTGATCTGGTGGTATCCTGACTGCAAGTCAATCTTCGAAAACACTGAAGCCCCTCTGAGCTGATCAAACAAATCATCTATCCTCGGAAGAGGGTATCTGTTCTTGATTGTCTACGAATTCAAGGTACGATAATTAACACATAGCCTGGACGTACCATCCTTCTTTTTCATAAGAAGCATCGGGGCTCCCCAAGGCGATCCACTTGTATGGATGAATCCCTTGGTCCTCAGTTCTTCAATCATCTTGTATAAAATTTCCAACTCTGAAGGCGCCATCCTGTAGACTCCCTCTGATACTGGTGCTATCCCGGGAATCAAGTCTATAGTGAACTCAATCTCCTGCTCCGGCGGCATCCCTGGAAGCTCCTCTGGAAAGACATCTGGAAACTATTTAACTATCCGGGGTAACTGTACTGCTGCTACTGCCATCCGCAATGCTGGGGAAGATGGCTCCACTGCACCTCTGGAAAACGAAAACTCTGGCTCGCCGGGGATACTAAAGACAACTCTGCCAATATGGCAGTCTATCCTAGCTTACTGGTTCCTCAACCAATCCATGCCTAGGACTACATCATAGTCTGCCATAGAAAACTCTATGAATCTAGCGGGGAGCTCCCTACCGCTAACCACGATCCTACACGAGGAAAACACTCGATCTACTCCCACAAGGCCATTACCAGTAAGTATATTGAGCCTCACTGATAATGACTCGGGCTCCAATCCTATCCGTGTCGCAAATCGTGTAGACATAAATAAATACGATGCACCAGAATCAAATAATACAGACGCTGGAGAGGAGTTGACGAGAATAGTACCTGCCACAACCTCACCTGGTGCAACTTCTTCTTCCATAGCCATCATCTTGGCCTGACCTTGTCCTCTGGCTGCTGGTCCCCTCTGCTGGAAACCTCTCTGCCTATTCTGGGTCTGAGCTTGGGCTTGTGCATACTGCTGGGGGTACGGTTGCTGGAATGCCTGAGATTGAGGCGGCAAGGGCCTCGAAGACTGATACTGCTGCTGCTGAACTGGTACTGGGGCCGGTCCTCTCACTGAAGAGCTAGAAGGGTTAGATGCTGATGAACCACCCATATTCGGGCAAGCCCCTATCCTATGATCTGCTGCTCCACAAGCCAGGCACAATCCCTGCGTCCTGCGACAATCTGCTACTACATGCCCTGGCTTCCCGCAATGAGAACATCCCATCGCGAAAGTCTGATTCTGCTTCTGCTGCTGCGGGTATGTCGGGGTCGAATGCTGAACCGACGTTACTGAGGCCGCCCGCCTCGGAGTTCCAATGGTCAATCCCCTAGCTGCCGGGGCTAGAGCTGATGATTGGTGCATCAGACTGTGGGACCGCTTCCTACTTCCGGTCCTATCCACGATCCTCTGGGAGGTATACTCATGCCTCCTAGCTGCTTTCAAGACTGCATCGAACGTCTGGTGCTCGAACTGCTCAACCGCCAACAAGATCTCCAAATGCAGTCCCTGCTGGAACCGCTGGGCCCTATCAAACTCGGTCATCACCAAGGTAGGGGCAAACCTACTGAGCCTAGAAAACTCTGATGCATAACTGTCAACTGTTCTACCTCCTTGCTTCAAGTTGGTAAATCTGGTCTGCAGGTCGTACCGGGCCACAGCATCGAAATACTTCATCTGGAATCTCTCTCTAAACACTGCCCAAGCAATAGGTGCCACTAATCCCATGGCTTGCGCTGCCCACCAACTACGAGCTAAATCCAACAACTACAGGCGTACCACCGCCACCTTCTCATTCTCGGGTGTCCTAGCTGCTTCTAGAATTACCTCGATATCCTGAAGCCATGCATCCGCGGCAATAGCATCCTCGCTGCCGTCGAAGAAAGGAGGGTTCAATCGCTTGAAGCTGTTAGCCGCCTGCTTACCTGGATGACCGCCTCGGTTCAAAGCATCTTGAACTGTCTGGTACAGGGCGTTGCTTCGACGATCCTGGGAAGCTATCAAGGTTCTGATGAGACCTACCAAGGTGCCATCATCTGGCTCTGTGGGCTGGATGGGCCGAACTGGTGACTCTCCTCCGGTAGGCACAACTCTGGAGGCTGCCCCGGAATGCTGGACTTGATCTCTAGGTTGCTGCTGGTCCACGGGAGGTGCTCCTCCTTGCTGATCGGCAGGGTCAGGTAAAGTGCCGCTGAGGAAGACGACACAGGAAAACAATAAGGAAGGACCAGGACAGAGCAACGATACAAGTATGTAATCAGGGCAAGAATTTCAGGAATTTGAAAATACGGGCGGAGATCAAGGGCGAATACTGATTGAGACATCTATTCGGTAAACCCTCATATTTCTTGATTGACAAGACCTGTATGGGCCACCACTTAAACCGTGTCACGCCCCAGAACCAGAATACTGGAGAGCGGGGGCAGACATGGCCAGCTACGTATATTGAAATGGAAACCACCTCGATATACGGTCACGGCTGTCTAGATATATGAGGTTTACTACAAGCCAACAGTCTCTTATGGTCATGAACAAGCCTAATGTCTCAATCACAAGCAAGTAAGTAAGGTCGCAAGATGTATGATCATTAAATATACAATAATAAGGCATCCCAAATATTATATATTCAGCTGATCATGAAGCTAGTCGTACAAAATGCGAGGACTAACAAGAGTTAAGTCATACATGATCAACCCTAGGATTTGTTAATCATGTTTACAGCCCGTAGGCAGACAGTAAGTAAAGTGCATCGAGCTAACAAGTGCTCGTCGGCTAAACGCCTCAAAAGAATAATTTTTACAATAGAGTGAGCGAAACAAAATAGAAAACCCACTCGTAGCCCGGGTTCCTTCTAGTCGCCACCATCGGGCTGGAGGTTCGAAAGATCCTCGGGAGCTGCTCCCAAATCTGGCCACACAAAACCAGCTGGGTCAACCCCAGAAAGAGCAAGTGCCACAAGGGGGCCACGAAATAAGAACAAAAGCCAGCAATTAGCACAAGAAAATCTAATATTAAAACTAAAATTTACGAAAACATGTCAAGATGATATACGACGAGATAACCATGGAACTATTCCGATAGCCAGGTTACAACCCGTAAACCAAACAAGGACCGGGGTTGTAACCCTTCGTCTGAACAGAACTTGGTTTCCCACCATTTATCGGCAAGATAATAATGCAATAAATCAAGACAGGGAGCAATCATGTACTGGATCAAGACATGGCTAGACAGGTTATACCTCATTCAATCAATCACGGCCAAGCAGATACTACGGCTTACTACTTTAACTAACTAGGGTTATCACAGGCCTAATTACTAACAAGATGCAATGAGATTGTTCCACAGCCACAAGCCCTGCAGACCATCCAGGTTACCCAGGTCGAAAGTTAGAGGTTGAGTTCTGGTGGGTACATTGCCCGGGAGACAAATGTATCCTTAGGTGACTTAGAGGGTGCAATACGCGACGGTGTACTGGAAATGTGCCCTACTCGACGGCAGGCTACAGATCCCAAGAGCGCCCAGGTAACGGGATTACCTGTAGCTGTGTCATCTCTTCATGACTACTGTGTTATTCTAGTTATTAACCTTAATCCAATTTAGTAGGTACTCCTGACCGTGGTACTCAGGAGTCCCATCCTAGACATGATGCAAGACAGGACAAGTGGATTTAACAAGCAAGCAAGAAAGAACTACCTACGGTGTCAAGGCAAGTCAAGTTAATTAGCCGTCGCAATAGCATTAAGATAAATCATGCCAGGGTACTTGTCAGGAGTGCGCCACGACGGGCCACTATCATGTCATGTTGGTCATGTCAGGTTAATTAGCTCAAAGTCAAGTCAAGTTAATTAGCTCAAAGTCAAGTCACGCACGCATGAGAGCTGCGTACGCTCAAAAGTCATGCACGCAGGAGCTGCGTACGCTCAAAAGTCACGCACGCAGGAGAGCGGCATACGTGAAAAGTCACGCACGCCAGAAAGCGGCATACGTAAAAAGTCACGCACGCCAGAGAGCGGCATACGTGAAAACTCACGCACGCCAGAGAGCGGCATACGTGAAAAGTCACGCACGCCAGAGAGCGGCATTCGTGAAAAGTCACGCACGCCAGAGAGCGGCATTCGTGAAAAGTCACGCACGTCAGAGAGCTGCGTACGTGAAAAGTCACGCACGCCAGAGAGCTGCGTACGTGCAAATGCACACAAGCAGAGAGCTGCGTATGCATAAAAACACGCACGCAGGGTCTGGGTCTTCTTCTCTATGGCCGAGAAGAAACTCCAATGGCTCCCTGAACTTCAAAGCTTCACAACTTGGCCATCCGAACTCCAAATCCGGATTTCCAAGGTCCTAACCAGGGTGGATTTGAACTCTCTTCCACATGGAAACATCAAAACCTATAGAAATCCAACTTAAGTAGATCAAAACCATGCAAAACCGAAAATAGGGAAAACCTAGATCTAGAACAATGGAGACTCCAAATCATAAAATCCCAAGTACTAATGTTGATCACCATGTCCTAATCTAGCAAATGGACAAATAAAAGAGGGTTCTCATGTGGTGGCAAGGTGCACTTGCCTATGGGTGGGGGTTGTGGAGAAGAAGGAGAAGAGAGTTGTGTAGAGGAAGGAGAAGAAGAAATAATGGTAGTTTATGAAGAAAGAGAAAAAGTTGGTGGAGTTATAAAGAGGGTGGGATGTGGTGTGTTGAGGGTGGAGAATAGGTTAAGGTGGTCTAATGCACTAAACCAAACCAAACCAACCCAAACCAATTAAAACCGAGCCATGTCAAAAACCTAAAATACGAAAAATACCGAATTTTCACAAGTTGAGAAAAATAAAAAAATATATGCCAAAATCCAGATACGAGTATAAATATGAAATACGGAAAAATACGGGAAATGAGGGTGACACAATTTTTACTCTGCCCGAAGATAAGCCTGAGACCCACCTGCTCTATGTTGCTACCAAATTTTATACTCAGATCAATACCTTTCATCCTCGGTATGACCATGAACAGAGTTTGATATTGGGGACCAGGTTTGGCCCCACTCTTGCAAATGTGAAATGAGCCCAAAAGATGCCAAAGGCAAGCAAAATGGAGAGCGCCGCTCCAGCCTTTAAGCCGGCCGCAGCACCATGACAGAGAGCTATTCTTATGGTGCCGACAGTACCTCTAAGGAAGGATATCGAAGATGATTCTGCTCTCCTCGATCCTTCTTAGAAGAGGAAAGCTTCAACTGAACTGGTCCAGGAGCCAACTTTTAAGAGAAAGAAGAAGACTGTTGCCCCAAAGAGAGTCAAGGAGGTGGGTACTGGCTCACCTCCTTTAAGAAGATCTTTTCGGTAAACTGGAAGAGGTGGAACGACATCATAGGACATTACCATTCAGGAGGTAGATCCATTTCTAGACTCCATAGCCATTTTGGTCGAACCACTACTTGTGCAGTCTTCGAATGAAGCTTTCTCACCCTTGCGTTTGTCATTTGTAGAGGACCCTGAAGTTGCGATCGAGGCAGGTGCCTCTTCGTCTGAAGAGATAGATATGACAACAGTGTCCCCTCCTCGTCCTCAACCGGCAGATGAAGTTTAGCCTTCCCCCATTCAATGGGGCTGAGTCAAGGGATGACTAGGGTGAAGGCTTGGACTATGATGGCGACCAGAAAGCCAGTCCCTCCTACAATACCTCTTTAGGGGCTATGTCTGAGATCGGGGCTTTAATGAAGGAGTTGGATGAAAATCAAGTTCAATCGTCTCACTCTCCTACGGGTATGCAGTCTTTGCGCTTTACCTCGGATGACATTTTTTGCCTTCAATTTTGTGTACTTCTTGTGAGGCTGACTGCAATCGTATATTCCCTTGTAGATAAGGAGAGGGAACAATATGTAGAGGTAGCCCAAGACACTAGGGTAGGACAAGTAGTTGTCCCTGGTTCCTCTGGGATCGCTGGCACGAAGGAATTTATCGATAAGCTGACATCGACTGCAGAAAGGAAGGTTGAACAGCGCACTGAGGGGGCTGTTACTGAATCTGCTCCTGGTCCAGCTGGGGCCGTGGAAGATATACAGACTGATGTTGCTCGGGGCCTTAAAATTGTTCTCTTTGAGCTACCTGGGCCTGCTCTTTGTTCCCTGGCTGATAACCTAATCCAAGTTGGCGCTAAGCAAGCAGAAGGTATGAAATTACAACTCTTTTGCACTCTTTCAGGTTTTTTCCTTCTGTTACTGATAGATATATTATTTCCTTGTCAGGTTTAGCATCTTGTCAAGTGTCTCTTCCTGGAGCAAAAGATCCACATCAGGCTTACTCCCCAATGACATCTTCCGATGATGACGAGATGGCCCAGGAAGTCGTCAAAGTTTTCTACTCCATCGTGAAAGTAAAGATTCTTGGAGTCTTGAACCGAAATGCCACCATTGGACCTGCAAAGGCTATTGCTGAATGCCAAGTGACGTCTCTAGAGAGCATCATCGGCTACGAGGAGCGGGCTAATGGTCTGAGAAAAGTTTTGAATAATTTGGAGGACCAGGTGGCCAGATTTCGAAAAGCCAAGCAACAGAGTCCAACCTCGTTATTTCTTGAAGAAGATGTGGCTTTGGTTGCGACTCTTACGGAGGAGGAAGCTTCTTTCCAAGCAAGAAAGGATGCCCTTGCTAAGAAGATCAGTGAGTTGGCTGATCAATATGAACAGTTCAATGCTGCGAGTGAGGCTTATATTGTTTTGAAGAATAAGGTAGCCGCCCAGATCATTGAAAAGTATAATCACATTGTGCAGATCTACAAGGATATTGCCCAACTAGAGGCCAGCTTAAGGACAGTCGCATCTGAACATGAAGACTATACGGTTTAGGCTGCTGTGACTGCCACAACTTCAGACCAATTAAAAGAACAGCTGGTGAAGTTGGAGGGGGAGCACGTGAAGTTGATCCCCTTCAAGGATGAAGTCGCTCGGCAGGAAGAAGCATGCCATCGTGCCACTGTCAAGTCTCAGACTATGATAACGGCTTTAAGGGACAACATCAACTGGTTGTGTACCCCTTAAATCTTTTTTTTTAATTGGCTCATTTGAGCCGTAAAGACTCTTGTATATTTTTCTTTTCTCTACTTTTTGAGAGACATTTTTAATAAAGAATCTTTTGGCTTTCAAAACCCATGAATGTAGTTTGTGAAATATTAGAACTAGAGGTAGCGTGGACGTAGTAGGGATATTTCTGGTGGGTATTTCGTTGGGGAATTTGATGTGGACTTATTATCAGTTTTATATTCAAGATTCTCGAACGTAGATAATAAGTTGAAAGAAAGTGCTAATAGAGGTAGTATGAACATAATAGCAGAGGATATTCTATATCTGACCAGAGGTAATATGGACGTGGACGGATATATAATATTAAGTAGGAGTCAGTAGATAATTCAGAGGTAATAATGACGTGATTATCTTTGACGAATGTTTTGCTCAGAGGTTATATGGACGTGGTAAGACATTTCATAATTATTCTACTGGGAAATAATTATCGGGAAACAATTCATAGGTAATATGGACGTGACCATTTTCATAAATCGAGTTTGGACAGAGTTCAAACGAAGATAATTTTTAGAGGAGCCATTATCCATGGCGTATTCAAGACTCTTGAAATACGGATAATAGTTAGATGACTTTTCGAATCATGTAAACATTATACTATACATTTACATGATTAAAGTCCGGTATCTGTGAACGTTGAAGGTTACACTTAATATTTCTTAAAGAACTTGTCGTTGATTGGCATCATAAGTAAGTCTCTACTAGGCTTGGTTAGTCAATACGCACCGTTAGAATACACTAATTCTATAACGAAAGGATCTTCCCATTTAGGCTAGAATTTTCCTTTTGTCTTGTGCGTCATGACCATTGGTCTTCTCACTGCTAAGACCAGATCACCAACTTGAAAGATTCTTTCCTTCACCTTTTTATTAAAGGCTCTAGAAATGCGTACTTGGCATGGCTCAATACGCTGTTGAGCTAATAAGAGTTTTTTGTCTAGCGCTTCTAGCTCTTGTAGTCGCAGATGGTAGCTTTCTCCGGTGGTCAACTCACTGGCTGAGGCTACCCGAAAAGAGGGAATCTGGATTTCTAGGGGAAGAACTGCTTCAGTCACATAAACCAGAGAGAACAGCGTACTACCTGTTAGAGTCCAAACCGTTGTACGATAGGCCCAGAGACATTCATCGAGCTTCTCATTCCAATCGTACTTGCTTGAAGATACGAACTTCTTGAGAAGTTTGATGATAGTCTTATTGAAGGCTTCTGCTAATCCATTAGCTGCTGGATTATAAGCGGTTGAGGCTACATTTTGGATTCGATTCTTATTGCAGAACCGATGGCTCACGAATTATGAACCATTATCATGGATAATCCTATAGGGTAGGCCAAAGTGGTAGATGACGTAATATTTGACAAAACTGATCACGTTCGACGTCTTTACTTTGATGAGTGGTATAGTTTCTTCCCATTTGGAGAAGTAATTGGTTATAGCTAGGATAAACCGATGTCCTTTGGAGGATGGCGGGCTGATTGGGCCGATGACGTCCATACCCTAGGCTTCAAAAGGCAAAGATATCGTCGTCGTGTGTAGAAACTTCAAAGGTTGATGAATGAAATCGACGTGGAACTGATAAGCCCTACACTTCTTTGCATATTCAATAGCATCTACTATCATTTTGGGCCAATAATAACCCATTCATCTGAGGCGATCTTGTAATTTTGGGCCTGGTTGGTGTGTACCACAAATTCTGTCGTGAGCCTCACGTAGTGCATGTTTGGCTTCTGTGTCTGATAAACATCGTAATAGTAGCCCATCGTAAGAACGTCGGTACAACATTTTGGTAGCTATATCATAGTAAAATCTGAGGGATCGTCGTTGGATAGACATTGCTTCCTTCGGATCATTAGAGAGGATTCCGTAGACTGCTTATTCTATGAAAGGAAATCTCCAGTCTTTGATGTCGACGTTCGCCTCTGTTGCATAACTGTGATGAATATGCAAGGCATCTTTCGCACAAAATAACTCTCAACCAGACACTGTAATCGAATGCTGAGTATTGATAGGGACGATCAAGGAAGCTACTAGACCGGCTAAAGCATCTGCTTCTATATTCTGTAATCGAGGTACATGCTCGATAAAGAATCCAGCAAAGGTAGAAGCCAACTCGATCATCGCTTTGTGATATGGGATGAGATCTTCATGACGAACTTCATAATCCCCTCGAACCTGACTAACTATTAGCTTAGAATCACCGTAAGCTTCAAGATAGTCAACTACCAATTGTTTTACCAGTTGAAGGCCAATCAGTAGGGCGTTAGATTCGGCCACATTTTTGGTGCAAGGCTCCACGAAAGAATACGTACGGTGTATAACCAGATGATCGGGTGAAACAAGCACGATCCCTACTCCGGCCATAATATTTCCTTTTGGTCCTGTTCTTGATGCACCGTCAAAGAATATTCGCCAAATGGGAATTTCCTCAGTCACAGTGTTAGACTCAACCACTTCATCTGGGATTTCATATAGAGTTTGGAAGATTCTGGCAGTGGATGAGTTGCTAAGAAATTAGCTAATGCTTGGTCTTTTACTGCCTTCTGATGGACGAACAACATATCGAATGGAGTCAACAGCATTGCCCGTGTAGCTAAATGGGAATTAAGAGAACCCGGTTTAGTCATGAGTATCCTGAGAGGATTCACTCTAGATATGATATGGATAGTCTGCCCAGACACATAGTGACGTGTCTTCTGGATAGCAAATACCAGTGCGAGACATTCTTTTTCCAAGGGTGTGTATCTGTGCTCGACACCAACCATCGTGCGGCTGAAGTAATAGATTTCCTGTTCATGACCGCCTTCATTCTTCTGAGCTAATAGGGCGCCAAGATAATGATCCATAGTACGGATATATAACAAGAAAGGCTTTTCGACTATCGAAGCCACCAACACTGGGGGGCTTGAGAGATACTTCTTGATGTCGTCAAATGCACACTGACATTGTTTAGTCCAGATAAAAGATACTCCTTTCTTAATGAGTTGAGTAAACGGTTGACACCTTCCAGAAAGATTTGAAATGAATCGTCTGATGTAGGCTAACATTTCTTGGAGTCCTTGTAGCTCTTTGAGATTTCTTAGGGGACGCATATCGAGGATAACTTTAACCTTCTTCGGGTGAAGATGTATACCCTTTAAAGTGATAATAAAACCAAGGAACTTACCGCTGGAGACTCCCAGAAAGGACTTGATTGGATTCATCTTGAGTTGGTGTGTACACAATAGTTTGAACACCGTTCTCAAGTCTTGGAGGTGGTTGCCCTTGAGATGACTTTTAACTGCAATATCGTCTACGTAGCATTCCACTGTTTTGCGTAAATGATCACGAAAAATTGTGTTCATAGCTCGTTGGTATGTCGTACCCGCATTTTTCAATCTGAAGGGCATTACCGTATAGAAGTAGACCCCCAACGGTGTTCGAAAAGATGTGTATTTCTCATCATCAGGGAACATCTTGATCTGGTTATATCCTGAGAACCCATCCATGAAGGACATTCACTCAAAGCCACAAGTATTGTCGATCATTACATCGGTGATCGGTAGAGGAAACTCATCTTTTAGGCATGCAGAGTTCAAATCATGGTAATCGATACAGACTCGAACTTTACCGTTCCTTTTCATGACTGGAACAATGTTAGCGACCCAGTCATGGTGTTGTTCTTCGCGAATGAACCCACTTGAAATAAGCTTTTTGACTTCACTCTCTATGGCCTCCTTGATGTCTGGTCAAACTGTCATTTCTTCTGCTTCACTGTCTTAGCTTTAGACGAGATATTTAGGCGGTGCATAGCGACTTTAGTGTCTAAGCCTGACATGACTTCATAGCTCCATGCAAAGACGTCAATATATTCTCTTATAAGTTGTATAAGAGATTGTCGTTCTTCACCAGACAAACTTTTGCTAGTAAAAATTGGTTTAAGAGATGATTCATCTCCTAAATTAACTTGGACAACTTCATCTTCAGTAGGTGGTTCACGTTATTCGAAACGTAACTCCCACCTGGTGTCCATCTTTTGAGCCCATTGTTTGAGCTCGATTGATTGGACATCTTCTGCAATTTGATCAACTGATACCATGTTGACGGATAGAGTTGATTTGAACATGTCTCCAATGCTGGAGTCTGAATCCCAGAGACAGGAATCAGAAGAATGAGAACAATAATAAACTTTAATGTCTGATCCTTCAGGAGTTGTTGGAGGAGTAACATAACCCAAACCAACACCTGTTTCGTTGATAATAGTTCTCGAGTTTGTTGGAAGGAGCAAAGTGACGTATTGGCAATCATCGCCCTTGACCGTAGTTTAGTCCTTAATCGCTTTTTATATCATATCCCATGTTCTGGATGCTATTCTTGGCCTGCCAACTATATCGGTAAAATTGTATTTTATCTGAATCATAGTCGGATTCAGTGTTGTAATCGAGAGTAGTAAAGTCCTGAACGAACTTTCTTTCGCCAATTATTTGACCGAAGATGATTAGTTCTTCACCCTTTCTTCTAGTTGGAATAATGAAGTAGTGGATATCTTCTGGCCGAACTTTTTCCCCCAGACGAGGCATCGTGATCGACATACAGAGATGTGGTCCTATGCCATGCTCTAGGGCGTACAATACATCTATGTACTGGTTTACAGATTGGTAGACATCAGAGTAATTCAAAGATAAACCTTTACTCAGAAAATATACAAGTTCTTCTTCAGGGATAACATCATCTACTGAAGGTACATTATTTTGAGTATTTATATGCTCATTGAGGGCATCATTATCCGGAACAGGAATTACAGACTTGGTTAAGTTCACCACATAGGGTAACTCATCAGGATTGGGAGATGGACTTCAGCAGGTTACACCCGAGTCATTTTGCGGAGAGTGATGGCCAAAGGTTTGACAATATCAGGATTCTTCTTTTTGACCCAGATTGTGAGAGGCTTTGACTTTAGCGAGATAAGAGTCGGCATGTAGTAATGCCTCACTTAAAGCCTTACGTGTCTCTTTGGAGAGCCGCAGTAGATCGAATAAAGATAATCTGGCAGGTGTATTGGCCAGTTGTGCCAGTATGTCAAAGTTGTAAGGCTGATCCATGCCTTCCGGAGTTGGTGCCTTCAGAGACTTGTCAAATCGCATCTTCTTCTGCTTATCTTTGTCGGTAGTTGGGGACTTAGATGGACCAGCTTTTAAACTTATGGGGGCAACAGGAGTTTGAGAAGGCACTACGTCTTCTTGTGCGGGGTCATAAGTCTGCAGGTAAGTCTTCCTGGATCGCGTCTCGCCAGATAGAACTTCGTAAATGGAAGAAGACACCATATGGCATGACTTATATTTCTTTCCCCTCTTTACTTTGGAAGATACCACCCCCTACGTAATTTCTTGCACAAGGTCTGGATGGACCCATATGATCTCACCACGTTCTATCGTGAGCGGCACCAACGTTGATGTTGAGTCGCAAGCTGGCGGCAGGTTGACGACTTCCATTACTACCTTGGAGATTAGGACTACGCCGTTTGGAACTTCTGTAGGAGAAAAGTCACCAAATTGAAGAGAGATCATGTTAGAAGATATGACCTTGTCTTCAGCTTCGAGGTTGATAACTTGGCTGTCGATAAGCTGTTGTATCTTCTTCTTGAGGATGATATAATCCTTGGTAGAATGGTACACGTACTGGTGATAAAGACAGTACTTAGGGTCGTTGAGTTGGTTTGCCTCCGCAGGACGTCATGGTGGAGGCAATATCAGTTAATTACCCTTCATCAATGTGTGAAAAAATGGTAATAACATCATCTTCGTCAAAGAAGAAAGTCTCTTTGGATTTGTCAAGAGCGCCCTGAGAATTAGAAGCTCCTTTGGAAGTGTCGACCTTCAAGACTTCTTTCCCTTTAACCCCACGGAAAGGGATAGTTTGGGGGTGCTTGCTTTTGTCTTCAGATTTGGGTGTCTTTAACCCCAGTAATTCCAAATTATGAACATCATTCTCAGCAGCATCAGCAGCCCCGATGAAAGCGGGCAATGTATCATACTTATGTATACCCAGACAGAACTTCATGATAGGAAGGAAGCTATGCCGACAAGTATCCATAAGCTCTGAGTATGGTATACCGAAGAGAATCTTCAATGCTAGTCGCCTGAAGCGTTCGATGAAAGCAATAATAGACTCACTCCTCCTCTGCTTGGTCTTTATGAGGGTGGACATACTAACATGCATGCCACTCTCATAAAACCTGTTGAGGAATAACCTCTCTAAGTCTTTAAAGGAGTTAATGCAACCGTCAGGCAGACTGCAGAACCATTCAAAAGCTACCTCCTACAAGGTGATGATAAATAGCTTTGACAAGAACGCATCGTCTCTTGGTAAGTGCAGAGTCTGCGTATTGAAGTATGTCATGTGTTGGCGAGGAGAAGTCATCCCGTCAAACGAATTTAGCGTCAATGGCTTGTAGTTAGGAGGGCAAGCGGCATTCTTCCATTCAGGAGGATAAGGTTGAGATATCTCCATCTTCTGAAGCTCGTCTTTGTGTGAGATGGTATCGAGACGGGCAACAAAAGAATCAATTACATCCTGCTGGCTGAACAAATATTGAAAAATGGCTATCGTACGGTTGTCAAGTGCCGTTGGCGAAGGACCACCCCCAGCATTTACGGGATTTAGAGGAGGTGCAACGGAATGGTACTCCCTTTGTGATGAAGGAGGGCTGTTACTATGAGCTGGATTAGCGTGTGCCGAGATATTCGGTTAAGGTGGAGGAACAGCCCCAGCGGTTTGGACCGCCATGATATTGGTAAGCATATCAGTGATCTTAACAAATGCCATTTCAAGACTCTCCAACCGCTTGTTGGTCTGATTACTGGCTTCTTCAGGTCTCTCTCCATCCTCCATGTACGCAGATAAAATGTGAGGATGAGTAGAGGAGACAGTACAACGGGTGTTGATACTGTCTGTCTCTGAGTTGAAAAGGCCCTCGTCTTCAGGCAGGGGAGGTAAATAGTCACTGTCGGACTTGAATAGATCATCATTATCTGGGAAGCTACCCCCGGTGTGAAGGTCGTCTATTCCAGGTTCTGAGAGAATACTATCCCCTGCTTGAAGTTCTGAGGGAACATCACCCCCAGCTTGAGAGTCCTCGCCATCTATAAGGAATCTCGTCATTGACCGAATACCCATATAGACTCCTTCAGATGTAACAGCTCGCTGGCTGTTTGCTGGCAGACTTCTTCTTTTTCTGTTTGCAGAACTGAGAGAAAAGGTTGGATTAGTGGTCCATCTTCTATGATTAGGGCTCCCGTAAGGAGGACCCCATGAAGCCATGTTGGATGAAACATATAGTGACTTTTCATCATCAGAGCGCTAAAGTCGTCGAAACACAGACTGCCTTGGAGGTACCTTCGTTGCTTTGGAGCAGCAACAGTTGATGACAATATTAGTGCATGAATGCACCCAATGAGTTGCAGTATCCTCCTTCGCTTTATGCTTATGATTTATCATGTCGCGTAAATCGGCAGACGGAAGTTTTGCCTTGAAAACCATGTCACATGCATTATCGAGCTTTGTATATAGTTTTGTAAGGGAAGTTGGCACATATGGACTTAGTTCATGTGAAGGGGCAACCCCCACACCTAAGTTCCACGATGACCTTGAAGACAACCCCGTGCTATACGCATTGGGGCCTGTCTTTTTACTGTTGGGGCATAGACCCTGTGGCATGCCTTTGGGTGCATGGTTTCCTGAAGTCCTGGCAGCGTGCCTGGTCTTCCTGGATATACGCACATAAAATGGGTCATCAGATCCTGGGCGCATAGCCCTGGGCGCATGGCCCTGGACGCATAGCCTATCGAAGACAGAAGTCCTCTGGCCAGAGTTATGTGCCCACATACTGCCTTGGGCGCATAGCATTGGGCATATGCTTTGGAAAACCGTGCTGCTTTCTCCCTATTTCTCCTTTTTCGTTTGAGAGCCTCGCTGAGTTTGCCTAGAGCGTCGAACACTTCGATTCTTGGCATCTTAGTGTTTTCCTTTGTCGAGTTTAGAGCGTTGAATACTCTGTTGTTGATTGCAAAAGAGGAAAGTCGGTGGACTAGTAGAGCCCGAAATAGTATGCGCCTTCTTCGCATTGGAAGCTCCTATGAAAGGGTTATGCGCCCCCATGACATAGTTCCCCTTTGGTAGCATATCTTCTACGATACTGGCAGGATATGCAACACGAGCCTTCGAAAGCCAAGTCTTGCTACACTTGTTTTGCTTCACTGATTTCGAGGAAGTATAGCTGTCCCTCGAGAGCATCTCTTCGAATGCCTGTTGATCGAACTTCATGATCAACATCTTTTGAGTGCTCTCCACTTTATAGGTATCAGATTGCGTCACCACCTTCTCGTCAGAGAAAAAGGTAGTCCCAAGCACAGTCGCCATTTTTGTAGACACTTACCAAAAAAAGAATCACTGTCTTTTCTTATTAGCACAAGGCACTACAAATTGAGTACACCTGAGAGATCCTGCACTGAGAATCCTCGAGTACAAAAAGAATTCTGGAAAATGGGACGATGGAGATCGAGCGACAATTGCTCTTTTACTCCGTTGACACTCCGATTTACACAAGTGGAAGAAAACCTAAGAAAATTGCTAACTCTCGGCTCACTGGCAAGAAGGGCAGCAATTTGGCTCTGAAATGCTCTCTGTTCTGTGTTTTTGAAGGGGCATGTGACCTCTATTTATAGTCGTTTTGCACTGAAATGACTATTACGCGCACATAGGAGAAAATACACTGATTTTCTTGTGGGCGCATAGTTTGTAGGCGCATGAAGACTGGATGATCGTGGGTAGATAGTGGGGTTGACGTGGCCGCATGCTTCGGTGCACAAAATTCTTCTAAGGAGGGTAGACTTGTAACACCCAGTTTTCTAAAATGAGAATAATTTTGAAATTTTGCAATTATAATCATTTAATAATGATATTTAAATTATATTGTGATTTTTGGTGATTTTTAATTAATTTAAAACTATTTAAAATATTAAAATGTGATTTTGATGGTTAACTAGTGTAACCCTCTAATTGCTAAGCCTAGAGACTAACCATGACCATGGGAGCCTAGTCATTGTCACGTCCCGACTCGCCGAATCGGTCGCCATCGCTTTGACTCTATAAATCGATCCCTACGGGTCGGGATGTGATGCCGTGCAAGTCTTTAATGGACTTGCACAAGGCAAGGATGTGAAATTGGAAATTCCTTTTGACTCGACGCGTTGAAATTAAACAGTGCAGAGAGTTGAAGACATAGCATAGGAAGAAATTTAGCTTTTCATTCATAAGCTTGCAAAGTATGTGCAAGGTCATTTTTATATTATATATGCCATTGCGGCTACATCTTGAAACACAAAAGAAAAACTCTCGACAAACTTGCCCTAAAATAATCCTTGTCGTTCCATACATTCACGCCCCTTTATACATTTTGAACAAAGCCTTCGATCTGAGTTGGGCTTCAAAATACTTCAAAATAGGAGAGCTTCGTGTCGCCTCTCGTTCTTCAGCTTCAGGTCTTGTCTCGAGCTCCCGCAGCGCGCTCGTTACCTGGGGAGTTAGGGGTTAGCACACTTGCTAGTGGATGGGACGAACCCACTCGTCTAAATCGACACTACTTATTAAGGATTCTAGCATACGAAGTGATCTTTCTATTTAGAACTATATGAATTGCAGTTCATATCGAAGGCACATTTTAAACGATAGCACATAACCAAATTAAAGGCAATCTTACCACGGCCGTGCTCCTTTCCTGCACAAAATATACATGATACTTACCACCTGCACAAGACAATAGGTGAGCATGCAATCTATCCTATATGCGGTCATTGGTGATATCGACACCATGAAGGACGATTACGTAGCCTTGTGACGCGCCCTCCAGTCCAGGTAGCGAGCCTAACTGGAGGTCTCGCAATGCCTTGCGCCGAAGCACGATTTCCGTAATTTCCTCCTAGGCCGATTCGGTCCCAGGGCCCCGAGTACCGTCTCGAGGAAATCTTACCTTGTGTACAAGTCGTCCTTGACCATGCGAATGTATGAACAGTTTAATATGTATGAAGTAAATTGCATAGCATAACCATTATCAAATTACATAATCATTCCTACTCGTACAAGGGTCCTTTTTCCCGAAATCGTACGTTTTGATTAAGCATCCCGTAGGCACCAAATTCTCCGAGGCATGATGTACCGCAACCAAGGTTTTCATCGTTGTGTTTTGCATGGCATGACATATATTCTATCTCTTTCTTAGAACTTTATCTTTTCTCTACTTAGTGTGAACCTATCGATTCAGAGTTAACTTCTCTAGGTTGATATATTATCCCGAGCTCTTGATCTTAGTGGAAAGCATACATCACGTTAGCCTCATCGATTTGAACGTTGAACTTTAAGAATTTAGTTGGCGGAAATGAGTAGAAAAGAAGGGGCCGAAGAACCACCCACCTAAGAAGATTGTGCCGAGAGTAGGA
The DNA here is from genome assembly GCA_029216955.1 of Iris pallida. Lineage (NCBI taxonomy): Eukaryota > Viridiplantae > Streptophyta > Magnoliopsida > Asparagales > Iridaceae > Iris > Iris pallida. Next base: position 2,776,881 of record JANAVB010030019.1, on the reverse strand, counting down.
GAATGCTTCGCGATGGTCAAACGTCAGTTACACGAACTTCTGCAATGGCACAAGCATCGAATTAGAACCCTTCCTTCAATCCTTTCTTCAAAATTCCCAAAGACGCATTCAGAAATCGACGCGAAAGCACACTATCAAATCCACGCAATAATTCGTTCAGAAAGCCAAGAAAACCAACGGCAGACGGGTTGCGTCGCTCTCTTTAGAGTTCCTTCGCCAAGACGCCGCCTACCGCATCTAGGACTTATTTTAACAGTAGTCGATCCATTAGTTGGAACGGTACTCATATCACTCGTCCAAATCGATTTTATTGATGCCATAGTTTTTGTATACCAAACTCGTCGCCGAGTCAGACTAGCCATCTATGTTCCCGACCATGTCTGACTTGGCACGAGCCTATTACATAGTGCTTCGCCCCAACGGAAGCGGGGTACTACATAATATACCACTAAGAAAAAGTTTCGTCCCGAAACTTAATAACAAGGGTCTGACCTTCGTCCGCGAAAAGTGAAGGGTACTTCTCCTTCATCTCCGCCTCTAGTTCCTACATCGATTCCTTAACAGAGTGGTTGCGCCAGAGTACGCGAACCAAGAACATCGATCGGCTCCGCAGGATCTTTTCTTTACGGTCCAAAATTTGCACGGGCTCCTTCGAGTATGATAGATCGGCGTGTAGCTCCAATTGATAGAAACTAACCACATGACTTGGGTCATGCACGTACTTCCGAAGTTGGGAGACATGGAAGACGTCGTGCACTTCTGCCAGGGCAGGAGGTAGAGCGATCCGGTAAGCGACGGTCGCCACTCTTTCGAGGATCTCGAAGGGCCGTACGAATCTCGGACTCAGCTTCCCTTTTACCCCGAATCGCATGACGCCCCGCATTGGCATCACCTTCAGAAACACATGGTCCCCAACTAAGAACTCTAATAGTCGTCGACGAGTATCTGCATAACTCTTTTGTCGACTCTGAGCAATACGGAGCCTATCTTCAATCATGCGGACCTTCTCGATGGCTTGTTCGACTAGTTCTGGTCCGAGCACTTGTCGCTCCCCGACTTCGTCCCAGCAAATCGGAGATCGACACTTCCTCCCGTAAAGCGCCTCGTAGGGAGCCATTTGGATGCTCGATTGATAACTGTTGTTGTATGCGAATTTCGTGAGCGACAAATGCGTGTCCCAACTAGTCTTCAAATCTATTGCGCACAGACGTAGCATATCCTCCAGGATCTGATTCACTCTTTCTGTCTGGCCATCGGTTTGCGGGTGGTACGCGGAGCTAAGGTTCAACTTAGTGCCCAGCGCCGCCTGTACACTCGTCTAGAAACATGATAGGAATCGCCCGTCTCTGTCTGAAATGATTGTGGTGGGTACCCCGTGCAGTCTGACGATCTCGTTGAGATAAATCTGAGCTAACCGATCGACGCTCCATGATGCTTTAATAGCGGTAAAATGAGCAGATTTGTTCAAACGATCGACAATGACCCAAATCGCATCATTCCCCCGCGACGTCTTCGAAAGGCCCATGATGAAATCCATAGAGATGTCGTTCCACTTCCATACTAGAATGTCGAGGTTCTGTAGCTCCCTGCCTGGTCTTTAATGCTCGGCCTTCACCCGTTGACAGGCCATGCACTGTGAAACAAACGTTGCCACGTCTTTCTTCATGTCGTGCCACCAAAAGGTCGTGCGCAGGTCCTTATACATTTTGGTACTCCCGGGGTGCAACGAGTACTTCGCATAATGGGCCTCCGTCAGAATCTCCTTTCTAAATTCGGCATGGTCCGGCACGCAGATCCTTCCCTTCATCCGCGTTATTTTGCCCTCGTCCACCACAAAGTCGATCGTCTTTCCCGTCGAAATCAGCTCGCACATCTTCTTCAGGAATGGGTCGTCCTCCTGTGTGGTCCTTATCTTGTTGTACAAGCTCGACTCAAGGTGTAATTGGGCCAATCGTGCTCCACGGTAACGGATTTGGAGTTCGATACCCATCTCTGCCAAGTCTTGCTGTATGTTATGGTTGATAGACAAGCACCCAGCGAACATTCTACTCAGAGCGTCCTCTACGACGTTTTCCTTACCTGGCGTGTACTCGATAGTCAGATCGTAGTCTTTAATAAGTTCGATCCAACGCCGCTGCCGTAAGTTCTGGTCCCGTTGAGTGAAGATGTACTTGAGGCTCTTATGGTCCGTATAGATGCTGCAAGCTATACCCATAAAGATAGTGCCGCCATAGCTTCAACGCGAACACAATGGCCGCTAACTCCAGATCATGCGTAGGATAATTCTTCTCGTGTTGCTTTAATTGTCTCGAAGTAAACGAAATCACCTTATCCCTTTGCATAAGCACGCATCCCAAACCCGTCCGCGATGCTTCGCTAAATATTTGAAACCCTTCTGGCCCGTCCGGAAGTGCAAGGATCGACGCTGAGATGCGTTGTTTCTTCAACTCTTGGAAGCTCGATTCGCAGGCATCGTTCCACTCGAATGAGACTCCCTTCTGGGTGAGGCGAGTCAGAGGCGACGCAATTTTGGCAAAATCTTTTACGAATCTACGGTAGTAGCCTGCCAAGCCGAGGAAACTTCGGATGTCGCCTGATGAGGTAGGCCGCTTTCATTCAACTATTGCTTCAATCTTCTTTGGGTCCACCGTGACGACTTCAGCTGAGACAATGTGCCCAAGGAACGTCACGCTGCTCATCCAGAACTCGCACTTGCTTAGCTTGGCATAAAGTTGGTGTTCACGCAGAGTCTGTAGCACCGTCTTCAAGTGTTCCATGTGCTCGTCCTTGCTCTTCGAATATATGAGAATGTCATCGATGAATACAACGACAAATTTTTCTATGAACGGTCGGAACACCCGGTTCATTAGATCCATGAATGCGGCAGGAGCGTTGGTCAAGCCGAAAGGCATGACTAGAAATTCGTAGTGACCATATCGAGTTCGAAAGGCGGACTTCGGCACGTCCTCGGACTTGATCCTTAACTGATGGTAGCCTGAGCGAAGATCAATCTTGGAAAATACCGTTGCCCCTAGCAATTGGTCAAACAAATCGTCTATCCTCGGCAACGGGTACTTGTTCCGTACCGTGGCTTTGTTAAGTTCTCGATATGTCACGCCCCAGAACCAGAATACTGGAGAGCGGGGGCAGACATAGCCAGCTATGTATATTAAAATGGAAGCCACCTCGATATACGGTCACGGCTGTCTAGATATGTGAGGGTTTTCTACAAGCCAACAGTCTCTTATGGTCATGAACGAGCCTAGTGTCTCAATCACCACAAGTAAAGTCGCAAGATGTATGATCATCAAATATACAATAATAAGGCATCCCAAATATTACATATTCAGCTGATCATGATGCTAGTCGTTACAAAATGTTAGGACTAGCAAGAGTTTAGTCATACATGATCAACCCTAGGATTTGTCAATCATGTTTACATCCCGTAGGCAGACAGTAAGTAAAAGTGCATCGAGCTAACAGGTGCTCGTCGGCTAAACGCCTCAAAAGAATATTTTTACAATAAAGTGGGCAAGACAAAAAGAAAAACCCACTCTTGGCCAGGATTCCGTCTAGTGTTCACCATTGGGCTGGAAGCTTGGTAGATCCTCGGGAGCTGCTCCGAAATCTGGCCACACAAAACCAGCTGGGTCAACCCCAGAAAGAGCAAGTGCCACAAGGGGGCCACGAAATAAGAACAAAAGCCAACATAAGCACAAGAAAATCTAATATTAAAACTAGAATTACGAAAAACATATCAGGATGATATACGACGAGATAACCATGGAACTATTCTGATAGCCAGGTTACAACCCGTAAACCAAATAAGGACCGGGGTTGTAACCCTTCATCTGAACAGAGCTTGGTTTTCCACCATTTATCGGCAAGGTAAGTAATGTAAGTAATCAAGGCAGGAAGCAATCTTGCATGGGATCAAGATATGACTAGACTGGTTATACCTCATTCAATCAACCACGGCCAAGCAGATCCTACGGCTTACTACTTTAACTAACTAGGGTTATCACAGGCCTAATTACTAACAAGATGCAGTGAGATTGTTCCACAGCCACAAGCCCTGCAGACCATCCGGGCTACCCAGGACGAAAGATTAGGGTCGAATTCAGGTGGGTACATCGCCCGGGAGACAAATGTACCCTTAGGTGACTTAGAGGGTGCAAAACGCGACGGTGTGCTGGAAATGTGCCCTACTCGACGGCAGGCTACAGATCCCAAGAGCGCCCAGGTAACGGGATTGCCTGTAGCTGTGTCATCTCTTCATGACTACTGAGTTATTCTAGTTATTAACCTTAATCCATTTTAGTAGGTACTCCTGACCGTGGTACTCAGGAGTCCCATCCTAGACATGATGTACGACAGGACAAGTGGATTTAACAAGCAAGCAAGAAGACTACCCACGGTGTCAAGGCAAGTCAAGTAACAGCATTAAAATAAATCATGTCAGGGTACTTGTCCGCAGTGTGCCACGACGGGCCACTATCATGTCAGGTCGGTCATGTCAGGAGTGCACCACTACGGTCACTGTCGTGTTATACAAGTTCCTTGCCATACCAAGCCATGTACAATAGTCATTCCAAACATATTAAGTAAAATCAAGTTCATGACAAAAGGCGTAAGGATATAAAATGGGCGTAAAATATCTAATAAAATATCAATATACATGATCATAGAAAAGCCAAGCTTAAAGAAATAAAACCAAAACTCCAAGGGTCAAAGGGTTAAACAAGGGGTCAGGGGAGCAGCGTACGAAAAGTCACGCACGTTCAAGGAGCAGTGTGGGTGAAAAGTCATGCAGGCTCACTCAAGGCAGCGTACGGGAGAAAGTCACGCACGCTCACTCAAGGCAGCGTACGTGAAAAAGTCACACAGGCTCACTCAAGGCAGCGTACATGAGAAAGTCATGCAGGCTCACTCAAGCAGCATACGTGAGAAAGTCACGCAGGCTCACTCAAGCAGCGTACGTGAGAAAGTCACGCAGGCTCACTCAAGCAGCGTGCGTGAGAAAGTCACGCAGGCTCACTCAAGCAGCGTGCGTGAGAAAGTCACGCAGGCTCACTCAAGCAGCGTGCGTGAGAAAGTCACGCAGGCTTACTCAAGCAGCGTGCGTGAGAAAGTCATGCAGGCTCACTCGAGCAGCATACGTGAGAAAGTCACATAGGCTCGCTCAAGCAGCGTGCGTGAGAAAGTCACGCAGGCTCAAGGAGACACGCTTCAACAGGAAGCGTACTCAAGTCTGCGTACGCAGCGCTAAAGAGCGCGCGTAGCTCAGTGTGCGTGAGCTAAGAAGCTATGCACACTGCTCACTGTCTTCTCCAAACAACAAGAACACCATGGCAGAACCCAAAACTTCAAAACAACATAACTTGGTCATCCGAACTCCAAATCCGGATTTCCAAGTTCCAACTTGGATGAAATTAAACTCTCTCCCACATAGAAACATCAGAACCCACAAAACTCCAACCGAAATAGATCAAAACATGCAAAAATATGAAAATAGGAATAACTAGATCTAGAACAATGGAGGCTCTAAATCACAAAATGCCAAGAACTAATGTTGATCACCATGTCCTAGTCTAGCAAATGGATAAAGAAAATATGGTTCTCATGTAGTGGCAAGATGCACTTGCCTAAGGGTTGGGGAGTTGTGTGGAAAAAGAAGAAGAAGAAGAAGAAATTAATGGTGGTTATGAAGAGAGAGAAGAGGTTGGTGGAGTTATAAAGAGGGTATTGTGGTGGGTTGAGGGTGTAGCATAGGGCTAGGGTGTTCCAACACATAAAACCGAACCAAACCGAACCAAACCAATTAAAACAGAGCCAAGCCCAAAACCTAAAATACGAGAAATACTGAAATTTCACAAGTTGAGAAAAATAAAATACATGCCAAAATCCAGATACGAGTATAAATACGAAATACGGAAATACGGGAAATGAGGGTGACAACTCTACCCACCTTAAAAGAATTCCGTCCTCGAAATTTAATCAGGGAGCTAGAGATTGCCACGACAAGCTATACTAAGCACAGGCAAGTTACACTAAGCAGTTCAATCATACAATCATACAATGCAAGCAAGGAAGGGAAAACGTAAGGCATAAGAAAGGCATTATACCTCACGAGTCAAACAGGTAGGGATATCGCGATCGGATGTCGTCCTCATGCTTTCACGTTGACTCACCCAGAGAGTGATGACCCCAAGCAACACGGACTAATTTAATAGTCTTGTTTTTTAGTATCTTCTCCCTCCGGTCCAATATAGGCACGGGCCTCTCCTCATACGAAAGGTTGGTACCAACAACCAATTCCGAATGGTCTAGGATGTGGCTCGGGTCCGAAATATACCGTCGTAATTGGGACACATGGAATACATCATGCACCTCACTTAGCAACGGCGGAAGAGCGAGACGATAGGATACATCTTCTACTCGCTCTAGAATATCGAACGGCCCTATATACCTAGGACTAAGCTTTCCCCTCACGTCGAAGCGAATTACGCCGCGGTTAGGCGAGATCCTAAGGAATACATGGTTGCCGACGGTAAATTCTAAGGGACGCCGATGAGCATCGGCCTAATGGCGCTGGCGGTCCTGGGCAACTCGGAGGTGATCTCTGACCTTCCTGACCACTTCAACCGTCTGGGAAATCAATTTGGGTCCGAGCATCTGCCTCTCCCCGATATCGTCCCATGCTAGCGAGGATCTGCACTTCCTGCCATAAAGAGCCTCGAAGGGTGCCATCTGGATACTGGCCTGATAACTGTTGTTGTACGAGAATTCCACCAGGTACAGATGATTCTCCCATGAACCACCAAAGTCAAGGGTACAGGATCGCAACATATCTTCAAGAGTCTGGATTGTGCGCTCTGATTGACCATCTGTCTGCGGATGATAAGCTGAGCTGAATTGAAGGCGAGTCCCCAAGCTTTTCTGTAAGCTGCGCCAAAAGTATGATGTAAATCTTGAATCCCTGTCCGAGGTGATACTGACTGGCACACCGTGAAGCCTGACGATCTGCCTGAGATACATCTCTGCTAACTGCGCCGTCGACTGCCCAACTCTGAATGGAAGAAAGTGTGCCACCTTGGTAAGCCTGTCCACAATCACCCAAATGGCATCTCTGCCGGCTGAAGATCTGGGCAATCCGGTCACGAAATCCATGGTTATATGTTCCTATTTCTATTCTGGGATCGGTAAGGGTTGAAGAAGTGCAGCGGGCCTCTGATGTTCAGCTTTAACCTGTTGGCAAACCAAACACCGAGAGACAAACCGGGCTATCTCCATCTTCATGCCATTCCACCAAAAGTGCTGACGAATATCACGGTACATCTTCGTACCACCCGGATGAATAGAATACTGCGAACTGTGGGCTTCTGCCATGACTTTCTGTCTGATATCTCCACTGGATACACAAAGACGAGTGCCGTGCTAAAGTGTACCGTCTTCATGGATACATAACTCTGGCCTTCTTCCTGCTTCACACTCTGCTCGGAGTCGCTGGAGCTTGGAATCTGTTAACTGCGCCATCCGGATCCTCTCAACTATGCTGGACTGAACCTGTAGACTGGCCATCAATGCCACACTGGTAGGAAGAACCACTTCAATTCCTATCTTCTGAAGATCTGCCAATAATTCTGGTTGTGCCATCAGGAAATAAACTCCGGCTCTCCTGCTCAATGCATCTGCTACAACGTTGGCCTTCCCGGGATGATACTGCAAATCCACATCATAATCCACCAATAGCTCGAGCCATCTTCTCTGCCGCATATTAAGGTCCTTCTGGGTAAAAACATACTTCAGGCTCTTATGATCAGTAAAGATCTCCACTCTATCTCCGTACAAGTAGTGTCTCCACAACTTCAAAGCAAACACTACCGCCGCCAATTCCAAGTCGTGGGTCGGATAATTCTTCTCATGATCACGAAGTTGGCGTGACACATAAGATATTACCTTCCCATGCTGCATCAAGACACACCCCAATCCTCTGCCTGAAGCGTCACAATAAACTGTGAATCCTCCGGTCCCATCTGGAAGGGTGAGAATGGGAGCCGTTATCAAACCTCGCTTCAACTTCTCAAATGATTCCTGACACTCTGCTGTCCAAACAAACGGCACATCTTTGCGGGTCAACTGGGTCATCGGCGCTGAAATCCTTACAAAATCTGAAACGAATCGCCGGTAGTAGCCGGCCAATCCAAGGAAGCTACGAACCTCTTCCACTGAGCTGGGTACCGGCCATGACTCGATAGCCACAATCTTCTGGGGATCCACTTCCACTCCTCCTCGGGTAATGATGTGACCCAAGTATGAAATACGATCGAGCCAGAACTCGTATTTACTGAACTTGGCGTACAACTGATGCTCCCTAAGCGTCTGAAGGACGACTCTGAGATGCTGCTCATGCTCTGCTTCACTCTTGCTGTAGACCAGGATGTCATCTAGGAACACGATCAAAAATTGATCCAAGTAAGGCATGAAAATGCGATTCATGAGGTCCATGAATACGGCCGGCGCATTGGTCGCTCCAAAGGGCATAACAAGGAACTCCCAATGTCCATACCTCGATCTGAATGCTGTCTTCGGGATATCCTGCTCTCTGACTCTGATCTGGTGGTATCCCGACCGCAAGTCAATCTTCGAGAACACTGAAGCCCCTCTGAGCTGATCAAACAAGTCATCTATCCTCGGAAGAGGGTATCTGTTCTTGATTGTCACCGAATTCAAGGTACGATAATCAACATATAGCCTGGACGTACCATCCTTTTTTTTTCACAAGAAGCATCGGGGCTCCCCAAGGCGATCTACTTGCACGAATAAATCTCTTGGTCCTCAGTTCTTCAATCATCTTGTACAAAATCTCCAATTCTGAAGGCGCCATCCTGTAGACTCGCTCTGACACTGGTGCTGTCCCGGGAATCAAGTCTATAGTGAACTCAATCTCCCGCTCTGGCGGCATCCCTGGAAGCTCCTCTGGAAAGACATCTGGAAACTCTTCAACTATCCGGGGTAACTGTACTGCTGCTACTGCCATCCGTAATGCTGGGAAAGATGGCTCCACTGCGCCTCTGGAAAACGAAAACTCTGGCTCGCCGGGGATACTAAAGACAACTCTGCCAATATGGCAGTCTATCTTAGCATACTGGTTCCTCAACCAATCCATGCCTAGGACTACATTATAGTCTACCATAGGAAACTCTATGAATCTAGCGGGGAACTCCCTACCGCTAACTACGATCCGACACGAGGAAAACACTCGATCTACTCCCACAAGACCATTACCAGTAAGTATATTGAGCCTCACTGATAATGACTCGGGCTCCAATCCTATCCGTGTCGCGAATCGTGCAGACATGAATGAATGCGATGCACCAAAATCAAATAATACCGAAGCTGGAAAGGCGTTGACGAGAATAGTACCTGCCACTACCTCACCTGGTGCAACTTCTTCTTCCATAGCCATCATCATGGCCTGACCTTGTCCTCTAGCTGCTGGTCCCCTCTGCTGAAAACCTCTCTGCCTATTCTGGGTCTGACCTTGGGCTTGTACATACTGCTGGGGGTGTTGTTGCTGGAATGCCTGAGACTGAGGCGGCAAGGGCCTCGAAGCCTGATACTGCTGCTGCTGAACTGGTGCTGGGGCCGGTCCTCTCACCGAAGAGCTAGAAAGGTTGGATGCTCATGAACCACCCCTATTCGGGCAAGCCCTAACCCTATTGTCTGCTGCTCCACAAGCCAGGCACAATCCCTGCGCCCTGCGACAATCTGCCACTACATGCCCTAGCTTCCCGCAATGAGAACATCCCATCGCGGAAGTCTGCTTCTGCTTCTGCTGCTGCGAGTACGTCGGGGTCGAATGCTGAACCGACGTTACTGAGGCCGCCCGCCTCGGAGTTCCAATGGTCAATCCCCTAGCTGCCGGGACTGGAGCTGATGATTGGTGCATCTGACTGTGGGACCGCTTCCTGTCTCCGGTCCTATCCACGATCCTCTGGGAGGTATACTCATGCCTTCTAGCTGCTCTCAAGACTGCATCGAACGTCTGGTGCTCGAACTGTTCCACTGCCAACAAGATCTCTAAATGTAGTCCCTGCTGGAACCGCTGGGCTCTATCGAGCTCGGTTGCCACCAAGGTGGGGACAAACCTACTCAGCCTAGAAAACTCGGTCGCATAACCATCGACCGTCCTGCCTCCCTGCTTCAAGTTGGTGAATCTGGTCTGCAGGTCGTACCGAGCCACAGCATCAAAGTACTTCATCTGGAATCTCTCCTTAAACACTGCCCAAGCAATGGGTGCCACTAATCCCATCGCCTGTGCCGTCTACCAATTGCGAGCTAAATCCAACAACTGCAGGCATACCACTGCCACCTTCTCATTCTCAGGTGTCCTGGCTGCTTCCAGAATCACCTCGGTATCCTGAAGCTATGCATCCGCGGCAATCGTATCCTCGTTGCCGTCGAAGAAAGGAGGGTTCAATCGCTTGAAGCTGTTCGCCGCCTGATTCCCTGGAGGTCCGCCTCTGGTCAAAGCATCTTGAACTGTCTGGTGCAGGGCGTCGCTTTGACGATCCTGGGAAGCTATCAAGGTTCTGATGAGGCCTACTAAGGTACCATCATCTGGCTCTGCAGGCTGGACGGGCCGAACAGGTGACTCTCCTCCAGTAGGCACAACTCTGGAGGCTACATCGGAATGCTGGGCTTGATCTCCGGGTTGTTGTTGATCCACGGAAAGTGCTTCACCTCGTCGATCGGGATGACCAGGTACAGTACCGCTGAAGAAGACGACACAGGAAACAATAAGGAAAGGACCAGGACAGATCAACGATATAAGCACAGGATCAGGGCAAGAATCCAGGGATTCAGAGGATACGAACAGAGATCAAGGACGAGTACTGATTGAGACATCTATCTGGTAAACCCCCACATATCTTGATTTACAAGACCTGTATGGGCCACCACTTAAACCATGTCACGCCCCAGAACCAGAATACTGGAGAGCGGGGGCAGACATAGCCAGCTATGTATATTGAAATGGAAACCACCTCGATATACGGTCACGGTTGTCTAGATATGTGAGGGTTTTCTACAAGCCAACAGTCTCTTATGGTCATGAACGAGCCTAGTGTCTCAATCACCACAAGTAAGTAAAGTCGCAAGATGTATGATCATCAAATATACAATAATAAGGCGTCCCAAATATTACATATTCAGCTGATCATGAAGCTAGTCGTTACAAAATGTTAGGACTAGCAAGAGTTTAGTCATACATGATCAACCCTAGGATTTGTCAATCATGTTTACAGCCCGTAGGCAGACAGTAAGTAAAAGTGCATCGAGCTAACAGGTGCTCGTCGGCTAAACGCCTCAAAAGAATAGTTTTACAATAAAATGGGCAAGACAAAAAGAAAAACCCACTCTTGGCCCGGGTTCCGTCTAGTTGTCACCATTGGGCTGGAAGCTTGGTAGATCCTCGGGAGCTGCTCCGAAATCTGGCCACACAAAACCAGCTGGGTCAACCCCAGAAAGAGTAAGTGCCACAAGGGAGCCACGAAATAAGAAGAAAAGCCAGCAATCAGCACAGAAAATCTAATATTAAAACTAAAATTACGAAAACATGGCAGGGTGATATACGACGAGATAACCATGGAACTATTCCGATAGCCAGGTTACAACCCGTAAACCAAACAAGGACCAGGGTTGTAACCCTTCGTCTGAACAGAACTTGGTTTTCCACCATTTATCGGCAAGATAAGTAATATAAGTAATCAAGACAGGAAGCAATCTTGCATAGGATCAAGACATGACTAGACTGGTTATACCTCATTCAATCAATCACGGCTAAGCAGATCCTACGGTTTACTACTTTAACTAACTAGAGTTATCACAGGCCTAATTACTAACAAGATGCAGTGAGATTGTTCCACAGCCACAAGCCCTGCAGACCATCCAGGCTACCCAGGACGAAAGATTAGGGTTGAATTCAGGTGGGTACATCGCCCGGGAGACAAATGTACACTTAGGTGACTTAGAGGGTACAACACGCGACAGTGTGCTGGAAATGTGCCCTACTCGACGGCAGGCTACAGATCCCAAGAGCGCCCAGGTAACGGGATTGCCTGTAGCTGTGTCATCTCTTCATGACTACTGAGTTATTCTAGTTATTAATCTTAATCCATTTTAGTAGGTACTCCTAACCGTGGTACTCAGGAGTCCCATCCTAGACATGATGCACGACAGGACAAGTGGATTTAACAAGCAAGCAAGAAGACTACCCACGGTGTCAAGGCAAGTCAAGTAACAGCATTAAAATAAATCATGTCAGGGTACTTGTCAGGAGTGCGCCACGACGGGCCACTATCATGTCAGGTCGGTCATATCAGGAGTGCACCACTACGATCACTGTCGTGTTATGCAAGTTCCTTGCCATACCAAGCCATGTACAATAGTCATTCCAAACATATTAAGTAAAATCAAGTTCATGACAAAAGGCGTAAGGATATAAAATGGGCGTAAAATATCTAATAAAATATCAATATACAGGGTCATAGAAAAGCCAAGCTTAAAGAAATAAAACCAAAACTCCAAGGGTCAAAGGGTTAAACAAGGGGTCAGTGGAGCAGCGTACGAAAAGTCACGCACGCTCAAGGAGCAGCGTGGGTGAAAAGTCACGCAGGCTCACTCAAGGCAGCATACGGGAGAAAGTCACGCAGGCTCACTCAAGGCAGCGTACGTGAGAAAGTCACGCAGGCTCACTCAAGCAGCGTACGTGAGAAAGTCACGCAGGCTCACTCAAGCAGCGTACATGAGAAAGTCACGCAGGCTCACTCAAGCAGCGTGCGTGAGAAAGTCACTCAAGCAGCGTGCGTGAGAAAGTCACGCAGGCTCACTCAAGCGTGCGTGAGAAAGTCATGCAGGCTCACTCAAGCAGCGTGCGTGAGAAAGTCACACAGGCTCACTCAAGCAGCGTGCGTGAGAAAGTCACGCAGGCTCACTCAAGCGTGCGTGAGAAAGTCACGCAGGCTCACTTAAGCAGCGTGCGTGAGAAAGTTACGCAGGCTCACTCAAGCAGCGTGCGTGAGAAAGTCATGCAGGCTCACTCGAGCAGCATATATGAGAAAGTCACGCAGGCTCGCTCAAGCAGCGTGCGTGAGAAAGTCACGCAGGCTCAAGGAGACACGCTTCCAACAGGAAGCGTACTCAAGTCTGCGTATGCAGCACTAAAGAGCGAGCGTAGCTCAGTGTGCGTGAGCTAAGAAGCTATGCACACTGCTCACTGTCTTCTCCAAATAGCAAGAACACCATGGCAGAACCCAAAACTTCAAAACAACATAACTTGGTCATCCGAACTCCAAATCCGGATTTCCAAGTTCCAACTTGGATAAAATTAAACTCTCTCCCACATAGAAACATCAGAACCCACAAAACTCCAACCGAAATAGATCAAAACATGCAAAAATCCGAAAATAGGAATAACTAGATCTAGAATAATGGAGGCTCCAAATCACAAAATGCCAAGAACTAATGTTGATCACCATGTCCTAGTCTAGCAAATGGACAAAGAAAATATGGTTCTCATGTAGTGGCAAGATGCACTTGCCTAAGGGTTGGGGAGTTGTGTGGAGGAAGAAGAAGAAGAAGAAATTAATGGTGGTTATGAAGAGAGAGAAGAGGTTGGTGGAGTTATAAAGAGGGTGTTGTGGTGGGTTGAGGGTGTAGCATAGGGCTAGGGTATTTCAACACATAAAACCGAACCAAACTGAACCAAACCAATTAAAACCGAGCCAAGTCCAAAACCCAAAATACGAGAAATACTAAAATTCCACAAGTTGAGAAAAATAAAATACATGCCAAAATCCAGATACGAGTATAAATACGAAATACGAAAATACGAGAAATGAGGGTGACACGATAGTTGATACACAGCCGCATCGTCCCATCTTTTTTCCTTCCAAACAACACTGGAGTACCCTACGGGGAGATGCTAGGGCGAATATATCTGCGATCTAGCAACTCTTGTAGTTGTGCTTTCAGTTCCTTCAGCTCTTCCTGTGCCATTCGATAAGGTGCTTTGGATATCGGTCGGGTGTCCGGGAAGGTGTCGATGCTGAATTTTATCTCTCGGTGCGGCGGCATCCCTGGCAACTCGTTTGGGAACACATCAGAAAATTCTGCCACGACTTCAGTCTGGGTCCTGCTTACAATCTCCGTTCTCGTGTCTCGAACTGATGCTAGGTACCCGCTGCACCCAGAATGCAACATACGTCTTGCCGAAATTGCCGATATCATCATTGCTGCCTTTGATGCTGCTCTACACGAATAGAAGAACTCAGTTTCACCCGGAAGGCGGAACATAACTCTCTTCTCCGCGCACTCGATCGTTGCGAGGCATGCACCCAACCAATCCATGCCGAGGATTATATCGTGCTCCTTGACGTCGAGGACCAAGGATAGATTCCTCCCTTCGATGCAGATGTAACCATCCCTACAAATTTGAGTGGCAGGCATATCTACTACCGATGGAGTGCTAACGCTATAATTTATATCTAAAAGTTGCATAGGTAGTTTATTCTCTTTTACAAAGTCGACGGATACGAAACTATGCGTAGCACCCGAATCGAACAATACTCTACCAGGCATATGTTTGTAGAGTAGTATACCTATCATGACAGTATTGGACACAAAAGCTTCGTCCCGAGTCAGTGTGTAGACTCGACCTTGCGCCCCTTGGCGATTTTGTGGGTTCACGGGCACCGCGTTTGCGCCATGGGCGGGAGGCGACATGTTCTGGTTCGGGACGTCCCTTGGTGGATGTTGGTTCGCCCTCCCCATGCAACAATCTACTGCCTTGTGACCTAGCTGGCCACACTTGAAGCATCCCCCTAGGCAATCGACCGCCAGATGTCCCATCTTGCCGCAGTGATGGCACTGTACGCCTGGGTGAGGCCCTCGATACTCGGACGTGTTCTGGCACTTTGGTGCACCAGATTCTCCCGCGTCATGAGGACGTTTGTTGAAGTTGTTACGAATACTTGATCCGCCCTTCTGTGACGCTCGACCGAAGATCCACTCACTATCAAAGGCGGCGTTATATGATTCCCTGTACGTCTGGCATCTCTGGTTCATGACATCCCGAAGCAAATTATCATTCAGGCCTTGCTGGAAGCGCTCGCACCATGCCTCTATGTTCGGCAGAAAGGCCGCGACAAACTTCGCAAGCTTCGCAAACTTCGTATCGTAGTCTTCAACGGACAAGTTTCCTTGCTTCAAGGATATGAATTCCTCTTCCTTCTGTCGACGAAGGGCACGGGGGATGTATTGCTCGAGGAAGGCCAGTTTGAACGTCTCCCACAAGATCTTGGTATTGGGGTTGGTCTCTTGGAGTTCCTGTTTCTTCGCCTCCCACCAGTCGTAGGCCCTCAAGTTGAGCTGCAACGCTGCGCACCCGACTCTCTTGGACCACTTGATGCTGAGGAGATTGAACAGACCCTCAATCTTCACTAGCCACCCCATGACTTCGTCAGGCTCTGCTCGACCATTGAATTCAGGCGGGTTCATCTTCTTGAACTTGGTCATCTTGATCAGGGAGGAGGAAGACATATGTTTTGTCTTTACGGGTTGCACTTCTTCTTCGGACATGACGGTCGTCGAGTTCTGTTGAGTCGCTATGGTGCTCACGATCCGGGTCAGGGCCTCCATTTGCTTTTGTTGGGCGTTGACTTGAACCTGGATCTGTTCTTGCAGGTGTCATTGCTGCATCTCTGACTGGCGTTATTGGAGTTCCATGAGGCGTAGTAGTCGCTCCATGGCAGATTCGCTAGGCGTCGAGCCTTCGGTGCTATCCGTGCTAATCAATGTGGCGTTGACAGCAGGGACACCCAGTCTTTCCGTCATTCCTACAAAATTGAGCAAACCCGTTAGTATTCTCAAAATATCTACGGGCTTATATGTATTGAACGATTATTTCAGGTCGCATATGTCGAAAAGCATAGTTTTTGAAAAATCACAACGGCATCAAAAAGAAAATATTTTGAAAGGTCCGAGATGTGAACCGTGGTCTGATACCAACTTGTCACGCCCCGACTCGCCGAATCGGTCGCCATCGCCTTGATTCGATATAAATCGATCCCCACGGGTCGGGACGTGATGTCGTACAAGTCTTTAATGGACTTGTACAAGGCAAGGATGTAAAATTGGAATTTCCTTTTGACTCGACGCTTTGAAATTAAACAGTGTAGAGAGTTGAAGACATAGCATAGGAAGAAATTTAGCTTTTCATTCATAAGCTTGCAAAGTATGTGCAAGGTCATTTTTATATTACATATGCCGTTGCGGCTACATCTTGAAACACAAAAGAAAAACTCTCGACAAGCTTGCCCTGAAATAATCCTTGTCGTTCCATACATTCACACCCTTTTATACATTTTGAACAAAGCCTTCGTTCTGAGTTGGGCTTCAAAATACTTCAAAATATGAGAGCTTCGTGCCGCCTCCCGTTCTTCAGCTTCAGTTCTAGTCTCGAGCTCCCGCAGCGTGCTCGTTACCTGGAGAGTTGGGGGTTAGCACACTTGCTAGTGGATGGGACGAACTCACTCGTCTAAACCGACACTGCTTATTAAGGATTCTAGCATACGAAGTGATCTTTCTATTTAGAACTATATGAATTGCAGTTCATATCGAAGGCACATTTTAAACGATAACACCTAACCAATTTAAAGGCATTCTTACCACGGCCGTGCTCCTTTTCTGCACAAAATATACATGATACTTACCACCTACACAAGATAATAGGTGAGCATGCAATCTATCCTATATGCGATCATTGGTGATATCGACACCATGAAGGACAATTACATAGCCTTGTGACGCGCCCTCCAGTCCAGGTAGCGAGCCTAACTAGAGGTCGCGCAATGCCTCGTGCCGAAGCATGATTTCCATAATTTCCTCCTAGGCCGATTCGGTCCCAGGGCCCCGGGTACCGTCTCGAGGAAAGTTCACCTTGTGCACAAGTCGTCATTGACCATGCGAATGTATGAACAGTTTAATATGTATGAAGTAAATTGCATAGCGTAACCATTATCAAATCACATAATCATTCCTACTCGTGCAAGGGTCCTTTTCCCCGAAACCGTACGTTCTGATTTAGCATCCCATTGGCACCAAATTCTCCGAGGCATGATGTAACGCAACTAAGGTTTTCATCGTTGTGTTTTGCATGGCATGACATATATTCTATCTCTTTCTTGGAACTTTATCTTTTCTCTACTTAGTGTGAACCTATCGATTTAGAGTTAAATTCTCTAGGTTGATATATTATCCCAAGCTCTTGATTTTAGTGGCAAGCATAGATCCCGTTAGCATCACCGATTTGAACGTTGAACTTTAAGAATTTAGTTGGCGGGAAGGAGTAGAAAAGAAGGGGCCGAAGAACCACCCACCTACGGAGATTACGCTGAGAGTAGAAAAATACTTCGCGATGGTCAAGCGTCAGTTACACGAACTCCTGCAATGGCACGAGCATCGAATTAGAACCCATCCTTCAATCCAGATGCATTCAAAAATCGACGCGAAAGCACACTATCAAATCCACGCAACAATTCGTTCAGAAAGCCAAGAAAACCAATAAAACCAACGGCAAACGGGTTGCGTCGCTCTCTTTAGAGTTCCTTCGCCAAGATGCCGCCTATCGCATCTAGGACTTATTCCAACAGTAGTCGATCCATTAGTTGGAACGGTACTCATATCACTCGTCCAAATCGATTTTATTGATGCCATGGTTTTTGTATACCAAACTCGTCGCCGAGTCAGACTAGCCATCTATGTTCCCGACCATGTCTGACTTGGCACGAGCCTATTACATAGTGCTTCGCCCCAACGGGAGCGGGGCACTACAGTCATGTGATTAGAATGTCATATTACTACTTTTTATCCTAGGGGAATTTTGGTTATTTTGATAATTTTGTGAAATTGTAATTTGCATTAATTAAATATGTGCTAATTGCTAGGTTGAGACTTGACCTAGAAACTTAGCCAAATCTAGATTAGCCTTGGGTTTAGAGTATTGATTAGGGTAACCTAGTAATGATAAGGTTATCAATATCTAGATATTCTAGGTAAGATATTTTACTCTTAGGATATTTGTGGAAAAGTTAGCCATATGACTAGTTGAACCAATAGGAAAGCTTAGAATTGGGTGAACAACTCCTAGCCACTTATCTAGACGTAAAACCTAACCCTAATTGATCTATGGCAGCCATCAAACACCCACCCCCTTCCTATAAAGCATCATTAACAAAGTCCCTTGCCTCTTTTTACACTTGCTTAGAACCCTAAAAGTTCTTCCCCAAATTCCTTCCCCTAATATCCAAATCAAGCCCAAATTGGTCCTAATCAATTGCATCATCACCCTCTACCATAATGGAAGCTAGTAGGGACTTGCTAGCTAGGATTTGAATTGCTTTGGTCATTTGAAATTCAAAAGAAAACCCTCAACCTCACCCTTCTCATTGAGATTCATTCTCAATAGATAAATCCCATGAAACCCTTATAAAATCATGTTTTATTTTCATAGATGCATGGATATAGGTATACCCTAGCTGTAGAGTTAGTTTGGTGCTAGGTAGTGCCCATTTCGTGTCCGTATCGGACACGTATCAGTAATTTTAACAAGGTGTTCGACGAAATACCTCTTAGAACTTTTTGTTCTTGGTTTTTAAAAAAAATTATATATTTGGGTAGCTAATCATGTGTATATTATATTTCGTGAAGACTTAGTTGGAAATTATGTCGTATTCGTGTTGGAATTGGACACGCACACACACGTACAAACCCCGTGCACATGCCCTGCTGCCCGTGTCCTAGAACTCTCTGTACACGATACTTCATGACACAAAATTTGGTGTGAGTCTTCCCTAGATGACTGACAGGTAGCCCCTAAAATTTTGTAGGGTTTTATTTAGTGGTAAGGGAGAAATCTAGCCCGCACCGATTCCTCACTGGTTGTGCACGTGCGGAGAATCCCCTCTGATACGGGATTCGTGTCCGCGTATGACACAACTAGGACACGTCGTGCTGTGTCTGGGGTGTAGCCCTATCCTAGGCGAACCAACAGACACGAGTACGAGACATGAGTTGCTCTGTGTCGTGTGCACGAGGTCACGGCACGCGTGCACGAGCCAGTCTTCACTTTAATTTCTGATACACTATTTTTGCATACTTGGACGCGTTTGTGTCCACTTGGTTGGACACAAACACCCCCCCTGATACATTAACATGCGACACACACATGTGCACTTTCAACTTCATATTTGCACATGTATTCGAGAATTAAAACCCTTTTTCCCTGTGTGTTCTGTTGCCAGTGCAGTGCACAGTAAACTCTCTGAGTTTAATTAGGTTTAATTGATAATTAATGGTTAATATAATGTTGTTAATATGTAAACATGTGTGTTATATTGTGTTTTTGCCTCTGGAAACAAATGTGATGTTCAATTGATTGTTATTTTGGATTCGAGCATTGGGCATTGATGGTGAACGTTTCATAGCTTATGAATTGAACTTAGCAGTCATTAACCTATAACCTGTGTCACGACCCGCATCCGCTTTTTCGGATACGAGACATGTCCAAGCCAGCCTACGCCGCAGAGTCGGCGGTAGAACGCTGTCAAGCCCGCAAGGAATAAATGCTAAAAGTATAACATTTGCTGCTCATTCACATTTCTAAATTTATTACAATATTTACAATATTTATATTTAAAGAAAATATAAGATTCTATAATTTATGAAATTGATACAATTGCTTTCTATTTCTAGGTTGACCTCAGTATACCCAAGCCTTCCCAATGCTAAGAGTGATCGCGGCTAAACCTGAAAAATGTTGGTTTTCAGTCAGGAATGGAACAAGTACACAAACCGATGACAATGCAAAAACACAATAGAATTAACAAGACATGAAAATAACATATGAGATATGAAATCTGGGAGATAACTGATGACATAGCACAATAGAGAAGTAAACAAGGAAAAACTAATAAAAGACATCTATCTAAGTGGTTTGAAATATCCTTTTCGACATATGAACGACTAGGGGGTAAATACGGCACCCTGCACGTGTCATGTGCAGCTGCTATCATTCATGAAAGACACAGGGGATATTTTTGGGTAGTCCACATGTCTACTAAGATATTTTCCCTCCCGACTACTCCGTGTGACGAGCGTGTCAACAAGCAGCAAGATATATGTATAAACATGAAATAAAAAGACTACTATGAATCGAAAGCAATCAAAAAGTTCACTTGCCTATATCCTTGCACAAACCGTAGCCATAAGTAGAGGATGAGGGGATGCTGATCTAGAAGCTGTCAACCTATAACACATATCGCACCACGAACCGTGCACGAAAACCACAAATCAATTCTAATGTTCTAGTTCTAAATAGTGGCTAGTTGGATTACTAATCTAATAATAATTATTTCTGTAATAATTCACTTAAAAACCTAATTTAACCTAATAATAATCTGAATATAATCTAAACATGCAAGTTTGGCCATCAAAAGTCATGTTTATCAATTTTGGAAACCATGGCACGTAAATCGAGACGTACCATTGACTTTTTAGTCAAACACTGTGAACTCTAGATTTTGAAAGTGCACCTTGGTAGATTTCAGTGCCAGAGTGTGCTAGAATCGACCGTGCCACAAAATTACGCTTTGGTTAAAAGATATCGCCGTTATGGCTAATCGTGACCAAAACGGGGATCAACCGATCAGTTCTGAGTTCAACCAAAAAACTAAAATACTAAATTAACGAAATAATTTTTGGAACAAATATACATCGTAGCGCTCTGTGTTATCTTTCCAAAACTTCAAACGGTTTGTGATTTCGATTTCTGGTTCTCCCGAAATCTCAAAAACACCAAAATATGTCAAATTTCGGACAACCGACACTCTACGAATTTTCCAAAAATTTCGGTTCAGAAATTACGAAAATAAATTAGATATTCAGAAACTATACCTCAATAAATTTCCAACAAAAAAAACGGCACGCGAAAATGATGTCCGAGTTGACGGCAATAGCCTCGGGAAGTCGGGGAATCACCAGGATCAAACTCCAAAATGAGGAGGCTATAATTAATTAGGGTTTGTGAATATACAATGCATATATATAGGAGAGAGAGAGGCGGTTACTGTAGCAGCGCCGACAGGTGGGCCCCCCGGGTGGATTATTGGGTAATTATTTATTTAATTCAGAAAATCATTTAAAAATTATTTTAAGTCCAAATAAATTAAAATAAATTGCAGAAAAATCCAGAAAAATTCTAGAAAATTCTAGAATATATTTTTAAGTGTCTAGAATCTAAATAAAATATTTTTAACATAAAATATCATCATGTGACCTCACAGTAAATTCCTAAAGCCTATAAAATATTATTTCTATAGGTTTTAATTATATAAAAATTCCCAAAAATTCTAAAAAAATCCAAAAAATTCTAAAATATTCTAGAAAATATTTTTAGTCATTTAGAGCCAAATAAAAATATTTGGTCCCAAAATACCCCCGTATGACCTTACAGTAAATCCTAAAAGTCCTAAAAATAATAAAATCTTAAATATTAAATACCTACAAATATCCAAAAATTGAAGAAAAATATAAAATAGCTAAATATTAAATATATAAGCTATCTAGAGGTCATATGACCTTAATATGGTTATATCCCACCTACAAGCTTTGGCATGACTCACAATGGCCATAAAATTAATCATAAACAAATAAAATTAAAAATTAAAAAAAATTGGGAAGTGGGCTTACAACCTGACATAAAGTCTAATGGAACCTGAGTTTTAATGTCTGTTTTCCTGAGATTAATGTTAAATCAGTTTGGATTTAAGGTTGTGTAAAGATATATGTTAGTCTAGTTTTGGATTTAACCTGAAAACTGAACCAGTGTACCTGGGTTAAAGTGAGTTGATTAGGGTTTTGAATGTTGTAAGCTAAAATATAATAATCTGGGATTAAAGTAAAGAATGAATTGAGTTAAGTTTGATTCAACTGTTAACTGGTTTGAGGTTTAGGTTAATGTATAAACTGAGACTTCAGTTATGAGAAATTGGGTTTTGATTTCACTGTTGAGTGTAATATCTGAGATTTCAGTGAAACTGAAAATAGGTTTTTGATTTCTGAAATATTAATACATGTTATATGTTTAATTCCTATATGAAATCTGAGTTAGTTGATGAATGTTAACTGAAATAGGTTTTGGTTTGAAGTGAATTGAACTAGTGTAAAACCTGAGATTAAACCTAATGTAGAACTGAGTTGCAATGTTGTTAATTAAGTCAAGGTAACTAAAATGGAGTTGGGTTTATGGAAAACTGAAAAAGAAATGTTGTAAAATGAAATGGGAATTAGTTTAGAATGTTAACTATTTTTTTGCTAATATGATAATTGAGTTAAGGTTAATTGTTAACCCAATGCCATGTTGCTCTTTAACCCTTACTTGTATTCCATAGTCCATAGTCCACACACACACACACACACTTTTCACTCTCTAATTTCCTTCTTCCTTTTTCAATATATGCATAGCTTCCCTACATAATTATATACATATTGAATATGTGAGTGATACCTATATGTGCAATATGGTGTATATATATGACAATTGAGTATTGTATAAGTAGGGTTGTATTGGTAATAGTGTATAGGCCTAGAGGTAGTGTTGACCTAAGTTGACTAGAGTGACCTAGAATAGTGGACTTGACCTAGTTGACTTATAGTTGACCAAACCCTAAAGTTGACCCAGTTTGACTAGATGTTGACTTGGGTTGACCCAGAGTTGACCAAGTTTGACTTTGACCTAGAATGACCTAAAAATCATGTAGATTGCCTTACAAACTTCATTTACCTTATGTTAAACACATTGTGACCTGTGTTGCTCTAAATAGGACTCATCTACTCTGTCTGGACATCTACACTTAACAGATACTCAGGATATCAGGCGAGTACATTCTCTAACCGTTTCATACTTGCTAGAACTTATATTTTTGCTCTAGATTTACTTTACTTGTATGTTGTCACGTTGGTAACACGGATTGGTACTCTATGGATCTTTTCATGAGATGTTATCCCCTCAGGAGCATCAGGTACTTCATGACTTATGCGTTTCACTTACATAATGTATCATTATGCTTTACTATTCATGTATACTCTGGAGTCTCATGTACTCTCATGTTCACAGAGCCCCCATGATTCAATTTCACGTGTGCTCTCATCTGTGAGGCAGTGAAATCATGAATCTTAACATAATATGTCTGGATCCTTGTGTATTGATTGGGGCTAGAGGAGCAGAAATAGCATGTGAATAATTCCAAGTAGTATAATCATGAATCACCTCTCTTGAATCACCTCCACCTGTTCATATATCTATCTTGTACTCTGATTTACTAGTCACTGATAGTTCTCTATTTATAGTAGATATTTCCATTATAGTTATCTCTTTTACTTCATGTACATTCCTTCAGTTATTCACATATCGTACTCTATTACATGTTTATTATCTTCTAACATGATATGAATTATGTGAGATGTATTATGCTCGCTCCTGTCCTGACTAGACCTGTTGATATATTACAGAGGATGAGGATGGAGCTTTCTGCACTACCTATTATGGAGCAGCCCTAGACGACATTTACGAGCTGGACTCTCAGGAGGACCCAGTTCTAGCTGATGTTATCACCCCTACTGCCTAGACTGGTTTAGTTAGGCTTTATCTTACTTATGTTGTCATTTGGGATTGAGTTGTATTATGTTTTGTTATTGTGTCGTTTAGATACTTAGACTTATTTTCCTTCCTGTTTGTACTTTCTTTGAGATTTTCATATTTATGACATCGTGTTATTTCTGCTTTAGATGTGGTTGAGACTGTATTCTGTATTGTCACCTCCACTCGGAGTGTATACACTGTACAGGTACCTTATATTGTTAGATGTTTTGACCTAGGACAGCGTTCTACCGCCGACACTGCGGCGTAGGCTGGACATACCCACTTCTCGTGCCCTTACTCTATGGTACGGGTCGTGACACATTTTTAGTAGTGGCCCATGCAGGTCGAGATTCGCATTTGTACGAAGTCGTGGTAGTACGATGATTATTTGTACTGCTGCGCACCTGCGATAGAATATAGGAAGTAAGGTATTAGAATGAGAGGGTACTCAATCATAGTTAGAATTCCTTGAGAGATTCCTGGGATGACCCTTGAGAATCTTATTTGAACTTCAAAATTTAAATCCTTTTCTCTTGTTTTGATTCACCCTTACTCCTTGATATTGAAATTGATTTTGATGAATCGTTATTGATTTTAATTTTTCTTATCGAGATGAATTTTATGACCCGAGTTACGGTATCTTCTGATAACATATGTTGACGGAAATAACAGGGATGGTAAAACGTCTACTTGGTTATGGAGCCTAGAGTTTATCGTAGCTATATTAGTTGGCGTGGCAAGAACGTAGGGGCCTGAATTCGAATGTATATATCTTGATCAAGAGATTTGGAATTTCTCGCAGCTATACTAGTCGGCATAGCAAGAATTCCAAATGACATGATCATAGAGATGCATACCCCAGTTATGGACTCTATCGTTCATCGTAGCCTTGCTGCTTACTAGCGTGGCTAGGATTCTGAGTATCATGATTTTGGACAGACGCATGTGATTATCAGATTATATCTTGAAGGTTTTAAAGTATCACCTCTTTCATTTCACTTCTGTAAAAAAAATTATTTTCCATCATCAAATAACTTAGGAATAGGGATAACTTTAGTTATCTAGTCTAATTCTTTGTAGAAATTCATTAGTTATAACTCTTTCTTAGTATAATAATTTATTGACTCGTGATTAGGCCTTTATCTTAGGAATAATAGTATAGCCTGGCTTTAGAGTAGTGACCCTTGTAGCTGGTTCTCCGTTGTTTATATTTACCATTTTTTATATAGAATGATAGACTGCCTTACAGCCTTTGATGATTGATTTACCCTTACCTTTTTCAGTATGGCACCCATGACCCAAGCCCGTCGTCTGAGAGCCGCTGCAGCTCCGGATATGACTAGAAGCGTGCTTCCACCTCATATTGCTTAGGAGGTAGTGACCCCTCAGGCTGACCCATGGGTAGTGGCACCTCCTGCCATCGAGGAGGTGTTAGCAACCTCACCAGAGAGTTTCTCTCCACCACCTGTTATTCAGGAGAGAGCTGTAGTCTCATCTGAGACCGAGAGTCTTTACCCGCCTCCTCCTCTGCCTCCAGGAGTGGTACCCCATACCATGCCCTTGGCATGTTTGTTTTCTGATGGAGCTCAGATATCCAGACTTCTCCGGGATGTGTTGGAGGCACAGAGAGTTCAGGCTGAGATCCTGAGGGAGCAGGGCCACGGGATCCAACTGCTGTGGGATTTGGTACATTCAGGAGGGAAGCCTAGTTCTAAGAGGACGAGGAGCATTGTATACCCAGAGCCCCATGAGCACCCCGACTATCAGCCTAGATCATCCTATCCAATCCAGACTCCTGTCCAGTAGAGGCCAGTTGAGAGAGTGGCTACCTGTACCTTCTGTAGGATGCCTGGACATTTATGGGACTATTATAGGAAGAGAAGAGGGGTGTGCCTGTTATGTGGGTCAGCTGCACACATGCTGCGAGACTGTCCTGCTATACTTATCCCAGCCAAGGCTCCACTTTCGGAAGGGAGTTCCAGCTACCAGACCTAGTTGGAGGTGAGTCCTTGACCTATACCTTAGCCAGTCTTTGATAATTGATGCACCCTACCATATTGTTGTATGTTTTTTGATACCTTATGATTGCTTTTGATCTAGTATGGCTAGAATGGCTAGATGAGACCTCAGACTGATACCACTTACCATAATCTTATATGTTATCTTTCCAATTACATGATTTAGATAAGTTTTCTATTGACCTTGATTGTTGGGGTTTGACCTAGAAGGGGTACGATCATCATAATTTCGAGGATAAAATTCTTCTAAGGAGGGTAGACTTGTAACACCCAATTTTCTAAAATAAGGGTAATTTTGAAATTTTGTAATTATAATTATTTAATAATGATATTTAAATCATATTGTGATTTTTGGTAATTTTTAATTGATTTAAAACTATTTAAAATATTGAAATGTGATTTTGATGGTTAACTAGTGTAACCCTAGAATTGCTAAGCCTAGAGACTAACCATGACAATGGGAGCCTAGTCATGTGATTAGAATGTTATATTACTACTTTTTAGCCTAGGAGTATTTTGGTCATTTTGACAATTTTGTGAAATTATAATTTGTATTAATTAAATATGTGCTAATTGTTAGGTTGAGACTTGACATAGAAACTTAGCCTAATCTAGATTAGCCTTGGGTTTAGAGTATTGATTAGGGTAACCTAGTAATGACAAGGTTATTAATATCTAGATATTCTAGGTAAGATATTTTACTCTTAGGATATTTGTGGAAAAGTTAGCCCTATGACTAGTTAAACCAATAGGAAAGCTTAGAATTGGGTGGACAACTCCTAGCCACTCATCTAGACCTAAAACCTAACCCTAATTGATCTATGGCAGCAATCAAACACCCCTTCCTATAAAGCATCATTAACAAAGCCCCTTGCCTCTTTTCACACTTGTTTAGAACCCTAAAAGTTCCTCCCCAAATTCCATCCCCTAATATCCAAATCAAGCCCAAATTGGTCCTAATCAATTGCATCATCACCCTCTACCATAGTGGAAGCTAGTAGGTACTTGCTAGCTAGGATTTGAATTGCTTTGGTTATTTGAAATTCAAAGGAAAACCCTCAACCTCACCCTTCTCATTGAGATTCATTCTCATTAGGTAAATCCCATGAAACCCTTATAAAATCATGTTTTATTTTCATAGATGATGCATATAGGTATACCCTAGCTGTAGAGTTAGTTTGGTGCTAGTTAGTGTCCATTTTGTGTCCGTATCGGACACGTATCAGTGATTTTAACAAGGTGTTCGACGAAATACCTCTTAGAACTTTTTGTTCTTGGTTTTCAAAAAAATTATATATTTGGGTAGCTAATCATGTGTATATTATATTTCATGAAGACTGAGTTGGAAATTATGTTGTATTCGTGTCGGAATTGGACACGCACACACACGCACAGACCCCGTGCACATGCCCTGCTGCCCATGTCCTAGAACTCTCTGTACACGACACTTCATGACACAAAATTTGGTGTGAGCCTTCCTTAGATGACAGACAGGTAGCCCTTAAAATTTTGTGGGGTTTTATTTAGTGGTTAGGAAGAAATCTAGCCCGCAGTGATTCCTCTCTGGTTGTGCACGTGCGAAGAATCCCCTCTGATATGGGATTCGTGTCCGCGTATGACACAACTAGGACACGTCGTGCTGTGTCTGGGGATTAGCCCTATCCTAGGCGAACCCACAGACACGAGCACGAGACACGAGTTACTCTGTGTCGTGTGCACGAGGTCACGGCACGCGTGCACGAGCTAGTCTTCACTTTAATTTTTGATATACTATTTTTACATACTTGGACGCGTTTGTGTCCACTTGGTTGGACACAAACACCCCCCTCCCGACACATTAACATGCGACACACATATGTGCACTTTCAACTTCATATTTGCACATGTATTCGAGAATTAAAACCGTTTTTTCTTGTGTGTTCTGCTGCCAGTGCAGTGCACAGTAAACTCTCTGAGTTTAATTAGGTTTAATTGATAATTAATGGTTAATATAATGTTGTTAATATGTAAACATGTGTGTTATATTGGGTTTTTTTCCTCTGGGAACAAATGTGATGTTCAATTGATTGTTATTTTGGATTCGAGCATTGGGGATTGATGGTGAACGTTTCATAGCTCATGAATTGAACTTAGCAGTCATTAAACTATAACCTGAGATCAAGTCTAAGGGAACCTGAGTTTCAATGTCTATTTTCCTGAGATTAATGTTAAATCAGTTTGGATTTAAAGTTGTGTAAAGATATATGTTAGTCTAGTTTTGGATTTAACCTAAAAACTGAACCAGTACACATGGGTTAAAGTGAGTTGATTGGGGTTTTGAATGTTGTAAACTAAAATATAATAATCTGGGATTAAAGTGAAGACTGAATTGAGTTAAGTTTGATTCAACTGTTAACTGGTTTGAGGTTTAGGTTAATGTGTAAACTGAGACTTCAGTTATGAGAAATTGGGTTTTGATTTCACTGTTAAGTGTAATATCTGAGATTTCAGTAAAACTGAAAATAGGTTTTTGATTTCTGAAATATTAATACATGTTATATGTTTAATTCCTATATGAAATCTGAGTTAGTTGATGAATGTTAACTAAAATAGGTTTTGGTTTCGAAGTGAATTGAAATAGTATAAAACCTGAGATTAAACCTAATGTAGAACTGAGTTGCAATGTTGTTAATTAAGTCAAGGTAACTGAAATGTAGTTGGGTTTATGGAAAACTGAGAAAGAAATGTTGTAAAATGAAATGGGAATTAGTTTAGAATGTTAACTGTTTTTTTTTGCTAATGTGATAATTGAGTTAAGGTTAAATGTTAACCTAATGCCATGTTGCTCTTTAACCCTTACTTGTATTCCATAGTCCATAGTCCACACACACACACACTTTTCACTCTCTAATTTCCTTCTTCCTTCTTCAATATATGTATAGCTTCCCTATATAATTATATACATATTGAATATGTGAGTGATACCTATATGTGCAATATAGTGTATATATATTACAATTGAGTATTGTATAAGTAGGGTTGTATTGGTAATGGTGTATAGGCCTAGAGGTAGTGTTGACCTAAGTTGACTAAAGTGACCTAGAATAGTGGACTTGACCTAGTTGACTTACAGTTGACCAAACCCTAAAGTTGACCCAGTTTGACTAGATGTTGACTTGGGTTGACCCCGAGTTGACCAAGTTTGACTTTGACCTAGAATGACCTAAAAATCATGTAGATTGCATTACAAACTTTATTTACCTTATGTTAAACACATTGTGACCTGTGTTGCTCTAAATAGGACTCATCTTCTATGTCTGGACATCTACACTTACCAGATACTCAGGATATCAGGCGAGTACATTCTCTGACCATTTCATACTTGCTAGAACCTATATTTCTGCTCTAGATTTACTTTACTTGTATGATGTCACGTTGGTAACACGGATTGGTACTATATGGATCTTTTTATGAGATGTTATCCCCCTTAGGAGCATCAGGTACTTCATGTCTTATGTGTTTCACTTACATCATGTATCGTCATGCTTCACTATTCATGTATACTCTGGAGTCTCATGTACTCTCATGTTCACAGAGCCCCCACGAATCAATTTCACATGTGCTTTCATCTATGAGGCAGTGAAATCTTGAATCTTAACGTAACATGTCTGGATCTTTGTGTATTGTTTGGGGCTGGGGGAGTAGAAATAGCATGTGAATAATTCCAAGTAGTATAGTCATGAATCACCTCTCTTGAATCACCTCCACCTGTTCACATGTCTATCTTGTACTCTGATTCGCTAATCACTGATAGTTCTCTATTTATAGTAGATATTTTCATTACAGTTATCTCTTTTACTTCATGTACATTCCTTCAGTTATTTACATATCGTACTCTATTATATGTTTATTATCTTCTGACATAATATGAACTGCGTGAGATGTATTGTGCTTGCTCCTATCCTGACTGGACCTGTTGATATATTACAGAGGATGAGGATGAGGCTTTCTGCACTACCTATTATGGAGCAGCCCTAGACGATACTTGCGAGCTGGACTCTCAGGAGGACCCAGCTCTAGCTGATGTTATCACCCCTACTGCCTAGACTAGTTTAGTTGGCTTTATCTTACTTATGTTGTCATTTGGGATTGAGTTGTATTATATTTTGTTATTGTGTCATTTAGACACTTAGATTTATTTCCCTTCCTGTTTGTACTTCCTTTGAGATTTTCATATTTATGACATCGTGCTATATCTGCCTTAGATATGATTGAGACTGTATTTTGTATTGTCACCTCCACTCGGAGAGTATATACTGTACAGGTACCTTATATTGTTAGATGTTGTGACCTTGGACAGCGTTCTACCATCGATACTGCGGCATAGGCTGGACGAACCCACTTCTCGTGCCCTTACTCTAGGGTACGGGTCGTGACAAATTTCAACATAACTAGCAAATTAGCATAGGCTTGAATTCACTTCCTATTGTTTATGTTCCGTAAAATAGTTCAAAGAAGTACTTACTGGCAATACTTCAAATGTTGTGTTTGCATCTACAAAAGGATGCAACCTGGCCAAGGAACCCCTTCCTGCCATCCAAAAACATCCAGAGTTATAGAGAACTATCAGGTCTACACCACCACCTTCTTTAAACTTCGTGGACATGCCTGTCCTAGCACCTACCACTATAATAGGTACAAAAAAAGCAGTCGAGTGGTAACTCAGAAATACAGTTGAACCGAAGCCAAAGTACGACATCAAAGATTTCTCACAAATATTAGATCCTCTCCAATCACCTCATTCTTGTCATAGGCAATGAAGCATGTCAAAAATATTATTCCCTCTGCAATCATCTCAAATATTATAAGTTGAACCAAAGCCAAAGTAGAACATCAAAGATTTCTCACAAAAAAATCCATATATTTAAACTGAACATAAAATATTGATATGAATAAATCAAAGATTGAACACCATAACAAAGAATAGTCCATATCTCGATATTCTTGCAAGACCATGAATAAACTAAATAAAGCGACCTCTCACTAGCTCAAAAAAAATCTTCAAAGTAAATAGAAGAAGAAAATATAAGTTCACACAATAGAAAAATAGAAGTATATATCATGTCCAAAGTAGATCGTAGAACTGATACTCCAAATAAATTATGTTCAAATTGAATTTGTCTAACCACATAATTTAAAATAAGAGAACCGATAATGATCCACTCTCCTGTTCTTATTTGAACATGTTAGATAGATGCACAAGATTTATGACATAATGATCGATAAGGGAGAATACCAACTTGATGTATAGCTAGGCTATCATTTTAAATGAAATGGATGTGCTTTCTTGATCTTTGAAATCAGGCACTTAAAAAAGCAAACAAATGCTTGATTACAACATTACTGGCCAAATTTGTTGAGATAGATTCTGAATATTTTATAAAATTCATATAAAAATTCCTCACTGTTATATAAAAGATTATATAAATTTCTGGAGCTTACATTATACCATAAATTTTGTTATAAGGAGATTGCACCAGGCTTTCCTTCATCATTTCTCAAACCAATTACACAATTAGAACTGATGATCAAGTCATATGCCCCTAATTAAAGATCTGGACTCTCATGCAAAAATTTATCAATACCCGCTAGCCTATGGTGGACATTGACACATGAGAAATCCTAATTTGTCAAGTAATATACTACCCCAAATCAAACCCTAACAAAATTGAATTAGAGAGAGAAACCCTAAAAAATCGAATTAGAGAGAGAAACCGTAACAAAATCGAACCATAAAAAATGAAGCAGATACAATCATGTACCAATCATATTCTCAATCCTAACAAAATAAACACATTAAGAATATTAGGGGGAAGAAACTCACTGTCTATGGGAAGAAGTTTAGAATCTCACTTTTGAGGAAGGAAGCTCACAGCTCACGATGGAGGAGAGAAGTCTCCCTGATTAGAGAGAGAACTAGCGTGCACACGAGAGAGAACCTAGTGTGCGCATGAGAGACAATCGTGCTGGTGTGAGAGAGAGCCACCCAAAAATATGGTAATTTTTTTGTTCTGAGCGTTTCTTTGATTTATTTTAGGTTATTATTTAATTAAAAACTTATAAAAATATATTTCCCTACACTGACATATGTTACGGAACATATAGTGTCTTCCTGTGATATGTAGAGTATATGTCGTCGAATACATAATGCATTTCTGCAACACATGGATGTCACAATATGTAGAGAATTTTTGACGGGACTAATATTTCATTTCCCTCTATTAAAATTTGTGTGGATTCTGCGACATACTAAAACTTATGTCGCCAATACATGTAAAAATTAGCTTTTAGAGAGATAGAAGACCCTATATCGATAAAACATGTTGCAAAAAAAATACAATTTCTTGTAGTAAAGAACTGTCCATCTCTATCCGACATTATTGAAACTGGCACCCATGCAATCGGATAATTTCATCAATGTAAATCTTAGCCAACCGGTCAACACTCCATGTTATCATAATTGCATTGAAGTGAGCCAACTTGGTTAATTGATCTACGATCACCCAAATTACATCATTTCATCGTTGAGTCTTCGGTAGACCGACTATAAAATTCATGTAGATATGATCCCACTTCCATTAAGGAATAGCGAGGTTTTGTAGCTCCCTACCCAGCCGCTGATGCTCTGCTTTCACATGCTGCTATGCCAAGTACTGTGCCACAAACAAAGCAACGTCCTTTTTCATGCCATGCCACCAAAACGTTGAGCTCTGGACCTTGTATATTTTGGTGCTTTTTGGATGCAAGGAATACTTCACGAAATGGGCCTCAGACAATATTTTTTTCTTCAGTTCGTCATCCTTAGGAACACACAATCTTCCCTTGACACGGAGCCATCTTTGTGTACCAAAAAATCGATTACCATTCCTGCTAGAATCAACTCGCGTATCTTTTGCAAGAACAAGTTGGCCTTTTGAGTGGTTTTAATCTTTTTTCGCAGACTCGACTCTAGCTTCAAAAGAGCTAGATGTACCTCCTGGGTTCGAATTTTGAACTCGATACACATCTCTTCTAAGCACACTTCTTTAGGCATAGATAATGATCCAACAAATTTTTTACTCAAGGCATCATCTACCACATTCCCTTTACCTAGTGTGTAGAAAATCGTCAAGCCATAATCCTTGTTCAATTCTAGCCAACGTCGTTACCTAAAATTCAATTCCTTTTGTGTAAATATGTACTTCAGGCTTTTGTGATCTATGAAGGTTTTGTAGGACACACCATAAAGATAGTGTCGCCATAATTTCAATCCGAACATAATTGTCGCCAATTTCAAGGCATGAGTCAGGTAATTCTTCTCATGCTCTTAAGTTGTCACGATGCATATGATATTGTCTTTCCATGTTACATAAGAACACATCCGAATCCAAGTCTCGATATGTCACTATAAATCTAAAATCCTTCGAAACCTTCTTGAAGAGCAAGAATTGGAGTCGTGACAAGCCGTTGCTTTAGTTCTTGAAAACTAATCTCATAGTCGTCAGTCTATTTAAATGCCACTCCCTTCAGAGTGAGGCGAGTCAGGGGCGACACAATCTTCAAAAAATCTTTTGAACCTATGGTAGTACCCAGCTAAACCAAGGAAACACCGTATTTTACTAGCTGACGTAAGTTGTTTCCAGGCTACCACTGCTTCAATTTCCTTCGGATCAATAGCAACACCTTCCACCGAGATAACATGTCCAAGGAACGACATGCTGCTCTTCCAAAATTCATATTTACTTAACTTTGCATATAGTTGATGTTCATAAAGCATTTGCAGTACTGTTCTTAAGTATTCCTTATGCACCTCTTTATCCTTCAAGTAAATCAAAATATCATCTATGAACACAACGACGAACTTATCCAGGAACGGTCGGAATACCCTATTCATTAGATTCATAAAAGCTGTTGAAATATTAGTCAAACCAAACGACACAACCAAAAAACTCAGTATCTGTATCTCATATGGAATGCTGACTTTGGGACATCTTCGGGCCCGATCTTCAATGGATGGTATCCAAAATGAATATCAATCTTTGAAAACAAGGTCGCTCCTTGGAGCTGATCGAACATGTCATCTATCCTTGATAAAGGATACTTATTTCAGTCACTTTATTCAGCTCTCGGTAATTGGTGCACAGTCGCATCGTCTGGTTTTTCTTTTTTAAAAATAATACCGAAACTCCCCACGTGATATACTTGGGCGAATGTATCCACGGTCCAGTAACTCTTGTAACTTCACTATTAATTATTTCAAATATGTCGGAGCCATCCTGTATGGCACTTTTGATATCGAGCGTGTATCCAAAAAAAGTGTCAATCGTAAACTCAATCTCTCTGTCCGATGGCATTTCAGGTATTTCGTCTTAAAACACGTCGGAGAATTCTGCCACAACTTTGGTTTGATCTGAGTCTGTACACTTTGTTCGAGTATCCCAAACAGAATTGAGGTACCCTTCACACCCTGAATATAACATGTGCCTTGCCATAAGTATCGATATCACCATTGCCGCTTTGACATTGAGCCGCACGAGTAAGAAAACTCTATTTCTTTAGGTAGACGAAACACAACCCTCTTCTCCGTGCAGTCGATCGTTGTATGACAAGCAATGAGCTAATCCATATCCAAGATGATATTGTATTATTTGATGTCGAGTACTATAGAGTCCAATGATAGGATCTTGCCTCCATCGCCAATGTAACCACCCCTGTAAATCAAACTTGCAGGCAATCTACTCCCGAAGGAGTACTGATATAAAGAACCATCTTTAATAGAGTCATACATGATTTGTTTCTCGTTGTAAAATCAGATGATATGAAACAATGTGTAGTACCAGAATCGAATAACACCCGGGCATGTATACCTTTGTACAGTAGCATATCTATAATAACATTATCTGAGGCAAGATCTTCTATTTGAGTCAAAGCATACAGTCTTCCTTGCGTACCATGCTGTCAATTCTGATTATTCTTGTGAGGGGCTGGTAAGGCTCATGGTGCATGCCCATGATTTTGATTATTTTGTTGACCACATAGATGATTTTGATTCCCTTTTCGTCATTTGCATTCAAACGCTTGTGATTTAGGCCTCCATATTTGTAGCATCCAATACGACTGTTTTCAAAAACAAAAAGTTTTATTACAAACATTAAAAGAATCGTACAAGAGCACAATAAATTCTGGAGAAGTACAACTGTAGGAGTCTGGTCTGAGTGCCGACCGCTTTGTCCCTTTGACGAGGCGATTGCAGAAGAAAGCAAGCTTATCGTCGTGTCTAGGAGCTTTTGTTGACGAGGAGTCTTCTGTATGGCTCGGCCGTGTAAAAGTATCAACAAAACTTCAGCTTTGATTAACGATAGAAAACCCGCTCTTTTAAGTGGTTGATTGTATATGAGAATGCTTGGATTCTGGAAATAGATGAATGCTCTACCTATACCCCTCCTCTCTATATATATGTTTGGAGATCATGACTCTATTTATAAATCCAAGAAATAACTAACAGGTAGTTATTCAAGACAGGCAACCCTATATGGAAAGGTGCCTAAGCTACTGTGCAACACTTTTCAAAAGGGGCGTCTATTACTTTTTTTAGTGTCATTGACATGTGGCAACCCATACTGAATAGGCGAATGATTATGGCCAAGTGATATGCACATTCTTCAAAAAACTCGGAGTAGTGCACCACGTTCAATATAGATGACAGCTTATCATGCCATATGGATTTTTGTGTACCATTCCAATATGGCGCTTCATCATTTAGGCGTATTTAAGAAAACTGGGCGCATTCTTGGAAGGCACCTATCTCGATCAGGGGTGCCTAAATTTGTACTGTCAGACTTCATGATGGCATAGTTTGAGAAATTCTTACCACGTGGCCATTCACTCTAAGGCGCCTAAGAGAATAGGCGCCCAAATAGAAAGATAGTTGGGCGCCGTTAAAACAGAAAATATTTGGGTGCCTACAAAACCCTTCAAAGTTTTCAAACTTTGGGCACCCAAACATTTGAAATACTTTGAATGATGGTGCGTATTAAATGCAGAAAAATCTGCACAAAATTCGAACAAATTTTTGTCGTTTCGATTTTCGCGAGATTGGCTCAAAAACCGAAGTAGCGCCCAGTCATCCTAAGCGCCTATAAATAGGCCACTTAAGAAGAGAGAGGAGCTTTTTCCTTTCCTCTTCTTCTCAAAACTTCTCCCAAGCCGAACTTCGAAGCTTTCAATAGCTCTACAAAAATCCATCGTCGTGAAGGGGAAGGCCATCGCCACTCCACCCACCACAGCTCAGCCACCGCGCTGCCCTGGGATGCTGCGGATCGCCGACTCTGACGCACCTCGATGATTCGGAAGCTGGAGACATTTGCTTTACTTCCGGTGGCTCTGACGCAGGAAGCAGCAAATGTAGGCCTACTTCAGCTGCCTTCACTGATCTTATTTCACCATCGATGAGAGAGCTTCCACAACCTCCTATTCTATTTCCTTTGACAAATCCTATAACTGTCGTTATCACAGCTCCGAGTATTCCATCTCCTGTAGGAGTCAGTTTTGAAGACATAGCTGCAACTCCAGATGGCCGTGACCTAGTATGCAGGATAGCAGATGGGCTTGTAGCATCCTTCTATACTTTCTTGAAAAGCTTGGTGAGAGTAGCCCTAGCCATAGATTTATCTTTTAATGCTCTGCGGAACACAGCTTCAGCTTTGATAACCGCCATCCGAGAGACAGGTGAAAATACAAGAGCGGATGCCTTAGATAAGCTGGTTGCTAGCTTGCAAGAACCCATCACTACTCTTCAGGCTTTGAATAAGGGTGATTTCGACTCCCTTATGGCAGCCGAATATCGACGTTTGACCCACGAAGTCGTTCAAACCAATGCTTCTTTTCATCAAAAACTGGATGAAATGGCTGAAGAAGAGATTCAATTGACTCAGTTAAAGAAACAAACTGAGACAACAATTATTCTTGACGATGACATAATGACTGCCCTAAAGAAAGACGAGGATAGGCTTCGTGCCAAGCTAGATTCCCTTGTAGAAAAATGATCTAATCATGAGAAGCAATTGGACGAGAAACGCCAGAGGTTGAGAGAACTGGTGCAGTAATTACAAACTCTGAATGTATCTCGAGAAGCTGAAGTGAATCGATGTGCCCCTATTCTGCGACTCATGTCGGAGCAGGAGAGAAGGATTGTAGCTGCGGGAAACATCCTTGCCGGTCAGGATGACTAAGAAAGACGTATTACAAAACTAAAGACACATCATGGCCCTTAGCACCCCACCTTGACACTTTGTATATTTCTTTTGCTTTTGCATCTTCTTTAGTTTATCACATTTTGATGAATGTAATGAACTTTATAAATTTCTTGTATTTTGAATGAATACTAATTTTGTTTGGTTCTGAGAAAGTATTCTGTAGTAATGTATACATAACACATTCTCTCGAAGAACAATATCAACTATCATATCCATTCAGAGGTAATAGGAACATAACAGAAAATGATGATATTATTTTTGTTGTGGTCAGGTATATGTATACGTGACAGACGAGTATGAACGAATAATAGAATTCGGAGGTAATAAGGACATGATTCATCATTCATAGATTATTCTTGGTCTGTTGGAGTCCAAGAAGGAGATATAGGAATATGTTTAGAGGTAAGTGTACATAACATACTTCAAAAAATCAAGTTTGTCCAGAGGTGATGAGGACATGACAGACTCTGATTTTGAGAAATTATTATCTATAATTCTATTTACAGAAGAGTAAATGAAAGATAATAACTCAAAGATTTGAATCATGTTCAATATTGATATCTCATACATTTTTCTAAACATAATATTTCTTCAGAAATTTGCCATTGATAGGCATCATAGCCACTTGACTGTCCATCCTGATCAATTGGTAAGCTCCGTTTGAGAAAACCTTGCTTACAACATAGGGACCTTCCCACTTTGCTTCGAATTTGCCCTTACTCATATGTCTCATAGTCATAGAACGTCTGACATTAAGGACTAATTTGCCCTTTTGGAATGCTCGTACTTTGACCTTATGGTTGAAAGCTTTTGAGATACGGGCCTGATATGGCTCAATATGCTGTTGAGCTAGTAACCGTTTCTCGTCCAACGCTTCAAGCTCCTGAAGTCAAAGATGATCATTGTTCTCTGTCATGAGTTCGTTGGCCATTTCAATTCTCAGGGATGGAATTTGAATTTCTAATGGCAGAACAGCTTCACACCCGTACACCAAGAAAAAAGGTGTACAACTGATAGGATTGCGTACAATAGTACGATAAGCCCACAGACATTCTCTAAGCTTTTCACTCCAGTTGTGTTTGTTGGTAGAAATGAACTTCTTAAGAAGTTTGATGATAGTCTTGTTGAATGCCTCAGCCAAACCATTAACTGTAGGATTATAAGCCGTGGAAGCAACATTGTCGATTCTGTTGTCATCGCAGAACCGAGTAAACTTTGACTGATGAATTATGGTCCATTATCATGAATGATTCGCCGAGGAATGCCGAATATGTATATCATATGATGTTTGATGAAATTGATGACGCTGCTAGTCTTAACTTCGAACAAAGGTATAGCCTCCGCCATTTCGAGAAGTAATCTGTTATAGCTAATATGAACCGATGGCTTTTAGAGGACGATGGGTTGATAGGACCAATGACATCCATTTTTCAAGCTTCAAAGGACCATGATGCGGCAGACAGATGAAGAAATTCTGATTGTTGGTAGATAAAGTATGCATGGATTTGACAAGCTCAATACTTCCTTGTATACTCGATGGCATCTGATACCATAGTAGGCCAGTATTAGCCCATACGTCGGATATAATCCTATAACTTAGGACCGGGTTGATGTGCACCACAGACACCATCGTGAGCTTCATGTAGTATTTGGTTTGCTTCATCTTCCGTAAGACATCATAGGAGTAGACCATCAAACATTCGCCGATAAAGGGTCTTGGTGGTATGATTATAATAGAACCGTAGTGATCGCCGACGGATTGTCGTAGCTTATTTAGGATCTTCGGGTAAGATGTCATGGACCAGAAGTCAATGAAAAGAGCTCTCCAGTCTTCACTGATGACAATGATTTCAGTTGAATTGCTGAACTCGATATTTGAGTTATTCTCAATACAAAACAATTCTCTGTTAACAATCATCTGATGTCTTCTGACTGGAATTGCTAGTACGGCTGCAAGATTGGCCAATGCATCAACTTTCGTATTGCATGCATAACGTACGTGTTCAATGAAGAATCCTTTGAACGATGTAGCAATTATGACTGCTGCTTCATGATATGGAACAAGATCTTGGTATTGAACCTCATATGTTCCTCTGACCTAATTGACGATCAGTTTAGAGTCTTCGTATGCTTTGAGATATTCAATATCCAATTATTTAGCTAGTTGGAGACCGATGAGCAAAGCATTGTATTCAGCCACATTGTTGGAGCATGACTCGTCTAGAGAATAACCTCTTTGGATAGCCAATCCATCTGGTGATACGAGGACAATTTCGACTCCAGCGACGATAGTGCCTTTGGTCCGATTCTGGATGCTCTATCAAAGTATAGACGCCAGGCTAGAACTTCCTCTGAAACTATGCTAGATTCCAAAGTTTCATCAGGAATCTCATCATAGAGTTTAGATGTCTCTGGAATTGGATGAGCTGCTAAGAAGTCAGCGAGAGCTTGACCCTTAACAGACTTTTGGGGAACATAAACCATATCATATTGTGCTAATAATATGGCCCATGTAGCAAGCCTGGAATTGAGTGTATTGGGCTTCCTCATCAAGACCCGGAGAGGGTTGACTATGGAGATAACATGAATACTTTGGTGGTGATATAATGTCTTATCTTTTGAACAACAAACATCAAAGCTAGACTTTTTTTTCCACCGGGCTATAACGATGTTCAGCCCCGATCATTGGGCGGCTGAAATAATAGATAGCTTGCTTATGACCTTCTTTGTTCTTCTGGGCCAACAAGGCACCCAATGAATGATCCATTGCTCGAACATACCTTAAGAAGGGTATTCCTGAGATTGGAGGTACTAAGACTGGCGGGTTCATCAAGTACCGTTTTATATCTTCAAATGCTTGTTGGCATTCTTCAGTCCAAATGAAAGATACACCTTTCTTCATCAATTGAGTGAATGGTCTGTAACGTCCAGACAGATTCAAAATGATCTCCTGATATAGGCAAGCCATCCCTAGAATCCTCGTAGCTCTTTTAGATTGCGTGGAGGATGCATCTCTTGAATGACTTTGATCTTCTCAGGTTCAATGTGTATACCTTTAGAGGTAAAAACGAACCGAGAAATTTGCCACTAGAGACTCCCAGAAATGACTTAGTAGGATTCATCTTGAGTTGATGTTGGCGCATTAGATCGAAGATAGTTCTCAAGTCTTGGATGTGATCTTGCTTTAGACAACTTTTGACAGCAATATCGTCGACATAGCATTCAACTATCTTCCGAAAATGATCACGAAAGATGGTACTCATAGCCCGCTGATAGGTTTCACCAACATTTTTAAGACCAAACGGTATGACGGTGTAACAATAGACTCCCAAAAGAGTACAAAAAAATGTATGTCTCTCGTCTTCAGGGTGCATTTGGATTTGATTGTAACCAGAAAACCCATCCATGAAAGACATTCGTTCGAATCCACAAGTTTTATCGATCATGACATCAGTGATCGAAAGAGAAAACTCATCCTTAGGACAAGCGTCATTGAGGTCTCTAAAGTCAATGCAGACTCTGACCTTCCCTATTTTCTTCATAACTGGGACAACATTGGCGACCCAGTCGGAATGTTGTTCTTCTCTAACAAAGCCACAAGCGATAAGTTTCCTAACTTCAGTCTCTATGGCATTCATCATGTCAGGTTTGAATCAACGTTGTTGTTGTTTGATTGGCCTTGCATTAGGCCAAATGTGGAGTCTATGGGTAGCGATCTGAGGATCCAATCCTGCCATATCTCCATAACTCCAAGTGAAGACATCAATATATTCCCTAATAAGCTGAATTAGTTCTTGTTTATCCGCCTCTGTGAGGCTTTTGCTGATAAAGATTGGCCTAGACGAACCTTCTTCTCCAACATCGACCTGAATTAATTGATCTTCTGTAGGTAGTTCTCGTTGTTCGAAACGATGTTCCCACTTAGTGTCCATATCCATCATTTGTGCCCAAGGATCTACTTTAGGAGCTTCAACAACGTCATCCTCGTCATCCTCTGAGAACTTGCCAGACACCATGTTAGAAGATAGTGTCACTCGATGTACATGTCCGACGCTAGTGTCAGAATCCCACGACATGGAGTCAGAAGAATTAGATCGCTCTTCTTTGTCAGACTCGTAGGCTTCTGGAGTTACAACCGGCAAAATATAACCCAACCCATGCTTCGTCTTGCTGTAATATTATAATGCCTTTCCTTTTGGAGCAGGGGTACGAATGGGAGTTCGTCTTCCTCAACCGCTATTAAGACCAGTTTTAAAATTATAGCCCATCTTTCGAATAATTTCTTTTGATTGTTGACTATAACGATGTAGTTGTAGTCTTCTATTATCGTCATTTTCATCCTTGCTATCGAGCGTGGTCTCTTGCTCTGTTCTTTTACTAAAAAGTATAGGAAATTCGTCCTTCTTTCTGGAAGGAACTAGGAAGAAAGAATCTTATACTGGTTCGAGCAATACTTTATTTTGGAAGATTGAACTGCTCCTATTGTAAGTGGTCTAACATTTCTAAATAATATCGAGTATAATAAAAGACAACAATATACTGCAAAGGAGATGATATTTTGTTGATTTGTACATCATCATTTACAACAGGATTCTTGGCCTTAGCAGAAGGCTTAGTCAGATTGATAACTAGAGGAGGAGAAGAAGACAAAGGAGAAGGGGGAGGTTTGTTACGATGAAGGTCGATAAC
This sequence comes from Iris pallida, assembly GCA_029216955.1. Lineage (NCBI taxonomy): Eukaryota > Viridiplantae > Streptophyta > Magnoliopsida > Asparagales > Iridaceae > Iris > Iris pallida. The sequence goes on along the minus strand of JANAVB010030019.1, from coordinate 2,735,140 downwards.
AAGTGGCTCATAAGAGGTGAGCTCCCGTTGTTTCATCTTTCCAACAGGAGTGCTTCTTATGAGAGGAAAGATGGATGGTTAATGTCTGAGAAGACTGTGGACAAGAAGTACATCCTTTGACTGGAAGCACGAGAACGTCATCTGAGGTGTCTCTCTGATCTTCTTCAGTATCCAAAGCCAGTACAACCTTCATTAACTCATCCTTGTACATTCGAGAATCAATATAATATGCTTCGATGCCTCTGAAAGGATTTAGATCAGCTACTTCCTTCTGGACTTCGCCATTGACGTCCACATACTTGAAGCATTGGTGGATAGTGGATGGTACAATGTTATGCTCATGTAGAAATGGTCTTTCCAGCAAAGCATTATAGGAGCTAGGATTGTCGATCACATAGAAAGTAACCTTTGTGTGAAGATTGCCGATTTGAACTTTCAGGCGAATCTTCCCCAGGGGTTCACTTCTACCTGAATTAAATTCCAGGATCGTCGTGATAGTTATAGAAAGATTATGCATAGGGATCTTCAATGCATCCAGTAGAGTCTTCAGCATGATACTGAATGCAGACCTAGGGTCGATCAAGATGCGATCAACTTTCATGGTATCGATATATCCCATGAAGCAGAGAGGTCGATCATGTCAGTTATCTTCCATCAGCATATCATCTTGCGTAAAGGTGATGTTGGGCATCAGCTCCATCACACTAAGACAATGAAAACAAGTTACAGGTTCTTCCTCTGGCTTCTTGAGGAATGTCAGACAAGTATCAGCTTGCATCAAGGCTTCACTTAATGCTTCTCGTGTTTCCTTCGAGAGACGCAAGAGCTCAAAGATTGATCATCTTGCTGGGGTATTAGCCAGTTGAGCCAATATATCAAAGTTATATAGCTTTTCCAGTCCAAGAGGTGGAGTCTTCTTCAATACTTTATCGAAGTGGACTGGCTGTTTTCTCTTGTCTGCTACCGTCAGTTTGGGAGGAATCGGTTCCACTGAAGGTGATGAAGCGGATGGAATATTCACAGCGGAGGAAGAAGGTACTGGAATAGCCTCCAGAGTTGGAGCAGGGTTCCCTTGACCTTCTGAGTAATCTCGCAAGTAAAGTCTCCTAGACCTGGTTGTAATGCCCCAGTCCCATAATACTTGGGACTAAAATCGTAGGCATGCCAGCTGTCTACATACAAAGTATACTCCAATATATGGATATCTCGTATGTACACATAAGCTGTAAAATATAGTAACCATGAAGCTAATCTCATCCACAAACCAATATATCATAAAATCAACTTATTAAAGTCATTTGTACAAATGTTGGGCGGAGACAAATCCACTACCAACAAAAAAAGAAATACATAGTGACGATGGAAGAGTCGAGCGAAGCGAAAGACGATCCAAGAGCTAGCATCGCGAAGGTAGATTGTAAACTATGTCCTTGGCTAGAGCACCTACGAAAATCACAAAATACACCTGGAGAAATAACCAGGTCCTCAGAGGGACGTAAAAGATATAGGAAGAACGTGCCATTATAACTGCAAATGTAAATACTATAAATCTACAATACAACTGGGTCCCTAACCGTCTATGTGATATGCACTTTGAGGACAATGTTCTACACAGGGGCTGTAGGATCAGCAGAGGAAATAAAGAGTGGCAGTAAGTAGCGCTCATCCGAGTCACTATCGGCCATGGGCAGTAAGTAGCGCTCATCTAAGTCGCTATCAGCCCCGGGGCAATAAGAGCGCTCATCCGAGTCACTATCGTCCATGGGCAGTAAGTAGCGCTCGTCTGAGTCGCTATCGGCCCCGGGGCAGTAAGTAGTGCTCATCCGAGTCGCTATCGACCCAAAATGTATGTAAAAGTAAATGTAGCCCCCACGCTAATAGCTGTCCTCTCCCCCCAATAATATTATAAATGCATCGTAACCACGACGCACCAACACATGTCACTTCCATAATACTATTTTATACCTAATAACTGTCAAGTCTTCTAACATGCAACTATTGACAGTTATTTCCAACGCATGCGTATGGGGGATCAGCCAACACGCAAGTGATCTCTATATGTTGCTCATAACTCACACACAACTCGTGTACAATCGTGGCAAGTTAATGAGACACACTAAATTGACGACAGTCCCTTAACTCTAAGTCCACATGCAAGAAGTAAATAATAAACAAAAAATAGAGATACAATAATTGAACAATAAAATATAACTAAATGTAAGCAGTAGATATAGCAAGGTATCTTGTCTGATATCCGAGTGAGGTAAGATGATGTCCTGGCGACGAATCAACAACAGCGCATAAAGAGGAAGGTGTAGGAACAACTTTGGATGCTGAAAATAGTCTATTATCTAATTTCAATTAATGCTCCACCTATTACATTTATTTAATAAATTCTGAAGTTAGGATATGGTATAGGTTTTCGTAGCATCTTTCCGAAAAACTAAACGGATCGCATTTTCGTTTTTGAAATCTTCCGAAATCGCAAAAATACTGAAACATGTTTATTTTTTTTGACACTAGATACTCGAACAGTTTTGCAAAAATTTACAGAACAAATTTTGTCTATAAAAATATGTTTTTGGAAACCTTACCTCGATACGCTTCTTTTATAATAAAAATACTGGAGGCAAAAACGGAGTTCGGAGCTAGAAGATATCGTCGTTCCAGGTTGCTCTTGCTGCTAAAAAGCGGGGCTGAATTCTAATGACAAATTTTAGAGTTTTTATTGGACTAATACTAATTTCGAATTATGGCTGATAGAATGGGGATGTATTGGGTTTATATAGGTATTTATTTCAAATTTATCTCCTAAATTAGATAGGATATGATTTAAATAAATTGAATTTTTGCTTTGTTAGGATAGGATATAGATAGAGATGTTTTCCAAGTAGAAGTAGGATTAGTATTAACTTAAAATATAGTTTATATCTATCTAAATTATTATAGGTAATACATATAATTTATATTTATTTAAATAATCTACATCTAATATTATTTGTACAACTTGAATTAGTTAATACTAAATTGACTTTTATTATATATTACGTAAATGGTGTACAATATATGAAAGAGGTAACGTTTAATAAAAGTCATGAAATAAATCCTAAAATCTTTAAAAAATTGTTCAATGCATTTTAGAACCTTAATACTAGAAAAAAAAATATTTTTATATTTTTATATCTATATCAATATATCTATTTATATACACACATATATTTACTTATATAACGATTTAAAAATCTAATTAAATCCTTAGTATTATCTATTTCTAATGTAGGGTCTATCTGCAGAATTATGTAAATATATCCATATATAACAATGAAATAACCAATAATAAATTATTATACTTAGTAACAATAACATTAATAAAAATAATCCTAATAACATCTAAAATAACCAAGAGTGATTTTTTTGGTAAACATATACTATACACTCTTTATTCGGGTCCAGAAAATTGTACACATATTCTAAAACACCTTTTAATAATAATAATACCAATTTGTACAAGTAATCAGATATTTAGAAAATATACGTCAAGTTCTAAAAATAATTAAGAATATTTGTACACACATAAAATATGCCTACATGGTCGTCTTTAGTCCCACTACATGCCTGCATGGGCTTGGATTAGGTTCGGGCTCAGTTGGGATAGTTTGGTACAATCGGGTCACCTAAAAATCAATATATTAAATAATATCTAATTAAAAATGATTTAAATGAGTCAATTCATAACTTGGCATAGTTTTTCTAGTTCGGATATCACTATGACTAGGCCTCCCATAGTATGGCGAATACACTAGTCAAGGCACACTGCTACATCTACCTACCATAATTTCTCGTCGTCTTGTGCTCCAAAACTCAACAATGGCTAAGGTCATCTATAATAAATATAATTTTAATTAAAAATATCCATAAATTCCATAAATTTCATTTTTGAGTCAATTAAATATTAGAAGAATCATTTCAAAATTTTAGGGGTTTTACATCCTACCCAACTGACAAGAATTTCATCCTTGAAATTAAGAAACAAGTAGGATAGGTAGGGTTGAGAGGAAAAAAGTTTCTCTTAAGAAAATACGAATAATGTATTGGAGAAGGTGTAGAAGCATGGAAAAGAATAAGAAAAAGCCCATGCGGCTCAGGCAGAAAGAGCCTCATGCGGCTCAAGAATCCATTAGAAGTTCATGCGGTTCAAAAGAGCATCATGCAGCTCGGATGGCTCCATACAGCTCAGAAAGGAGCCACGTGGCCTAAAGCAGTTTGCCTCTACAGCTGGCCATAAAGCAATTGCTTCATTAAATGCCCTGACGGCAGCTCTGACAAAAAGACGGAAGTGACAGCTTTGACATAAAGCTGAAAAGATAGCTCTGACATGATGGCATGCTCCTAGGAAAAAGAAGAAAATCTTTTATAGCTGGCATAATCCGCCAAATCCAAAGCTCCCTATGCGGCTGCCACCCCGATGCGGCTGTCACACCCCTATGCGGCTGTCACACCCCTATGCAGCTGTCACTTCCCTATATGGTTGCTCTCTTCATGCGGCTGCCACCTTCATGCGGCTGCTTCCTTCATGCGGCTGCCTCCTTCATGCGGCTGCCACCTTCATGCTGCTGCCTCCTTCATGCGGCTGCCATCTTCATGCGGCTGTCACCTTTATGCGGCTGCTATCTTCATGCGGCTAGGAGTATGGGGGGCCACCCATATGCGGTTCATTTAGAGACTGCATTCATGCGGCTCTGTCAGGACATCCCACTCACGACAGTTGAGACACGTGGCGGTCCTCATGATAATTGATACACGTGGCGATCCTCATGACAGTTGAGACACGTGGCGGTCTTATCCCCTCGGAGTTATGGCTGCTAGCAAATCATAACAACCTAGATTTGTTATAATCATCATAATTACTCAGATCAAATCAAATTTGTTGTAATTAAGCAAATTGAACACGTGGCAGGAGATCCGAGCTTGTCATGACAAATTATGAAGATTCATGACAATCAGCATTAATTGCCCATAAGGATTTGGCGCAATCAAAATCAACTGCCCAGATTTGATGCAATCAAGATTAATGGTCCAGATTATTGGCCGCCGATTTTTCAAGGGGCAATCATTGCAAACCCTAATGATCACACCCCCACTTCTATAAATAGCAAGGTGCCATTCCCTTGCAAACCCTGGAGAAAAAGAGGAGGAGAATTCCAGAGAGAAAGAGACTCTCTCCATCCGGCTGGACACACAGAGAGACAAAGGCACACACAGAGGATTCTTCCCACACATCCCGAGAGTATTTCTTCATCAGAGTCAAGGCTACGTCCGATCGTCCAAGGAGTAAGGCAGAGCTGCCGTCGCTTTTCCGAGCCTCTATCGTCGTCCCCCAGAATTAAAAATAAACAATCTTACTTAGATTGTTGTACCTAGGTTTTCATTTCTAGGCTTTCTTTGTACGAGCGAGTTTGTATTGTGAGTCTAAGTTCAGTCCTCCTATAAAATTGTTCTGCATTTTACAATCAATGGCAAACACGATGGCGACTCTGCTGGAAACTAACTTCTCCACGGCTGAGGTGTTGGTGACGCAATCGGACGCAGCCAAACTTGGCTTCACTTAACAAATGCTGGTCGCCCGGTTCGACCAGTAGGCGTTTGAAGAAATACACTCCGACGGGAACGCTGGCCCGGTCCAGCGACGAGCTCGCACGAAGAAGGCCCATAGGGAGTGGAGACCCAAATCATTCGCTCCTCTCCAAGCTATCGAAGAAATACTCTCTGTTGCTCAAGATGGCGTAGAAGCCTCGCAGGTAACCCTACTTCAGACCATAGAGGACTCTGCTGTCCCCAAGTCCGGCAGAAGAAAACACTATAATGTTGGACTTGCAGGGGCAAAGAGGAACTCTATGCGATTCGAGCCGCATAAGGGCGTCAGCCGCATGAAAAGGGCCCATGCGGCCGCAATTGCCAACCGCATGGAGAAGACTCATGCGGCCACGAAAGTCAGCCGCATGCAGAAAGCCCATGCGGCCAAAACTGCTAGCCGCATGCAGGCAGCCTGCACAGTCACGACTTCCAGCCGCATCCCGAAGGTTCATGCGGCCACCGCTCCTAGCCGCATACAGAAGGGTCATGGGGCTACATATACCAGCCGTATGCAGACAGCCTGCACGGCCACCGATCCCAGCCGCATATCACATGTCCAACGCGGCTCACGGTCAGTCTTCGACTGCCTATCAGGTGATCCTGACCCTAGATGCTCTCATGTGCCAATCTCCGTAGACTCTTCCTACTATGCACTCTCAGGTGCTAGAAGGAAGAAGTCTCGGGCAGTGCGGGCTCAGCAAGCTCAGTTGGCTGCCCCAACTTCTGACTATCAGGGCGTCCCGCTGACTATTATACGGGCCCCTGATGGAAAGTTGTATAAAACTATCCGTGTCCAGCCCCCAGCGGCCAACGAACGGGATAGTTATCAAGAATCTCCCAACAATGATCAGGGACAAGTACTCATACTACCCCCATATTAGGGAGCAGGCAGGATGCCAACACACTCATGTGCTCAGAACTTTCGGGCCCATAGAACAGATGACTTGCACAACATAATTCTTCACAAACGCAAGGAAAGAGACGAAGACTCGGTGTGCAGAGAGTCCTTTCGGGGACATCACTACACCCAAGTCATTGTCAATTGCTGCTGCAATAAGGAGGCAGTACAAGAAGGCCGGCAGTCCGTCTTCCAACGACTGCAACACCCAAGCTCAGAAGACGAAGTGCTTCTCATCGCCTCCTGTAATTCTGCTCTGAAGATTCCTGGTAGCGGTAGAGGGAAGAAAACAAATGTCTCCAGTCCGAAAATCTCCATCGGCGTAACTAAGAAACTCTTTTCTAAGCGGTTGCCAACCACCGTTACAGGAGGAGTTTACCAAGGTACCCGCTCAAAGACGAAATCTGCCACACTTGGAGATTCGTCGTCCATATCTCTAGGAGGCACTGGAGCCGGGGGTAGTACTCCTCCAAATATCTACAACAATCCAGTGTTCCAAGAAGATAATCCAGACGAAACGATTCACCCAACAGATACAGCAGATCCCGATGTCCCCAGGACGTCCACAACTCTCAAGATGAGGTGAGCTCTGAAGCTGGGGGTACCACTCCTTCTGAGTCTGAACCAGATAAGAACATTCCCACGTACCCTGACGATTTCTCTGTACAAGGGTTTGACTCAGAGGGCACATCCTCCACCGTTCCTTCCATTTCTCCTCATGTGAGGACGGTGTTTATGACGGATAGCCACCAAAATGGTTCCAGTGATCGCCAATATATCGACACTCTGGAGGCCATACTGCATGCCTTGGTCAAGTTTATGGATGAGATCAAAGCGGCCCTTCCAACTCTGTAAGGAAGGACGCTTGGCCAAACAAGCTTAGGTCCCACGGTCAATGTGGACTCGAACTCAGCTGCACCAAACCCGGGTGATAATCCTCCTGAAATATCGGCTCACACCGCTGTAGACGAGACCAGGGAGGCAAAAAGAGAGGTCCAAGAGCTCCGGGCTATGTTCCACGCCCGAGAAAACTGCCAAGACCTCAGGATACGACAACCGTATCCTGCTGCGTGGAGAGATGTTCCCTTCCCACCAAGATATAAACCATTTAACATCGATCCATATGATGGAAAGACATCTGCAAGCAGGTACATCACCTACTTCAAAGTCACAACCGACCATCTGCCTCATGACGACGCCATCCTGCTACGATTATTCATCGGGGTACTGGAGGGGTCGCCTTCGACCAGTACCGCAACTTGCCAGACAATTGCATCCATTCCTTCGCCGGCTTCAAACGTATGTTCCTGGAGAGGTTCTACGAAGTAGGACAAGACGATACAATATCCACCCTCATGGATGTTGTCCAGGGAGAAAAGGAGCTAACAAGAAACTTCATCGAGCGGTTTCGCCAGACTGCGATGAAGTTGCCTTCCGGTAACCCTGATTCCTCCTTAATTAAAATTTGCCAAAAGAGGCTACTTCCTACGATCAGCCTCTAAATAGGCGAAAGTCAGTTTAACGATTGGAAGACTTTCATTATCAGCGCAACTAGCGCAGAAGACAAATTGAAGAAAGCTCGCCAATTGGGATTGCACGTCTCAGAAGGAGAGGACAAGGGCAAACGCCCTAGCACCAACAGCAACAGTGGTGGTAACCCCTCCAACAATTGAGACAACAAGGGCAAACAGGCTATGGTGGCCGACACAGCCCCAAAACCCGAATCAAAGCCGGCAGAAAACCAGTGGCCTCAGATGACCTAGTCCTTCGAGGACGGCCATGTCAAGCCCATCTTGGATATGCTCATACAAGGAGGTCAAATTCAGCTCCCTCCTCCAAGGCATGAACCTCGTCCTGCGGAAATGGAGAGCCCCAAGTACTGCCACTACCATCGCTATGTCCACCATGCTACACATGACTGCTACCAACTGAAGCGATACATCCAGCATCTTAATGATTCTAAGGCCTTGGCTATCGATTTCGAAGAGGTGACCGTAGCAGCCAACATGGTGTCAGTACAATTTGGCAGCTTCCCTCCGACAAAGACTCAAGATGGAGTAGTGCCTGTCCCCAGAGCAAGGATGGAGATCGCTAACCTTCCACCTTCCCGAAACCAGGATGCTGGCCTAGTGCCCCTTACCACATCACGAGGGGAGGTCATGTGGGTCCATCCAGAAAGTCAAATCATGTCGTAAAACCTCGGCAGAGGTCGAAGAAGTTACTGATGTTGTTACCCGATCCGGCGCACAAACCCAACCTCCACCGGGTAACTCGGCTGAAGATCACCAGCCGACAGCTGCTGATGCACCAGGACCTTCTCAGCCTTCGATGACCGATAAGCCTAGGCCGAAGGAGACTCGCTTCAAAAAACCACTCCGAAGAGAGATGCCTCGTGGGCTGGAGAGGCCCAACAACTTTGACATCTTAGCACAATTGGCCAAAACACCAGCCAAGTTGTCATTATACGAGCTCCTGAGACTCTCCAAAGATGTTTGCGTCGTGTAAACCCCAGTATTTTCAAAAGATTTTATTAATATTCTATATTGCTTGAAATTTTTTTAATTTAATTAGTATATATTTATAAATAAATTCTTAGTCATATTTATATTTTGTTACGCTCATTGACTAGACAATGTGGTACGACGAGTGGTATCGTGTGCCTTGACTAGCGTCGTGCTCCTCTGAATTTACTCGTCACGATATTCAATTATTTTAAGAAATATTTTATGCGTGTTTATAATTTTCTTTTTTGTATTAATTACTATTGTAGAAATAATTAGAAATTATATTTGGTTTAATGATGATTAGGGTTTCAATATTAAGTAAGTTTTTATATATAGAGTAAATAAATGCTACTAAGGTATTTTAGGAATTTATATATATATAAATGTATTTTCATAAATTGTGTGGTTAGACTAGAATTTAGATATAAATATATTTATATCTTTGTTTTATTTTAAAAGAGTATTTGTAGTGAAAAAGAAAAAAAGAAAAAAAATAATAATATCAGTCCACTATTCCCCGAAGGGAACAGTAGATGATGCCCAGCCCACAGTGCTTGTAGGTTGTATGTAAAGTATATTGCCAGAGAATATTGGCCTGTGAATATTACATATATAGCTGAAGCCCACAACCACCATAATTGGCCTGAGCAGTCAGCTAGCCTACGAACCCTTCCCCAAGCCGATTGTTATATATATCACAAAAGCTATATAAGTACGCCGTGCATGAGACTCCACCCCCGAAAACCCTAGCAACTACCTCGCCGACCTCGAGGAGCGACTCCAGCGTGACCCGCATACTCTGACGCCGCCATCCTGCCGTCGACGATCGGCCGCCATCGCCGGTGATCGCCGGAGAGGGCCACGAACAGAGGTGTTCCCCTGTTCTCAGGCAGTAACGAACTTTCAGGTATTCAACTTTGGCCCCATGCTTCTCACCCTATAAGCAATCAAATTTTGATCTAATTAATCCTACATGAAGACCAATTAACCCTCTTTAAAACCCTGTAATTTAGTTTAGTATGAAGACTTCGAATTCTCAAGTAAATCATTGCCTAATTCTTCGAAAAACTACAGTTTTCGAAAAATTGTGACATGGTATGAAATCAGCATAGACACTGTTTTGGAAGGCAGTTACCTGTCGATCCTTTGACACTTTAAAAAATATGGTTTAGTAGGGTTATTAACAACCTAAACCAGATGGATACCCCACTGATAGTTTCAATTTTCATGGAGTAAATCATCGTTAATTCAGTCTCAAAGTTTAGAAAAAAATTTGGTTTTAAATAGTGAATTTTAACAATTTTCATCGATACGGCGTGCGTCCCGACAAACCGGGCGACGTGGTCGCACACTATACGCATCGAAAGGCGCGTATAGATGTTGTCGACGTGTGGAACTGACGGAACTCGATTTCGTTGCGTGTGCGCGACGAAATCAGTACGTATCCGTCGAGATACCCCCGTATCGACCTTTTGCAAACTTGGCCATAACTTCGTGTACGTTCGTCGTATCGAGACAAAACTTGCGCCAGCAGGACCGTATCATTTTTTTGGTCCTGTATGTCAAGTTTGGTCCGATTCTGAGAAGGTCGAGTGGAACGCCTATTTGGCGGGCCCACGACCCGTTCTAACGGGCGAATTTGTGCACGGCTCATCGGAATCCAAAACTGGACATATCGTTGAGTTTGTTTCCTCAAACCGGACCCGTAGACATGTAGTTTTATGACTTTAGAGGCCATAGGTACGGGCACGCATTTCGGTGCAAAATGGGTCCAACGGTGGACATCATTTTGACCCAAAATTACGATTTTGCCCCTGTTTCAGAATTTAACTTTTGGACTGGCATTTCCTAGGCATATCTTTTATTCCAAACTCGTTTGTGATGTTTGTTTCAGCATTCGGAGCTCCTTGTGGATTTTGACTTTCGTGTTGACGATTCTGACTGTTGGATTTTGCTACATCTCGCACCACCCTCAGGCAAGACACCTTGCCATTTGCTGTTTAATTATTTTAGCTCATATTTCATGCATGTTCATTATTTTTATATGTAAAATAAACTGTGATACATGGCATAACCTGTTCGAATTTACTGTTCAGTTTCTTGCTATGTATTATTTTCTTACACATTAAACTTAGAGTTGAGGGTCCACCCTTTGTGTGTTGCATTCATAGGCCTTGACATGTTTATACCACGTTGTTGTGTATCACATATAGGACTCGGACATGCATGATTGGCTGGCCACCAGTAAGTATAAGCCATACGTTAGGAAATAACTGGTAATAGAATTGCATGCTAGAAGACTTAGCAGTTATGAGTTGGCATTGGGCGGAAAGAACATGATTGGAAGTTGACTACCACCCTATCTATCGTAGATTCGCTCGCTACTTAGGAACGATAGGTAGACTTTATGCTATAGACTCGCTCGATACTGAGGAATAGTATATGGTGTTGTGACTCGCTACTGAGGACTGCATTGGTATTTTTTTGACTTAACCGGGTAGTCATACGACCATGAACTGTTCTTAAAACTGCATTCACTTAGAGTTGGTTAGGCGCCCTTATCCGTTAGGTACGAGTACCTTTGGTTTGGGTACTTATATCTGACCGTGGCTTGGAACAATAACTTGTCGCGGATTAGTTCGTCACATCTTGTCCTTGTTTGGTTGTAGGTGTGACTTACTACTTCGATGAGAAGGTATTGAACCTTGTTGGGGTCCGGATACCATATTGGATTCTTAGCATGGAAAGATACGTCACCGTAAATTAGTTTATCATCTCCTGTCCTTGTTTGGTTGGGGGGATGGTACGCTCGTTCAATATGTGTGTATTGGACCATGTTATAAATTCAATTGACTTATTTATTTGAGCAATATTTATTCTGTTAATATGGCATGATATTATGTGTCTTGTTACGTCCCTCTGAGGACCTAGTTATCTCTCCAGGTATGTGATATTGTCTTTCGCAGGTGTTCTAACTCTAGCCGTGTTCATCGCCATTTCTTCGAGGATGATTGTACTTGGATCATCTTCACTTCGCTTCGCTCGCCAAAAATCATTCTTTTGTATATCTTATATTTCTTTCATTTTGTTGGTAGTGGATTTGTCTCTGCCCAACATATTGTATCAAGACAATTCATCATCATCATTATATGACATCTTTTATTCTGATATTTCGTGGATGAGATTAGATTACTCTTGGTTTACTATATTTTACAGCTTATGTATTCATACGAGGTTTCCATATATTGGAGTGTACTTCGTATTTGTACAGCTGGCATGTCTACGTTCCTAGTCCTACGTATTTTAGGACTGGGGCGTTACATGTTTTTGTGGTGGCCCATGCAGGTCGAGTTTGTCACTTCGGGTACGTAATTATACCGATGTGAGCCTGTAACATAGGATTAGAATCTAGGAATCTCATTCATACAGCTTGACCTCTTTCATTGGCTTCAAATTCCGAACTCTTATTCGACCTCCTTGAACTGTATCTTGCTTGATTCTTTTCAAATGTTGATTCTTATTTTCGTGCTTAGTGTCAACTAGGAAGATGACTACACTAGTATATGCTTATTGGTCAGACACATGGCTAGAATGGTTATATTGGCAATTGGAATGCATTCAAGACTCTAATTGAGTTAAAAAAAGGCTTTTAGTGTGATTTAATGATTTGTAATTAGTAAAGTAGGGTATTACCACGGAAAGTTTTAACCCTGAGATTTCTAAATAGTAAACACCAGAGGATTTATAGAATTTCATACTTGGTTTAAGAAATTGATTGATTTTCAAGATTTGATATTTATTGGATTATAGTTATACATTCTTGTCCAAGTATAAAATGGATTTGCTTTTCAAGTTGTGATATTTATGAGTTTTGGGTGATAGATATACATCTTTGAACAAATATAAAATTTATTTGATTTTCGAGTTTTGATGTTTATGAATTATTGTATTATAGTTATACACCTTTGAACAGTTATAAATTTGGCTTGAAAATGATCTTAGCTTTTAAAAATGGCCATAGGAATTATTTACATTTAAGTTGTACAGCTTGCAATTTTTGTGTTTAGTAAATTTTGAATTTTAAGTGGAAGTAATGACGGTAAATTTTGGTTTAAAATATTTGAACGTTATGAAAACGATTTTTGAGAAATTTTTTTTATTTTAAATGGTGTCCGATGATTGAGGATTACAAACCTATTTAGATTTTTGGTAAAAAAAAAGGATTTTGACTGATAAGATTATTTGAAAATTTAGTTTAATATGAGATTGCTAATATTAAAATTTTTGGAAGAATTTTAAAGGATGTGATGGAAAGTTATTTTGATTGATTAAAGGAAGTTACCATTTAGAAGTTGTGATTTTGTTGGAATAACTTAGCATGAATAGAAGTTAAAAATTTGATGAGAGCATTGAGCTTAATTTTTTTAAAATTGCTTTTAATATGCTAAGAGTTTTATTATGAGTTATTTGGAAATTTTAGAGTGTTAAATTTTTGATTGATTGTGAAAAATTTTCATGGATTTGTACATTATGAACTCTTGAGTTAAATAGTTGAATTTAAACGTTAATTTTGGAAAAGGTTAGTAGTAACGTGATAAAATTTTGCTTTGAGATTTATGAGAGTGATTTAAATTTATATGATGAAATTGAACGACTTGCAGTGAATACAATTTTTGGTGGTTTATTTTTGAAAGTTTATTTTTGAAAGTTTTGGAGGAACTTCAGTTAAATTTTAATTGTAGACCCCAAGATAACCCTACTGAGTATTCTACACTAATTGCCATGTCACCCATGACCATGATAGTAGTATATACACAAGTGTGGTTAGTCATCTACCCAGCTGTGTGACTGTATTTCTACCTCGGCTTACTCGACCTTCCTTCAATTCTAGATCTTATAATTGCGACCTTCTAACCCACTTGAAATTTGCATAATGATTTAATGGTTCCTTAACTGTATTCATCTAGGAGACTATCTTCTTCCGGAATTGTGTTCCTAAATTATTATTTTTATTTAACTTTATTTCATGCTTTAACTTGATCTTCTTTATTTTGTGCATTAATTATCACCTCATGAACTCCCACTTTCTATTTTTGATCTTTTGGCGTCCCCTACCGTGACTTGTATATTTGGAGTACAACACTATACTTTTCCTCCCAACAAATTTTATATATAAGACCTAGACAAGCCCACCTTCCTGTAGATATCATGTCCCACCAAAACCCATTTCCTTGTATTCTATTTCTTGATATGACCTTATGGTCAAAATGGCCAAACTATATTCTTTACCATGATACCGATATATTTTCGACCACGGATAGGGATTCAACCTCGACTCAATTCTTTCGACCCAATATGTGATTTTGTTCTACTTAAATTCCTTAATGCTTAGCGTTGTGCTTTATCTTGGTTGCTTGACCCATGGTCCCATCCCACTACTAGTTTAACTCTTGTAAGTTGGGTAGAATACCACACCACCTAACAAACCTTTTTCTTGTGGACCACATTGGTAAGTTCACTTAGACTATAAATTCAGAGAACCCTACCTTATCTAGTCTACCAAGTCATAAATGAAGAAACACTAGGATAACTGTATAGGCCCAAACTTCGGGCGGAACTTAGAGTTTTAAAAGATCCTGGACAATTTAATTTCCTTTATCATTCTCCCTTACTTGTATTTTGACTGTCTTATGCTGCTAATTAGCCTCAGTTTTGTAAGCTTATTTCTTTACCAAGCTTGATCATGACATATTTTATTGGGTGCACCCACTAACATATTGTCTAATCAGAACCGGTGCATGATGGTCTGATCAACCTATTGCACTTTGGTTCGCCTTCGTATATTATTCTACGTGGATGGAGACATAGTTAAACTTGCCTTAGAGTCTCATCCACGACAGCCTTGGCAATTCTCTTTTGAATTATTTTCGTCGTCTATGAACCACGTATGGTACTCAATAGCATCGTCTTGAACCCTTTATTGTTCTTGTCTTTTACTTATTTTAGAGAGACAATGCACTGTACTTGATAAATGCACCCAAGGTATCACTTTAGTCATGTGGCTATATCCTCGCATTAAACTACTCTTTCTACCCCTCAACCCCATCTACCCTATTATTCCTAAATTTTGAGGACGAAATTCTTGTAAGTTGGGTAGAATGTAAACCCCCAGTATTTTCAAAAGATTTTATTATTATTCTATATTGCTTGAAATTTTTTTATTTAATTGGTATATATTTATAAATAAATTCTTAGTCATATTTATATTTTGTTACGCTCATTGACTAGACAATGTGGTACGACGAGTGGTATCGTGTGCCTTGACTAGCGTTGTGCTCCTCTGAATTTACTCGTCGCGATATTCAATTATTTTAAGAAATATTTTATGCGTGTTTATAATTTTCTTTTTTGTATTATTTACTATTGTAGAAATAATTGGAAATTATATTTGGTTTAATGATGATTAGGGTTTCAATATTAAGTAAGTTTTTATATATAGAGTAAATAAATGCTACCAAGGTATTTTAGGAATTTATATATATATGAATGTATTTTCATGAATTGTGTGGTTAGACTAGAATTTAGATATAAATATATTTATATCTTTGTTTTATTTTAAAAGAGTATTTGTAGTGAAAAAGAAAAAAAATATCAGTCCACTGGTCCCCGAAGGGAACAGTAGATGATGCCCAGCCCACAGTGCTAGTAGGTTGTATGTAAAGTATATTGCCAGAGCATATTGGCCTGTGAATATTACATATATAGCTGAAGCCCACAACCACCATAATTGGCCTGAGCAGTCATCTAGCCTACGAACCCTTCCCCAAGCCGATTGTTATATATAGCACAAAAGCTATATAAGTACGCCGCGCATGAGACTCCACCCCCGAAAACCCTAGCAACTACCTCGCCGACCTCGAGGAGCGACTCCAGCGTGACCCGCATACTCCGACGCTGCCATCCTGCCGCCGACGACCGGCCGCCATCGCCGGTGATCGCCGGAGAGGGCCACGAACAGAGGTGTTCCCTTGTTCTCAGGCAGTAACGAACTTTCAGGTATTCAACTTTGGCCCCATGCTTCTCACTCTATAAACAATCAAATTTTGATCTAATTAATCCTACAGGAAGACCAATTAACCCTCTTTAGATCCCTGTAATTTAGTTTCGTGTGAAGACTTCGAATTCTCAAGTAAATCATTGCCTAAATCTTCGAAAAACTACAGTTTTCAAAAAATTGTGACATGGTATGAAATCAGCACA
This sequence comes from Iris pallida, assembly GCA_029216955.1. Taxonomy (NCBI): domain Eukaryota; kingdom Viridiplantae; phylum Streptophyta; class Magnoliopsida; order Asparagales; family Iridaceae; genus Iris; species Iris pallida. The sequence goes on along the minus strand of JANAVB010030019.1, from coordinate 2,718,844 downwards.
GACACTGTTTTGGAAGGTAGTTACCTGTCGATCCTTTGACACTTTAAAAAATATGGTTTAGTAGGGTTATTAACAACCTAAACCAAATGGGTACCCCACTGATAGTTTGAATTTTCATGGAGTAAATCATCGTTAATTCAGTCTCAAAGTTAAGAAAAAAATTTGGTTTTAAATAGTAAATTTTAACAATTTTCATCGATACGGCGTGCGTCCCAACAAACCGAGCGACGTGGTCGCGCACTATACGCATCGAAAGGCACGTATGGATGTTGTCGATGTGTGGGAACTGACGGAACTCGATTTTGTTGCGTGTGCGCGACGAAATCAGTACGTATCCGTCGAGATACCCCAGTATCGACCTTTTGCAAACTTGGCCATAACTTCGTTTACGTTCGTCGTATCGAGACAAAACTTGTGCCAGCAGGACCGTATCATTTTTCTGGCCCTGTATGCCATGTTTGGTCCGATTCTGAGAAGGTCGAGTGGAACGCCTATTTGGCGGGCCCGCGACCCGCTCTAACGGGCGAATTTGTGCACGGCTCATCGGAATCCAAAACTGGACATACCGTTGAGTTCGTCTCCTCAAACCGGACCCGTAGACATGTAGTTTGATGACTTTAGAGACCATAGGTACGGGCACGCATTTCGGTGCAAAACGGGTCCAACGGCGGATATCGTTTTGACCCAAAATTATGATTTTGCCCCTGTTCCAGAATTTAACTTTTGGACATGCGTTTCCTATTCATATCTTTTATTCCAAACTCATTCGTGATGTTTGTTTCAGCATCCGGAGCTCCTTGTGGATTTTGACTTTCGTGTTGACGATTCTGACTGTTGGATTTTGCTACATCTCGTACCACCCTTAGGCAAGACACCTTGCCATTTGATGTTTAATTATTTTAGCTCATATTTCATGCATGTTCATTATTTTTTTATGCAAAATAAACTGTGGTACATGGCATAACTTGTTAGAATTTACTGTTCAGTTTCTTGCTATGTATTATTTTCTTACACATTAAACTTAGAGTTAAGGGTTCACCCTTTGTGTGTTGCATTCATAGGCCTTGACACGTTTATACCACGTTGTTCTGTGTCACATATAGGACTCGGACATGCGTGATTGGCTGGCCACCAGTACGTATAAGCCGTGCGTTAGAAAATAACTGCTAATAGAATTGCATGCTAGAAGACTTAGCAGTTATGAGTTGGCATTAAACGGGAAGAACATGATTGGAAGTTGACTACCACCCTATCTATCATAGACTCGCTCGCTACTGAGGAACGATAGGTAGACTACATGCTATAGACTCGCTCGATATTGAGGAATAGTATATGGTGTTGTGACTCGCTACTGAGGTACTGCATTGGTATTTTCTTGACTTGACCGGGTAGTCATGCGCCATGAACTATTCTTAAAACTGCATTCACTTAGAGTTGGTTAGGCGCCCTTATCCGTTAGGTACGAGTACCTTTGGTTTGGGTACTTGTATCTGACCGTGGCTTGGAACAATAACTTATCGCGAATTAGTTCGTCACATTTTGTCCTTGTTTGGTTGTAGGTGTGACTTACTACTTCGATGAGAAGGTATTGAACCTTGTTGGGGTTCGGATACCATATTGGATTCTTAGCATGGAAAGATACGTCACCGTAAATTAGTTTACCATCTCCTGTCCTTGTTTGGTTGGGGGGATGGTACGCTCGTTCAATAGGTGTGTATTGGACCATGTTATAAATTCAATTGACTTATTTATTTGAGCAATATTTATTCGGTTAATATGGCATGATATTATGTGTCTTGTTACGTCCCTCTGAGGACCTGGTTATCTCTCCAGGTGTGTGCTATTGTCTTTCACAGGTGTTCTAGCTCTAGCCGTGTTCATCGCCATTTCTTCGAGGATGATTGCACTTGGATCGTCTTCGCTTCGCTTCGCTCGCCAAAAATCATTCTTTTGTATATCTTGTATTTTTTTCATTTTGTTGGTAGTGGATTTGTCTCCGCCCAACATATTGTATCAAAACAATTTATCATCATCATTATATGACATCTTTTATTCTGATATTTCGTGGATGATATTAGATTACTCTTGGTTTACTGCATTTTACAGCTTATGTATTCATACGAGGTTTCCATATATTGGAGTGTACTTCATATGAGTACAGCTGGCATGTCTATGTTCCTAGTCCTACGTATTTTGGGACTGGGGCGTTACACGTCGCACTAAGCGAGGCACTCCAGAATGCCGACGCATATATGGCTTAGTCCAATCTCACTAGTGAAAGCTCGCATGCAGATCTCCAGGACAGCGCTTGTGCAGGCGCAATGCCTGACATTGTCTTTACTCCACAGGATATGCTTATCAAGACCAACCTGCACAATCGCCCTCTGTATTATACTGGGTACATTGGCGATATCAAGGTGGATCGAAAGCATATTGAGCCCGGTACTTCCATAAGCATCATCACAAAGAGCCTACAACATCATTTGTGCATCCCAATGCATCGTCTGACGCCAACAAGCACCGCCATCAGCGATTTCAATTCAGGCAGAAGCTATCCGATCAGGAAGATTCGCTTGAAGTGCCAAATCGGCGACCTTCAATCAGAAGTGACCTGTTTTGTCATAGATGCGGATACTTCCTATAATATTCTCCTGGGGCATCCTTGGATACACCATAACATGATCGTGCCGTCCACACTGCACCAGTGCTTCAAGTACGTCGACAAGCACGACTTCGTAAGGACAGAATTTGCCGACATCGATCCCTTTAAAGGGGTCGAATCCTACTACTCAGACTCATGCTTGTATGAGAAGTCGAAAAAGTATCTTGCCAAAGGAGATACTCAAACTGAGGTAGCAATTGGATCAGAAGAACCTCTGATGATCCCCTCCAAGCCCGCAAACCTGGCATAACTGCGCCCCTTACAGCCACTCTACGTAAGGATGCAATTAGCCTCTCTGCACAGGAGGAACAGATGATAATCCGACTGCCAAGGTCTGGCCAAGCACCAAGAGCCACGACAGAGCCACTGTCAACCAGGCTGCCTAAAGCTAGCTAGCAACAACAGAGGAGCTCAATCCCTCTATCACGCCGATGACAATTTGTCTTCCTAGAATGAATTGGCAGCCGAGCACTAAGCCAGGGACTGTTAGCCAGCCAACAACTCCCCGTCCAGCACCAAGCACCAAACTGGGGGTGGCTAGTACGCCAACGACTCCACGTTCTGCTCCACCCATAGAGCCCCTGATGATTAAGCTGCCTAAGTCATCCTCTCAGTCTTCATTTACACAGGGGTAGCTGAAGACGAGTCAGAACTGGCCAAGTATATGGCTGCTTACACTGATGTGCTATCTGCAGATGATGTAATCCCACTGGAAAAGATACCTTACTTCATCAATAAAATGCTACTTTTGAATTATCTCGAGCTTAATAACCTTTGTACAATATATGCTATGGAACACGGTATAGGCACTCACCTGCACACACAGGTAACAAATGTCTACACCGTAAACCAACTTACTCCAGTGGAAGACGCTTACCGTATAATCAAGGAAAAGGATCATCCAATCATCTTCGGCTGAAAGAATGACCCACAACCCTTTAGGGTAGAAGAAGTTGATCTCGAATCCGACATCGGGAGATTGCCCCTTTATCTGTATAGTTCCAAATCCAAGTACCTCATGCAAAAACAAGGGTATGATCTGGAAACTATACCAGGCTTAAACTACGGCACTGGACGACGGTTACCCTTACAATTGTCGGTCCTGGCTGGTAAACCACGAGACTATTACAACAAAACCAGATGTGGGCAAGGTTATGTTACACCGACAACGACCCCTGAAAGCTCAGACGAGGAATGCGACTGGCACTCACACTCAACTGGATCATCCACTTCCGATTCGGATGTCAGCATCAGGGACATGCTCAGGCAAGTCTGGTCCGTCAATATGGCATTTGCCGACGCCTACGAAGAAGATGAAGACATTCCTGAACTTTTTGAGTTAGAGCCGTAGACACAACAACTAGATGCGCAGTGGAAGAAGCGGTTCGAACAAAGAGAGCCTCCCACTGAGGATAAGGTTGTACAAGTCAATCTCGATGATGAGTCCTCTCCAAAGCCCATCTTTGTCAGCAAGAATCTGACAGACAAAGAGCGAGAATCACTACTACAACTCATCAGAGAATACATCGACGTGTTCGCCTGGAGCTACGAAGATATGTCAGGACTGAACCCCGAGGTTGCACTTCACAAGCTCAACATCCATCCGGACGCAAAATTGGTCAAGCAACAGCAACGACGGTTCCGTTCTGATGTCATGAACTCTATTGAAGCTGAGGTCAACAAACTGATAGCCAGCGGCTTCATCCGTTAGGAACAGCATCCAGACTGGGTCGCCAATATAGTACCAATCCCCAAAAAAGTAGAAGGATTCAAATCTGTATCGACTTTCACAATCTGAATGAGACGTGTCCTAAGAATGAGTTCCCTCTCCCTATCATAGACATCATGATCGATAACACCTGCGGCTTTGAGCGTATGTCATTTATGGATAGTTTCTGAGGGTACAACCAAAACAAGATGTTCCCTGATGACGAAAAGAATACATCATTTCGAACACCAATTGGCATATACTGCTACACAGTTATGCCTTTCGGTTTAAAGAATGTTGGCGCCACCTATCAAAGAGATATGAGCATCATCTTTAGAGACCACCTGCGCAAGACAGTGGAATGCTACGTCGACGACATCGTCGTCAAAAGCCGCTCTAAGGAAGATCATCTGCATGATCTGAGGACAGTGTTCGACCTGATACGAACGTACAATTTGAAAATAAATCCCACAAAATCCTTCTTGGGCGTATCCAGCAGGAAGTTCTTGGGTTTCATCATTACCTCCCAGGGTATCCACGTAGACCCTGAGAAGACGAAGGCAATCATGGAGATGGGTCCCCCGAGAAATCTCCGTGAACTCCAAGACCTTCAAGGGAGGCTAGCCTACATCAGGAGGTTTATCTCCAACCTCTCCGGATGATGTCAGTCATTTACCCACCTCATGAAGAAGGGCGTTTCATTCGTATGGGATAAAGAATGCCAGCGCGCCTTCGACAGCATCAAAAAATATCTGATGAACCCTCCAGTCCTGGTAGCCCCGGTTGCTGGAAGACCATTCCTGCTCTATGTATGAGTGATAGGACATTCTCTCGGTGCTCTGTTAGCACAAAACAACGAGGCAGGCCATGAGCAAGCTATATATTACCTCAGCCGAATGATGATGGGGCCAGAGCATCGATACACTGCCGTAGCGAAAGAGTGTCTTGTTCTGGTTTTTGCCATTCAGAAGATGCGATACTACGTCATGGGACAAACCATCTATGTCATATCAAGAGTCAACCCCCTCAGGGTCCTCATAACTAAACCAGGTGCACTCAGCTCTTGCCTCGCTACCTGGGTGATATTACTATCCCTCTATCACATGATCTTCGTCCAGCAAAAGGCTGTTAAAGGTCAAGCTCTGGCAGACATTTTAGCAGCTCATCCAGGTTCGGAGTCAACCAAAATAGACGAAGAGAATCCAGACGAGGTCGCTATTTCAAATGTGGCCTCCCATGATACCATATGGCGAATGTTCTTCTACGGCGCTTCTAGAACTGGGCCCAAGGGCAACATCGTCGATGGAGTCGGAGTAGTGCTGATTTCTTCCACCGGGCTGGTGATTAATCGAGCTTATTCTCTTACAGAGTCATGTTCAAACAATGTGGCCGAGTACAATGCTTTGGTCATTGGCCTCCGACTTGTAAAAGAGCTGGGGATAGAGCACCTTGAAGCATACGGCGATTCACAGTTAATCGTCAATCAGATTCGGGGTTCATACGAGGTTCGCCATGAAAATATGATCCCCTATCACCAAATAGCGATTGACACCATCTCATCCTTGGAAGGGTTCTTCATAGAACACGTTCACATGCTCCAGAACATTGAAGCCGATGCCCTAGCAGGCCTCATCGCTTCCTTATCAGTTCTGATTCATGCTCATCATCCGGTTGACATCATAGGCCGTGAGTTGGTCTGTCCCAGGAATAATGTTCAATGTGTTGAGAGTTACTCCGTGTTGACAGTCGACGAAGCACCAGACTGGAGACAACCATTCATTGACTTCGTAGTCTACGATATCCTGCCAGATAATCCGAAGGAAGCCACTTCTATCAGAAGACGTTCCCTCAGATTCTTCTACGATACAGAGACGAAAATGCTATATCGGTGATCATACGATGGATTACTGCTTCGATGTCTGTCAAATACAGAAGCCAAAGAAGCCGTACGTGAAGCTCATGATGGCATCTGTGGGGCCCATCAGCCTGGCCCGAAATTACAGGATTACCTTCGACGAATGGGCTATTACTGGCCCACGATGGTTGCAGATGCAATAGACTATGCACGAAAATAAAAAGCATGTCAAGTCCACGCAGATTTCATCCACCAGCCATCCGAGTTTCTACATCCGACGGTGGCATCCTGGCCATTCGAAGCATGGGGAATGGACATCATTGGTCCGATCACTCCACCTTCGTCCCGAGGATACCGCTTCATACTCGCAATCACATATTACAATCACATATTACTTCTCCAAATGGACGGAGGCTATTCCGCTGGTAGAAGTCAAGACTTCAAACGTGATCAGCTTTCTCAAGCATCACGTCATCTATCGCTTTGGACTGCCCCGAAGGATCATCCACGATAATGGTCCGCAGTTCGCAAGCCATGCCTTCTATCGGTTTTGCAACAAACACTGAATCCAAAATATTGCTTCAATACCATACAACCCGGCGGCTAATGGCCTGGCTGAAGAATTTAATAAAACAATCATCAAGCTTCTCAAGAAGTTTGTGTCATCAAACAAACGCGACTGGAATGAAAAGCTCGGGGAATGCTTATGGGCGTACCGTACTACAGTACGGACTGCCACCGGGAATACACCATTCTCTCTGGTATACGAAAGTGAGGCAATTCTCCCACTGGAGACTCAAATCCCCTTACTCCGTGTCCCTCTCACTTACCGATTAACGACAGATGATAATCACCATCGTCGACTACAAGAGTTGGAGGCCCTAGACGAGAAACGCCTGTTAGCGCAACAACAAATCAAGCTGTACGAAGCCCGTATCTCCGAAGCCTTCAATAAGAAGGTTAAAATCAGAACATTCCAAGTGGGCGATCTCGTTCTGGCAGTTCGGAGGCTGATGGTTATGACTCACAAAACCACCAGCAAGTTCCAGCCAAAGTGGGAAGGCCCGTTCATCATCGATGCTGTATTCTCCAATGGAGCTTACCGCCTCGTAAAACAAAATGGAGACATGCTCATGTTGCCCATCAACGACAAGTTCCTAAAGAAGTATTACGTCTAAAACGACATCTGCCAGGGTGTTGAGTTATGTGCCCTGTGGTACCACTGAATTCACACCCCAACTACAAATCTGCCAAAGTGATGAGTTATGTGCCCCCTGGTACCGCTGAACTCGCATTTCGACTACAAATATCCCAAATTATAGAGTTACGTACCCTCTGGTACTGCTGAACTTACATTCCAAATCCAAATATCCCTGATTGATGGGTTATGTACCCCTCTGGTACCGCTGAACTCACATTTCGACTCTAAATCTCCCAGATTGTTGAGTTATGTACCCGTAAGTACCGCTGAACTCACATCCTGGTCACTACAGATAAATCTATATCACATCTATTAGGTAGTAAGTCATGTATGATCATACCTCTGAACTTTTCTCCTAAAAGAGCTCCCTCCTTATGATCCAATACCCATACTTTCAGTGCACAAAAAGGGTAACAGATCCACAGATTTTCCGAAACAACCACATTGATGTTACCTCTGAGTTGTTTCCCTTCTATCAAAAACAAACCGCTCCCTCACATAGAACTTCCACGTCCTTATTACCACTGAGTCATTCTATGTATCCCTTCATGGAACCCCCTCCTGCCATGTCCTCATTACCTCTGAGTATGAAGGCTCCATCGAAGAAATCCTCATATTTACCACGTCCTCACTACCTCTGAGTAAGTATGTTGGTTCTCTCCCAACTTATTATCCGTATCCAGAACCAGGGTATGCCAAGGATAATAGGTCCACAAAAAGTCTCTCATTAGGGCAATTACTACAAACAAAGAATAGAGCGAATATATTTTGTTCATTCAAGATCAGTTACATTCACATGACTACATCTCATGAGCAAGACAGAAACGTTCTCTATCATTTCATTCAGACAAAAAGGAAGAAGATTACATCGATGTCCAAAAGAAGAAAAACACAAACTACAGCTAAGGACAGACTGAAATATCAAGACAAAAGGCGGACACTTATGAGAGCCTACGAATCTTAGTTGGGGGGCACATATACCAATCCCTCAACCATTTTTGATATAAAGGATCTACTTGAGCAAAATCCTCGTCCGGAGCTGGAGGGTCAGAACTCCCAATACTATCATCGTCAGGCTGGGGCTCCTCCTTTACAACAACTTCAATAGACGTCAGCTCTCCTTCCTGTACCTCCATTTTTGGTATTACCTCCTCCTTAACAAGCGATGACTCTTGTTTGAAAGAAGGCAGCAGCTCTTCCCTTACAATGATCTCAGCCTTCGGCAGGGATGCTGCAAGAATCAAAGATAAAAAGAAAGAAAGTTAGAAGATGGCCAGAGCCTCATGCGGCCCAGTCCAGATGAGCTTATGCGGTTTGGTTTGAGGGGGCTTCATGCGGTTCGATTCAGAAAGGCTTATGCGGCTCTGTTCTACGGGTCATTATGCGGTTCAGTTTGTAAAGTGTCTATGCAACTACTAGATAAACTCCCATGTGGCTCGGACATGGGGTATACCCCCATACGGCTCGGACGTGGGACGTACATGTGGCCCATACAATTTGAACATTTCGACGAAGATGAGGGACGCATTAAAGGCTTGTGCATAAAGCATGCAACAGAGCCATCTTTGTTAGGGCTTCAAAGTATACGATCCGCCCAAACCCTTACCAGCAGTGGTGGGGTGAACGTCGGGGTGAACTTCAGGCGCCGTGGCTGATGAAGAAGCCACTCCCTTACCCTTCGCTGCGGCCTTGGAAGACTTGGGGGCCATTGTTGATTGATGAGCGGAGAAGGAAGACGAAGACAGCAACATAGGACAAGAAGAGTTGAAGACAAAAGAAAGTAAGGAAGTCTCTCGGACCAAAAATGCTCCTATTTATAGGCAGAAAGAGGGGGGATGCTTCGATCCGTATGCTGCATAAAAACAAAATCGACTCTTCGGTCATCAAGGAAAATCTAGATATTTAAAACCGACCCTTGGGATCCTGCCCCAAAAGGCGGATTTAAATCCAAAGCAAATCTAGAGCAATTAGTGAGATGCACACGTGGCAAGAGACGCACACGTGGCAGGAAGTCCATACGGCTAGAACATCCTATGCGGCCAGAAGAGTTTACATAGCCATGCTTCTTATTCAAAGTATTTCAATTTTGCAAATTGAAAACTTTGAAGGGGGTCTTGTAGAAGCATGGAAAAGAATAAGAAAAAGCCCATGTGGCTCAGGCAGAAAGAGCCTCATGCGACTCAAGAATCCATTAGAAGTTCATGCGGTTCAAAAGAGCCTCATGCGGCTCGGATGGCTCCATGCGGCTCATGAATGAGCCACGTGGCCCAAAACAGTTTGCCTCTACAGCTGGCCATAAAGCAATTGCTTCATTAAATGCCCTGGCGGCAGCTCTGACAGAAAGACGGAAGTGACAGCTTTGACATAAAGCTGAAAAGATAGCTCTGACATAATGGCATGCTCCTAGGGAAAAGAAGAAAATCTTTCATAGCTGGCACGATCCGCCAAATCCAAAGCTCCCTATACGGCTGCCACCCCTATGCGGCTGTCACACCCCTATACGGCTGTCACTCCCCTATGCGATTGCTCTCTTCATGCGGCTGCCACCTTCATGCGGCTGCTTCCTTCATGTGGCTGCCACCTTCATGCGGCTGCCACCTTCATGCGGCTGCCATCTTCATGCAGCTGCTATCTTCATGCGGCTAGGAGTGTGGGGGGCCATCCATATGCGGTTCATTTAGAGACTGCATTCATGCGACTCTGTCAGGATGTCCCACTCACGACAATTGAGACACGTGGCGTTCCTCATGACAGTTGATACACGTGGCAATCCTCATGACAGTTGAGACACGTGGCGGTCTTATCCCCTCAGAGTTATAGCTGCTAGCAAATCATAACAACCTAGATTTGTTATAATCATCATAATTACTCAGATTAAATCAGATTTGTTGTAATTAAGCAAATTGAACACGTGGCGGAAGATCCGAGCTTGTCATGACAAATTATGAAGATTCATGGCAATCAGCATTAATTGCCCATAAGGATTTGGCGCAATCAAAATTAACTGCCTAGATTTGATGTAATCAAGATTAATGGTCCAGATTATTGGCCGCCGACTTTTCAAGGGACAATTATTGCAAACCCTAATGATCATACCCCCACTTCTATAAATAGCAAGGTGACATTCCCTTGCAAACCCTGGACAAAAAGAGGAGAAGATTTCCAGAGAGAAAGAGACTCTCTCTATCTGGCTTAACACACAGAGAGACAAAGACACGCACAGAGGATTCTTCCCACACATCCCGAGAGCTTTTTTTCATCAGAGTTAAGGCTATGTCCGATTGTCCAAGGAGTAAGGCAGAGCTGTCATCGCTTTCCCGAGCCTCTATCGTCACCCTCCATTATCAAAAATAAACAATCGTACTTAGATTGATGTACCTAGGTTTTCATTCCTAGGCTTTCTTTGTACGAATGAGTTTGTATTGTGAGTCTAAGTTCAGTCCTCCTATAAAATTGTTCTGCACTTTTACAATCAATGGCAAACAGAAGGGATGACATATAAAGAAAATAGACAAGTTTAGGAGATCACGAAGTAAGTAACTAAGAAAATAATTTACGGATATGGTTGAGGGTTGTGAGTTACCGCAAGAAAAAAAGATTGAGGGTTTAATCAAGATAACACGAATTGAAGGATAGTAAGGAATTCGAGTAGATCAAAAGAATTTAATTTAGAGATTTAGGGTGTACGGCTCCTTAGGAGAAAATTGTAGGTGTCTAGGTCGAAGGCACGATTAATGGAACGAATTGAATCATTCTAAGGTTTCCAAACGATGAGAAAGTCACAATAGTAGTTATAGAGTCGAAGGAAAGGTCGAGTAGTTTAAGCCAATGGTATAGCCAAGGGTTGGTAATGGCTATTTACAGTGGTCATAAGTGATAGGGCAACTAAAGTAATACTTTGTACGAGCAATTTCGTCTTCCCAAAATAGAAGGGACCAATAAGGAGTTCAAGGAAGATACGATAAAATATGAATACGTGGTTCAAAGGTGCTTTGAATAATTCAAAAAGATAGTTATTCATGGCAAACGCGGATAAGATACTAAATGACGAGTATACTTGTTAACTATATCTTATTCCGCATGGAGTACTCGTAGGTAAGGCGAACCAAAGTGCACTAGGTTGATCAGACCATCATGTACTGGTTCTGATTAGACACTACGTTAGTAGATGCGCACCAAATAAAACATGTCATGATCAAGCTCGATAAAAAAAAAATAAGCCTGCAAAATTTAGGCTAATTTAACAATATAAGATAGTCAATTTATAAGTAGGGGATAATAATGAAGGAACATAAATAGTCTAACATCCTTTTAAAATCTAATTTTTGCCCGAAGTTTGTGCTTACGCAGTTGTCCTAGTGTTTCCTTATCTATGGCTTGGTTTTCTGGATAAGTTAGGGTCCTCTGAATTCTATAGTCTAAGTAAACTTATCAATATGGGTCACAAGAACAAAGGGTTTATTAGGTCGTGAGGTATTATACCCAACTTACAAGAGTTAAACTAGTAGTGTGATGGGACAATGGGTCAAGCAATCAAGATAAGGCACAAGGTTAAGCTTTTAAGGAATTAAGTATAACACAATCATATATCAGGTCGAAAGAATTGAGTCAAGGTTGGATCTCTAATTGAAGTCAGGAAGTATTTTGGTATCATGGTAAAGATTATAATTTAGCCATTTTGACCAGAAAATCGTATCATAAAAATAGTGTACAGGGAGATGTATTTTAGTGGGACATGATATACATACATGAATGTGGGCTCGTCTAGGTCTTGCATATAAAATTTGTTGGAAGGTAACAGCTAGTATTACACTCTGAATATCAAAGTCACGGTAAGGGACGCCAAAAGATCTATAATAGAAAGTGGGAGTTCATGGGTGACAATTAATGCAAAAAAATAAAAATAATGAAGACCAAGTTGAAGCATGAAATAAAATTAATTAAGGACTCCAGTAAAAATAATTTAGGAGCACAATTCTAGAGAGAAGATAGTCTCATAGATGAATATAGTTAAGGAACGATCAATTCATTATTCAAATTGCAAACGGATAGTAGGTCACGAGGGAAGGTCGAGTGAGTCAATGTTGAGATACAGTCATAGAGTTTGGTAGATGACTAACAACACTTGTATATATACTACTATCATAGTCATGAGTGATACAGTAATTAGTGTGGAATACTTCTAACTCATTAGGATTATCTTGGTGGCCTACCATTAAAATTTTAACTCGAGTTTCCTCCAAGAAGTTTCTTAATAAAATTTTCAAAAATAAACTATCATAGTTTGTATTCACTCTAAGCCATCCAATTTAATCATGACTAAAAATTTAAATACCTTTCATAAATCTCAAAGTAAACTTTTATCATGTTACTATTAACTTTTCCAAAATTTAATATTTTCAATCCAACTTTTAAACTCCAGTGTTCTTAAATCTTGAATCTATAAAAAATGTCATAACAATCATAACTTTAAAGCTCTAAAAAAATTTCTCAAATAACTCTCTAGATAAACTATTAGCATATTACAAAGCAATCTCAAAATTTAAGCTCAATATTTTTAAATAATTTCATCAATCGTAAATCATGCGACTAAATTTAAAATCTAAATTTTTTTCCAAGATTTTCAATAACCATAATCGAAATATTTAAACTCGAAATCGTAAATCATAGGCACAACTTGAAATTTAAATTTTTTCTTCAAAGTCGATTTCATATCTTCCAAAATATTTTAAACCAAAATTTTACCATTATCTCTTCAAGCTCAAAATTAAATAAACTTATAAATCGTAAATCGTAGAATCAATTTAAAACCTCAAGCTCTCTCATTTTCTTTCAAACTAAACTTCTACCTTCTCTAGTCGTTTACAAAATCAAAAAAACTCTTTATTAAATCTTGAGATAAATTTTAGCATATTACAATCCAAACTTAAACTTAACCGTAAATCATGAATCACAATTTAAAACTTTAAGATATTTCTCAAATCGATTTCATATCCCAATAAATCATAACTATTCCACAATTTCAAAAATCGTAATTCAAGAATTTGTTTTCCCAATCCTTTATAGAATCTATCAATCTAGTAGTATCAAAATGGAATTTATCTCCATCTCTACTACCCAACTTAGAATTAACTAATCCTTAAGGTTACTAATGCCTTTATAACTCAAATAAGATCTCAATGCATACTAATTGTCAATATAATCCATGTGTTTGACCTATGAGCATATACTAGTTTAGTCATCTTCCTAGCTGTTACTAAGCACAAAAAAAATTTGAATTCACCGTAGAAAGAGTTCAAGCAGGATGCAAATCAAGGATGGTAAACGAGATTTTGAAACTGGAAGGTCAAGGAAGAAGATCAAGTATGTGGATGAGATTCTAGACTCTAATCCTATGTGCAGGCTCACATCGGTACAGTCACGTAACCGAAGTGATAAAGCTGACCTGCATAGGCCACCACACTGGTACCAGTTAAGGCTTCTTCTTCGGATACAGGTTCGAAAGACACCATGTTACAATTCTTCGTACGGCTCTTATTTTTAGAATATTTCTTCTGGCAGGATGAAGAGTCCATCCAGAAACCCAAGCCAACACAAGATTGGTTGTATGAGAGGCATAGAAAAAGAGGCATCAGAGATCCTTTTCCATGATAGGCAGGGGACCTTCTATAAATTATATCCTATCTTTGTCATTAGTTCACAGGACTGTGGACTATACAGATGGAAAGCTAGTTGATATTTGGCCTCTGGCTTTGGCAGTGTTATTTCAGAAGAAGAAGAAGAATCTGCCACCGAGATAAAGGTAGCAGTTAAAGGCAGAAGACGATGTTCACCAAATGAAGTCATAAGACATGACTTGTACTTGGTCGCCTTTTTGGACTTTGTGACAGACGGAGATGATTCAAAGTCAGCCACCAAGTCAGGATGGATCCACATAATTTTCTCTTTATCGGTAGACAGAGGAACAAGACCAGTAGTTCGTGCAGGTGGGAGATTAAAAATCTCCAGAGTAGTTTTTGGGATGGGGACAACGCCGTCCTGTACAAGTTGAGCAGGAAAATCACCAAACTATAGAGAGACGATGTTAGCTGTTATAGTCTTCTCGTCTTGCTGGAGAGTGATTGCACTGGAATTGACCATCTCCTGGATCTTGCCTTTGAGCACATAGCATGCTCGAGTTGGATGTCCGATAAACCTATAGTAGACACAATATTTAGGGTGGTCAGTTTTACCTACTTCCTCTGGCCGTTTTGCGTCCGGCAGCTAGAGTTTATTAATTTTGATCAGGCAATCGAAGATGCTCATGACATCATCCTCGTCGAAGGAGTATTCTTCTTTCGAACGAGGTACTCTCTGTGGTGGTGTCGTTGGAGTAGGTATTGATTGACCTATATTGACGGTTGTAGCTTCTTTACCTTTGACATTGATAGCCAAAGTCTCATTGCCCTTACAGTTGTTCTGACGACCAACGCTATTGGATGCAGCATGTTTATCTTTGTCAAGATTAGGCATCTAAATGCCTAATTTTTTGAATTTATCAGCATTTTTTTCTGTTGCCTTGGCATTCACTATGAATGAAGGCCAATCCTGGAACTGTGTCGATCCAGTCCATATGCTGATTATAGGCAACAAGTTTGATTTGTAAGTGTCTATAGTCAAAGCATCTGGAGTTACGAGAGGCATTTTGAGTGCCTCACGGCAGAATCGTTTAATGAAACGTTCAGTAGTTTTATTATATCGTTGTTTGTTTTTGATGAGGGCAGACATAGTCATGTCATTTGTTCCCTCATAAAATCGTTCCAGGAATATTTGTTTGAATCTAGAGGAAGAGGTTATGCAACCGTCTGGCAAATTATGATACCAGTCGTAAGCTACACCTGCTAAGCAACCAACAAATACCCTATAGTAAAGCATCATTTGGCTGGAGTTGTCAGTCATTACCTCAAAGTGATTAAGGTACTGGCTTGGAGATGTGCTGCCATCAAACAACATGATAGTATGAGTTTTGTACTTGGGTGAAAATTGAACTTCTTTTCACTCAATAGGGTAGGGTTGTTTGATGCCAAGCTTTTGTAGACCGTCTTTCTGTTTAAAGGCTTCAAACTGAGTACGCAAAAGTTTTACGGCTTCGTTAGCATCTTTCGATGGTTGTAGAGTAGTAAATTGATTTTGTATTCGGTAGAGGGACTGCATGATAAGCACCACCCCCAGCACTAGACTAACTCAGAATAGTCTAAACGGGTACTGAAGTGGTGTGAGGAGACTGTATCTCCAATCCAATATTGATGGGAGCAAATGTTGTTACAGGTTCTTGGGTCAGAATCGGGTTCGCAACCGGTGGAACTGTCTGTTGTGCCATGATTACAGCATACATGCCTGTCATAATTTCAGCCATGCTCTTTAACCCAGCCTCCAAGGCAGCAATTCTCTACGCTTGACTGTTGGAGCTAGATACATCTTATTCCTCATTAATGACATTTGATGTCACTTCTCTAGCTATTGAAGAGGAGATGGTCCGCTCGAAACATTCACTGTCGGCATCAAATCACATAAAGAACTACCCCCAGGACAAGGGATGGGAAATTTCTTTGACTTAAGAAATTTTTGTCAAAGTTGGGAAGATTCCTTTGATCGAATGTTTCTTGGTCGAAAGAAAGATTCCTTTGACCAATTATAGCTTGGCTCCTTGATCTGGTATGTCGATAAACCCCACCAAATGAGCGATAGGTTCGAACCAGAGGTCTATGATTATGGGTGCGAGATGACGTACGTCTTGGACTACCCCCAGTATCGTGAGAGCAAAGAGTCATCATGTTGACGGAGGCATATATGGATTCGTCTTCATCTTCTGAAGATACCTCGACAGGACGGGTCAGAGTAAGACGATCAAAGACTGACAGTTTGGCTGCTTTGCAACTGCATTTGATTGTGATCTCATGTGCGTTGCAATTGAGTACTGTAGGTTGAGATGGAGATACGACCTTTTATTTCTGTGAAATCAGGTCACGGAGATCGATTTCATTAGCTGAGGAAGAGGAGAGATATGACCTGTTCTTAGCCTTGTTGGTCCCTTGAAGTTCTAAATAAGCCACTAATTCAGCATCATAGGTGATGGGATTCTTATTTTTAGCATTCATCTTTGGGCACTCTAAGGCAATAAGCGCCACCATTTGAACATGGCACACATTGGTAGATAAAAATTTTAGGCGTTCAGAGCTTGTAGGTGCCATTGATTGTTTAATAATGGGGCGCATATTTTGATTAAGTTTGGCTCGGTGCCTATTAAGAAGGGTGTGCATATCAGTGTCAATCATTATTTCAGTCTATTGTACTTGGAGTTTTCCTCGTGTATTACGACTTATGCGCATAATAGAAAGTTTTTCATTCATACGAGGAGTAGAAAGTATTCGCTTCTGTTGTGCATACAATTTCTTAATGCGCCTGATACGGCACCTTTGAGCAGCCATAGTGTCTTTGCTGAAAGATCTAGAATTTGGCACATTATCTATTGTTGCTGAAGTAGCAAAACAGATTGGAAAGAATGGGCGCCCTCAAGCGGGTGCCTATCTCCATATGACGTGCCTTCCGAAGGAGTTAGCATCACAGGAGAAATAGGAACAGTAGATTTGAGAGAATGGGTGCCCTCAAGCGAACGTCTATCTCTATGTGACGCACCTCCCGAAGGATTTGGCATCATAGAAGAAATAGAAACAGCAAATTTGATAGAATGGGCACCCTCAAGCGGGCGCCTATCTCTATGTGATTTACCTCCCGAAGGAGTTGGCATCACAGAAGAAATAGGAACAATAGATTTGAGAGAATGGGCACCCTCAAGCGGGCGCCTATCTCTATGTGATGTCTCTCTCGAAGGAGTTGGCATCACAGAAGAAATAGGAACAGCAGATTTGGGCACCCATTCGAGGCGCGCCTTCAGAGCATTGCCACGCACTTTTGCAGTACGCCCGGCCTGGTTCACAACAAAAGTTTTACGCATCCTATTTGCAGAAATAGGGGTGTGTTTAGCACCAGGAGCGCCTAGCATCTCTTCGAACGTTGTTTGGTCAAATTTAACGACTAGCATTTTTTTCTTAGTACCAATCGATGATAAATTATTGTGAGTTGTCACCTTCTCGTCAGAGGAGAAGGTCGTCCCCAGCAGAGTCGTCATTTTGTTTGCAAAAACAAAAAGTTTTATTACAAACTTTAAAAGAATCGTACAAGAGCACAATAAATTCTGGGGAAGTATAACGGTAGGAGTCTGGTCTGAGTGACGACCGCTTTGTCCCTTTGACGAGGCAATTACGGAAGAAAGCAAGCTTATCGTCGTGTCTCGGAGCTTCTGTTGACAAGGAATCTTCTGTTTGGCTCGACCGTGTAGAAGTACTGACAGAACTTCGACTTCGATTAACGATAGAAAATCCGCTCTTTTGAATGGTTGATTGCAGATGAGAATGCTTAAATTCTGGAAATGAGATGAATGCTCTACCTATACCCCTCCTCTCCGTATATACGTTTGGAGAACAGGACTCTATTTATAGAGCCAAGAAATAACTAACATGTAGTTATTCAAGACAGGCGTCCCTATATGGAAAGGTGCCTAAGCCACTGTGCACCACTTTTCAAAAGGGACGCCTATTACTTTTCTGAGTGTTATTGACATGTGGTAACCCATGCTGAATAGGCGCATGATTATGGCCAAGTGATGTGCATGTTCTTCGAGAAACTCGGAGTAGTGCACCACATTCAATATAGATGACAGTTTATCATGCCATGTGGATTTATGTGCATCATTCCAGTATGGCGCTTCATTATTTAGGTGCATTTAAGAAAACTAGACGCATTCTTGGAAGGGTGCCTATCTCAATCAGAGGCACCTAAATCTGTACTGTCAGACTTCATGATGGTATAATTTGAGAAATTCTTGCCACGTAGCCATTCACTCTGAGGCACCTAAGAGAATAGGCGCCTAAATAAAAAGATAGTTGGGCGCCTTTAAAACAGAAAATATTTGGGTACCTACAACGACAATCTTCATGACAGTGTCCAACTCTGTTGCATCTGGTGTAATGTTGTTCTTGGTACAGTCCTCTATTATTGCATGTATTTGGATGCTTAGATGTGTCATTCCTTCCAGTTGCCTATATTTGGATGCTTAGACGTGTCATTCCTTCCAGCAGACCAAGGTCATTTTTGGTTGTTGCCTTGGTAACTGTGTTGTCCTATGACCCACAAGCTGATGGAACTTCTCCATCTTAAAAGCTGTCTCCTAAGCCTCTCTCTAAGATGTACACTTCCGACTCAGAATATCGCTCTGTAGGCCTCATTAAAGCTTTGCACAAATCTTTCTGCTTGGCGTCATCGTTCAGCACCATATAACCAGCAAATCCAACTCTCTTTAGAAATTCAGTCTCGTTGTCCTCCACCAACATATTGCCTTATTAGAGCACTACAAACTCCTTTCTTTTCTTCGGCGAACATCAAAAGGGATAAATTATGCAATAAAAGCCTGCTTAAAAGTCTCACATTGTATCATCATATCATGATTGTTTATATAGAGTGCTTACCTCTGAGAGTTCCACCATTCTTGAGCCTTTAGACGAAGCTGCATAATGGTACAACCTACTCGCGTACTGCCTTGTATGCTCAACTTGCAAAAATAGCCCTTCAACGTATTCAGAAATCCCGTCACCTCATCTGGTTCCGACCTTCCGTTGAACTAATGTGGGTCAAAGTTCTTAAACTCTGAGAATATGAAGCTTGAATTCTTTCGTGTCGACATCTCAAGTCTATCTATCGCCACCGCTATGGTATCAGTCTCTTTCTCTTGTATTATGGCTGTTGCAGATACATTGTCGTCAGTTGTTAGCGTAGTGACAATCTGAGTCAAATTGTCCACCTGTTTTTCCTGAGCATCCAATTACTCTTAGAACTGGTATTAAAGTTGCTCCTAAATCTGGCGATGTTGAGCCTCACTCTGCTTCCTTTGAGCTTTCATTAGGTTCAACAATTTTTTCCATAGGGTTAGACGATGAGGTCGTCTTTGAGCTATCACCCTTAGTCATTCTACCAAAAAAATTAGTTCCATTAGTACTCATAAAATATTTATGGGCTTATTGTATGGGACATTAATTTATGTCAGTACTATCGACACCAATAACCGAGAAAATCGAATCAAAATTTCTATTTGAAAACATTTTTGAAGCCAAGGAATTAAAACCGTGCTCTGATACCAACTTATCATACCCCGATTCTGTAAATCTTTTGTCCTTGCTTCGACTGTACTAAATCGATCATCCTCTTTGGTCATGATGTCGTACAAATTTGGTGTTCCACTTATATAAGGCAAGAACGTGCACATTTGTGTTATTTTACAATATCGAAATACAGTCACATAGCAGAAATATTGTATAGGAAAAAATAACTCATTTTTATTGATAAAATAACAACATGTACAACTTTTCTCAGTATTCTTTGAAATGTCATTCCGGCTTACATTACTTCATAAAAGAAAACAACTGATAGGCAGTCATGAAATAACCTTCCATTCCATACATTATGTTGTTCTATTATTTTTTGAAAATACTACGCGAAAACTTTGGACTCCAAAAGTACTTTGAAATCTTTATTCAAAAATCAACTTGAAGCAACAATAACTAGTCTTTATCTCCCTCTGGCTCCCGTGTTCTCCTCGGAACCAGTGGAGGATGGCTCATGTCACTCCCAGTTCCCGAAATACGTAAATTTTTACTTTTTCCTGTATATGGTATATGGCACCTGTATCTTGATTACATGTATCATGTATTTGTAACTAGCCATAGCATGGAACAGTATTTCATCATGGATTAGTATGCCACCCCTTGTCCTTGTCTGTTGTAGGCGTGGCTCACTGCTTCGATGATAAGATTTCTAGACTATGTTATGGTTAGGGTTTTATTTAATTAATTAATTTGATTAGTTGTATCATATAGCATTTAATATGTTATTAATCTTATGGCTAGGTTATGTTAGGAATTAGTGTTTAGTGGAGCCAACCCTCACCCACTATATATATTCTCTTTCTCTCTCTCCTCATTCTTTCTCATTTTCATTTCCTCCCACCAACCCACCTAGGCAAGTAAATCTTGCACAAATGAGAGACCACTTACAATTTTATTTCTTATTATTTTTTTATTATTAGTCTAAATTGTTCATCTCTTTATTCTCTACAAGTTTAGTTCTTAGAGTTTTTGATTTTAATGGCTAGTTTTGTGTAGATCTGTCACCTCTATTTTTCGTACACGTATTCCAAGTATACGTGTACGGTATCCTATCCAGTATTTTTACTTGTCTTGTCTTGCTAGCTAATTCTTGGTTTAATCTTGTTTAGATTCATCATGGCATGTTATGGTTTAATTTGGTTTATTTTAGGTTGGCTTGGTTTATTCCATGGTTAACCCCTACCTACCACCATCCCTATTTATAAACCCCTTTCTCTCTCCTCATTCACTTCTTCATTTACTTCTTCTTCTTCCTTCATTAACTCTCTCCACTTATCAAGAGAGGCTTAGGCAAGTGCAACTTGCTTCATGGAGGAACTCTATTTTTATTGTTCCATTTTCTTACTCACGAGATTCTAAGACACTTTAGTACTTTGCATTTTTAATTTCCATGATTTATTTCTTGTAGATCTAAGCTTGTTATATTTTCGGATTTCTTGGGTTTTGATCTATCAAACTTTATTATTTTCAAGTTTTGGTTGTTCCATATTGTAGAGCATTTCATTTTACCCTGTTTTGACCTATGGGAAGTCCATATTTGGGCTTGGATTGAAGGTTGGGAAGTCTGGGAACCCCCAACTTCCCAGGTTCTTCTTCTCGAAAAATTTAGAGAAGAAGAACAGTGATTGCCGCATGGCATTTTCATACGGCAGGTCCCCTGCAGCTTCTCTTTGCCGTATAAGCATGTCCCCTCCCGGCCGCATGGCTATCTCTAGCCTTGCCGCATAAGCATGTTCCCTCCCGGCCGCATGGCTATCTCTAGCCTTGCCGTATAAGCTTGTCCCCTTCCGGACGCATGGCTATCTCTAACCTTGCCGTATAAGCCTGTTCCCTCCCGGCCGTATGGCTATCTCTAGCCTTGTCGCATAAGCCTGTTCCCTCATGGCCGTATGGCTACCTTCAAGCCATGCCGTATGGCCCCCTGTTCACCCCCCTAGCCGCATGCTGCATGGCCATTTGGCCCTTGCCGCATGGCGATCCTTGGCTGTATAGGCCATGGCCCTTGGCTCCCGGGTCGCATGGCTTTTCCCACAGCCGTGCACCCTTGTTCTACTCTGGTTGTTACATTTGTGCTTGTGTCTCATGACCCTCTGTGTAACTTGGGGTCCTTGGTGGAAATGCTTATACCATGTTAATTATACGCATGTCCCATGAACACGATAGTGACCCGTCGAGGTGTACTCTTGACAAGTAACATGACATGATGGTGGTCCGTCGTGGCGTACTCCTGATAAGTAAACCTAGCATGATATACCTCGATATGTTATTGCGACGGCTAGTATGACATGACAAGAATGAATATCCTAGACACCGTGGGCGATTGTGTTTGTACAAATAACCAGTATTGTCTTGCATTATGTCTAGGGCAGGGACCCCTGAGTACCACGGTCAGGGGTACCTACTGAAACTGGCTAAAGCTAATAACTAGAATAATCCTGTAGTCATGAAGAAATTTCCCAGCTACAGCCAATCCCGTTATCTAGGCGCCTCATCATGGGATTTGTAGCCTGCCGTTGAGTAGGCCACATTTCCAGCACACTGTCAAGTGTTGCACCCTTCAAGCTACTTAAGGGTACATGCGTTCTTGGACGATGTACCCACATGAACTCAACCCCTAATTGCGTCCGGGTAACCTGGATGGTCTGCATGGCTTGTGGCTGTTGGAATAATCTCATTGCATCTTGCTAGTAACTAGGCTTGTGATAACCCTAGTTAGTAAAAGTATCAAGTCGTACTCTTTGTTTGGCCGTGAATGTTGGATGGAGTCCTAACTTGTCTAGTTTTGCCTAGATCCAGTACTTGGCTATCTCATGACACGCTTGTTTATGCTTACTTGTCGATAATTGGTTAGAGACTAAGTTCTGTTCAGGTAAAGGGTTACAACCCCGGTCCTTGTTTGGTTTACGGGTTGTAACTTGGTTACCGGAATAGTCCTTAAGTTATCTTATCGTTTATCACCCTATTTTTCTCTAACTTATGTCTTTTGTTATTTTATTTATGTCCTCATGTGCTAATATGCTAGTTTTAGTTCTTAAATGAAGCCTCCCTTGTGGCCCTTGTGTGACGCCCCAGAACTAGAATACTGGAGAGCGGGGACGAACATAGCCAGCTACGTATATTGAAATGGGATCCACCTCGCTATATGGTCACTGCTATCTAGATATGAGGGTTTACTACAAGCCAACGGTCTCTTAAGGTCAAGCATATTGTCTCAATCTCAAATAAATAATATAATTACAAGATGTTAGACCACCAAATATACAATAAAAGGCATCCCAAATATTACATATTCAGCTGATCATTAAGCTAGTCATACAAAATGCGAGGACTAGCAAGAGTTAAGTCATACATGATCAACCCTAGGATTTGTTAATCATGTTACAGCCCGTATGCAGACAGTAAGTAAAGATGCATCGAGCTAACAGGTGCTCGTCGGCTAAACGCCTCAAAAGAATAAATTTACAATGTAGTGGATGAAACAAAATGGAAAACCCACTCGTAGCCCGGATTCCTTCTAGTCGCCACCATTGGGCTGGAGGTTCGGTAGATCCTCGGGTGCTGCTCCAAAATCTGGCCACACAAAACCCGCTGGGTCAAACCCCAGAAAGAGCAAGTGCCACAAAGGAGGCCACGAGATAAGGACAAAAGCCAGCATATCAGAACATAAGAAAATGGAAGAAAAGTACAAGTAATAAAAGTACAGCAGGACAATAAACGACTAGGGACATGGAACCAATTCGGGAGCCAGATTACAACCCGTAAACCAAACAAGGACCGGGGTTGTAACCCTTCGCCTGAATAGCACTTGTCTCTATCCATTTATTGTTAAAGATAAGTAAAACAATCATGTACAGGAGTACCAGGTACAGGGACTTA
The DNA here is from genome assembly GCA_029216955.1 of Iris pallida. Classification (NCBI taxonomy): domain Eukaryota; kingdom Viridiplantae; phylum Streptophyta; class Magnoliopsida; order Asparagales; family Iridaceae; genus Iris; species Iris pallida. The sequence continues at coordinate 2,695,285 of JANAVB010030019.1, read as the reverse complement.
GACGAGACTTGGACCAGGCTAGACACCATCCATTCACAAGCGGCCACGCAAATACTATGACTTACTACTTTACTAACTAGGGTTATCACCAGCCTAATTACTAACAAGATGCAAGTGAGAATTTCCCAGTCCCAAGCCCTGCAGACTATCTAGTTATCCTTCCGCGGGTTGATAGTATGGTTGGGTACATCCTCCAGGAGACGATATACCCTTAGGTGACTTAGAGGTGCAACACAAGACAGTGTGCTGGAAATGTGCTCTACTCGTCGGCAAGCTACAAGTCCATTAAAGTGCCCAGAAAACGAGATTACTTGTGACTGGCATTTCTCCATGTTCTAGTTTGATCTAATCATTAGCCTAATCCAATTTAGTATGAGTCCCTGGCCGTGGTGCCCAGGGAGTCACGTCCTAGACATGATGCAAGACAAGTCAAGTAGATTGCACAAAACAACAAGAAAGAACATCCACGGAGTCCGGGCAAGTCAAGTACGACCAGTTATCAAGTCAAGTCAAGTCAAGTCAAGAGTGCGCCGCGGCGGCCACTATCAAGACATCAAGTTATCGAGGATTAATTACAGGTTGCAGGTTACAAGTTAAAAGCCATAAGTTACAAGCACCCAACAAGTCACAGCCAAGATCAGATAATGCTAGCCAAAAATTAAAAACACAGAAAATCGTGTCAAGACGTGTCCGGTCAAGTCAAGTCATGCTGTGGGCATCAAGATCTCAGAGAGCAAAATTAGCAAGAGAAAAATCGAGGACTAAGGGGAACACCAAGGGTCAGGAGGGGAAGCCATGGCACAGGGTGTGCCAGGCAAGGGGCTCGGGCAAGCGGCGCCATGAGACGCGCTTGGGAACGGTTGCATCGTGCCAAGGGGCGCGTGCGGGGTCAACAGGGTCAACTGCGCGCGGGGCATGTAAGGGGTCAGTAGGGCGCGCTGGGGGCTCGCGGCCAGCCAAGCGTACAGGGGGCACGGGTGGCCAAGCGCGTAGGAGGGCACGGGCGACCAAGCGCGCAGGGGGCACGGGCGGCCAAGCGAGCAGGGGCGCGCGGCCATGCGCGCAGGGGCACGCGGGGGCTAAGCGCGCAGGGGGCACGCGGCCAGCAGGCGCGCAGGGGCGCGCGGGGGCCAAGCGCGCAGGGGCGCGGGCGGCCAAGGGCGCAGGGGGCACGGGCGGCCAAACGTGCAAGGGCACGGGCCAAGCGTGCAGGGCCGCACGGCAAAGCGCGCAAGGGACGCGCGGCCAGCAGGCGCTCAGGGGAAGGCAGCGCAATACAGCCAAGCGCGCGGGACGCAAGGCGACGAGGCGCACAGGCCAGAAGCACGCTAAAGAGCGCGCGCGGGGGGGAACAGGCCGGCGCTAAACAGCGCGGCGGGGGAGGGGGTCTTCTTCTTCCTCTTGCTAAGAGGAAGAACACCCATGGCTTCAAATCTTTGAAACTTCACCACTTGGTCCATAAAACTCAAAATCCGGATTTTTCAAGTGTCTAACTTGTGTAAAATTTAATTCTTTACAACATGGAAGCATCAAAATAAGCAAAAATCCAAGTTTGGTAGATCAATTCCAAGAAATTTCGAAAATGATAAAAACTTAGATCTAGGAGAATCCAAGCTCCAAATCCAAAAATGTCAAGTTCTAATGTTGTTCCAAATCATCTAATTAAGATAATAGACAAATAAAATTTGGTTTTCATGTGGTGGCAAGATGCACTTGCCTATGGGTGGGGTATTGTGTGGAAGAAGGAAGAAGAAGAGGAAGTTAGAAATTAATGGGGGAAGTAATGAGGAGAGAGAATGGTTGGTGGGGATTTAATGAAGGTGGTTGTGGTGGAATGAGGGTGGAGTATAGGTTAAAGTGTTCCATTTGGGTTTAAAATCAAACCAACCCAACTAAAATCGAGCCGAGCCGAAACCCAAAATACGAAAAAAACCCAAAATTCTGCAAGTCGAGAAAAATAAAAATACATGCCAAAATCCAACTACAAGTATAAATACAAAATATGGGAAATGAGGGTGACAACTCTACCCACCTTAAAAGAATTTCGTCCTCAAAATTTAATCAAGGAGCTAGAGACTGCCATGGCAAGCTACACTAAGCACCAACAACTACACTAAGCAGTTCAATCATACAATCATACATGCAAGCAAAGGATGGAAAGCATAAGGCATAAGGAAGACATTATTCCTTACGAGTCAAACAAGTCTGGATATCGCGATCGGATGTCGTCCTCACGCTCCCACGTTGACTCACCTAGAGAGTGATGACCCCAAGCAACACAGACTAAGCTAATAGTCTTGTTCTTGAGTATCTTCTCCCTCTGGTCCAATATAGACATGGGCCTCTCCTCATACGAAACGTTGGTACCAACAACCAATTCCGAATGGTCTAGGATATGGCTCGGGTCTGGGATATACCGTCGTAATTGGGACATATGGAATACATCATGCACCTCACTTAGCGACGGTGGAAGAGCAAGACGATAGGATACATCTCCTACTCGCTCCAGGATATCGAACGGCCCTATATACCTAGGACTAAGCTTTCCCCGCACGCCAAAGCGAATGATGCCGCGGTTAGGAGAGATCCTAAGGAATACATGGTCGCCGATAGCAAACTCTAAGGGACGTCGATGGGCATCGGCCCAATGTCGCTGGCGATCTTGGACAACTCGAAGATGATTCCTGACTTTTCTGACTACTTCAACTGTCTGGGCAATCATTTTCGGGCCAAGCATCTGCCTCTCTCCAACATCATCCCATGCTAGCGGGGATCTGCACTTTCTGCCATACAGTGCCTCGAACGGGGCCATCTGAATACTGGCCTGGAAACTATTATTGTACGAGAATTCTACCAAGTGCAGGTGGTCCTCCCAAGAACCACCAAAGTCAAGGGTACAAGATCTCAACATATCTTCTAGTGTCTGGACTGTGCGCTCTGACTGACCATCGGTCTGCGGATGATAAGCTGAGCTAAACTGAAGGTGAGTTCCTAAACTCTCTTGCAGGCTACGCCAAAAGTGTGATGTGAATCTTGAATCCCTGTTCGAGGTGATACTGACGGGCACTCTGTGAAGCCTGACAATCTGCCTGAGGTACATCTCTGCTAGCTGAGCCATAGACTGCACAACTCTGAATGGAAAAAATGAGCCACCTTCGTGAGCCGGTCAACTATAACCTAAATAGCATCTCTACCAGCTGGGGATCTAGGCAATCCAGTCACAAAATCTATGGTCACATACTCCCACTTCCATTCTGGAATCGGCAAGGGCTGAAGAAGTCCAGCGGGCCTCTGATATTCAGCTTTAACCTGCTGGCAAACCAAACACCGAAAGACAAACCGGGCTATCTCCCTCTTCATGCCATTCCACCAGAAATGCTGACGAATATCACGGTATATCTTCGTGCCACCAGGATGAATAGAATACTGTGAACTGTAAGCTTCTGCCATGACCTTATGTCTGATATCTCCACTGGGTACACAAAGACGAGTGCCGTGTCGAAGTGTACCATCTTCATGGATACATAACTCTGGCCTTCTTCCTGCCTCACATTCTGTTCTGAGTCGCTGAAGCTTGGAATCTGTAGACTGCGCCATCCGGATCCTCTCAACTATGCTGGATTGAACCTGTAGACTGGCCATCAACGCCATATTGGTAGGAAGAACTACTTTAATTCCCATCTTCTGAAGATCTGCCAATAATTCTGGTTGCGCCGTCAGGAAATAAATTTCGGCTCTCCGGCTCAACGCATCTGCTACAATATTGGCCTTCTCTGGGTGATACTGCAAGTCCACATCGTAATCCACCAGTAGCTCGAGCCATCTCCTCTGCCGTATGTTAAGGTCCTTCTGGGTGAAAACATACTTCAGGCTCTTGTGATCAGTAAATATCTTCTACTCTGTCTCCGTATAAGTAGTGCCGCCAAAGCTTAAGTGCAAACACTACTGCTGCCAGTTCCAAGTCGTGGGTCGGGTAATTCTTTTCATGATCACGAAGTTGACGTGATGTATAAGATATTACCTTCCCATGCTGTATCAAGACACATCCCAATCCTCTGCCTGAAGCGTCGCAATAAACTATAAATCCTCCGGTCCCATCTGGAAGTGTAAGAATGGGAGCCGTTATCAAACCTCGCTTCAACTTCTCAAATGATTCCTGGCACTCTGCTGTCAAAGCGAACTGCACATCCTTACGGGTCAACTGGATCATCGGCGTCGAAATCCTTACAAAATCTGATACGAATCGCCGGTAGTAGCCGGCCAATCCAAGGAAGCTGTGAACCTCTGCCGCTGAACTAGGTACTGGCCATGACTCGATAGCCACAATCTTCTGGGGATCCACTTCTGCTCCTCCTCGAGTAATGATGTGACCCAAGTACGAAATGCGATCAAGCCAGAACTCGTATTTACTAAACTTGGCGTACAACTGATGCTCTTTAAGCGTTTGAAGGACGATTCTGAGATGCTGCTCATGCTCTGCTTCGCTCTTACTGTAGACCAGGATATAATCTAGGAACACGATCATGAACTGATCCAAGTAAGGCATGAAAATGCGATTCATGAGGTCCATGAATACGGCCGACGCATTGGTCGCTCCAAAGGGTATAACAAAGAATTCCTAATGTCCGTATCTCGATCTAAATGCTGTCTTCGGGATGTCCTGCTCTCTGACTCTGATCTGGTGGTATCCTGACCGCAAGTCTATCTTCGAAAACATTGAAGCCCCCTTGAGTTGATCAAACAAGTCATCTATCCTCGGGAGAGGGTATCTATTCTTGATTGTCACTGAGTTCAAGGTACGATAGTCTACATATAACGTGGACGTACCATCCTTCTTTTTCACAAGAAGCATCGGGGCTCCCGAAAGTGATCCACTTGCACGAATGAATCCCTTGGTCCTCAGTTCTTCAATCATCTTGTACAAAATCTCCAACTCTGAAGGTGCCATCCTGTAGACTCCCTATGATACTGGTGCTGTCCAGGGGATCAAGTCTATAGTGAACTCGATCTCCCGCTCTGGCGACATCCCTGGAAGTTCCTCTGGGAAGACATCTGGGAACTCTTCAACTATCCTGGGTAACTGTACTGCTGCTACGGCCATCCGCAATACTAGGAAAGATGGTTCCACTGGGCCTCTGGAAAATAAAAACTCTGGATTACCTGGAATACTAAAGCCAACCCTGCCAACATGGCAGTCTATCCTAGCATACTGGTTCCTCAACCAATCCATGCCTAAGACTACATCATAGTCTGCCATAGGGAACTCTATAAATCTAGCGGGGAACTCTCTACCGCTAACTACGATCCGACACGAGGAAAATACTTGATCTACTCCCACAAGACCATTACCAGTAAGTATATTGAGCCTTACTGATAGTAACTCGGGCTCCAATCCTATTCGTGTCGAAAATTGTACAAACATAAATGAATGCGATGCACCAGAATCAAATAATATCGATGCTGGAGAGGAGTTAACGAGAATAGTACCTGCCACTACCTCACCTGGTGCAATTTCTTCTTCCATAGCCATCATCATTGCCTGACCTTGTCCTCTTGCTGCGGGTCCCCTCTGCTGGAAACCTCTCTGCCTGCTCTGCACTTGGACTTGGGTGTACTGCTGCTGGTTCTGCTGATGAAATGCCTGGGCCTGAGGCAACAAGGGCCTCGGGTACTGCTGCTGCTGCATAGGTGCTGGTCCCCTAACCGATGGACTGGTTAGGTTAGAAGAGGATGAACTGCCCCTATTCGGCAGGCTCCTATCTTGTGATCTGCCGCTCTATAAGCCAAGCATAATCCCTGCGCCCTACGATAATCCGCCACTATATGGCCTGGCTTCCCGCAATGAGAACATCCCATCGCGGAAGTCTGCTTCTGCTTCTGCTGCTGCGGGTACGTCGGGGTTGAATGTTGAACCGACGTCACTGAGGCCACCGGCCTCGGAGTTCCAATAGTCAAACTCCTAGCTGCCGGGGGTGGAGCTGATGATTGGTGCATCTGGTTGTGGGACCGCTTCCTACCTCCGGTCCTATCCACTATCCTCTGGGAGGTGTACTCGTGCCTCCTAGCTGCTCTCAAAACCGCATCGAAGGTCTGGTGCTTGAACTGCTCAACCGCCTACAAGATCTCCAAATGAAGCCCCTGTTGGAACCGTTGGGCCCTATCAAACTCGGTTGCCACCAAGGTGGGGGAAAACCTACTGAGTCTAGAAAACTCAGATGCATAACTGTCGACCGTTCTGCCTTCTTGCTTCAAGTTGGTAAATCTCGTCTGCAGGTCATACCGAGCCACAGCATAAAAATACTTCGTCTGAAATCTTTCTCTAAACATTGCCCAAGCAATGGGTGCTACTAATCCCATGGCTTGCGCTGTCCACCAACTACGAGCCAAGTCTAACAACTGCAGGCGTACTACCGCCACCTTCTCATTCTCAGGTGTCCTGGCTGCTTCTAGAATGACCTTGGTATCCTGAAGCCAAGCGTCTGCGGCAATCGCATCTTCACTGCCATCGAAGAATGGAGGGTTCAAGCGCTTGAAGCTGTTGGCCGTACTGTTCCCTGGATGATCGCCTCTGGTCAAAGCATCTGCTACTGCCTGGTGTAAGACGTCTCCTCTACAATCCTGGGAAGCTATCAAGGTCCTAATGAGACCTACCAAGGTGCCATCGTCAGGCTCTGCAGGCTGGACGGGCCGGACTGGGGGCTCTCCTCCGGGAGGTATAACTCTGGAGGCTACTCCGGAATGCTGGGCTTGATCTCCGGGTTGCTGGTCCACGGAAAGTGCTCCACCTTGCTGATCGGCGGGGTCAGGTACAGTGTCGCTGAAGAAGATGACACAGGAAAAATAATAATGAAGGACCAGGACAGATCAACGATACAAGCACATGATCAGGGCAAAAATCTAGAGATTCAGAGGATATGAATGGAGATCAAATACGAGTACTGATGGAGACATCTATCCAGTAAACCCTCACATATCTTGAATGCCAAGACCTGCGTGGGCCACCACTTAAACCATGTGACGACCCAGAATCAGAATACTGGAGAGCGGAGGCGAACATAGCCAGCTACGTATATTGAAATGGGATCCACCTCGCTATACGGTCACGGCTGTCTAGATATGAGGGTTTACTACAAGCCAACGGTCTCTTAAGGTCAAGCTTATTTTCTCAATCTCAAACAAATAATATAATTACAAGATGTTAGACCGCCAAATATACAATAAAAGGCATCCCAAATATTACAAATTCAGCTGATCATGAAGCTAGTCATACAAAATGCGAGGACTAGCAAGAGTTAAGTCATACATGATCAACCCTAGGATTTGTTAATCATGTTACAGTCCGTAGGCAGACAGTAAGTAAAGACGCATCGAGCTAACAGGTGCTCGTCGGCTAAACGCCTCAAAAGAATAAATTTATAATATAGTGGGTGAAACAAAATGGAAAACCCACTCGTAGCCCGGGTTCCTTCTAGTCGCCACCATCGGGCTGGAGGTTCGGTAGATCCTCGGGTGCTGCTCCAAAATCTGGCCACAGAAAACCAGCTGGGTCAAATTCCAGAAAGAGCAAGTGCCACAAAGGAGGCCACGAGATAAGGACAAAAGCCAGCATATCAGAACATAAGAAAATAGAAGAAAAGTACAAGTAATAAAAGTACAGCAGGATAATAAACTACTAGGGACATTGAACCATTCTGGGAGCCAGATTACAACCCGTAAACCAAACAAGGACCGGGGTTGTAACCCTTCGCCTGAATAGCACTTGTCTCTATCCATTTATTATTAAAGATAAGTAAAACAATCATGTACGAGAATACCAGGTACAGGGACTTAGACGAGACTTGGACCAGGCTAGACACCATCCATTCACAAGCGGCCACGCAAATACTACGGCTTACTACTTAACTAACTAGGGTTATCACCAGCATAATTACGAACAAGATGCAAGTGAGAATTTTTCAGTCCCAAGCCCTGCAGACTATCTAGTTATCCTTCCGCGGGTTGAGAGTATGGTTGGGTACATCGTCCAGGAGACGATATACCCTTAGGTGACTTAGAGGTGCAACACATGACAGTGTGCTGGAAATGTGCTCTACTCGTCGGCAAGCTACAAGTCCATTAAAGTGCCCAGATAACGAGATTGCTTGTGACTAGAATTTCTCCATGTTCTAGTTTGATCTAATCATTAGCCTAATCCAATTTAGTATGAGTCCCTGGCCGTGGTGCCCAGGGAGTCACATCCTAGACATGATGCAAGACAAGACAAGTAGATTGCACAAAACAACAAGAAAGAACATCTACGGAGTCCGGGCAAGTCAAGTACGACCAGTTATCAAGTCAAGTCAAGTCAAGTCAAGAGTGCGCCGCGGCGGCCACTATCAAGACATCAAGTTACCGGAAATTAATTACAGGTTGCAGGTTACAAGTTAAAAGCCACAAGTTACAAGCACCCAATAAGTTACTGCCAAGATCAGATAATGCTAGCCAAAAATTAAAAACACAAAAAATCGTGTCGGGTCAAGTCAAGTCTTGCTGTGGGCTTCAAGATCTCAGAGAGCAAAATCAGCAAGAGAAAAATCGAGGACCAAGGGGAACACCAAGGGTCAGAAGGGGAAGCCATGGCACAGGGTGTGCCAGACAAGGGGTTCGGGCAAGCGGCGCCAAGAGACGCGCTTGGGAACGGTCGCAGCGCGCCAAGGGGCGCGTGCGGGGTCAACAGGGTCAACTGTGCACGGGGCATGCAAGGGGTCAGCAGGGCGCACTAGGGGCGCACGGCCAGGTAAGCGTGCAGGGGCGAGGGCGGCCAAGCGCGCAGGAGCGCGCGGGCGGCCAAGCGCGCAGGGGGTGCGGGCGGCCATGCGCGCAGCGGCGCACGGGTGGCCAAGCGCGCGGGGGCACGCGGGGACCAAGCGCGCGGGGGCATGCGGGGGCCAAGCGTGCAGGGGGCACGCAGCTAGCAGGCGCGCAGGGACGTACGGGGGCCAAGCACGCAGGGGCGCGGACGGCCAAGCGCGCAGGGGCACGGGCGGCCAAGCGCGCGGCCAAACGCGCAGGGGCGTGGGCCAAGCGCGCAGGGGCGCGGGCGGCCAAGCGCGCAAGGGGCACGCGGCCAGCAGGCACAGGGAAGGTCAGCGTAATGCAGCCAAGCGCGCAGGCCAACAGCACGCTAAAGAGCGCACGGGGGGAAACAGGCCGGCTCTAAACAGCGCGGCGGGAGAGGGGGTCTTCTTCTTCCTCTTGCTAAGAGGAAGAACACCTATGGCTTCAAATCTTTGGAACTTCACCACTTAGTCCATAAAACTCGAAATCCAGATTTTGAAGAGTCTAACTTGTGTAAAATTCAATTCTTTACAACATTAAGCATCAAAATAAGCAAAAATCCAAGTTTGGTAGATCAATTCCAAGGAATTCTGAAAATGATAAAAACTTAGATCTAGGAGAATCCAAGCTCCAAATCCAAAAATATCAAGTTCTAATGTTGTTCCAAATCATCTAATTAAGCTAATAGACAAATAAAATTTGGTCTTCATATGGTGGCAAGATGCACTTGCCTATGGGTGGGGTGTTGTGTGGAAGAAGGAAGAAGAAGAGGGAGTTAGAAATTAATGGAGGAAGTAATAAGGAGAGAGAATGGTTGGTAGGGATTTAATAAAGGTGGTTGTGGTAGAATGAGGGTGGAGTATAGATTAAAGTGTTCCATTTGGGTTTAGAATCAAACCAACCCAACTAAAACTGAGTCTAGCCGAAACCCAAAATACGAGAAAAATCCAAAATTTCGTAAGTCAAAAAAAATAAAAATACATGCCAAAATCCAACTATGAGAATAAATACAAAATATAGGAAATGAGGGTGATACCTTGCTCTTTCTGGGGTCTGACCCAGCTGGTTTTGTATAGCCAGATTTTGGAGCAGCACCCGAGGTTCTACCTGCATTCCAGCTAGATGGTGAACACTAGGAGGAACCCTGGCAATGAGTGGGTTTTATTTTGCTCTCCCGCTCTATTGTAAAATTATTCTTTTGAGACGTTTAGCCGTCAAGCAAGTGTTAGCTCGTGTTGAATACTTATATTTCTTGTCTGCCTACGGGCTGTAACATGATTAACAAATCCTAGGGTTGATCATGTATGACTGAAACTCTTGCTAGTCCTCGTATTTTGTATGACTAGCTTCATGATCATCTGAATATCTAATATATGGAATGTCTTACTTTGTATGTCTGATGATCTACCATCTTGTTACATTTACTTGCTTGCTTGAGATTGAGACACTAGGATTGTTCTTGACTATAAGAGACTGTTGGCTTGTAATTAAACCCTCATACATCTAGACAGCCATGACCATATGTGGAGGTGGAATACACTTTTATATACGTAGCTGGCTGTGTCTGCCCTTGCTCTCTAGTATTCTGGTTCTGAGGTGTGACACGGTTTAAGTGGTGGCCCATGCAGGTCTTGTAAATCAAGATGTATGAAGGTTTTACCGGATAGATGTCTCAATTATCACTCGTCCTTGATCTCTGCTCGTATCCTTTAAATTCTTAGAATCTGACCTGATCATATGCTATTACCCTCGATCTATCTTGGTCCTTCCTTATTATTCCATATGTCATTATTTTCCAGTGGCATTGTTCCTGGTCCTGCCGATCAGCCCGGCGGAGCTCAACCAGCACCTCAACAGCGACCTGGAGACGAAGCCCAGTACTCAGAAGCAGCCTCCCGAGTCATGCCTTTCGGAGATCATGAGCCGCCAGTTCAGCCGATTCAGTCAATCCAGCCTACAGAGCCTAATAATGGAACCTTGGTAGGACTTATTCGAGAATTGCTTGTATCACAGGATCGTCGAGGTGATGCCCTGTACCAGACAGTACAGACAGCAATAGACAGAGTGGGTTACAAAGGTAACAGTGCAGCCAAAATTTTAAGCGTCTGGACCATCCTTTCTTTGATGGCAGTGAAGACGCTATTGCAGCGGACGTGTGGCTCAAGGACATCGAGATTATGTTGGATAAAACTAAGACTCCAGAAGGAGAGAAGGTAGCTGTAGTGATCCTACAGTTATTGGACCTAGCCCGCACCTGGTGGGCGATGATAGCAATTGGGTTGGCGATGCCTGTTCCATGGATAGTATTCTGTGAAAGATTTTAGACCAAGTACTTTGACGCTGTAGCTCGGTATGACCTACAGACGAGGTTCACTAATTTGAAGCAGATGGACAGGACGGTCAATGGATATACGGCCAAGATTTTCAGGCTTAGTCGGTTTGCTCCTACCTTGGTGGCAACCGAGTTCGACAGGGCTCAGCGATTCTAGCAGGGACTCCACCTGAAGATTTTACTGGCAGTGAAGCAATTTGAGCATCAGACTTTCGATGCAGTATTGAGAGCAGCAAAGAGGCATAAGTATACCTCCCAGAGGATTATGGACCGAACCGGAAGTCGAAAGCGGTCTCACGGCCAGATGACCCAGTCTTCAACACCAGCCCCGGAAGTTAGGGCTTTGACTATTGGAGTTTCCCGAAGGGCAGATTCGATTTTGTCGATTCAGCACTCGACACCGACGTCCCCTCAGCAATAGAAGCAGAAGAAGTCTTCCACAATGGGTTGTACTCATTGATGGAAGCTAGGACACGTTGTTTCGGAGTGTCACAGAGCACAAGGATTGTGTTTGGCTTGTGGGGCATCGGATCATAAGATAGGGTCATGTCCGAATAAAGCCAGCTCATCGTCAGTGAACCTAACTAGTCCCTCGGTTAGGGGACCAGTTCCGTCACCAGTACAATAGCAGTATCAGCCTCAGAGGTCATTGTCGCCTCAGGCACAAGCCTTCCAACAGCAGAGACCCCAGCAGTATTCCCAGACCCAAGCTCTGATTCAGAACCGACAGAGAGGTTTCCAGCAGGATGTCTTCCTTCTGCCTCACGCTTTTAAAATTCTTTGCTCGCATGATTGATTACATGATTGGTTGCTAGTCATAGATTTCGTGTGCCCTAGTATAGCTTGTCCCGACATCTCTAGCCTCTTGATTAAATTCCGAGGACGAAATTCTTTTAAGGTGGATAGAGTTGTCACCTCCGTTTTCCATATACATATTCCAAGTATACGTGTACGGGATCTTGTCCAGTATTTTTACTTATCTTGTCTTGCTAGCTAATTCTTGGTTTAATCTTGTTTAGATTCATCATGGCATGTCATGGTTTAACTTGGTTTATTTTGGGTTGGCTTGGTTTATTCCATGGTTAACCCCCTACCTACCACCATTCCTATTTATAAATCCCTTTCTCTCTCCTCATTCACTTCTTTATTTACTTTTTCTTCTTCCTCCATTAACTCTCTCCACCTACCAAGAGAGGCTTAGGCAAGTGCAACTTGCTTCATGGAGGAACTCCATTTTTATTGTTCCATTTTCTTCCTCACAAGATTCTAAGACACTTTAGTACTTAGCATTTTTAATTTTCATGGTTTATTTCCTGTAGATCTAAGCTTGTTGTATTTTCGTATTTCTTGAGTTTTGATCTATCAAACTTTATTATTTTTAAGTTTTGATTGTTTCATGTTGTAGAGAATTTTATTTTACCCTGTTTTGACCTATGGGAAGTCCAGATTTGGGCTTGGGTTGAAGGTTGGAAAGTCTGGGAACCCCTAACTTCCCAGGTTCTTCTTCTCGGAAAAGTTGGAGAAGAAGAACAGTCTTGCCGCATGGCATTTTCATACGGCAGGTCCCCTGCGGCTTCTCTTTGCCGCATAAGCCTGTCCCCTCCCGGCCGCATGGCTATCTCTAGCCTTGCCGCATAAGCCTGTTCCCTTCCGGCCGCATGGCTATCTCTAGCCTTGTCGCATAAGCCTGTCCCCTCCCGTCCGTATGGCTATCTCTAGCCTTTCTGCATAAGCCTGTTCCCTCACGGTCGCATAGCTATCTCTAGCCTTGCCACCTAATGTACTACCACTTTTCTAGCTTGAGGTATTTTGGTCATTTTTAAAATTTTGGAATTATTAGTATTAATTATACTTATTAGAATTTTTAAGTGATTTTTAGTATAATTTGGTGCTAGTTTTGACTTTGACTAGTGTTGACTTAGGAGACTGTCCTAGAGGCTAACATAGGTCATGACTATTTGGTTAGGTTAAGAAACCCTAGCTTGACCTAAGTTAGTGACATCAAATCTATTAGATTTAATTTGGGGAAATTAGGAATTTATTTGAATAGGAAATGGCTTGTAATTTCACAAGTCATGATAAGTGACTTTGGCCCATGGAGGCCCATAGATCACCTATTGGAACCTAAACCCTAGCCTATTCCAGCCCATGGCCGGCCACTAGTCTCCCCCCTCCATTTAATCCCTCCTAGAAATTAGGGCTAGCCTCCATTAGGAATTATTTGCAAGTTTGGAAAGAGGTGAGTCTCCATCTTCCCTAATCCATAGAAAATCCATTTCAACTCTTTTTCCACCCAAATCAATTGTAATAGGACCTAAATTTATTGTTCTTGCTATTGGTATTGAGTAATTTCAGGGAGGAGACAATTTGAAGGAGTTTTAGTGGTTTCAGGATCCTCTCATTTGGGGTTTTTTGTTGCATTTCAAATCCCTAGGTAATATTCTAATCTACACCTTGTAATTATTGTTTTATTGCATATCAACGATGCCCTAGGCCTACCCTAGCTATAGGACTAGCTAACCCTAGGTTTTGGGTCCTATACGTGTCCGTATCGGACACGTATCAGTCCTTGTATTAGGTGTTTGACGAAAAGCCCCAAAGGGCATTTCGATTTCTTTTCAGCATTGTAATTGAATAAAAAATAGGGTTTGATCTCGCTTATGTGTTTCTAGCGTACTGAGCGTGTTTTGGTGTCATGTCGAGTCCCCACAGACACGCAGACATGCGGGTGCACGCGCGCGCGCGCTGGCAGGATGCATGCCCTGCTACTCGGGTCTGATTTCGAGCTGGACACGCCACTTCGACACACGAAACTTGAAACTAGTGTCGTACTCATGACTGACACGGGGTTCCCCAAGTGGTACGACCCCTCGTGTCATGTCGGACACGATATCACGTGTGCACGAGTAATACACTGTGCATGCACAGTATGTATTTTGGTTCCCTGTGTTAATTTAATTTTATTTAGTTTTAATTCATGATTTTAATTGATTAATTAGATCCTATATATGATGTTTAATCTCTGTTATATTAGATTTACATGATTAGTTAGGTTGTTATGAGAATTTGGGTTCGAAATGGGGATATATGCCATTCGGCTGATACTTGTGCACAGGGGACTGATACATGGGTTTTTCTATTTCCTAAACTTTAATTCCCGGTTGTTTTGTAATGTTTTCTCACTGTTATATGACCCCACAGGATTGGTTGGTCATATTGGCTTATTTTTGCATTCGAAATTGGCTCTAGGATGTGAGAATGGATTTTGAGCTGTTGAGTTGGTTTTCCTATGTTTTTAACTGAAATGGGATCCTTTCCTTTTACTGTCAACTGAGCATGAATTCCTTTAAACCTGAGATTTCCTTATTTCAACTTAACTGAGATTCATTTTGTTAATCTGAGATTTCCTTTTCCATTTCATTGCAATATTTGTTTTCCTAAAACCTGAAATGGATTTCCTATAAACCTAAGATTGGTTGATCCTTGTATTGAATGATATGTTGGGTTGATTTAAGTTCATGAAACTGAACCTGAGATTCATTTTACTAAACTAAAATAGCTGATACAAGGGCATTCCTGAACTGGGATTAGTTCTCTAAAAATTGGGATTGATTTCCCTTCCTTTCGAAATCTGCTGAACTGAGTTATTAATTCTTTGAATGTTTGAATGAATCTAAGTTTTCTAAGTATCTTCACTGATTATTTCATTTCCTTTTCCTGTTTGCATTAGCCAATGTTGCCTATAACTGAGAAATGGGTTCTTCCTATTTGAAAATGTAATGAACTGATTTTTCATTGTTTAACATTAACTGAAATTCCTTCACTCTCAATAACACACACTTGAGTTCACTCCTCTACTCCATGTTACACACACAAGTTATCACACATACCACCACTGCCATGATTCCCTAACACTCACACCCTAAACTCTATCGCACACATGAACACTCACTGTTTTCATTCTCACTAATACACACACACACACTCTTGTAATCTTTCACACACACACACACACATGCCATATCACACACATTCATGTGACACACACACACACTTGAGTACATGTGTATCCCCTCTCTCTTTACATATGTATGTATGTATGTATATATATATATATATATATATATATATATATATATATATATATATATATATATATAGTGTATCCTATATATGTAATGTGTGTGTACTAAATATATATATTAGATATACATATGTATGTGATATACATATAGTAACCTATATGTTATGTGTAGGCTATGTTATATTATATAAGATATCAATATGTGTAGTATTTTAGATATAGATAATGTCATGTGGTCATGCGGTTTATGGTTTGATTCATAAGCATGGTATGGCCTATGGGTGTGGCTTAAATGCCTAGCATAGAGTCTAGATTAGTCTCGTGTAGTCTTGTTAGACCTAGAATAGACTGGTTTAGACTTGTTGGACTTAGGTTTGACTTGGTTGACCTAGTTTGACTTCTAGGGTTGACCAGAGTTGACCAAGAGTTGACTTTGGTCAAGATTGACCTAGATTCATGTAGAACGCATTGTAGTGCATCTTATTACTATTCTGGACTTGTTGTGACTTGTACTGTTCTAAATAGGAGCCAGACACCACTCCTCGGACAGTACTTTTATCTTGGACATTCAGTTAGCAGGCGAGTACATTCTCTGATCTTTTCATACCTGTCTGGACTATATTCTTGCTCTAGATTACTCTACATGATGCTGACACGTATCTTCACAGATTAGTACTATATGGATCCCTTCATGAGATGTTATCCCTCTATGGGTGCATCGGATATTTCATGTTCATGTACTTTATCATGTGCATCAGGTACTCCTTGTACTTATACTAGTTCATGTTTTTACATGTTCTCATGTGCTTTCATGTGCCTCATGTACTACTCATTACATGAGTCACGTATCTTTAGTTGTATTCATGTGCTTATAACGTAACTTGAATGTATCCTTGTGTATTGATTGGGACGGGGTGAGTAGAATTGGTTATGTGATCATTATCCCCAGTAGTTGTATTCATGTGCCTCTTAGTTGTATTCATGTGTCCCTAAGCCGTTTACATAACCATATTGTACTCTAAATCACTTAGCCACTTACAGTCTCTACTTATCATGTATTTACTTTCAGTTATAAATATCTCCTATTTACTTGTACTTCCTTTTTAGCACTTCCTGTATTTTACTCTATTGCATGATTTATACTCCTAACCTGTTATGAACTGTTGAGAGATATGTGCTCGTTTTCGTCCTGATTGGACCTGTTAAAAATTTTACAGAGGACGAGGAGGAGGCCTGCTTAGACACTTTCTATAGGACAGCCTTAGAGGACACTTGCGATCCGGACTTCTAGTCGGATCCCTTAGTAGTAGAGACAGTTGCTCCATAGACATTTATTTTATTTCATAGTTTTGGAGTTGAGTTGTATATATTTGGATCTGTATTATTCTGGATGTTACTGTAGTTTATTAGACACTTAGCTTTCTCTCTATTTGTATTTCCTGTGGATTTTGGATCTTGCATCTTTTATATCATTCTATCTTATCATTTTCTATCTTAGCTGTGATTGAGATATATTCTGTTATGTCACCCCCATTCGGGGAGTATAACTGTTATTACCTACAACTGTTAGATGTTGTGACCTAGGACAGCGTTCTACCATCGACACTGCGGCGTAGGCTGGACGTACCCACGTCTCGTGCCCTTACTCTAGGGTGCGGGTCGTGATACGTTTTTAGTGGTGGCCCATGCAGGTCTAGATTGGAAATGTAGTGGTATTCGAACTAGAATATCGCTGCAGCCTGCAGTAGGAGTTAGTATTTTTTTTGAAGGTACTCAATCACACTAGGAAAATTCCTTATAAGATTCCGTATATCTACTTTTGCTGCTTATTGTCTTCCTTAGAAATTTTTAAAATGTTCTCCTTTGATATTTCAATTCATTCTTAGTAATTCTTTCTTGTATGATCTGTGTCTCCAGGATAGTTGAGACGCGATCGCATCGCCCTGTACTGGGAGACGTTGGAGAGGGGTCTAGCACCTCTCGACCTCAGCAGCAGCCAGCTCCTGGTGCCACAGGGCCAGTGCAGCCCTCAGGAGTCGGTGTTTCTGCCACTTTTGGAGGAGCACCTCCACCAGTCAGGAGGCCGAGCATTGTGATTCCTGAGATCCTTCCACCACAACAGCCTCCGCCTGCGGGGATGGTAGATGCTGCACATCTTTTCTTCTTCGTGGAGAGGATTCTGGAGTCGAACCAGCAGCAGCAAACGAGACAGACTGCAGATTTCTGTCAGGGGATTGATGAGGCACACCAGCTGGTTCGCACTACAGTCGAGATGGTTACAGCTCAGGGGACCCAGCTGCAGCCCCGTCGGAGGGAGAAGGATATTCAGGACTTCCAGAAGATGCACCCTCGGAAGTTCTTCGGCACGGAGGGCATCCACTATGCAGACGACTGGATAGAGCATATCGAAAAGATCTTCAGGCTGGCGGAGATACCAGCTCGACTCCAGATCGAGGCGGTGGGCAGTCAGATGCAGGACTTGGCCCTTGCGTGGTATCAGACAGATCCCAGGATGGGAGTTGAGGGCCAGACTTGGGCCCAGTTCAAGGAGCTGTTTAAGGAGCAGTTTTTTTCTGATGTGGCCTTGGGAGGTATCGAGGCACAGTTCGAGGGTCTGGTTCAGTGGAACCAGACGGTAGCTGAGTATGCTGCGGAGTTTTGTAGACTGGCCCGTTTCATAGATGACTGAGAAGACGAAGGCGAGGAAGTTTCGTCGAGGCTTGATTAGAGAGGTTCGGTCGCTGACTAAGAGCGACCGGAACGCTACTTTTGCTGAGATATTTTTTGGGGCTATGGCGGCGGAAGACGACCTAGGGCTGAAGCAGAAGAGGGGTCGAGACTTCCAGGGTGGTAGCAGCAGTCAGGGGCAGGCCATGAGGCCTCACTTCCAACCTCAACAGCAGAGGCCAGTTCAGCAGTATCAGCAGCAGCACCAGCCGCAGTATCAGCAGCAGGGTAGGGCACCTTTTCAGCAGGTATAGCACCAGCAGTAGAGAGGGCAGCAGGCACCCCGTCAGCAGCAGGTAGTCGTTTGTGCCTTCTGCAAGAAGCCGGGGCATATGATCCATGAGTGCAGGAAGAAGCTAAGCAAGTGCCTTCTTTGTGGTACGGGAGATTACCAGTTGAGGGATTGCCCTGGGGCTTTCGGGCGAAGAGCTTACGGAGGTGGAGCCAAGGCTCCAGCAGGCCAGCAGAGGGGGCCACTGCAGACCCAGCAGCAGAGGTTCCAGCAGCACCAGCAGCAGGCACGAGGTAGACAGCAGGGGCGAGCTTTCGCCATGGTAGCTGAGGATGCAGAGGCCATCAGAGAGCTGATAGCAGGTTCGGTTCTTCTCGACACCCTTCCAGCATTTGTACTCTTTGATTCTGGGGCTTCTTACAGCTTTGTGTCAGTATCGTATGCACAGTCTGGTTTCTGAACCATTGCCTAGGACCTGCAAGATCACGACTGGGGGTGGGGTCATCCTCGTGAGTGATGTTTCCAGAGGGCGGAGCGTCATATTGGGAGGCCGAGAGTTGGGAGTGAGTTTACTCATCATGCCACTACCGAACTACGACATTGTATTAGGTATGGACTGGCTGAGTAGACACCACGCTCGTATTAATTGCCGAGGGGGTAGAGTTTTGTTTTAGGCGCTAGAAAAGCCAGAGTTTGAGTACACCAGGCGGCAGGTAGAGCAGGACGGCGGAGTCTTCTGTGGAGCATCAGTGGAGGAGCAGGTGGCTCTGTATCCCTTGATCGTAGAGTTTATGGACGTATTTCCAGAGGAGTTGCCAGGGCTTCCACCGGACAGGGATGTAGAGTTCTCGATAGACTTGGTTCCCGATGCGGAACCGATCTCTCAGCATGTCTATCGAGTGAACAACAGTAAATTAGTGGAGCTGAAGAAGCAGGTGGATGAGCTGCAGGACAAGGGCTTCATCCGATCGAGTTCTTCACCTTGGGGTGCACCGGTACTTTTCGTACCCAAGAAGGATGGGTCGGTACGGATGTGTATCGACTACAGGGCACTTAACAACCTGACGATCAAGAACAGATACCCACTGCCGCGGATCGATGATCTATTTGATCAGTTCAGCGGAGCTCGGGCATTCTCCAAGATTGATTTGAGGTCAGGTTATCACCAGATGAAGGTAAAGAGGGAGGATATTCCTAAGACCGCTTTCAGGACGCAGTACGGGCAGTTTGAGTTTTTGGTTATGCCGTTTGGGCTGACCAATGCACCAACAGTGTTTATGAACCTTATAAACAAGGTGTTCCACCAGTACTTGGACAAGTTCGTGGTGGTATTCATTGATGATATCCTGGTATATTCCAAGACGGTGGAAGAGCACGAGGAGCACTTGATAGTGGTGCTAGAGACACTCAGGAGGGAGAGGTTGTATGACAAGCTCTCGAAGTACGAGTTCTTTCTAGACAGGGTTGACTTCTTGGGTCATGTAGTGACTGGAGATGGTATCTCAGTGGACCCGAAGAAGATCACAGCAGTTGAGGCTTGGACAGCGTCGACTTCAGTGGCAGAGATCAGGAGTTTCCTGGGGTTGGCAGGATATTATACGAGATTTGTGCAGGATTTTTCCCGGGTTGTAGTGCCGTTGACTCGGTTGACCCGGAAGGATACTGAGTTTGTTTGGTCAGAGGAGTGTCAGGCGGCTTTTGATGAGTTGAAGAAGCGGCTTACGACAGCTCCGATTCTGACATTACCTTCAGGATCGGGTGGCACTATTTATAGTAATACTTCAGGGAATGGGCTGGGTTGTATCTTGCAGCAGCATGGGAAGGTGATTGCCTATGCTTCCAGACAATTACGTCCCTATGAAAAGAACTATCCTACCCATAACCTGGAGTTGGCAGCGGTGATTTTTGCTTTAAAATTGTGGAAGCACTATCTGTATGGCGAGAGGGTAGAGATTTTCACAGATCACAAGAGCTTGAAGTATGTGTTTACACAGAAAGAGCTCAACATGAGGCAGTGCAGATGGTTAGAGTTGATGAAGGACTTTGACATCTCAATTCAGTATCACCCAGGGAAGGCCAACGTGGTTGCAGATGCCTTGAGTAGGTATCCGGCAGCCATGTGTTTGACTATGGATCGGCACTTGCTTGCAGACTTGGAGAGACTTGGGATTGAGGTGATTGTGCCAGGGGTACAGATGCAGTTATGGGGCCTTCAGATACAGTCGGACTTGATGGAAAGGATCAAGGCGACGCAGTTCGAGGATGTGGCTCTGCGGTGTATCCAAGAGCAGGTTCGTGCAGGGTTGGTGGATGGCGAGTTTTCACTTGCAGAGGATGGTGCCTTGAGGCAGGATTCCAGGTTATGTGTGCCTAGCGGGGAGCTCAGGGAGCAGATCATGCAGGAGGCTCACAGATTGCAGTACTCTATACATCCTGGTGCCAACAAGATGTACAAAGATCTGCGGGAGCATGTCTGGTGGTACGGGATAAAGCGGGAGGTAGCTCGCTTCGTAGCTAGATGCTTGGTCTGTCAGTAGGTCAAGGCAGAGAGGCAGAGGTCTGGAGGATTATTGCAGCCGTTGTCCATTCCAGAGTAGAAGTGGAAACATATTACCATGGATTTTGTATCTGGGATGTCGCGTACACCAGGAGGGAAAGACGTAATTTGGGTCATCGTTGACAGGTTGACTAAATTGGCACACTTCTTGCCATTCAAGGTGGGTACGTCTACAGAGAGACTTGCGGAGTTGTACATAAGGCAGATAGTTAGGATTCACGGAGTTCCCGTCAGTATTATCTCAGATCGGGATAGTCACTTTACTTTCCATTTCTGGAGGAGTCTGCAGACTAGTTTGGGCTCTCAGCTCAAGTTTAGTACTGCATACCACCCCCAGACGGACGGACAGTCAGAGAGGACTATTCAGACCCTTGAGGACATGCTGCAGACGTGCGTCCTAGATTTTGGAGGTTCTTGGGAGGATCATCTATATTTGGTAGAGTTTGCTTACAACAACAGTTATCAGGCCAGCATTAAGATGTTACCGTTTGAGGCTCTGTACGGGCGTAGGTGTCGTACACCCTTATCTTGGGATGATGTTGGAGAGCGAGCTTTACTGGGACCAGAGATGGTTGTTGATGCAGTCGAGAAGGTGAAGCTCATCAGGGACAGACTTCGCGTGGCGCAGGACAGACATCGGCACGGGGCCGATAGCCACCGGAGGTCGTTGGAGTTTGAGGTACAGATTTAGAAATAGGATTAGAAGTAGGTTGTATTTTGTTTTGTTTGATTGATCGTGTTTGATTTTTAGTAACATGAGACCTTGCTTGTGATTAGGTTAGAGACATGGTTTTTCTGCGGATATCTCCGACTCATGGTACGATACGTTTTGGTGGAGGTGGGAAGCTTAGCCCGTGCTTCATCGGCCCTTTCGTTATCAATGGGAGAGTCGGTGACGTGGCATACAGGCTAGACTTTCCACTTGCACTAGTGGGAGTTCACAACGTATTCCATGTATTACAGTTGAGGCGATACATGGCTGACCCTAGCCAAGTGCTCGATCATTCGGAGATTGAGATTGGACCTACTCTCAGTTATCCAGAGCATCCTATGGAGATTCTGGATCGCCGGAAGAAGGTTCTGAGGAACCAAGTGATACCCTTGGTACGCGTCGCATGGAGGCATCATTCTCCAGGAGAGTCTACCTGGGAGCGGGAGGATAAGATGCGCGAGCGATACCCCTATCTTTTTGGACCTTGAGGTATACTTTTCTATCCTTCTCAGCAGTTTAGTTTCGCCTTTAATTTCGAGGACGAAATTATTTTAAGGAGGGTAGATTTGTTACTACCACTTTTCTAGCTTGAGGGTATTTTGGTCATTTTTAAAAGTTTGGAATTATTAGTATTAATTATATTTATTAGAATTTTTAAGTAATTTTTAGTATAATTGATTTGGTGCTAGTTTTGACTTTGACTAGTGTTGACTTAGGAGACTATCCTAGAGGCTAACCTAGGTCATAACTATTTGGTTAGGTTAAGAAACCCTAGCTTGACCTAAGTTAGTAACATCAAATCTATTAGATTTAATTTGGGGAAATTAGGAATTTATTTGAATAGGAAATGGCTTGTGATTTCACAAGTCATGATTAGTGACTTTGGCCCATGGAGGCCCATAGATCACCTATTGGAACCCAAACCCTAGCCCATTCCAGCCCATGGCCGGCCACTAGGTCTCCCCCTTCTATTTAATCCCTCCTAGAAATTAGGGCTAGCCTCAATTAGGAATTATTTGTAAGTTTGGAAAGAGGTGAGTCTCCATCTTCCCTAATCCATAGAAAATCCATTTCAACTTCTTTTCCACCCAAATCAATTGTAATAGGACCTAAATTTATTGTTCTTGCTATTGGTATTGAGTAATTTCAGGAAGGAGACAATTTGAAGGAGTTTTGGTGGTTTGAGGATCCTCTCATTTGGGGCTTTTTGTTGTATTTCAAATCCCTAGGTAATATTCTAATCTACACTATGTAATTACTGTTTTATTGTATATCAAGGATGCCCTAGGCCTACCCTAGCTGTAGGACTAGCTAACCCTAGGTTTTGGGTCCTATACGTGTCCGTATCGGGCACGTATCAGTCCTTGTATTATGTGTTTGACGAAATGCCCCAAAGGGCATTTTGATTTCATTTCAGCATTATAATTGAATAGAAAAATAGGGTTTGATCTCACTTATGTGTTTCTAGTGGACTGAGCGTGTTTTGGTGTCGTGTCGAGTCCCCTCGGACATGCGGACACGCGGGTGCACGTGCGCGCGCGATGGCAGGATACATGTCCTGCTACTCGGGTCTGATTTCGAGCTGGACACGCCACTTCGACACACGAAACTCGATACACGTGTCGTACTCGTGACTGACACAAGGTTCTCCAAGTGGTACGACCCATCGTGTCGTGTCGGACACGATGTCACGTGTGCACGAGTAATGCACTGTGCGTGCACAGTATGTGTTTTGGTTCCCTGTGTTAATTTAATTTATTTAGTTTTAATTCATGATTTTAATTGATTAATTAGATCCTATATATGATGTTTAATCTCTGTTATATTAGATTAACATGATTAGTTAGGTTGTTATGAGAATTTGGGTTCGAAATGGAGATATATGCCATTCGGCTGATACTTGTGCACAGGGGACTGATACATGGGTTTTTCCATTTCCTAAACTTTAATTCCTAGTTGTTTTGTAATGTTTTCTCACTGTTATATGCCCCCACAGGATTGGTTGGTCATATTGGCTTATTTTTGTATTCAAAATTGGCTCTAGGATGTGAGAATGGATTTTGGGCTGTTGAGTTGGTTTTCCTATGTTTTTAACTGAAATGGGATCCTTTCCTTTTACTGTCAACTGAGCATGAATTCCTTTAAACCTGAAATTTCCTTATTTCAACTTAACTGAGATTCATTTTATTAATCTGAGATTTCCTTTTCCATTCCATTGCAATGTTTGCTTTCCTAAAACCTAAAATAGATTTTCTATAAACCTGAGATTGGTTGATCCTTGTATTGAATGATATATTGGGTTGATTTAAGTTCATAAAACTGAACCTGAGATTCATTTTACTAAACTGAAATAGCTGATACAAGGGCATTCCTGAACTGAGATTAGTTCTCTAAAAACTGGGATTGATTTCCCTTCCTTTCGAAATCTGCTGAACTGAGTTATTAATTCTTTGAATGTTTGAATGAAAACTGATTTTTCTAAGTATCTTCAATGATTATTTCATTTCCTTTCCCTGTTTGCATTAGCCAATGTTGCCTATAACTGAGAAATGGGTTCTTCCTATTTGAAAATGTAATGAACTGATTTTTCATTGTTTAACATTAACTGAAATTCCTTCACTCTCAATAACACACACTTGAGTTCACTCCTCTACTCCATGTTACACACACAAGTTATCACACATACCACCACTGCCATGATTCCCTAACACTCACACCCTAAACTCTATCGTACACATGAACACTCACTGTTTTCACTCTCACTAATACACACACACTCTTGTAATCTTTCACACACACACACATGCCGTATCACACACATTCATGTGGCACACACACATACACTTGAGTACATGTGTATCCCCTCTCTCTTTACATATGTATGTATATATATATATATATTTATATATATATATATATATTTATATATATATATATATATATATATATATATAGAAAAAAAAATATATATATAGTGTATCCTATATATGTAATGTGTGTGTACTAAATATATATATTAGATATACATGTGTATGTGATATGCATATAGTAACCTATATGTTATCTGTAGGCTATGTTATATTATATAGGATATCAATATGTGTAGTATTTTACATATAGATAATGTCATGTAGTCATGTGGTTTATGGTTTGATTCATAGGCATGGTATGGCCTATGGGTGTGGCTTAAATGCCTAGCATAGAGTCTATATTAGTCTTGCGTAGTCTTGTTAGACCTAGAATAGACTAGTTAGACTAGTTTAGACTTGTTTGATTAGGATTGACTTGGTTGACCTAGTTTGACTTCTAGGGTTGACCAGAGTTAACCAAGAGTTGACTTTGGTCTAGATTGACCTAGATTCATGTAGAATGCATTGTAGTGCATCTTATTACTATTCTGGACTTGTTGTGACTTATACTGTTCTAAATAGGAGCTAGACACCACTCCTCGGACAGTACTTTCATCTTGGATATTTAGTTACCAGGCGAGTACATTCTCTGATCTTTTCATACCTTTCTAGACTATATTCTTGCTCTAGATTACTCTACATGATGCTGACACGTATCTTCACGGATTAGTACTATATAGATCCCTTCCTGAGATGTTATCCCTCTACGGGTGCATCGGGTATTTCATGTTCATGTACTTTATCATGTGCATCAGGTACTCCTTGTACTCGTACTACTTTATTTTTTACATGTTCTTATGTGCTTTCATGTGCCTCATGTACTACTCATTACATGAGTCACGTATCTTTAGCTGTATTCATGTGCTTATAACGTAACTTGAATGGATCCTTGTGTATTGATTGGGGCGGGGTGAGTAGAATTGGTTATGTGATCATTATCCCCAGTAGCTGTATTCATGTGCCTCTTAATTGTATTCATGTGCCCCTAAGCCGTTTACATAACCATATTGTACTCTAAATCACTTAGCCACTTACATTCTCTACTTATCATGTATTTACTTTCAGTTACAAATATCTCCTGTTTACTTGTACTTCATTTTCAGCACTTCATGTATTTTACTATATTGCATGATTTATACTCCTAACCTGTTATAAACTGTTGCGAGATATGTGCTCGTTCCCGTCCTGATTGGACCTGTTGAAAATTTTACAAAGGACGAGGAGGAGGCCAGCTTAGACACTTTCTATGGGACAGCCTTAGAGGACACTTGCGATCCGGACTTCCAGTCGGATCCCTTAGCATAGAGACAGTTGCTCCATAGACATTTATCTTATTTCATAGTTTTGGAGTTGAGTTGTATATATTTGGATCTGTATTATTCTGGATGTTAGTGGAGTTTATTTAGACACTTAGCTTTCTCTCTATTTGTATTTCCTGTAGATTTTGGATCTTGCATCTTTTATATCATTCTATCTTATCATTTTCTACCTTAGCTGTGATTGAGATATATTCTGTTATGTCACCCCCATTCGGGAAGTACAACTGTTATTACCTACAACTGTTAGATGTTGTGACCTAGGACAGCGTTCTACCACCGATACTGCGGCGTAGGCTGGACGTACCCACGTCTCGTGCCCTTACTCTAGGGTGTGGGTCGTGACACGTAAGCATGTTCCCTCCTGGCCACATGGCTACCTTCAAGCCTTGCCGCATGGCCCCCTGTTTTCCCCCCTAAGTCGCATGTTGTATGGCCGTTTGGCCCTTGCCGCATGTCGATCCTTGGCCGCATAGGCCATGGCCCTTGGCTCCCGGGCCACATGGCTTTTTCCACAGCCTTGCACCCTTGTTCTACTCTGGTTGTTACATTTGTGCTTGTGTCTCACGACCCTCTGTGTAACTTAGGGTCCTTGGTGGAAATGCTTATACCATGTTAATTCTACACATATCCCATGAACACGATAGTGACCCGTTGGGATGCACTCTTGACAAGTAATATGACATGATAGTGGCTCGTCGTGGCGTACTCCTGATAAGTAAACCTAGCATGATATACCTCGATATGCTGTTGCAATGGCTAGCATGACATGACAAGAATGAATGGCTTGGACACCGTGAGCGATTGTGTTTGTACAAATAAACCAGTATTGTCTTGCATCATGTCTAGACCCCTGAGTACCAAGTTCAGGAGTACCCACTAAAACTGGCTAAGGATAATAACTAGAATAATCCAGTAGTCATGAAGAGATTTCCCAACTACAGCCAATTCCGTTATCTAGGCTCCCCATCATTGGATTTGTAGCCTGCCGTCTAGTAGGCCACATTTCCAGCACACTGTCATGTGTTTCACCCTTCAAGCTACTTAAGGGTACATGTATTCTTGCACGATGTACCCACATAAACTCAACCCCTAATTACGTCCGGGTAACCTGGATGGTATGTAGGGCTTGTGGCTGTTGGAATAATCTCATTGCATCTTGCTAGTAACTAGGCTTGTGATAACCCTAGTTAGTTAAAGTATCAAGCCGTACTCTTTGCTTGGCCGTGAATGTTGGATGGAGTCATATCTTGTCTAGTCTTGCCTAGATCCAGTACTTGGCTATCTCATGACACGCTTGTTTATGCTTATTTGTCGATAATTGGTTAGAGACTAAGTTCTGTTCAGGTGAAGGATTACAACCCCGGTCCTTGTTTGGTTTACGGGTTGTAACTTGGTTACCGGAATAGTCCTTTAGTTATCTTATCGTTTATCACCCTGTTTTCTCTAACTCATGTATTTTGTTATTTCATTTATGTCCTTATGTGCTAATATGCTGGTTTTAGTTCTTAAGTAAAGCCTTCCTTGTGGCTCTTACTCTTTCTGGGGTCTGACCCAGCTAGTTTTGTATGGCCAGATTTTAGAGCAGCACCCGAGGTTCTACCTGCATTCCAGCCAGATGGTGAACACTAGGAGGAACCCTAGCAACGAGTGGGTTTTATTTTGCTCTCCCGCTCTATTGTAAAATTATTCTTTTGAGGCGTTTAGCCGCCGAGCAAGTGTTAGCTCGTGTTGAATACTTATATTTCTTGTCTACCTACGGGCTGTAACATGATTAACAAATCCTAGGGTTGATCATGTATGACTGAAACTCTTGCTAGTCCTCGCATTTTGTATGACTAGCTTCATGATCATCTGAATATGTAATGTATGGGATGCCTTACTTTGTATGTCTAATAATCTACCATCTTGTTACATTTACTTACTTGCTTGAGATTGAGACACTTGGCTTGTTCTTGACCATAAGAGACTGTTGGCTTGTAGATAAACCCTCATATATCTAGACAGCTGTGACCGTATATAGAGGCGGAATACACTTCTATATACGTAGCTAGCTGTGTCTACCCTTGCTCTCCAGTATTCTGGATCTGGGGCGTGATAAGATCTAAGTTTGTAAAAGTACGATTTTATGGATTTTTGTGGTTTTTGATCTAACAAATTTTGTTGTTTTTTAAAACTAGTTGTTCTATGTTGTAGAGAATTTAATTCTACCCAATTTTGGCTTTTGAACCGTCTGATTTCGACTTCGTATGAGAAAGTTACGACCGTTCTTGTGTACATGGGTTCCCACACACCTTCGGTACTGTCGTGACGATGAACAGTGTCGTGCGCCGTGCACCTGCTTCCTGCAGGTCAAGCTTCCGCGTGCTGCATATTTCGTGGGCCGCACGCCTACACAATTTTCTGCCGTACGCCTACGCGTCGTGCCTCTGTGCCATGCGCGTCGTGCACCCGCGCGCTGCACGTTTCGTGCGCCGTGCGCCGTGCGCCTGCACGATTTTCTGCCGTGCGCCGTACCTCTGTGCCCTGCGCATCATGCACCCGGGCGCTGCATAATTTTCTGTCACATGCCTGCACGATTTTCTGTCGCACGCCTGCGTGACGTGCCTCTGCGCCCTGCCCGCCGTGCACCCACGCGCTGCACAATTTTCTGCCGTCTTTTCTGCTCGTGCGCCCGCGCTCGTTCCTCATGCGATGTGCGTCCATTCTCCCCGTGTCTTAGGCCTATGCCATATGCACCATTCACCATATTATCCCGCACATGGTTTTCTATGTGCCCATGCACCTTCTTTGCTTAGCCTGACCCGTTGTGCCTATGGCACATGAGGCCACATGACCTAAGCGTCTATTTGTTGGACCTTGCACTTTTTGATTTCTCTGTCATGTGCATGACTTGTCCCATGTGCCTGATTTGATGAGTTGATATTTTATCTAGTTTTGAAGAGTTTATTGATTTGACTTTGATTTTCTGTCCCAACTATGTGTCCTATGTGACTTCTGTGTCACGAGGGGTCCATGTGACTTTTTGACTTGACCGTGTTCCTGACTTGGCCGTGTTCCTGACTTGATTACCTGTATACGTATTGGTACCTTTTCTAAGTGTGTATTGAGATACAATATTAGTGTGTGTTGTATTGCTATTAGTGAGTGCACTGAGGTGTGACTCTTCGTGCTAAGCGATCCTTCGTGTTATATGTCAATACATGCATCTTCTCCAGCACAGTCATGGTAATTAGTCAATAATATTGATGTGGTATATTGAATGTTTGTTTGACGCATTACACTAAGCATGGATCTAGATTTGGAACTCTTTGAGCGGAACATGAAATTATGCTTAAGGTACCCGTACCAAGGTTTTCCATATAGGAGGATGACCATATGACTACGACATGTGATTCCAAGATCAATTTAGGGTTAATCTTAGCAACTTAAACTGGTAGCATCATTGGAGGGAACGGAATCCCGAGATCGTACGTTACCAACCACCCTAGGCCCTGTCCTAACGTGTCGGTTGGCCACCACGGATACTGTTTGGTCATCCACACTAGTGGAGTGCAGTATCTAATTAATGTCTAGTCAGTTCCCTCTATAGGAGAGCTGGAACTATTATTGTTTGTCTTAGCGCGGCAGCCTTTCGAGGGACCGGTGTATTTAGTGCGTGCTTGTATTAAATTGGTTCAGCTAGCCTTGCTTGGATACGATACGATCTGAGGATTCCTATATTATTTGCATTACTGTGATAACCCAGGCAAATCATAGAAAGTCGTAGAATTGAATGGCCGCTTGTAAAGTGACTTGCTTGTGATATGTTTCTTCTGTTAGTAATTGAGGAACATGGACTATCGTGGTGCATGGTCCAACCCATGTCCTTATTTGGTTGTTGGGTTGGGCTATTGTGCTGCGATAGGCTATGGACCGAGGTTACGACCAGAAGCCCTTAACCTGACCATGGTTATAGGATGTATCTTATTCCAGTACGATATTGGCAACGTTTGTCCTTGTTTGGTTGTAAGGGTTTCGTATTGTCACGATAATATGGTATAAGCCTATAACTCTTGGACCAGGTTTTAATTTACTCATTAGGTTTTGTCTTATTCATTATGTGCTCCCTTGTGATATTTGTTATTCGGGGCCTGACCCCGCTAGTTTTGTTTGGCCAGATATCGTAGCAGCGCTAGATGATCCAGCCTTCTACCCGAATAATGGTGTACACCAGGAGTATGGACGCTAGGGACCATAAGTGGTTTCTTCTTCATCGCTCTGATATCTTCATTTTGTATTTGGCATTTAGCCACCGGCACCCGTTTAGCCGGCTATTCTGGATATTAGTTTCCTTTTTACAAAATTATAACTAAATCAAACTGCAGCTGACTACTATTATATTCTATTGACTCTCGGTACTAGCTCAACATTTTGTGTAGATAGACTCATGAATCATTTTGATGAAGCGTCGAGGATGCCTTACTACTTTATCTTATATGATCATTATTACTTCTTCTTGGTTGATTGATTGAGACATAGATGCTCTATGAGACCATTGGAGACCTGATTGTAGGATGCACCCCCTAGTCTCTTGACAGCCACAATCGTCGTATGACGTTTTCATACGTTATACGGTATAGCTGGCCTAGTCCGTCTCCGTATTTCGGTACTAGGGCATGACAACTCAGCATATTATAAAAAATGTGCTGGTGAGTCCATTTGACCCACTCAGCTAAACCAACATTTGTGAAATTAATGACAAGCATTTCAAATATTCTTTATTAGGGACTAGAAAATCACAACAATTCATAATGAAGTAATATGGCGGCTTATTGAAAGTAATCATTTATTTTACCATCAGTCGCCGATTCCAGCTTTCCTACATAAGATACAGAATAATAATAATAATAATAATAATAATAATAATAATAATAATAATAATAATAATACTTATCACCCCTGCATAAGACAATATTAGCATACATCCTGACTACATGGCCACTAACGTTATTATACCATACAGACTCAATGCCATATAGGACTTCAAGGTAATGCGATGTTCCATTCAAAGTAGGTAGCTAACCCCAATGAATGTCTCATAATTAACCGTTCTACCAAAGCACGCCAATATTTTTTCTAGGTCGAATCGGTCCCAGTGCTCCAGGTACCATTCGAGGAAATTCATCTCAAACCTTATGCACAAGTTGTCAATGACATACGAATGCGTGTTCGACTTGATAAACGTAAAATGCATGGTAAATTATCGGAAGTAAAGAGACAACATGTTCATTTCTCAGCATTTCATACTCATCATCTCAGACGTCAATTCATTTCATTCCAACATTTATCACAACATTTCACATCTCTTAGGACAAGTATCATTTCATTCTTTCTATAATTAGGATAATCAATTCATTCAATATGTTCATTGCACTAGCATCTTAGTGGTATCGACTTGTGGCATTATAAGCATAATGTTATCGATCAAAGATGTAGCAAGGCAACAAGAGAATTCAGTTGATTTGCATGAAGGAGTAGCAAAGAAGGGTTAAACCACCACAAAGAATCCACCACTCACCAATTAGAGGATTTTCGAGAGAAAAAGGAACTCTTGTGTGATTAGCCTTCAATCATGCGTCCACCAACAATGGCACAAATAGTTTGGTTAATACTCCATCTCGTTTGCCCCTTTCTCTCAGAATTTTTAAGAATGAATGTAAGGCAAATCGATAAAAACAACAACAAAATTAAATCATGGAAAACCATTCAGAAAAACATACATCAAAATCAAGTAGCAAAACATCTAGAGAAAACTCTTGGACTCATTTCAAGAGAAATCGAGCCATTAGTTGGAAAGATTCTTATGCATTCGTTTGTGATCGATTCGATGTTGATGGTAAATTTCCCTAATACTCTATTCCGACTGAGTCTATCAAGCCACAAGCCTTACATGGTCCATTGCTAAGAGCGGGGCACTACACATGGTGTGACTCGAACCGGAGTTGGCCCATGTAATGCCCAGTCCCAAAATACTTAGGATCGAGTACGTAGATATGCAGTTGCACATATATGAAGAATACTCCAATATATGGAATCCTCATATACGTACATAAGATGTAAATATAAAATAATCACAGGCCAAAATATAATCATCTAATCTCATCACAGCTCAACACAGAAGATAATAGAGTCCAAATAATAATATAAGTGTATCAAAGAGATAGCCGGGTGGACATACCTACTCCAAACAGCTATGAAAAATAGTCACAATAATCGGAGTCCAACATCTGCAAAATAGAAAGAAAAGAGATATAAAAATGTCCACTAAAATGTCTCAATAAATCAATAATCTAAAAATCAACAGGAGAAGCCTCGTCATCGATGTAGGATGGATCTAGTGTCGCTCCGTACTCCTGCGAAAAATCGTCTAACCTTGGAGAGATAACCAGGTCCTCTAATGAGAACATAAAATGTTATATTATTATCCCTAATGTTCACCATTTTATGCTCATTTTATGAGTAAAGGTACTCATTATATTTATATTTTGCTTTAGGATGCAGTTGGAGACACTATGTGCAAAATGGAGCTAAATTATAATTTTGGACAGTTTTGACACCTTTTACTAAAATGGGCATAACTTTCTCCTCCAAAAAGCAATTAAGGTGATTCAAAAATATTTGGAAAGCTAAGACAAAATGCGACAACTGTCCTATTTTAAGTTTTTTAATATTCAGGCTTCATCAAGGACGAAATCAGGCTTCACGTTGGGTCAAAGATGATGTGAACAAAAAATAGGAAGCAAAATAACCATTTTCCTACTTGTTCTATGACTTGTATTTTTAGTTTGAGAAGTTGTAACTTTTAGAGGATATGTGGGAAGATATTTTGGGATTGAAACAACTAATTAAGGGTGTATAAAAGGGGTAGAAATCATGAGAAGAACACACAACACAACTCTTCTTCTTCTTCTTCTCCAACTTTTCTTTTAAAGTTTTGATGAACATGTGCGGCTAAAAGTCTTGTTGGTCGAAGGAAATGAAAGCCTCGGAATCAATAAGAACTTGTGATATCTAATTTGTGTTTATATGTTTGATTTGTACTTGGAGTATCAAATGTTTTCTTATACATATTTTATGATTATCTTGTTTAATTACTATGATGCATACTAGTTTATTACTCTTGATAATCTACTGCTAAATTAGATATCGAATCTGGAATTGTTCGATCCCTCTAATTTGTGAAGCAACCAAGATTTAATGAACTGCTTTGTTTTATTAGATCTTAGGGGAAAAGCTTTTGACAAAATTAAATACAACCGCTTGTGCTTGTATTGTTTTGCTTTATCGATCTCTTTGTTCTTTAAGAAATTGCTAGATTAAATCTTTAGCGCTTGTCTGAGATTATTTAGTAATTAAAGTTAATTAGGTCGTTTGTATCTAATTAACTCAGCCTAAGAGAGATAGGAAGATACTTCAAACGGTAAATATTTAAAGTATGATTTAATTTATGCTTGCATCGATGATCAATTTTATGATTTCCAATGGTGAATGTTCACTAAAACCAATATTCCTCCCTTTGATTCATTTTAATACTTTAATTGTTTTTTTAGCTATTCTTAAATTTTCTCTTATCATATTCAAAACCTCCCCCATCCTTATTCACATTGCATAAACGTACACTAATTGCTCTCCGTGGGATCGATCCTTACTCTCACTTCTACAAATCATTTTAAGAGTAAATGTTTTATTTTTGGGTGCCTACGACAGCACACCAAATTTTGGTGCCGTCGTCGGGGAGTAATTCTAGTTGAAGTTTGTGCTTTTTATTCTCATGAAATAATTTTCTGTTTATTAGAAGAAAAAAGATTTGATTGGACATGGCGACCAATTATCAACAAGTTTGCACTTGGCTGGATCTTCCATCTAGGCATGCTAATGAGGTAAATGTTTCTTCTCTTAAACAACAAACTGCTAGTTTAAATTCTCTTGTTCATCAAATGGTTGTAGGTGGTAATATGCAAACAATAATGGCTTGTGAGATTTTTTTAGTAGTAGGACATCCAACTGATATGTGCCCAATACTTGAAGACGAGCCCAGTATAACTCAAAATCGCTTAAGCTACCAGCAGCGCAAGCAACCATACCCTCGTGAACAACAATTGGACCAAACTTCTAATTTTGCTATGTCTTTAGAAGATATTGTTATGTCTCTTGCCACTAATACTTTTCAATTTCAACAGGAGACGAGGGCCAGCATCCAAAGTCTGAACAATCAAATGAGCCAAATGGCTACAACAATTAATAAACTAGAGGCACAAAGTTTGAAAAATTATCATCTCAAACGATAATAAATCCAAAAGAAAATTCAAGTAAATCGTTTTGAGAAATGGCAAAGAGGTTGACAACCTAGTAAAGAAAGTGCCTACATCGCAAAAACAAGAAAAAGATATCAACGACGTTGTCGATACGAACATTCCAAATGACGATGTAGTATCATATGCACAAGAAGTTTTTGAAAATGATGGCAAAGTTGGATTGGAAGTTGCCATCAGTGAGCATCTTGAGAAAGGGAATGAGGAGTTAACTTTGAGTTCTAATTTGCAGGAAACTGTATCAGCATTGAATAATTTTCTAAAAATATAACAGTCATGTAACTTTCCTTATATGGCATTATCAATTTCTAACAACTGGCAATTACCATCTATTTTGTAAGCCTCTATCCAAGACGAGAAACCCTTACATAGTTATTTCAAGTGTGCATAAAGTCGAGCCAATGACATATTAAACAAAGGCGCTGCTTGGGAGGCAACCCAAGGGAGTTTGTTCTTATTCTTGCATTTCTATTTTTGTTTATATTTTTTCTTTTTCTTTGCATTTAGGCTTATAATGGGGACAATGTCAGTTTAAGTATGGGGGAGGATTTATTTTAAGCAGTTTTAGTTTTTTTCAATTTTAAAAAATAAGGTTTTTTGTGGTTTTAATAAAGTTTTAGTATTTTTTATTTAAAAAAAGAGTTTTGTTTTTTTTTTCTGGTTTTCAATAATTTTTTTGTGTATGCCATGATAAAGATTCAACTAAGTATGAAAAATTCATAACACGATTGAATAAATACTCTTTTCAACTTTGAATTAATTAGTCTTGTTATTTTTCTTAATGATGGTAGTGATTAAATTTGGTAGACAAAAGCCGGTGAGATCTTGAGCCTTTAGACTGACACATCAGTCATACTATTTTGATGAGAGATATTCTTCCATAAATTTGTTTCTCTAGAACTTGCATTGATTCTCTTCATGGTCACATCGACACATGCATACATGAACATGATTAAGGCTATCTTTTACGCTACTTAAGCCAAATAGCCTACCCTGAAATTATTTTTCCTTTGGTTGAAAACTCCTTTGACCCTTATTGCTTATATTTTTGTGAACCCATATTACAAGCTTTAACCTGGAAAAAAAATCCTCACCCAGGTCAGAAAACTAGTGGAGCATTATGATATGTATGGGTGTATAAAAATAAGTGTGGGGGTATCTGAATTTCTAGTTTGGCTACATATTTTTATTCTCAAATTCTTGAGTTCCATCATAAAAAAATAAAAAAAAGCGAAAAAAATAAAAATGAAAAATGAAAATGAAAAAAAAATGATGAGAAAAAGAAAGAAAGAAAGAAAGAAGTAATGAAAAAAAAAAGTGATGGAGGAAATTACTTTTGATATTCATTTTCATAATTCTTCCTCCAATTCCAATAAAGGGGTATGTTGAATGCTTTAAGGTCAATTTGAAGAAGCTAAATGGGGTGATTGGTTTTATATATTTTATATATTCGAGTTTGAGTTAAATCATTTTTGCTCCACTAGTTTTGATGGGTTTTTTTAGCTACACTCCTAAATATATCCTACCTTAATCCTAAGCCCCGCTACAACCCATAAAAAGTCCTTATGATTTGTGTTATGCATGTGATCCAAGTGGTGGAGAATGAGAAGATATGCAAGCTTATGGTAGATCATTTCTTTTGGACTGAATTTGAGCGAAATACTTGCCCTTCAAACCGATAAGAGTTGAGTGTTTATTTCTATGAGCGTCTACCAATTTAGTTTACTCTATCTTCAAGTGAAAATACAAGTTGTCTAAGAATATATTTTCATGATATGTTATGAGTTTTAAAGAGCTTGGTTATTCTTTATTTATGGCATTACAACCTTGATTTTCGTTTTGAAAAAAAATAATTTTGAGTTTTGTCCGAGGACGAACAAAAGTTAAGTGTGGGGTATTTGATGACAACATAAAATATTAAATTATTATCCCTAATGTTCACCATTTTATGCTCATTTTATGACTAAAGGAACTCATTATATTTATATTTTGCTTTAGGATGCAGTTGGAGACACTATGTGCAAAATGGAGCTAAATTATAATTTTAGACAGTTTTGACACATTTTACTAAAATGGGCATAACTTTCTCGTCCAAAAACCAATTAAGGTGATTCAAAAAGATTTGGAAAGCTAAGACAAAGGGCGACAACTGTCTATTTTAAGTTTTTCGATATTCAGGATGCATCATGGACAAAATCAGGCTTCACGTTGGGTCAAAGATGTTGTGAACAAAAATAGGAACCAAAATAACCATTTCCCTACTTGTTCTATGTCTTAGTTTTTTTGTTTGAGAAGTTGTAACTTTTAGAGGATTTGTGGTAAGATATTTTGGGATTGAAACAACTAATTAAGGGTATATAAAAGGGGTAGAAATCATGAGAAGAACACACAATACAACTCTTCTTCTTCTCCAACTTTTCTTTTAAAGTTTTGATGAACATGTGCGGCTAAAAGTCTTGTTGGTCAAAGTGTACGGAAGCCCTGGAATCAATAAACTTGTGAGATCTGAATTGTTTTTATATGTTTGATTTATACTTTGAATATTGAATGTTTTTCTATGCCAACTTTCATGATTGTTTTGTTTAATTACTAGGAGGCCTACTATTTTATTATTCATTTCGATCTACCGCTAAATTAGATATCAAATTCATATTTGTTTGATGTTTCTAATTTGTGAAGCAACCAAGATTTAATGAACTGCTTTGTTTTATTAGATCTTGGAGAAAATTTTTTGACAAAATTAAATACAACTTCTTGTGCTTGTATTATTTTGCTTTATCGATCTCTTTGTTCTTTAAGAAATTGTTAGATTAAATCTTTAGCGCTTGTTTGAGATTATTTAATAATTAAAGTTAATTAGGTCACTTGTATCTAATTAACTAAGCCTAAGAGAGATAGGAAGATATTTCCAATAGTAAATATTCAAAGTATGATTTAATTTATGCTTGCATCGATGATCAATTTTATGATTTCCAATGGTGAACGTTCACTAAAACCAATATTCCTCCCTTTGATTCATTTTAATACTTTAATTGTTTTTTAGCTCTTCTTAAATTTTCTCTTATCATATTCAAGACCTCCCTCATCCTTATTCATATTGCATAAAAGTACACTAATTACTCTCCGTGGGATCGATCCTTACTCTCACTTCTACAAATCATTTTAAGAGTAAAGGTTTTATTTTTGGGTGCCTACAACAACACACCATCCTCAGAGGGATGTAACAAGATACAAGAAAATACCATGCCATGTAAACTATGATATATAATAAATAAAAATAAAATAATGTATCCAGAAGGGAGCCTAACCGTACTATAGTGAATATGCAATTAAGAACAACCTTCACATGTGGGCACTCGGGCTGTATAGCAGTGGCATCGTCTCTTCCTTCGGGAACCAGTTGCCACCGTCGATAACGCTCAGTGAACGTCAGAGGGAATCAGTAATAGTAAGGTGAACCTGCGTCTACAGCGGAGCTTCAGGTACAATAGCAAATGTGTATGTGGCCCATACATCAAGGAACTGTATTTCCCATCCAATGCCTAGTAAAGTCACATCCATGACTCCTATGAACCTCTAGCAACTGCCAAGTCCACTAGCATGTAATTCTACTGGCAGTTACTCCTAACCGTCGTACGCCTCATACATATCGGTGGCCGGCCTACTACGCGAGTACGTGTCCTATATATGACTCACAATATGTGGTAAAGTATGTGTCAAGGCCGTATGAGATATACCAATACCTCATCATCAAATGGGTGGTCACTAAGCTAAGTCAATGCAAGAAAATGATATAAAAGCAAATAAAACGACCGATATAGTCGCTTGCACCCAAGTGTGACTTGGACGCACAGTGATATAAAAACATAGAACAAATATATAAAATTGAAAATAAATAACTGGAAAAAAAAATTAAAGTAATCACATAGTAAGGTGGCAAGGTATCTTACCTGGTAGTGCGGGGATGGCAACTCCAAACAATCAATCACGTTGGCAATGAAAACTCAAAATCCACGAACGGCTCTGGATGCTGAAACAAACATCAAGAACATTTCCGGTGTAAAAGATATATCTAGGAAATGCCTGTCCAAAAGTCAAATTCTGGTACAGGGGCAAAATCATAATTCCGGGTCAAAATGATATCCACCTTTGGACCCATTTTGCACCGAAACACGTGCCAATATCTATTCTCTCTAAAATTGTCAAACTATATGTCCGCGGGTTCGGTTTGAGGAGATGAACCCAACCGTATGTCTAAAGTTGGATTCCGGTAGGCTGTTCACAATTTTGCCTGTTGGAGCGGGTCGTAGGCCTGCTAAAATAGCGTTCCGGTTGACCTTCTCAGGATTGGACCAAATTTGGCATACAGGACCAGAAAAACGATATGGTCCTGTTGTCGTAAGTTTTGTTTCGATTTGACGAATGTGCACAAAGTAATTGAAGAATTTGCAAAGTGACCGACACGATAAATTTCGACGGATACGCATCAAATTCGTCGCACACACGCGACCAATTTGAATTCCGTCAAAGCCCACACGTCCGCAAAGTCGATACGCACCTTTCGATGCTTTCGGTTCGCGACTACGTCGCCCAGTTTGGCGGGACGTACGTCGTATCGGAGAGATTTTAAGTTTTTGAAAACATGTTTTGACAATTTTTACACAGATTTATCTTGTTGTATATTCCACTACAATTAAAAGTAAAAGTAGGGCTTCCATGCTGTTTAGATGGTCTAAAATATATGTTCAATTATATTTTGAAAATCATCCAAAACCTGTCAACAGATGATCTTCCTAACAGGGTTCCTCGAACAGTTTATGAACTGTCGAGTGGTATTTTATTTTTGATTTTTCACGAATTTTTCCTGAGAATACATAACGAATTAATCTATACTAATTTGAGGTTTTAGTAGAGGGTTAATCCAGCTTTGCAAAGAAATTTACGGTGCAAAATTTCGTGGAGTATGGCCAGAGTTATATACCTTCGAAGTTGCCCTTTCGATGCACTGATGTTGCGGCTGCTCTGTTCAGCGTCTCCACGGTGTCGTGCGTGGCACGGTGGTGGTCAAGGGGTGCATAGGGTGTTGAGGCTTGCTCTGGGGTCGCGATGACTGGGTTTTGTGGAAGTAAGGATCGATATTTACAAATTTAGGATGGAGTCTCGAAAGAAGTCGGGTTTATATACTTGACTGGGAATGTTGGAGTTTAACTCGATTTCAAATTTCTAGTTGATATGGGATTCCTATTTAGAATTAGATTCATCCTAATCCTCAAGATTTACTAAGGAATTGTTCAAATTATTGGAAATCTTGGACGAATTGATAGGGTGAGTTTGGCTGGGGCTGCTGAGTTTGGGATC